>CM055072.1:27798659-27846647 GCA_029204045.2 Tillandsia leiboldiana
TTGTGGCCAAAATCTAGTGATGGCCGCAAATACTGCATCGATTTAGTGACGATAATTAAAACACCCCTACCGTAGGTATACGAAAATTCTGATTAAGATTAATAGTGAAGACAAGTTGAAAATAGCCACGAAAATCTTAATAAATGTGTGGCCATACAAATTTGCCACAGTTAATTATTATTATTTTAGTTGCCCAACGTTATCGATGGTGACAAATAGTGAATTGAAAAGTAAATATGTGGCGATAATATTTGTCACAATTATTTCTTACTATTATTGTGGCCAAAATCTAGTGATGGCCGCAAATACCGCATCGAATTAGTGACGATCATTAAAACACCCCTACCGTAGGTATACGAAAATTCTGATTAAGATTAATAGTGAAGATAAGTTGAAAATAGCTACGAAAATCGTAATAAATGTGTGACCATACAAATTCGCCACAGTTAATTATGATTATTTTAGTGGCCCAACGTTATCGATGGTGACAAATGGTGAATTGAAAAGTAAATATGTGGCGATAATATTTGTCACAATTATTTCTTACTATTATTGTGGCCAAAATCTAGTGATGGCCGCAAATACTGCATCGATTTAGTGACAAAAATTAAAACACCACTACCGTAGGTATACGAAAATTCTGATTAAGATTAATAGTGAAGACAAGTTAAAAATAGCCACGAAAATCTTAATAAATGTGTGGCTATACAAATTCGTCACAGTTAATTATTATTATTTTAGTGGCCCAACGTTATCGATGGTGACAAATAGTGAATTGAAAAGTAAATATGTGGCGATAATATTTGTCACAATTATTTCTTACTCTTTTTGTGGCCAAAATCTAGTGATGGCCGCAAATACCGCATCGAATTAGTGACGATCATTAAAACACCCCTACCGTAGGTATACGAAAATTCTGATTAAGATTAATAGCGAAGATAAGTTGAAAATAGCCACGAAAATCTTAATAAATGTGTGACCATACAAATTCGCCACAGTTAATTATTATTATTTCAGCGGCCCAACGTTATCGCTGGTGACAAATGGTAAATTGAAAAGTAAATATGCGGCGATAAAATTTGCCACAATAATTACTTATTGTTATTGTGGCCAAAATTTATTGTTGGCCACACATAGTGCATCGAATTAGTGACGATCATTAAAACACCCCTACTGTAGGTATATGAAAATTCTGATTAAGATTAATAGTGAAGACAAGTTGAAAATAGCCACGAAAATCTTAATAAATGTGTGGCCATACAAATTCGCCACAGTTAATTATTATTATTTCAGTGGCCCAACGTTATCGCTGGTGACAAATGGTAAATTGAAAAGTAAATATGTGGCGATAAAATTTGCCACAATAATTACTTATTGTTATTGTGGCCAAAATTTATTGTTGGCCACACATAGTGCATCGAATTAGTGTCGATCATTAAAACACCCCTACCGTAGGTATATGAAAATTCTGATTAAGATTAATAGTGAAGACAAGTTGAAAATAGCCACGAAAATCTTAATAACTGTGTGGCCATACAAATTCGCCACAGTTAATTATTATTATTTCAGTGGCCCAACGTTATCGATGGTAACAAATGGTGAATTGAAAAGTAAATATGTGGCGATAAAATTTGCCACAATAATTACTTATTGTTATTGTGGCCAAAATTTATTGTTGGCCACAAATAGTGCATCGAATTCGTGAAAATAGCCACGAAAATCTTAATAAATGTGTGGCCATACATTTTCGCCACAGTTAATTATTATTATTTCAGTGGCCCAACGTTATCGCTGGTGACAAATGGTGAATTGAAAAGTAAATATGTGGCGATAAAATTTGCCACAATAATTACTTATTGTTATTGTGGCCAAAATTTATTGTTGGCCACACATAGTGCATCGAATTAGTGACGATCATTAAAACACCTCTACCGTAGGTATATGAAAATTCTGATTAAGATTAATAGTGAAGACAAGTTGAAAATAGCCACGAAAATCTTAATAAATGTGTGGCCATACAAATTCGCCACAGTTAATTATTATTATTTCATGGCCCAACGTTATTGCTGGTGACAAATGGTGAATTGAAAAGTAAATATGTGGCGATAAAATTTGCCACAATAATTACTTATTGTTATTGTGGCCAAAATTTATTGTTGGCCACACATAGTGCATCGAATTAGTGACGATCATTAAAACACCCCTACCGTAGGTATATGAAAATTCTGATTAAGATTAATAGTGAAGACAAGTTTAAAATAGCCACGAAAATCTTAATAACTGTGTGGCCTTACAAATTCGCCACAGTTAGTTATTATTATTTCAGTGGCCCAACGTTATCGATGGTAACAAATGGTGAATTGAAAAGTAAATATGTGGCGATAAAATTTGCCACAATAATTACTTATTGTTATTGTGGCCAAAATTTATTATTGGCCACAAATAGTGCATCGAATTAGTGACGATCATTAAAACACTCCTACCGTAGGTATACGAAAATTCTGATTAAGATTAATAGTGAAGACAAGTTGAAAATAGCCACGAAAATCTTAATAAATGTGTGGACATACAAATTCGCCACAGTTAATTATTATTATTTTTGTGGCCCAACGTTATCGATGGTGACAAATGGTGAATTGAAAAGTAAATATGTGGCGATAATATTTGTCACAATTATTTCTTACTATTATTGTGGCCAAAATCTAGCGATGGCCGCAAATACTGCATCGAATTAGCGGCGCTCATTTCTAAATTCCTACGGTATGTGTATGAAAATTTGAGTTAAGATTAATAGTGAGTAAACGTTGAAAATAGCTACAAAAAATGTTAATATAGTAGGGTTCATTAATTGGCCACAAAATATTGGCCACAAAAGATCTATTTTCTTGTAGTGTGAGGACTCCCTTTTTAGGTGTAGTTCTCACACCCGTTGGGGGTTTTCCCCCTCCCCTTCTTTTCTCTCCTTTGTTTTGCAGAGTCTTAGCGGGTGTTGCGGATTCTGCGGTTGTTGTTCGAGGCGAGGGAGTCGCGTGCTAGATCCCTACCCGTCGTTGGAGAGTAGCGGTACCCCTTCAGAGGAGATCTTCAATAGATTAGTTGTTTTATTTTTCCTCTTTTGAGAGACTGATGTAGTGAGGATATATTATGTATTGAGAGACTGTACACTGATGTATTTATTGGAGTTACCTCCCGGTTAGGTTCAGAGCTTGTATTTGAGGATATTGTATTATTATTATTCTTTTGGGAGGCGGATATTGTTGTATTATTTCTAGTTGTACAGTGATTGATTTTAGTTATACAGCAGGTTTTTATTTTTAGCTCTGATATCTGTTTAGCTGTAGTACTTTTCTTGCAGGTAGGACGCTTCGCCTATGCAGGTTGGCTTAGGTGGCGGATCTGTTGACGAGCCCGGGTCGCAGTTTCGACCCCGGGGCGTGACAGATTAGAGTGGTATTGTGAGGACCTGGTTTTCCCTGATGTGATTACTGGCTGACCAGCAGCTTCTGGGGGGCCTTTGTGACGTGTCGGTGGCGGTTGTACACCAATTGGACACTTTTGTTGGACTCGGAGTGTTAATTGGATCACGAGGGTAGTCAGAGAGCCCCATTTAATGCTTAGAAGTGGTTTCGCGCGCAAAGGATATTAAAATTGGACTCGGGGCGAAGTTTGGATCAAGGAACATCTTCCCGGACGCCTTCGGCAATTTTTAGAGTTGGAATTTGGCAAATTGGACTTCGGATTTGGATTCAGCGCGCGAAAACGATGAAAATGGGCTATTCACTTGCTTTTTCCGGAGTCCGGATGATTCGGCACGTTTTTCGAGGCAAAGTTACTGTTCCGGCACCGGCGGCGGCGGCGTACGGCGGCGGGCAGCGGCGGAGCGCGGCGGAGCAGGCTCTGGCAGGTGCGCGGTCCACCGCGGAGGCATGCACCGGTCGTGGGCCACGTGGCGGCTCCCGGTTGGGCCGGCGCAGCGGGCGCGGTCCACGGGAAAGGCGGGTGTACGGTGGACCGGTGGGGGGACACGTGGCGCACACCGGTTGGCCGGTCCACGTGCACTCGGTCCACGGTGCAGCTGCGGGCGCCTCGGGAAGCGTGCGTGCAGAGGCGCAGGCGGCGGGCGCAGAGCGCACGTGGGCGCGTTGACGGGCGGTTCCCGCGCGTGGGCGGCCACGTGTCGGCGTCTGGTGGCGCCACGTGTCGCATTGTGAGCGGCGGGGGTTGCTGTCGCCTGTTTGGCGGGCGACGTGGAGGCCCAGCTGAGTTCCGGGCTGCTATAGTGCGCGCGGGGGGGGATTTCGGGCTGCTACAGTGCGCGCCCGAAAGTCCCATGCGCCCGGAAATCCGGACATATTCGGTATTTCCTGAATTGTTTTTGGAGCCTATAAAAGCGATCCGAGCCTTCTTCTTTCCCCTTTTTCCAGCTTTTCCGAGCCTCCTCTCGCCATGGTGCCTTCAGCAAAGATGATCCCCGAGCTTGGATGCATCCTTCTGCAAAGTTTTGAGATTTTTGGTGGCACGCTTATCGAGGTTTCCATTTTTACGGCGCGGCGCGACGCTCGTCCATTTGGGTTCCCCTTCGTCGCGTTTCGGTGCGCGAGCTCCCCCGGCCTACTCCGACCACCTTTTCGAGCGATTTCTTCGCCGCTGGATCCGCGACGGACAGATCTACGATCTAGGTATTTTCGGTTTTCCCTCATTTCGTGCTTTTCAAGGTGTTTGTTCGAGCTTACTGTGACCCCATTTCTGTGATGGAGATTTGGACAGCGGCATGGTCTTTCGGCGATATCTCCGCAACCGGGCATCGTATGGCGACGTGCTTATACACTTTTTTCATCTACTCGACGCAAGGAATATCACAGTATTTTTCTTGGATTTTTCTGAGTTTTGCCCGAAGGTATATGTTCTTCCCCTTATCTGTAAATGGAATTACAGTTATGTTGCTGTGTAGTTTTGCGCACCTGCACTGTGGAATTTGTAACTCGGCCTACGGGGCTCGGAATTGGACGTGCAGGTACTCGTTTCGAAGGTATCGACGCGAGGATTGCTGTGATATTTTTATGGGATTTTTTTGGGCACTTTCGGCAGGTGAAATAAGCATATCTTTGGGATTGATTTTCTGTGTGTTTGTGCGTGGTTAATTTTGGGAATGAAGGTGTAATGTTGGACCTTATTGTTGTACCCAGGGGTGTTTACGTGTGTTGCTGGACCCGATGGATCTGTAGACTTTGATTTCGGGGTACTTTTAGCTGTTTAGAGCCAAGGTTTGCGCGACATGTACCGAGGATGCAGTTTCGGCAGAATTTGGACTGTGAGCGTCTACACTCTTCACCGACTTCAGGTTTACCTTGGATTGAGCACTTCAGGTGGGTAAGCTTAATTTAGTAACTGTATAAGATTTCTATATCGTAGTGGATGTAAGTGCACATGTGGGGTTATCATCCCTCTATGATTGATAACAGGCGTATTTGATGTGCAACCAATATGAGCGAGAGGTAAGCAAGGAATGACCCACTTGGGTGAGATTGGTATACCATAGTAGGAATGTTTTAGCATGCTTTACTAATATATGCTTCACCCACTTTTATTATTTCTGAGAACAAAGCATGCGTGCATGGACATGTAGTTAGGCCATCTTTTACCGCTGCACTACTTTTGGAACTTGACTTAGGAGAAACCATGTTATCCTCTTCTCCTTCTTTGTTAGTCAGGTGGTCTGTGTTGCTCAGGTTCGAGCAGGGGTTCTGGGTAGTGTAGTCGGGACTTGGTGTCTGGGACAGGTTGGATTAGTTGTGGGGCTTTGCGGCAACCGCGGATATTGGGCGGTTGACCGGACATTTATTTATGCACCAGATTGGGTATCTGATTTCTCTAGTGGATGGGTTTTCCCACTTTGATCAGAGTCATGATCCAGTCCTGCTGATTATGATACTTATGTTACTGGATACTGAGATACTTTACTCGTGTAGGTCGCTCCCCTCGAGTGCCACTCCGGAGTGCGCGGCAGACAGACTTTGAGTCCTTGAGACTCCTTTGCTTCGGTGTTATGCGTAGGCTGGCATACCCGTCGCGGCAGGCAGAGCAGGCAGTACCAGTGTCTACTGGTGGCATTAGATTGGGCTTATTACAGGCTTTTGTTTTTTTGTTGTTGCGCTCGTGTCGGGGGGACCGAGTGGAGTCTAGTGGCGGTGTTTGGATCAGTGCTAGTGTTGTTGGGAACCGTTTAGGGGTACGGTGGTCCCAAGGTCATTGTGGGTTGTTGACCGTTGTAGGGCAGGCATGGCAGGCATAGTAGGCATAGCAGGCAGGGCAGGCATAGGCAGGCATGGCAGGCAGGCAGGCATGGCAGGCATAGTAGGCATAGCAGGCAGGGCAGGCATAGGCAGGCATGGCAGGCAGGCAGGCATGGCAGGCATAGTAGGCATAGCAGGCAGGGCAGGCATAGGCAGGCATGGCAGGCAGGCAGGCATGGCAGGCATAGTAGGCATAGGCAGGCAGGGCAGGCATAGTAGGCATGGCAGGCATAGGCAGGCAGAGCAGGCATGGCAGGCATAGGCAGGCAGAGCAGGCATGGCAGGCATAGCAGGCATGGCAGGCATAGGCAGGCATGGCAGTCATAGCAAGCTTAGTGGCTTGATAGCTGTTGGGAGGGTCCAGCTTCTTTTTGTCAGTCTTTACGGCTTTGGTTAGTTTTTGTCTTTTGAGGACTTGGTGGGCCGACCGTCGGGTCTAGCGATGGTACCCACTGAGAACTCCCTTTTTGGTGTAGTTCTCACACCCTTTGGGGGTTTTCCCCCTCCTTTTTCCTTCCTCTCCTTTGTTTTTGCAGAGTCTTAGCGGGTGTTGCTGATTCTGCGGTTGTCGATCGAGGCAAGGGAGTCGCGTGCTAGATCCCTACCCGTCGTTGGAGAGTAGCAGTACCCCTTCAGAGGAGATCTTCTGTAGTTTAGTTGTTTCTTTTTCCTCTTTTGAGAGACTGATGTAGTGAGGATATTTCATGTATCGAGAGACTGTACACTGGTGTATTTATTGGAGTTACCTTCCGGTTTGGTTCAGAGCTTGTATTTGAGGATATTATATTTTTATTATTCTTTTGGGAGGCGGACATTGTTGTATTATTTCCAGATGTACAGTGATTGATTTTAGTTATACAGCAGATTTTTATTTATAGCTCTGATATCTGTTTAGCTATAGTACTTTTCTTGCAGGTAGGACGCTTCGCTTATGCAGGGTGGCATAGGTGGCGGATCTGTTGGCGAGCCCGGGTCGCAGTTTCGACCCCGGGGCGTGACAGGTATCAGAGCCTAGGTTGTAGGTCATGGTGGACTTAGAAACCCTAGGCTTATGGTTTGACCCTTGGTTGACTTCGTGAGAGTCGTGACTTTTAGCGAGAGTCCTGATTGAGTTTTATACCTCTCCCAAGGGACGGGAGGAGTGATTGGCATGTTTATTCTCCTAAGTGATTATGTTAGCTGCAGACAACATAATGCTGTGGAACGGGTGACATGCTTTAGACTTTTGCTGGATTGGGTCAAGTGGTTTTGCGTGCTGTTTTGTGGTTTCGTCGTGGCGAGCGGTGCCTCCCCGACTCTGGGTTTTGACCCGTGTGCATCCTATCATAGCAGTTGAGCTTGAGCAGTTGGTTTTGGGCCGGATACCCGGATTGAGGTCAGAGAACTCCGGACCCAGATGACAGGATTGTTAGAGGCTTATCAGTGGCAGAGTGAGCAGCTGGTTTTAGTGACACAGTTGTCGGAGCACTGAGTAACCCCCTCCGTGCCAACGTTTAGTGCCGAGGTACCGAGGCAGGGTGGACAGTTGACAGCAGAGGAGATGTGGGACATGATCGATCCATTGAGCCAGATTTGGCAGATGAACCACCCCGACTCGTAAGATTGAGTTTGGAGCCTTTGGAGGCAGAGTCGTGGTTGGTGGTGATGGAGTGATCAATTGAGAGCCTCCCTGTGCTAGAGAGTTTATGCAGTTGTTGAACTACGCGCTTCAGGTTTGAGGGACGAGGCGCATAGGATATGTGAGACTGGGAGTGGATTGCGCCAGGACACCTTTCAGTTTATTCAGTCCCTCCGTTATAGGTTTTGACGCCTCGTTGGAGTAGGTGTTGTGTTTAGAGCGTGGCGCTGCAGTTCCTTTGGATAGGGATCTGCCGCCAGAGGCGAGTTCTGGATTTTGGCGCTTGGCGCCGGGTGATGGAGGACAGATCGGCCGGCAGAGGCATTTCTGATTTCTTTTTCCAGGATAATGAGTTCCCGAGATGCCGGAGATCGGGTGGACCCCGATGGCAGCATCAGTATCTATGTCAGAGTGGCGCAGCGGTAGCGTGAATTTGTTATCTGCGGAGGACCTTATTCGTCGCCTCAATGTGATCAGAGACAGAGGTCGTGCTCCCTTGTGGATAGTCCTGATTTTTAGGCAGATTGAGCATCAACCACTTGCTTTGAGCGGATGAATCTGTGCCGCCCGGTTGGAGGGCGCCACGGTAGTGGATCGAGTGTCGCAGGTGGGATTTCACCACAGCAGTCGGAGTTAGAGCATGTTTCATTCTTGCCTGGACTAGAGGCAGATTTGTTACCATGTGCACTAGAGGTACAGGTTCCTGTTGTTGTTGTGCATGTGGAGGAGGCTTTTGGATCATGTCCAGTGCGGCCGAGACCGCGAGTTACCTGCAGAATTATTGGAAATTGTAGCAATTCGGTGTTTCGACCCTGTGCTTGAGATTGATTGGCACAATGCCACAGAATGTTTGACTGCGGCGAGAGAGGACTTTGATCTTCGGCAAGGCGGACAAGAGGAGGCTTGCTTGTTGAGATTGTTAGAGCACACAGGTTTTAGCGACAGTGTGAGAGGTGCTTACGGCGGCACCGGGACTCAGGGATATCCTTGTTGCTCATGAGATCTCGGGTGTGATTTCACCTGAGCTGTTGATAATGCCGCCGGTTAGGGAGATAGAGATTGCGTTGGACGTAGTTCGGGGAACCGCGCCACCCTCGACATCACCTCATTGGATATCGCCTGTAGAGCTGAGAGAGCTGATGGTGCAGTTGCAGGATCTGATGGATCGAGGGGTCTGTTTGACCTAGTGCCACGCCGTTGGTATACGGTGGTGATGCCACGCCGTTGGTATACGGCGGTGATGCCACGCCGTTGGTATACGGTGGTGATGCCACGTTGTTGATACACGACTGTGAGGGTCCTTTTATGGTTCGAGTGTAGACAGGTCCGGGTGGTATCTAGGACCTTTTGATGGAGTTATACTCCGGCAGTTAGTGTATGATGCGAGTACCTACTTGGAATTAGATAGCCGAGTACTTCGCCTAGATGGCATTCAGGATACGGTAGGGGCATTATGAGTTTATAGCGAGGCCCAATGGAATGACGAATGCCCTGTTGACTTCAAGATCTGAGGAATTGTATGTCCTAGTTGTGCTTGGACGGACTGGGAGTAGTGTTTCCCGAGGATATTCTGATTTACTCCCAGAGCGACTTGGAGTACGAGGAGCGCTTGTGGATGTGCTACCAAGCCTGTGTGGATGAAGCTGTATGCCAAGTTATTGAGGTACAAGTTTTAGCTCCAAGTGCATGCCTTCTTGGGTCACCTTATTCTGGCCATTGGAGTGGCGGTGGAATACGACCAAATGGATGTTATTCGAGTTTGGCTGAAACCAACATTTATCCTTGAGGTGAGGAGCTTCTTAGACTTGGTAGTGCCGGGTGAGCATGGCCAATGGATAATGAGACTGATGCCAGCGCCAATGCTAGTGTTTCTAGTGTTGGGAGATGGATTTGTGTGTTTTAGTGATGCCTCCCATTGTGGCTGTAGAGTTACCGTGGGTTGATTTTCGGTCCACACTTCATTAGTCCAACCCTATGAGTATTGAGGCAGGACGAACCGCTGTTTTGCAGGCAGCTTGGATCCCATAGTTGAGCCTTTCAGTACGTCTATTACTTCCAGCTTTGATTGATATACCTGGGCGTAGGCCATGCCTGCTTGGCTATCAGTCCTGATTACTCAGCATTTTCGTTCTATACTATATGATAGATTAAGATTTCAGCTTCAGTTTACAGTCTCTACCATGCGGCGTCAGTGGAGCCTACAGCTTTCAGCATCTTCGGTGGGATTTACGCGGATTGTCGTTGCTGGTTTGGATTTTTGATCGCGAGTTTGGGCATCAGCATTATGATCGCCTTTTGAGCCAGCTTTCAGTCCCGTTCACTGACGGTTTGGTCCCCGTTAGGGTGTCCTTTATTAGTTGAGAGATCGACTTCGACCCGTGGGTCCGTTGGGGTTATGTTGGCACGTTGAGTGACCAACTGTGGCATGAGATTATGTCTCTTGAGGATCCCTTTTGAGGGTAGCCCGCAGTTGAGTAGTCCACTCGGGTGATTTTGGATCGGGAAGTAACCGAGTGAAGACCCCAGCTTATTGGATGAATGTGTGGGTATGCTTCGGGTCGCCTTGTTGAGATTGGCACCAGGATGTGGTTTGGTGCGTGTTGCACTGATGGTTATTTTGTTTCCCCCAGCTTTTGATGGAGCCCATGTATTGTTTCACGTCTCAGCTCAGGAGTGTTTTGCTTTTGGATCCCTCGCCCGTGATTGACTCGCACCATTTGAGCGCTAAGAGTGTTTGGAGTACGAGGGACGCCCGTTGCGAATTCTGGATCGAGAGATGAGGGAATTGCACAATCGGGCCATGCCGTACTGGGTATTGTTGTTCTTGGGAAGTGATCACGGGGAGTGAGTGGTGTTTGGGGAGCTAGAGGCGTTATTGATGGATACCTACCCATGGTATTTGTGACTCCTAGTGGATTTGAGCTAGTTTCGAGGACGAAACTTTCTTTTAGTGGGGGAGGATGTGAAGACCCGAAATTCCCACTTATGGAGCATTGTTGCATCTACAGCTTCTGGAGGCCTATGTGGCGCGTCGGCAGGGTTTGTGCACAATTTGGACACAAGTGGGGGACTTCGGGCTTAAATAGATCACGTGGGTGATCATATGGCCCCGTCGAATGCCTAGAAGTGGTTTTGCGTGCAATGGATATTAAAATTGGGCTCAGCGCGAAGTTTGGACAAAAGAATATCTTTCCGGATGCCTTCGGCAATTTTTAGAGTTGGAATTTGGCAAAATGGACTTCGGATTTGGATTCAGCGCGCGAAAACGATGAAAATGGACTACCTACTTGCATTTTTCGGAGCTCGGATGACCTGGCACGGATTTCGAGGCACCTTGACACTGTTCCGGCGCCAGCGGGCAGCGGCGGCGGCGGCGGGCAGCAGCGGCAGTGGCGGAGCGCGGCGGTGCAGGCACGCGGGCAGGCGCGGGCAGGCGCGGGCAGGTGCGCGGTCCACCGCGGAGGCGTGCACCGGGCGCGGGCCACGTGGCGGATACCGGTTGGCCGACGCAGCGGGCGCGGTCCACGGGAAAAGCGCGGTGTACAGTGGACCGGTGGGTGGACACGTGGCGCGCACTGGTTGGCCGGTCCACGTGCGCTCGGTCCACGGGGCAGGTACGGCCGCCTCGGGGCGCGTGCCTGGCAGGGGGCGCAAGCGGCGCTGGCAGCGCGCACGTGGGCGTGGCAGCGATGTGTTGACCAAGTGCTTGCCACGTGTCGATCCCTCGTTGGTCCACGTGTCGAGCGGTGAGGGGCCAATCTTGCTGTCACGCCCCGGGGTCGAAACTGCGACTCGGGCTCGCCAACAGATCCGCCATCTGTACGGAAACTGCCGTACCGACGAAGCGTCTAACCTGCAGAAAGAATCAACTACAGTATACAGATATCAGAGCGGAAAGTAAACTACTAAAAACTGAAAACCAAACACTGTACAACTGAAGATAATACAATATCCATCTCCCAAATACGATCGTATACAAAGTCCTCTGATACAAAACTCAAAAGGGAGGTATCTCCAATAAAATACATCGGTGTACAAGCTCTCAATACAAATATTCTCACTACATCAGTCTCTCAAACTGTAAAATAAAGTACAACTCTATATCTCACAACAAAGGTCACTCAACAGAGGAAAAAGAGGTAAACCAATCTACTGAAGCTCTCCTCTGAAGGGGTACCACTACAGTCCAACGACGGGTAGGGAACTAGCTCGCGACTCCCTCGCCTCGGTCAGAAGGATCAGCAACTGGAGCAACAGGAACAGGAGAAGAAGTTCCTGGGGAAAAAGACACCACGACGGGTGTGAGAACTACTTCCCACAGTAGTTCTCAGTGGGTGCCGTCAACAAGCCCAACGGTCTGCCCACTAAGTCTACTAGAGGTAAAAGATAACAGTGCAATGAAATCTGAACAAGAAAAGCTGGAGCTACTCTACAGCTACCATACCTCTATCTAGATACTCAAAAAGTGGAACAGATGAAAGTAAAAGAGACCACTCGCACCCAAGGTGCTCAATTGACCCAATCGAACTGACTGCCTCATAGGGTCCAGTCAAGCCTGCGCCTGTCGACTAGGAACGCGCCTGCCCACTACCACACATCCCCATGAGGACGGGATTTACGTGGGGCGTCCTGCCCGACTAACTCACCCCTCGCGCAAAACTGCCTCAACAGGCCCATCGTATCCACAGCGGCATCTCAGGGACGCGACTCCAACTGAGGAAAATGGCGCGGCATAGAGTATCACTAATTGGCATAAGCAGGCTATAGTCAAAAACCACGCTCACTCCCAGAACGGTAGGACTCAAGATCCCCAAATATCTCGCACAATAGTCGGAGCACTCTCTACGACTCAGCTGATCAGCTCACACAAAACACGAGACACTAGCCTCTCCAACAGCTCGCAGCACAAGCACACTGGCTGGAGGTACTCCACAGCCAGGATCGACCCACAACTCAAGCTGACAATACTGGTCGGACCACACTCAACGACCTGGGATCACCGTTAACCCCAACGGATGCCAACAACACTGACCGGAAGATACTCGACGGCCCGGGACTACCGCCTGCTCAACGGCTCCCTTCCACGACAGTGCAACAGGGAAACAAGACCTCTCGGGACTACCGTTTACCCAAATGGCTCCCGGCACAGATAAGCAACCCGCTACAACTACTAGACTCCACTCTGCTCCCAAGCAAGAGTGCAAAAGCATCCCACACTAAAAGCAAGTCCCGACCTCTCGGCCCACTACCCGGGCGAGGATAACACTATGTCCAGGAATGAAAGAACAGTGTGGATGTCTAAGCATAAAATAACCCTCGCCCAAGTGAGGGTTTTCTACTGGTCTGGTTACACATGCAACATATGACGGGGGTGCTAGGTCAAGTTCCAAGATAACTATGTTAACAGATGATAAAAGGAATAACCATTCCAACAATCTAGCATGCTACACAAGGAAATAAACTATCATGCATAGTCCTACATCAATAGAATTAATGTACAGTCCATAAAACTTGGAGATAAGGCCACCCACCTCAATAAGCCACCAATTGCTCGTAGACACTTGCAATTGGCCTCCACACGATTCGCACGCAAAACGATGTCCGCTGCCGGAGTCCACACGCAAAACGGAGCACGGTGCCGGAATCCGCACGTCAAACGGAGTCCGCACGCAAAACGGTGCACCGTGCCAGGATCCGCACGCAAAACGGAGTCCGCACGCAAAACGGTGCACGGTGCCAGGATCCGCACGCAAAACGGTGCACGGTGCCGGAGTCCGCACGCAAAACGGTGCACGGTGCCGAACACAGAAAAGAGCAAGAGGGTCAATTACAGTCTAAAAGAACGCTCCAAAAACTGTACAAAAATACAGAAAAACCAACACACGGGACCTACCCGACTGCGCCGCCGCCCCGAAACGCTCCCAACGGAACCCCGCGCACGCTCCACGAGGTTCACGACGCGCCACCGCACCACCCAAAATCTCCTCCTCACTCCCTCTCTCGCTCGGGTGAAGAAGGAAGAAAAGAAAATGGAGGAGAAAGGCTTGCGGGGGAGAAGAAAGAAGAAGAAGAAGAAAAAGAGGAAGGGGTGGTCCACGGACCCGGTCCACGGGTCCGGTCCACGGCGCTGGCCAATGGGGAGCGAGCAACCGCGGTCCATGGCCCATGGGCGCGCGCGCCCGGTCCACGCGCGCGCCCACAACGCCACGTGGCGCGCGGTAATGCGCCCGCCACAGGGGCGCGTTACACCGCGCTACCCCAGGCGCGGGACACGCGCCCGTTACACGGGCGCGCGTGCCCCCGCGCCCGCGCGGGCGCCAACGGGGGCCCGCCACGTGGCGGCCCCCGCGCGTCCCGCGCTGAAGGCGCCTGCGCCCCCATCCCATCCGAACGCCACCTAGAACCGCGCGCCTTGACCCGCGCGCCGCGTTCGCCTCGGGATCCGTGCCACGCGCCACGCCTCGAGATTCATGCCGCATCGCCTCGAAAAACACGCACGTCATCTGGGCTCCAAATCAAACAAGTAAATAGTCCATTCTTAGCGATTTCGCGCGCTGAATCCAAAAACGATGTCCATTTCTCCAAATTCTCATCCGAAAATTTGCCGAATGCCCACTTGATCCGATTTTCGCGCCGGGTCCAAATCTGTAGTCCGATTTGCTAAATTTCAACTCTAAAAATTCCCGAAGGCGACCGGAGAGGTAAACTCTTATCCAAACTTCGCACGGAGTCCAATTTTGACATCCGAATCGCGCGAAACCACCTCTAAACACCCGACGGGTCATCCAAATTCCCACGGGGTCTCCTTTTAAGCACGAAGTCCAACACTTGTGTCCAAAATGCGCGCAAACACCACCGACACATCACGCAGGCCTCCAGTGATGCAACTAAATCCCAAATTACATCACAAATCCATTTCTTGGGCCCGACAAGCGCACATACACTCCCAACGGCCCCTAAAAGCTGCCAAACAACCGGCAAACCCTACGCGGGAGATTCCGGGACCTCACACCCTCCCCCACTAAAAGAAAGTTTCATCCCCGAAACTAGCTCAAGCCCATCAGGAGTCAAGAATACCACGGCTAGGTATCTAACAATACGCCTCCAGCTCCCTAAACCCCACTCGCTCCTCGTGATTACTTCGCAACAACTACAACAAGTACGGTATGACCCGATGTGCAATTCTCTCATCTCTCGAGCCAGAAATTGCTACGGGCATCCCTCGTACTCCAACAATCACAGATCTCAAGAGGCAAGTCAATCACGGGCGAGGAAAATCACATCATTACTGAGCTGAGACGTGAAATACCCAAGGGGCTCCAGTAAAAGGCTGGGGGAAACGGAAATAACCACAAGTGTAACACGCACCAAACCACAACATAGTGCCAACCTCAACAAGACGACCCGAGCATACCCGCATATTAATCCAATAAGGAAGGGAATCCAATACGCTGGGGTCTTCACTCGGTTACCTCCCGATCCGAAACCACTCGAGTGGACAACACAACTGCAGGCTACCCTCAAAAGGGATCCTCAAAAGGCACAATCTCGTGCCACAGTTGGTCGCTCAACATACTATTATAACCCCAACGGACCCACGGGTCGAAGTCGATCCCTCAACTAATAAAGAACACCCTGACGGGGACCAAACCGTCGGTGAACGGGACTGAAAACTGGCTCACAAGGCGATCATAAAGCTGATGCCCAAACTCGCGGTCAAAGTCCGAAACATCCACAAAACTCTCATCGTTGTGTACCTACAATGTGGCATCACTGCCGTGCACCAACGGCGTGGCATCACTGCCGTGCACCAACGGCGTGGCATCACCACCGTGCACCAACGGTGTGGTATCACCACTCTGTATCAACGGTGTGGCATCATCACCGTGTATCAACGGTGTGGCATCACCACCGTGTATCAACGGCGTGGCATCACCACCGTGTATCAACGGTGTGGCATCACTCAAGCATCAAGGCCTCAGATCCTCACAGTACTATACCCAACACTACCTCGAAATCCCGGAGCTGAGGAAGAGATAAAATATCAACAGGCAAAAACCAGGGCCCCAACTGCACTGGGCAGGACCAATAACACCCATCTATGTGCAACACGTGATCAGGTATCTGAACCTCACGAGCACAAGCTAAGGGTCCTATCTCTAGCCCATACAACAAAGCAAATGCCCTACAGAAGGAATGAATGCGATGCTCCGGTAACAAATAACGCTCAAGTGCGTGAAGGGGAGATAAGATTAGTATCTGCCACCACGTGGCTAGCTGCCCCCGAATCCTCATCCTGTGCGACATAGACGCTCTCGCTCGGGGGTGGTCGTCCGTCGGACTGCCGCGAAGAAGTGGCCCTAACTATCTGGCCATAACCTGTCGAAACTCCGCCTGTCTGGAAGAGCGGAGGAGGAGGAGCCGAAGCTGCCAACGCGACTGATGACCCCGCTTAGGACAAGACCATGATCTGTGCCCTGCTTGTGGTCACACTATGGCGCAGAATGCAGCCCACCACAAAAGACACAGTCATCCCGCTGCTGCTGATACACCGGCTGTGGAGAACCTCCTGGTCTCTGTCTCCTCTGAGACTCACGACCCTCAGACTGGGATCGTGGCGGTGTAGTAACTCTGAAATTTAAATATTTATTATTTATAAAGTTATTAATTTGGCAGAATTTGAGACTTAGTGGATCAATAGTGGCCCAGAAATATCGACTTTTGATCGGGGCCTGATCTCGAAAATCCGAGGGCACCATTGCGATTGTTTCGACAAAACATGAAAAGTTCATATTCACTTGTCGACGATCCAACGGTCGGATCTTCCGCAAAACAGCGAAGAAGAACGGGTCTCACAACTTAAGTTGTGAATAGTAACCCTATGTTTCAAATCCCCTTTCGACCACTATTGGCCGATTTACTATCCGGAACCTTGACATAGGGGTATGAGTAGTCGAACCTAGCTAATTTCGACGTTCTGAGCGCAATGGCACTGACGGATTTCGCGTTTGGCGATCCGGGTGCATCGAGGTGCGTGCATCGGTTTACGACATAAAGAACAAGATGGCCCGAGATTTCATACGAGCTCCAAACTAAGCAAACAAATAGGCTACTTGACAGGTCTCGACGAGCCGGACGTCGTGGCGAAGTCTGTTTCGCAATTCGACGAGCGGATTGTCTCGAAATGCGTGAAATGCACCGAAAAGAGGGTATTTTTGAGAAAACTTTAGTATTTATGTATCTAAATTAACAAGGTTAATTCTTTAAGGTGCTGGGTGCATATTGCATCTACAGGAGGGACCTAGGGGTTCGGAGTTGATTGTACAAGGACCTTTTTGCAAAATGCAAAGAATCTTGCATTTATTTTAGGGTGTCTCTTGGGCTACTCGTGGGAGGTTACACGAGGAAGACTCTTGGGATTTATAACTCCCAAGAGTTAATCCTCATAACCTCGGGTGCTGGGGTGGCCGAGGGACACAACTCCATTAGAGGAACTCGAGAGAGAGAGAGAGAGAGAGAGAGAGAGAGAGAGAAAGAAGAAGTTGGAACCAACTTTGCTCAAGTTTGGATCTGGAATACTCTGAGGATTCTCTGGTGCCTGTGGAGTGTTACTGGAGCTTGCCGAGGTTGCGCGTGGAGGAGGGACCAAGAACCGGCTTCTTCCTCTCTTCCACAACTCCGGCTAAGGTAAGGACTCCAAACCAATGGTTGTTTGCACCCTAGACCCATAGCAGAAGCCTAATTTGGCTCTTAGGATTCTCCCTGCACAAGCCCGAGCCCCCATGCATGTTGGTTGGCCGGCGGGAGCAAGGTCTCGCCGGAAACCTAGAATAGCTCCGCCTCGGAAGAACTCCGCAACCAATGAACCAAAGTGAGAAATAAAATGATGGGCTTGGACTGTAGGAGCCAGTGATCATCTCCACGAAAATTGGTGAACTTTGATCAAGTAAGGAAGTCGCAGAATGGAACCCTAGTTTTTGAGTTTTATGCATGTTGGCCGAGCTTCGTGCTCCGGCGCCGTCAAGCTTCTCCGACGCCGGCCACCTGCCCAGAACTCTTCTAGGTACCGAGGGGAGTCCATCCATGCACTTGCATGGCAACCATGCAGCGCGGTTGAAGCGCGGCCAAGATGGGTTCGAAATGGGATCAAATCTCGGCCGCCGGCGTTCCGGCCAACTCCGGCCGGCGAGGGTTAGTCGGGAAGCTTTTTATGGACCAGAGGAAGCTTCCCTGCAATTTAGAAGGCTTCCTATAGCCTCTGTAAAAATCCGCCATTAACGGGCTTGAGCTCCAAAATGGAGCTTTGCTCCCCGCCGCCGCCGCCACACCCCAACGCCGTGCTCGGGTCCAGGTATATTTTGGAAGTGCATAGCATCAATTGGGTGCAAGTATTTTGGTCCCAGAGCTTCTGGTTGATTGATCACGATTTTCAATGCATTGAGCTTCATCTTCTTCCCGAGCTCCGGCCAACCCGAGGGTATTGGGTCGAAACCAAAATGATGGAATTGTTCCTGCAACTCCAAGGAATGTTTCCATCCAAGTTATTTGCCCTGTGGTCCAGTAATTGCAGAGAACTAGCTTGAGATTGGTTGTATGTGGTTGTTAACAAATTATGCCCACTAGATATTTGATAAAATGCATGAGAGAGGAAAAATGTGGAATTTAGGTTTTCTGTAAAAATGAATGATGCTCCAAAAAGTCCCCTGAGCTTGATGCTCACTTCGGATCAAACAGATTCTGTGTGGAACTAAGTTTGGAGCATCGTACACATTGTTAGAGAACAAGGCTTTGGATCTCTTTGATCCAGCAAGTTCTGGGCTGCCCAAAGGTGAGCCCCAGTGTCCTGGCACTGTCCAGAGGTAGTTTCATATACAAAGTTTTAACAGATGTTGAATGGATTGAATGTTAGTGTATAAACTAGCTTTAGGTTAAATAGTTGGCTAAAGTCCTGCTTTTGGACTGTTTGAAAAATTGTAACAGTGAGCTCCTGGCTAATTTGGGGTCACTGAACGCGATGCTCGCGTTTAAATTAGGTTTTGTTGATCCAAAGAAACAAAATGGCTTTTAGGCTATGTTAGTGCATGTATTATGGGCCAAAATTTGCCTCAGGACCCGTGCTGCCACAAATGAGTGAGCACGGTGTCCAGCAAGACATAAGTAACCTGTCGGAAGTGACGGAATGTTAAAATGAATCTCCAGTTGAAAGAACGAGCGAAAACAGTGCCCAAACTGGCACTAAAAGTGAAAATTTAAAAGCCCTAGGGGTCTAGATGCAAAAGTCACATCATATACTGGTTAGTAAGTTGATTCCTGAACCTTAATTCACATTCAGGGTTATTCGGTAGCATCTGGTGTGCTGAGCGTACAGTTGGTTCAGTTTAGCCGCCTGCGTTATATCAGGTGGGTTATCTTCGGTCCGGGCTTTATCAGTTCGGCCCTCGGTGTACGGTATTGGTTGGACTCCTATTTTTGGTAACCTAGTTTATCTTGAGCCTGCCTGCCTTTGGTTGCAATATATATTACTGTTAGTTGCTTTGACTGATTGGCCATTTCGTAGTTGCACTCCTATGCTTGATTATTATATTGATCTACCAATGCTTGAGCCTGCCCTTCCTTTGATTCAGTTATTTGCTACGTTATACCTGCTTTATGCCTGATTATGATCTTCTTTAGTGATCTTTACCATATCTGCTGATTAGTTGTTTCCAGTGGTTATATTATTGCTCTACATATTGCCATGCCTGTTTGGTCATCTGATTGTTGAGCTTGCTTCCTTGTTGTTCGCCTGTTATGCTGCTAAATACATGATCTTCTAAAATAAATATTTTTACCAAGCCTTGTAGGGTAGCCTGAGTCTGTTCTTGTTGTTACGGCATTTTTGGTATTGGCATATTTCGTGAGTCAAGTCAGTGAGTTGAGTCGGAGTCTTAAAGGGATCAAATTGTCAATCAGCAATCAAAGACTTAGAGAAGATTCAACAAGAGCTCAAGTTGACACTCAGTATCTTGAGTCTTGAAGATTGAAGTTGAAGAATTGTGGATCAGTTACATCAATCTCAAGAAGAAAGTATTCAAGAGGATCAGGTATGTTTAACTAAATAATTGTGGTGATCCGAATACTTTCTTATAGTGTAGAAACACTTGGATGAACTTTTAATCGCATAATAATCAAAAACTGGTGTTCGGACATGTTCAGGATCCGGATCAGAGCCAACGATCCGGATCCCGAAGGTTGTTGCTTCATACAAGACTTCGATCCGGATCCATGCAATTTCCGATCCGGATCCCGAATGTTAAGTTTTCTGATTTGTATGAACGATCCGGATTGGGCCTTGCAATCCGGATCCCGAACCCTTGGTTTTCTGGAATCGTCAATCTCGTTACGACGATCCGGATCGCAATAAATCTGATCCGGATCGCCGTCCTGAAAATTTCCAGATAAGGTATGTTTTTGATTCTTATCTCTTTCCAAAGGTTTCTAAACTATAAATAGACATTTAGGGTTTCTCAAAAACGTGGGAGCTACTGCCGATCAATTTATAAAACACTTGAGAGCAACCCTAGAGGCTAGGTTTTTATCGATCTTCTTTATAGCCTCTTTTAGGTCAATTCGACGGTTCTTCCAAGATCTATCTTTTGTCGAATTGATCTAATCTTTGCTTAGAGATTTTTCCCATGGATCTTCATTGATAATCTAAGCAAAGGATCACCATCGAAGTCAATATTCTTATCGACTGAGTTTGCGTCGTGGATTCGACGTGGCATCGTGGATTCGGTGTGCTAAAGGCGTTTCGTGGATTCGAAACGTGTGCTCGTGGATTCGAGTGGCGTTCGTGGATTCGAACGTGTGCAGTGGGCGTGCAAAATCGGTGGAGCGCGAGGTCCAAGAAATTGAAGGAGGGGTTAAATCCGTAGAGACGGTAATCACCTTGTTATTCTTCTTTTCTTAGGGATTGTTATTGCGTGGACATCCAACCGGTCAGCGCAAGGTCCGAAGAAGCTGAAGGAGGGGTTGAGTCCGTGGAGTCGGTAATCACCTTGTTATTCTTCTATTCTTAGTGGATTGTTATTGCGTGTTGGTCCCGTGGTTTTTCTCCTGGATTGGAGTTTCCACGTAAATCTCGGTGTGCTGTTTTTATTTTCCGCATTGGTTTTTATTTTGCACTGAGATTGAGTTTTTAAGTATTACACCTATTCACCCCCCCTCTAGTTGTTTGATAGTACCTATTTAGATCCTTTGGGATTAATAACTCAACAATTGGTATCAGAGAGGGTTTTAGGTTTATCTATCATGATGGGTGAAAGTGGTAATATTTATAGACCTCCTCTTTTTGATGGGACTAATTATGCTTATTGGAAAGTGCGGATGAGAGCTTTTCTCATCGCAATTGATGAGCGAGTATGGCAATCCGTGGAATACGGTTGGGTGCATCCTGTTGAGGAAGTAGGAAATTCTACTACCCCAAAACCTCGCTCTAGATGGTCCAAAGAGGAACTCGAAAGATCTTCTTACAATGGGAAAGGTATGAACGCTCTATTTAACTCTCTTTCCTCGACTGAATTTACTCGAATTTCCGCGTGTGAAACCGCAAAGGAAATTTGGGATATTCTCAAAATTACACATGAGGGTACTAATCTTGTAAAAATTCAAAAGCTCCAGATGCTTACAAGTCAATTTGACTCTATTCATATGGAAGAGCATGAATTGTTTACAGATTATTACACTAGACTTCAAGATGTAATAAATACATGTGCTAATTTAGGAGAAAAGATCCCGGAGTCGAAAATTGTAAGAAAGATACTTCGGACTCTTCCGGAACGGTTTAGGGCAAAGGTTACCGCCATTGAAACCGTTAGTCGTCCGGATGAGATGAGTGTAGAGGAATTAGTAGGTGCTTTGCAAACTTATGAAATGACTTTTCCTACTAATCAAGTTTCTTCCAAGTCTTCTTCTAAGCTTACAGGTATTGCATTCAAATCAACAAAGGAAGAAGATAGCGAATCAAGTTCCGACGATGAAATCTCTTTTGCCGATTTTGAAGAACAATTGGCGCGGATCGTAAAGAAATTTCGTCGGAAATTTTGGAAGAATCGAACCGATGGATCTTCATCCACGAAACCTTCTAAAGGATCATCGGGTTCTAAATCCTCTAACCTCAAAAGCTTTGCAAAACCTTCTAAAGAAAAAGAAAAAGATGATTTCGAAGGGGAAATCCAATGCTATCGATGCAAAGGCTACGGCCATTTTTCAACGGATTGTCCTTCTCCGAAATCATATAAAAAGAAGGCTTTGCAAGCGAAAACTTGGGACGATTCTACTTCTAATGAATCGACCTCAAGTAAAGAGGAAAAAATCATTGCTTCTCATGCCTCTCATTTTCCCTCTTCTAATAATTGTTTATCATCATTAGTCACTGACTCTACTCCTTTGATTTTGTATGAAACATCAACAACCGGCGGAGAGTCATCAAGTGAGGGGAAGTCGGACGAGGAAGAACTCGTTGAGGCATATCAACAACTTCTTGCGGAATCTAAGAAGATTGCCAAGCATATCAAGAAGTTGAGGAAGCAACGACTTGAGAATCAAGACGAGAATCATGCTTTAAAGATAAAACTTCATGATCTCGAGGAGGAACAAGGACGTTTA
Organism: Tillandsia leiboldiana; assembly: GCA_029204045.2. Classification (NCBI taxonomy): domain Eukaryota; kingdom Viridiplantae; phylum Streptophyta; class Magnoliopsida; order Poales; family Bromeliaceae; genus Tillandsia; species Tillandsia leiboldiana. Next base: position 27,821,217 of record CM055072.1, read on the forward strand.
TTGAATAACAATAAAATCCTCCAAGAAAAGCTAAACCAATCGGAGACAAACGCTAAATCATATACGGACAAGATTGGTTTTCTAGAAAAACAGTTTGAGGAGATTCATGTCACCAACCAAGCTTTGACCAAGCAAGTTCATGAACTTAAATCCGACATACAAAGGCTTTCAACTGGTTCCAAGAAACTTGATTGTATGTCCGGATTAGGTCAATCAAGCAAGGTTGGTTTGGGATTTAAAAAGAACCAAACTGTGAAGGCTTCAAGTTCCACAACTAAATTGAAAGGAAGAACATGTCACTTATGTGGACTTGAAGGACATTTGGTGAAGAATTGCCCGAAAAAGAGAAAGAAGAGTCCTTCGGCAACTTCATCTACGGAGCGAACTCAATGGAATCAAAAGACACACCAAGTCAATGGAGTTCACTCAAACCACCAAAGGTCCGAGCCACAACATCAATCATACAAGTGGATCATTGCGAGGCAAAGACCTAAGGTGGACCAACAGCCAAAGCGGACAACCCCCGGCCACAACGAATCAAGACAACCCAAAATCCAGCGATTTGGATTCGGAAAGGTGATATCTTTCCTTGTCTTAAGTTCTAAATAGCTTATGACTGTATGTAATGCTTTGATTGGTTTTCCCTTCATATCTTTCTTAATCTTTGCATTACATGTTTTTCAATGCTCTTCGTTTTTATACTTTATTTTTGAACAAAAGGGTTTTTACTGAACAAGTGCATTGAATAAAAAGGGCTTCACTTTTATTCACTCCAAATTAATTTTATTTGGATTATCAACTTTACTCCTTAATCATAATCTTGAAGATACTTCATTATAGGAGTTTTTGATATTATAAGCATCAAATTTTAGAAATCATGTGTGATCCTTAGATGCTTAATCTATCTCGGTTGTGTGAATTCATTGTGATAAACGTGAGACAACCGATAGACTAAAATTTGGGATATAATTCTTTCACGTAAGAGATTGCATTCTTACAAGGGTATTGAAATAATTTGCAAAAGATGTGGAAAGAGTTACATCCGAAAGGAGTGTGAAAACTACCACCACATGTTGGAAAGAGCTGCCACCCCGGTCGTTCGGTTTGTGTGTGAAGCTACCACATGTTATGGATGCTTGATAGTATTTTATGAGAAAATCTTTAGTTGAAGCATTTGGAGATTTATATGCAAAACTCTTATATTTTGAACAATCTCCTGGTTGGTATAAGGTGGGATAGTTGAAAGATGCTCAAAGAGCCACCCTTAGGTATTTTAGTGCTTATCTCAAATTTGAAAGGGTAAGAAATCAAATTGATGTCATTTGGAAATCTCTGTAAGTCATCTTTGTACATCCGTTACATCTTGATAGACTTTGGATCTCAAGATTATTTTTGATGACTTGTGTTTGATGAATATAACATGAAAAACTGTTTATAATGTTTTATCTTTATTTTTCATGATTTAGGAGTAAATCTTTTTAATCTTGTGAAATTAATTGGATTGAATGACATCTTGTTAATTCATTGGTTAAAGCACTTAAATTGTTTTCTTGATGGAATACAAGTCGGTATTTGAAAAGATTCTAAAATTTGGATTTGTTTCAAGGAATTATTAGTTTTTTGCCTTCTGGTACCGGTACGCAATCTGCATTTTTGTTATATACCGGAACTGAGCTTTTATCTCTCTTTCTCTTTGAACTGATGTTGTTAGTGATTTCCTTTTGTCTAGTATGTTCACTGTTTGACAATTTGTGACAAAAAGGGGGAGAAGAGAAATGACAGAGATGAGATCATCAAGATAGGACAAAGGAAACGAAAATGGAAAAATGGGGGAGAACGGAAAATGATGATCGTACCACAAAGGGGGAGATCATAGATGCTCAAGAACATGGAGAACATGTTAGAGATGCTCAAGATAGGGGGAGACAAAGAAAAATTGAAAGAGCCGAAAAACAAAAGAACCAAAAGGAAGACGGATCAAATGCAGGATTCTAATTTCTAACAACTAACGTTTGATTTCGTTTGGAGTTTTGTTTTGCAGGAATTACATCACTTTAAGACTCCAAGTCCTAAGTCATAGAGTATGTTCTAGGACTGTTTGGTTCAAATGTAATTTTGTATTTATTGGATCTTTCACGCAAAGAAAATCAATGTTTTGGTGATGACATTGAGTTTCGATTTTTTGGTTTAAGATGAGTGACTTGAGCGCTTTTATGTATTTTTGGGTTTTGTCACGAAATTGCCAAAGGGGGAGATTGTTACGGCATTTTTGGTATTGGCATATTTCGTGAGTCCAGTCAGTGAGTTGAGTCGGAGTCTTAAAGGGATTAAATTGTCAATCAGCAATCAAAGACTTAGAGAAGATTCAACAAGAGCTCAAGTTGACACTCAGTATCTTGAGTCTTGAAGATTGAAGTTGAAGAATTGTGGATCAGTTACATCAATCTCAAGAAGAAAGTATTCAAGAGGATCAGGTATGTTTAACTAAATAATTGTGGTGATCCGAATACTTTCTTATAGTGTAGAAACACTTGGATGAACTTTTAATCGCATAATAATCAAAAACTGGTGTTCGGACATGTTCAGGATCCGGATCAGAGCCAACGATCCGGATCCCGAAGGTTGTTGCTTCATACAAGACTTCGATCCGGATCCATGCAATTTCCGATCCGGATCCCGAATGTTAAGTTTTCTGATTTGTATGAACGATCCGGATCGGGCCTTGCAATCCGGATCCCGAACCCTTGGTTTTCTGGAATCGTCAATCTCGTTACGACGATCCGGATCGCAATAAATCTGATCCGGATCGCCGTCCTGAAAATTTCCAGATAAGGTATGTTTTTGATTCTTATCTCTTTCCAAAGGTTTCTAAACTATAAATAGACATTTAGGGTTTCTCAAAAACGTGGGAGCTACGGCCGATCAATTTATAAAACACTTGAGAGCAACCCTAGAGGCTAGGTTTTTATCGATCTTCTTTGTAGCCTCTTTTAGGTCAATTCGACGGTTCTTCCAAGATCTATCTTTTGTCGAATTGATCTAATCTTTGCTTAGAGATTTTTCCCATGGATCTTCATTGATAATCTAAGCAAAGGATCACCATCGAAGTCAATATTCTTATCGACTGAGTTTGCGTCGTGGATTCGACGTGGCATCGTGGATTCGGTGTGCTAAAGGCGTTTCGTGGATTCGAAATGTGTGCTCGTGGATTCGAGTGGCGTTCGTGGATTCGAACGTGTGCAGTGGGCGTGCAAAATCGGTGGAGCGGGAGGTCCAAGAAATTGAATGAGGGGTTAAATCCGTGGAGACGGTAATCACCTTGTTATTCTTCTTTTCTTAGGGATTCTTATTGCGTGGACATCCAACCGGTCAGCGCAAGGTCCGAAGAAGCTGAAGGAGGGGTTGAGTCCGTGGAGTCGGTAATCACCTTGTTATTCTTCTATTCTTAGTGGATTGTTATTGCGTGTTGGTCCCGTGGTTTTTCTCCTGGATTGGAGTTTCCACGTAAATCTCGGTGTGCTGTTTTTATTTTCCGCATTGGTTTTTATTTTGCACTGAGATTGAGTTTTTAAGTATTACACCTATTCACCCCCCCTCTAGTTGTTTGATAGTACCTATTTAGATCCTTTGGGATTAATAACTCAACACTTGTTTGATAGGACAAGGGCAATGCTCTACGAGGTTTGGGACCCAAAAAAACCTATTGTTTTCAAAGGTTTTCTTAAAAACATGTGTTTAGTTGCATAAGGGGTTAGTCTGTCTGATTGGTTGTTAGATGTTGAGCTACGCCTGTTATCAGTTCTATTCTGCCTTACATGATTATTCATTGTACCTCTGGTATTTATATCTTATCTTGGAACATTTCCATGTTGGATTGGTGAGCTTGCTTGTCCTGCTGATCAAATGATACACTGCTGAACACATAGATTTATTTAACTGATGTTTTACCGAACTTCGTAGGGTCGCCGGAGTCTGTTCTTGTTTGATAGGACAAAGGCACTACTCTGCGAGGTTTAGACCTAAAACCCAAGCTTCGTAGTGTCGCCTGAGTCTGTTCTTGTTTGATAGGACGAGGGCAATGCTCTTCGGGGTTTGGACTTTTCAAAACAGTTTTCTTAAAAATATGTGTTTAAGTTTTGTATCATTTGGTTGGTCTGCATGATTGAGTTGAGTTTTTCGGTTGAGCTTATGCTGAGTTGAGATTTGCCTTGGTCTTGCATATGAGTTGAGATTCAGTTGATTTTGCCCTTACATCCCAATGGGGATTTCCCGGCTTGTTGCCGATTACCCGGTCAGTGGACCGAGAGCTTGAGCATTTGCATTATGATCGCCCGCACCGTTGTTCTTCACGTACACTAGCGGGCTGATCCCCCGTAGCGGTGTACTTTACCGGTAAAGTGGTTAGCTGTGGCAACCCGTGACCCTTGTGAAGGGAATGTCAACCAGGTGGTGCCAAGTGGGCAGCCTTGCCTGAGGTCTTGTGAAGGCCAATATGGTAGCTTGTGATTGGTTCTTTGTGTTTTCATTTATTTGATGCATGTGTTGTTAAGTTGCTTTAACATGCCTCCTTGATTCTTTGATCTGGCTTCTAGTTATCTACCTGTATATGATTCTTTGTGATGCCTTTGATTATAGTTTCATTGTTATCTTGCTGATTGTCCTAACTCCTTGATGTGTTGATTATCCTTATACATGTTTTAAATTCTGCTAAAATTATCTCCTATGCTTGTACCCAGATTATAAGTTTTGCTTTCTTTACAGCACTAGTTATATATCTGCATATCCTAACTGTGATTATATATCTGTTGATCTTCATGATTGCCTATCTGATTATTCTAACCCCTGATTATTACTATCCTCTAGTATTGTATACCAGTAGGTACGATCTGCTATTTCTCGGCTCGTCGTGCCCACTGGGATACACTCCGGTGTATCTCACACCCTCGGGTGACTGTTTTTCAGGCCGAGCGGGTGCTGGGATGTCGGGACGTGTTGGTGAGATTCCGTGTTAGATGTTGACCCTGGACAGCCGAAAGTTCATGTATTATTTGATGTTAAAGGAAAGAGTTGTAATTCAGATGTAAATAATTGTAAAGTTAATTGTAACTTTTGCTTGTAGTTGTACGTAGTTAGTACTCTGATGTTGTTGCCAAGCTAGCCGTGCATATATAGAAAAGGCTCAATTCCAAAGGGGATTGGGACTCTTCTATATATGTGGCGGTCTGTCATTGCCCTGGCTGTTTTTGCAACTCTGATTTTTAAAAAAAAAAAAAAAAAAAAATTTATACACTGGTTTTTGAACTCGGGGCGTGACAGGCGGCCCCGGGGGTCTCGATCTATTCGACTGTCCAAACACAGGCGGCACTGGATGCCTCTCCCCGGAGCTGGTCCCTGGCGCTCCGTCTCTCTCTCTGACATGATCACTGATCCTCGGTCAACCCGCTAAGCATGCTCAATCGCTGCATCTAACGTTGGCACCCGCCGAGAATACACCAAGTGATAGATATTCCGATGCAGTCCTTTCTCAACTAGCTCAACCTCCTGGGCCTCATCCAGGCGACATGTGGTACACCACTCAACAATCGCAAAACTCGCGAACATACTCCAGAAGAGGTCGACTCCCCTGCTGCAGGAGTCTAAGATCCCCTTCCAGTTTCTACTTACACTGTCGGGAAAAAAGGCCCTGAGCCGCAAAGCACAAAACTGGTTCCAAGTCAACAACTGCGCTCCAGGTAGTCCAACAGGATGAACTCGACGCCACCAAATCTCGGCGTCCTGTCAGACCATCTCAATCTCCCTACAGCAACCACCTGATAACTCGACCAGGGCATGTACCCACCTAATAACTCGGGCAGCGGTATGTACCCATCTGGTAGCTCGGCCAGTGGAAAGTATCCTCCTGGTAACTCGGCCAGGGCATGTGCCCACCTGGTAACTCGGCCAGGGGCATGTGCCCACCTGGTAACTCGACCAGGGGCATGTGCCCACCTGGTAACTCGACCAGGGGCAGTGTATCTATCTGGTAGCTCGGCCAGTGGAAAGTATCCTCCTGGAAACACGGCCAGGGCATGTGCCCACCTGGTAACTCTGCCAGGGGCATGTGCCCACCAGGTAACTCGACCAGGGGCAGTGTATCTATCTGGTAGCTCGGCCAGTGGAAAGTATCCTCCTGGTAACTCGGCCAGGGCATGTGCCCACCTGGTAACTCTGCCAGGGGCATGTGCCCACCTGGTAACTCAGCCAGGGGCAACACCCTCATGGTAACTCAGCCAGGGAAAACGCCCTCCTGGTGACTCAGCCAGGGAAAAACGCCCTCCTGGTAACTCAGCCAGGGAAAATGCCCTCCTGGTAACTCAGCCAGGAAAAAAACGCCCTCCTGGTAACTCAGCCAGGGAAAATGCCCTCCTGGTAACTCAGCCAGGGAGAAATGCCCTCCTGGTAACTCAGCCAGGGAAAAACGCCCTCCTGGTAACTCAGCCAGGGAAAAATGCCCTCCTGGTAACTCAGCCAGGGAAAAACGCCCTCCTGGTAACTCAGCCAGGGAAAAATGCCCTCCTGGTAACTCAGCCAGGGAAAAACGCCCTCCTGGTAACTCAGCTAGGGAAAATGCCCTCCTGGTAACTCAGCCAGGGAGAAATGCCCTCCTGGTAACTCAGCCAGGGAAAAACGCCCTCCTGGTAACTCAGCCAGGGAAAAACGCCCTCCTGGTAACTCAGCCAGGAAAAATGCCCTCCTGGTAACTCAGCCAGGGAGAAATGCCCTCCTGGTAACTCAGCCAGGGAAAAAACGCCCTCCTGGTAACTCAGCCAGGGAAAAACGCCCTCCTGATAACTCAGCCAGGGAAAATGCCCTCCTGGTAACTCAGCCAGGGAAAAATGCCCCCCCCTGGTAACTCAGCCAGGGAGAAACGCCCTCCTGGTAACTCAGCCAGGGAAAAACGCCCACACAGCTGGGACCGCCGTCCCTCCAAACGGCTCCCACAACAACACCCCACTCATAGGCGAGAAGGACCGACTGACGCGGCATAGATCCGAAAATCCCGATAGACCGGTGCCTAGAACCCCAATCAAACAAGAACAGACCCTAGGCTCAGCCTATCGAAGTTCTCGATCCTTTACCGTTCGGGGATTCGGCCCCTCTCGGTTAAAGTGGGAAACTATCTCAACACACAAACTCTTGGGCCTCGCCCTGCTCTGATAGCTCTGCATCCCGCTGCTCGGGTATTCATCAGATGCGGGGTGTGTCCTCTTCACAACACGACGTCTCAAGAGTATCGTAGTCCACTGCACAACAACAAACGTCAGGACACAACAACCATAAGACCCAATCCAGCGAGAGTCTAAGACATGTCATCCATTCCATAGCATTATGTTGTCGCAGCCAACATAATCGCTTGGGAAAGTAAACATGCCAAACACTCATCCCGTCTCTTGGGAGAGGTAAAAACTCAATCAAGACTCTCGCTATAAGTCACGACTCTCACGTAGTCATCCTAATGTCCAACCACAAGCCTAGGGCTTCTAAGTCCACCACGACCTACAACCTAGGCTCTGATACCACTCTAATCTGTCACGCCCCGGGGTCGAAACTGCGACCCGGGCTCGCCAACAGATCCGCCATCTGTACGGAAACTGCCGTCAGACGAAGCGTCTAACCTGCAGAAAGAATCAACTACAGTATACAGATATCAGAGCGGAAAGTAAACTACTAAAAACTGAAAACCAAACACTGTACAACTGAAGATAATACAATATCCATCTCCCAAATACGATCGTATACAAAGTCCTCTGATACAAAACTCAAAAGGGAGGTATCTCCAATAAAATACATCGGTGTACAAGCTCTCAATACAAATATCCTCACTACATCAGTCTCTCAAACTGTAAAATAAAGTACAACTCTATATCTCACAACAAAGGTCACTCAACAGAGGAAAAAGAGGTAAACCAATCTACTGAAGCTCTCCTCTGAAGGGGTACCGCTACACTCCAACGACGGGTAGGGAACTAGCTCGCGACTCCCTCGCCTTGGTCAGAAGGATCAGTAACTGGAGCAACAGGAACAGGAGAAGAAGTTCCTGGGGAAAAAGACACCACGACGGGTGTGAGAACTACTTCCCACAGTAGTTCTCAGTGGGTGCCGTCAACAAGCCCAACGGTCTGCCCACTAAGTCTACTAGAGGTAAAAGATAACAGTGCAATGAAATCTGAACAAGAAAAGCTGGAGCTACTCTACAGCTACCATACCTCTATCTAGATACTCAAAAAGTGGAACAGATGAAAGTAAAAGAGACCACTCGCACCCAAGGTGCTCAATAGACCCAATCGAACTGACTGCCTCATAGGGTCCAGTCAAGCCTGCGCCTGTCGACTAGGAACGCGCCTGCCCACTACCACACATCCCCATGAGGACGGGATTTACGTGGGGCGTCCTGCCCGACTAACTCACCCCTCGCGCAAAACTGCCTCAACAGGCCCATCGTATCCACAGCGGCATCTCAGGGACGCGACTCCAACTGAGGAAAACGGCGCGGCATAGAGTATCACTAATTGGCATAAGCAGGCTATAGTCAAAAACCACGCTCACTCCCAGAACGGTAGGACTCAAGATCCCCAAATATCTCGCACAATAGTCGGAGCACTCTCTACGACTCAGCTGATCAGCTCACACAAAACACGAGACACTAGCCTCTCCAACAGCTCGCAGCACAAGCACACTGGCTGGAGGTACTCCACAGCCAGGAACGACCCACAACTCAAGCTGACAATACTGGTCGGACCACACTCAACGACCTGGGATCACCGTTAACCCCAACGGATGCCAACAACACTGACCGGAAGATACTCGACGGACCGGGACTACCGCCTGCTCAACGGCTCCCTTCCACGATAGTGCAACAGGGAAACAAGACCTCTCGGGACTACCGTTTACCCAAACGGCTCCCGGCACAGATAAGCAACCCGCTAGACCTACCAGACTCAACTCTGCTCCCAAGCAAGAGTGCAAAAGCATCCCACACTAAAAGCAAGTCCCGACCTCTCGGCCCACTACCCGGGCGAGGATAACACTATGTCCAGGAATGAAAGAACAGTGTGGATGTCTAAGCATAAAATAATCCTAGCCCAAGTGAGGGTTTTCTACTGGTCTGGTTACACATGCAACATATGACGGGGGTGCTAGGTCAAGTTCCAAGATAACTATGTTAACAGATGATAAAAGGAATAACCATTCCAACAATCTAGCATGCTACACAAGGAAATAAACTATCATGCATAGTCCTACATCAATAGAATTAATGTACAGTCCATAAAACTTGGAGATAAGGCCACCCACCTCAATAAGCCACCAATTGCTCGTAGACACTTGCAATTGGCCTCCAAGCGATTCGCACGCAAAACGATGTCCGCTGCCGGAGTCCACACGCAAAACGGAGCATGGTGCCGGAATCCGCACGTCAAATGGAGTCCGCACGCAAAAGGGTGCACGGTGCCAGGATCCACACGCAAAATGGAGTCCGCACGCAAAAGGGTGCACGGTGCCAGGATCCGCACGCAAAACGGAGTCCGCACGCAAAACGGTGCACGGTGCCGGAGTTCGCACGCAAAACGGAGTCCGCACGCAAAACGGTGCACGGTGCCGGAGTCCGCACGCAAAATGGTGCACGGTGCTAGAATTCGCACGCAAAACGGAGTCCGCACGCAAAACGGTGCACGGTGCCGAACACAGAAAAGAGCAAGAGGGTCAATTACAGTCTAAAAGAACGCTCCAAAAACTGTACAAAAATACAGAAAAACCAACACACGGGACCTACCCGACTGCGCCGCCGCCGCCGAAACGCTCCCAACGGAACCCCGCGCACGCTCCACGAGGTTCACGACGCGCCACCGCACCACCCAAAATCTCCTCCTCACTCCCTCTCTCGCTCGGGTGAAGAAGGAAGAAAAGAAAATGGAGGAGAAAGGCTTGCGGGGGAGAAGAAAGAAGAAGAAGAAGAAAAAGAGGAAGGGGTGGTCCACGGACCCGGTCCACGGGTCCGGTCCAAGGCGCTGGCCAATGGGGAGCGAGCTACCGCGGTCCACGGCCCATGGGCGCGCGCGCCCACAGCGCCACGTGGCGCGCGGTAACGCGCCCGCCATAGGGGCGCGTTACACCGCGCTACCCCAGGCGCGGGACACGCGCCCGTTACACGGGCGCGCGTGCCCCCGCGCCCGCACGGGCGCCAACGGGGGCCCGCCACGTGGCGGCCCCCACGCGTCCCGCGCTGAAGGCGCCTGCGCCCCCATCCCATCCGCACGCTGCCTCGAACCGGGCGCCTTGACCCGCGCGCCGCGTTCGCCTCGGGATCCGTGCCACGCGCCACGCCTCGAGATTCGTGCCGCATCGCCTCGAAAAACGCGCACGTCATCTGGGCTCCAAATCAAACAAGTAAATAGTCCATTCTTAGCGATTTCGCGCGCTGAATCCAAAAACGATGTCCATTTCTCCAAATTCTCATCCGAAAATTTGCCGAATGCCCACTCGATCCGATTTTCGCGCCGGGTCCAAATCTGAAGTCCGATTTGCTAAATTTCAACTCTAAAAATTCCCGAAGGCGACCGGAGAGGTAAACTCTTATCCAAACTTCGCACGGAGTCCAATTTTGACATCCGAATCGCGCGAAACCACCTCTAAACACCCGACGGGTCATCCAAATTCCCACGGGGTCTCCTTTTAAGCACGAAGTCCAACACTTGTGTCCAAAATGCGCTCAAACACCACCGACACATCACGCAGGCCTCCAGTGATGCAACTAAATCCCAAATTACATCACAAATCCATTTCTTAGGCCCGACAAGCGCACATATACTCCCAACGGCCCCTAAAAGCTGCCAAACAACCAGCAAACCCTACGCGGGAGATTCCGGGACCTCACACTTGCTGTAGCCTGTTTGGAGGGCTACGTGGGCTCCTGTGGGCGATCCGGGCTTGCACAGTGTTGGGCCGGGCCCAACACTGTAGTAGCCCGAACCTTTTCGGGCGCCCGGAAACCGGGACAAATCCGGTATTATTTGATTTGTTTCTGGAGCCTATAAAAGGGACCCGAGCTTCTTCTTCTTCCCTTCTTTTCGCGTTTTTGAGCTTCAAACCGCCTGGAGGTCTTCACCAAAGATGCTCCCCTACTTGTTGCGCACCCTCTAGAGGATTTCTAGGATTTTTGGTGGCACGCTTATCGAGGTTTCCATTTTTACGGCGCGGCGCGACGCTCGTCCATTTGGGTTCCCCTTCGTCGCGTTTCGGTGCGCGAGCTCCCCCGGCCTACTCCGACCTCCGTTTCAGGCGAATCTTGCACCGTTGGATCCGCGACAGACAGAGCTACGATCTTGGTATTTTCTGCTTCCCCTAGTTTCGCGCTTTTCGAGAAGTTTTTCCATGCTTACTGGGACCCCATTTTCTGTGAGGAATTCTGGACAGCGACACCTTGCCGGATTTTTATCTCCGCAACCGGGCATCGGATGGCGACGTGCTTATACACTTTTTTCATCTACTCGACGCGAGGATTGTCACAGTATTTTTATTGGATTTTTCTAAGTCTTGCCCGAAGGTATATTTTTCGCCCTTTATCTGTGCATGGAAATACAGATGTGTGGTTGTGTGTTTGTGAGTGCCCTGTATTGTGGAATTTGTAACTCGGCCTACGGGGCTCGGAATTTGACGTGCAGGTACTCGTTTCGAAGGTATCGACGCGAGGAACGCGACAGTAATTTTGTTGGATTTTTCAGAATCCATTCTGCAGGTGAAAACTGCACATCTTTGGGGCTGTTTTCTAATGTTGTATATACTTGGAATATTTTGGATTAAGTGTAATGTTGGACCTTATTGTTGTACCCAGGGGTGTTTGCAAGTGTTGCTGGACCTGTTGGAACTGGAGAAAATTGGACATAGTGGATTCCGGGTGTTTTCAGTTGTTTGGAGCCTAGGCTTGCACGACATGTACCGAGGGTGCAATTTTGGCAGATTTTGGACTGTGAGCGTCTACACACTTCACCGACTTCGGCTTTGCCTGCGGAAAGCGCTTCAGGTGGGTGCTTTGTTTCCAGAACCGGTGGACGGTTCTCTAATTCTGTATGTTAGGATGCATGCATGTTTAGGGTACATGGCTTATGTTTGTAAGGTAGGTAAGCTTGATAATGAAAATTGTATAAATGATTGCAGGAATAATATTCATGTTGTATATTGAGGACTGGCATGATTTGGGTGTTTATGTCGGTGAATAGTGTAAGCTTACCTAGGTTAATGTTATCCTATGAGATCATGTAACATGCCATGTTAGCACATAGCCTTTCATGTGGTTGGTTTATGCTTTGAGACAGGATTTTGTAGCTATGTGCGGATTTTCACTCTGAGGAGTTATTATGATCGAGGATTATGATCAGGTGTAGGCATGTGGTTTACTTTCTTATATCATTCTTGAGGACAAATGCATACTTGTATGGACATATTGTTAGGCCACCTTTTATTGCTACACTACTTATTGGAACTTGACTTAGGAGAAACCATGCTTTTCCTTTCTCCTTCTTGTTAGTCAGGTGGTCAGTGTTGCTCGGGTTCGAGCAGAGGTCTGGGTAGTGTAGTCGGGACTTTGTGTCTGGGACAGGTTGGATTAGTTGTGGGGCTTTGCGGCAACCGCGGATATTGGGCGGTTGACCGGATGCTTATCTATGCACCAGATTGGGTATCAGTTTTCTCTAGTGGATGGAGTTTCTCACTTATCGTTTAGTTGCATCCGATTGAGGTCGGGTCTTTCTTTAGTGGTTGAGTTTTCCCACTTTGATCAGATTTGTGATCAAAGTCCTGCTATACAGAGATACTTGTTACTGAGATACTTTACTCGTATGGGTCGCTCCCCTCGAGTGCCACTCCGGAGGTAGGCTTTTCGAACCCAGCCTTGTGTGCCGGTCTGATACTTATTTTGGGATGCGAGCCGTGCGGGCCGGTCCCGCGGTTTCGAGCCATGTGTGCAGATTCCGCTGAGCAGGCAATGCCAGTTTTACTGGTGGTACCAGATTGGGTTATTACCGGCATTTACTTTCTTGTTTCACTCGTGTCAGGGGGACCGAGTGGAGTATAGTAGCTGTGTTTAGACCAGTGCTAGTGTTGTTGGGATCCATTTGGGGACTGTGGTCCCGAGGTCTTTGTGAGTTGTTGACCGTTGTGCGAGAGGCTTGGTGATCTTGAGTTTATCCGTTCTGAGAGAGCGTGGATTTTGACTATAGCCTGCATGAGCCACTACTCGATAGCGAGTTAGTCCGTTTGGACGCCCTACGTAATTCCTGCCCGTCAGCGGGAGGTGGTTGTAGGTGGGCGCAGGTTTGACTGGACCCGATGTGGCAGTCAGCTCGATTGGGTCGATTGAGCACCTCGTGTGCGTGTGTTGCATATCTTTATCAGAGTTTTCCCCATTTGAGCATTTAGATAGAGGCATGGTAGCTGTTGAGAGTCTCCAGCTTTCCTATTTCAGTCTTTACTGCTTTGGTTATCTTATGCCTCTAGTGGACTTAGTGGGCAGATCGTCGGGCCTGGTGGCGGTACCCACTGAGGACTCCCTTTTTAGGTGTAGTTCTCACACCCGTTGGGGGTTTTCCCCCCCCCCCCTTCTTTTCTCACCTTTGTTTTGCAGAGTCTTAGCGGGTGTTGCGAATTCTGCGGTTGTTGTTCGAGGCGAGGGAGTCGCGTGCTAGATCCCTACCCGTCGTTGGAGAGTAGCGGTACCCCTTCAGAGGAGATCTTCAGTAGATTAGTTGTTTTATTTTTCCTCTTTTGAGAGACTGATGTAGTGAGGATATATTATGTATTGAGAGACTGTACACTGATGTATTTATTGGAGTTACCTCCCGGTTAGGTTCAGAGCTTGTATTTGAGGATATTGTATTATTATTATTCTTTTGGGAGGCGGACATTGTTGTATTATTTCCAGTTGTACAGTGATTGATTTTAGTTATACAGCAGGTTTTTATTTTTAGCTCTGATATCTGTTTAGCTGTAGTACTTTTCTTGCAGGTAGGACGCTTCGCCTATGCAGGTTGGCTTAGGTGGCGGATCTGTTGACGAGCCCGGGTCGCAGTTTCGACCCCGGGGCGTGACACACTTGGTCTTACAAAACCTTTATACATTAAATCCTGAAGTTGCGCCTTTAGCTCACGCAGCTCAGCCGGTGCCATTCGGTAAGGAGCCTTAGAGTTTGGCGCAGTTCCTGGGACTACGTCAATCAAAAACTTAATCTCCTATCCAGCGGCATGCTAATTGTTTCGGAATTTGAGTTGGCGTATTTCGTGAAATTGTTTAAGTCTTGAAGATTGAAGATTAGAAGCTTGGATCATATACCTCAATCTCAAGAAAGAAGAATTCAAAAGGATCAGGTACGTTTAACTAAAGATTTATGGTGATCCGAATACTTCTTATAGTGTAGAAACACTTGGTTGAATTTTTAATTGCTTAAAACTCAAAAACTGGACATTTTACATGTTCAGAGTCCGGACCGGGCATTACAGTCCGGACCCCGAACATAGGTTTGTTCATGCGCTGTTACAGTCCGGACCCTGGTAAATTCAGTCCGGACTCCGAACGTGAAATTGTTGAAATTACATGAACAGTCCGGACCGTGGATTGCAGTCCGGACCCCGAACGTCCTCATTTCTGGAAAAAGTCTGTTTCGCTGAGACAGTCCGGACCGTCAATTCCAGTCCGGACTGTCGTCCTGTAAAATTCCAGAATTGGTTAGTTTTCTATGCTTATCTTCTTCCAATGGTTTCTGACCTATAAATAGACCCTACAATTCATTTTCTAGGGTAAGCCGCATAGATCCGATACGACCGAAATAGAAAAATCCACATATAGAGAAGAAAGGAAATACTAGATTTAATTCTATGTTTCTTCATCTATATTATTAATTTGATTCTAGATTTTCTAAACTCAGATTTTGAGTAGAATCAAATTAATGAATACTTAGATGGTATTTCCGATCTATTTCTAATCTAAGTATTTGGCGGATCACCACCACCCAAAAAACAACGATTTTCCCAAAATCGGCGTGTGGACTCGCGTGGCCTTGTGGATTCAAGGTGCAACCGCTCTCGTGGATTCGGAGCGAGGTACGTTCGTGGATTCGAAGCGTGCTACTGGGTGAAGACCGTGGATTCGGTCGGACGTCGTGGACTCGACGTTGGATGCCGTGGATTCGGCATTGGACGCAGATCGTGGATTCGAGACGCGTTGCGGAACGAGCGGAGAAGATCTACTAGGAGCGTATGGAAAAGGTTGAGTCGTAAGTGTGTACGGTAAATCACCTTGTACGTGTTTTAATTCTAGTGGATTTCGCCGTGTTATCGGTCCCGTGGTTTTTTTACTCCGATTTGGAGTTTTTCCACGTAAAAATCTTGCGTGTTATTTTTATTTCCGCATTGGGTTTTATTGCGCAATGATTTTTTGAGTGTTTAACGTTTACACCTATTCACCCCCCTCTAGGTGTTTTTTTCCCTATTTAGATCCAATTATACATAACCCAACAAGTGGTATCGGAGCGGGAATAGGGTTGTAAACAATGGTTGAATGTGGAAACATCAACAGACCCCCGTTATTCGATGGAACAAATTATGCCTACTAGAAAGTACGGATGAAAGCCTTTTTAATTTCCATCGACGAACGGGTGTGGCAATCAATTGAATTAGGATGGTCTAATCCAACTGAAATTATTGCTGATGTTCGCACCATCAAACCTAGGTCGAAATGGACCAAGAAAGAGGTTGATGCATCTTCTTACAATGGCAAAGGTAGTGTTAACGCTTTATTTAATGCTTTGTCACAAACAGAGTTCTCTCGCGTCTCGGCATGTGAGACCGCGAAAGAAATCTGGGATGTTCTTCAAGTTACACATGAAAGAACTAATCTTGTGAAGATTCAAAAACTGCAAATGCTTACGAGCAAGTTTGACTCTATTTTCATGGCAGAAAATGAATCATTCACAGACTACTATACACGATTGCAAGACATCGTGAATACATGTGCTAACTTGGGAGAGAAAATTCCAGAATTTAAAATTGTAAGAAAGATTTTAAGAACTCTTCCTGAAAAATTTCGTTCCAAGGTTACGGCCATTGAAACTATTAAACACCCGGACGAAATCCGTGTAGAAGAATTAGTTGGTTCATTACAAACATATGAAATGACATTTCCTACTAACTATTCTTCGGGAAAGGCATCCTCTTCTAAGTCTTCAGGTTATGCGTTGAAAACAACAAAAGAAGAAGACGCGGATTCATCCTCCTCAGACGATGACGAGAACCTATCTATGGAGGACTTTGAGAAGCAGCTCGCTCTCTTGACAAGGAAGTTTCGCCAAAATTTTCGAAGGGGTAATTCAAGCAAAACTCCATCCTTCGGAAAGTCGAAGAAAGGCAAAGGGTCTTCAAGTTACAAGTCAAGAAAGCAAGAGAACTTTTCAAAGGATAAGAAAAGTTCAGAGGGACAAGTACAATGCTTCAAATGTCGAGGCTACGACCACATTGCAACGGAGTGTCCCAATAAGAATCCGGCAAAGAAGAAGGCAATGCAAGCCGTCACTTGGGATGACACCTCATCGACAAATGAGTTATCTTCCAGTGATGAAGAAAACAACGCAACGACATTCCACGCGTCCACATCTTCACCCTTCATATGCTTAATGGCGAGTACATCCGATTCTTTGTCCAACTCCTCCCATGCTGAAAAGAATGCCATGGACGACGAATCGAGCAATTCTGAATGTGAAGATTTTGCTCTTGCCTACCATAAGCTTTTGAGAGATTCAAAGAAATTGGCAAAGCAAAACCGGAGTTTGAGAGGGAGATTACAGGATCTCGAAGAAGAAGCAAAAAGGGCATCTTCTCTCTCAAACGCTCTTGAAGAGGAAAGGGATAACCTGATTAAAGCAAATATTTCCCTTCAAGAGAAAAATGAGCTTTTCGAGAAAGAACATGTAAAATTGGTGGATAAACCGAATTATTTCTCGAAGCTCTATAACGAGGCTCGACAAGAAAATATGGAAATGACAAAGACCATCTTCCAACTCAAAGATGACTTAAAGCGATTTTCTTCTGGAAGGAGTAAGTTGGATAAGCTTCTTGGTCTTGGTCAAACAAACCGTTTCGGCCTCGGGTACACTCAAACTGGAAACAGTCCTAGTTCGAGTGGAACAGTTTTTGTGCCTCAGTCGGTATCTCCTCCTCCGACACCGGAATTCATGACAAACAACGACAACAAGCCTACTTCATCCTCTTCAGGATCGTCAAGCACTAAGGTATGTTTTCGTTGTGGTTTTTCAGGGCACATAAGGAGAAATTGCAAGATGGGAGCCAAACGCTCAACTCAAGCACTTCTTGCAACGACTACCAAAAAGGTGATTCCTCAGAAATCTAATGCAAATTATTCGAAGGAAAAGAGCCTTGGTAGTTCACCACGCAAGACGACATCATCAAGGAGCAGCAATCAATCTAACAAGACGCTTTCACCAAGGAGAATAACTTCACGATCATTACCAACGCAGTCCAAAAAGGTTTGGGTGCGCAAAGGTAAAATTTTCCCTTGTCTTGTTACTAATATTTCCTTGCATGCGTATGATAATTCGTCTTGGTATCTGGATAGCGGATGTTCCCGTCACATGACCGGTGACAAAAACTGCTTTCAAAATTTTGAGAAAATCTCCGGAGGACTTGTAGTTTTCGGAGACGGTCGGTCTTCCAAAATTATTGGAAAAGGAACTGTAGCTATTCCAGATGGCCCGGTACTGAACAATGTGTTATTTGTTGAAGGCCTTAAGACTAACCTCATTAGTATTAGTCAACTTTGCGACAATGGTTTTTCAATTAATTTTTCATCTGTTGAATGTGTTGTAACTGATAAGGACCATGTTTTCTTTTTAAAAGGGGTTAGATCTGAAAACAATTGTTATGTTGTTCCAAATAAAATTTCTGAAAATTGTAACCTAGCTTATTTGAATAATGAAACTCTTTGGCATGAAAGGCAAGGTCACATTAATTTTAAGGAACTAACAAGGATTTCAAACAAAGACGTGGTTAAGGGGGTTCCTAAACTTTCATTCAAAGATAACATTGTGTGTGGAGGTTGTCAAAAGGGAAAACAATCAAGGACTGCACACAAGAACTTGAACCACGTTGGTACCAAACGGCCCTTAGAACTTTTGCATATGGATTTAATGGGACCAACACGTCAACCATCTTTGGGAGGTAAATGGTACATTTTTCTTTGGTTGATGATTTCTCTAGATATTCATGGGTAGCATTTTTAAAAGAGAAAGCTGATACTTTTGATTCTTTTCACGAGATTTGCCATCGTATTATGATTGAAAAGTATGAAAAGATCATTCGTGTTAGAAGTGATAGAGGTGGGGAATTCATAAATTCCAAATTCATTGATTTTTGCACTTCCAACGGCATTAAACATGAATTCTCAGCACCCTATACACCTCAACAGAATGGTGTAGTCGAGTGCAAAAACAGGGTTGTACTAGAGATGGCACGTGTTATGCTTCATAGCCGGAATTCGCCGTTATATTTTTGGGCTGAAGCTGTGAACACTGCAGTCTATGTAATTAATCGAGTTTATTTGCGCCCGGGAACTTTGAATACACCATATGAACTATGGTTTTGTAGAAAACCGAACATCAAATATTTTCGTATCTTTGGGAGTCGGTGTTACATTTTACGTGACCGCGAAAATCTTAGAAAATTTGACTCTCGAAGTGACGAAGGGATTTTCATGGGTTATTCTACAAACAGTAGAGCATATCGGGTATTTAACTTGGAATCTAAAACGATAGTAGAATCTATAAATGTTAAAGTAGATGAAGCTTTCCACTTTGCATCTCATAAATCTACCCCTGATATCTCTCTTGATGATGATACTCCTGCAAATGCATCTTCTCATAACAATTCTTCCGATAATGATGATGCATCTAATGGTTCTTCAAGTTTATCTGATGTGCAGGAATCATCTCATGTACCTCCGAGTACTCCATTACCTCAAACGTTACGCATCTCCAAGGATCATCCTGAATCAAACATTATTGGAGACCCACAAGAAGGAGTCAGGACTCGGAGACAATTGGTTTGTGGATTCGCTTGTTACGTTTCCATGATAGAACCAAAGAATGTTGATGAAGCTCTTCAGGATGACTACTGGATTGAAGCAATGCAGGAAGAGCTCCATCAGTTTGAGCGAAACAAAGTCTGGGAATTAACGAAGCCTCCGAAGCAACACAATGTGATTGGTACTAAATGGATTTTCAAGAATAAGAAAAATGAGGATGGTACCATCATCAGGAACAAAGCACGACTAGTTGCTCAAGGCTACTCTCAAATAGAAGGTATAGACTTTGATGAAACTTTCGCCCCTGTAGCTAGACTCGAGTCCATTCGTATCCTATTTGCAATTGCTTATCATTTTAAAATAAAACTTTTTCAAATGGACGTTAAGAGCTCATTTTTAAATGGTTTTTTAAACGAGGAAGTTTATGTGGCTCAACCGAAAGGTTTTGTAGACTATAAACAACCTAACCATGTTTTTCGTTTGAAAAAGGCTCTTTACGGTCTAAAACAAGCACCGCGAGCGTGGTACGAAAGGTTGACAAAGCACCTTTTGGAAAAGGGCTATACTCGAGGGGGAGCAGATAGGACTCTCTTTGTGAAGCATTATCAGGATAACTTCATTGTAGCACAAATCTATGTCGACGACATTGTATTTGGTGCGACAAGAGACAATGATGCTTCTAAATTTGCTGAAACCATGGAAAGCGAATTTGAGATGTCCATGATGGGCGAATTAACATACTTTCTTGGATTGCAAGTAAAACAGAGTGACGAAGGCATCCATTTGTGTCAATCCAAGTATGCAATGGAGTTGGTCAAAAAGTTTGGTTTAGAAAATTCTAAAGATTTTCCGACTCCAATGGGAACTAGCAATAAGGGATTAGGAAGTGAATCTCTTAGTGAAAATGTAGACGAGAAACTTTATCGCAGCATGATTGGAAGTCTACTTTACCTCACGGCAAGTCGCCCGGACATATCCTTTAGTGTTGGGATTTGCGCAAGATATCAATCAGCACCAAAGGAGGTTCACCTGAAAGCGGTGAAACGGATCATCCGATACATTAAAGGAACCATAATGTTCGGAATTTGGTATCCTATGGGAACAAGTCTAGATATTGTTGGATATTCAGATGCCGATTGGGCAGGATCTGTGGATGACCGGAAAAGTACGAGTGGTGCATGTTTTTATCTTGGCCATTGCCTTGTTGCATGGCATAGTAAAAAGCAAAACTGCATTGCACTCTCGACTGCCGAGGCGGAATATATCTCAGCTGGTAGTTGTTCAACCCAACTCATTTGGATGAAAAGTGTGTTGAGCGACTTCCGTATTTCAGCAACTTCGGTAACAATTCTTTGTGACAACACCAGTGCTATAAACATTTCCAAAAACCCTGTGTTGCACTCAAGAACAAAACACATTGAGCTTAGATATCATTTCCTTAGAGAGCTAGTTGAATCAAATATTCTTCAACTTTCCTACATTTCAACTGAGGATCAATTAGCTGACATTCTAACAAAACCTTTGGATCAAAAACGATTTATTCATTTGCGTAAAGCAATTGGAATGCTTTCCTTGAAATAATTTCTTTTTGAAACCAATCCTTAGGTTAGGTTTTGTTTTTGTGTTTTTGTTCCTTATCTATGTTTGTACATAGAACATTAATTGAGCATTAGTTATATTGACTTTAACTGCATCCTTTCACGCATTTAGAAATTTATTATGCTTTTGATATCATAATATTTCAGTTGATGCAATGATCATTTATGTTAATTAAGTCATTTTTTAAGTGATCAAAGTCAATTTCTCTCTCAATGATCTCTTGGTATAGTTATTATCTTATTTGACTATTTAGTCGAGTATGAATGCGAGATCAATTTTTGGTTGAATACCTTATATCTTAAAATAATTGATAGCCAATTGAGGGGGAGTCAAAGAAAAGTAATATGCTCAAAAGATGTGGAAAGAGTTACATCCCAATGAGGAGTGTGAAAACTACCACCACATGGAGGAAAGAGCTACCACCTCGGTCGTCCGAGTACTGTGTGCAGCTACCACATGTATACTAAGCATGGTTTTTATATTTTGATTAAATAAAATGCATGTTGAAATACTTGACTCTGTCAAATTTCAAGGTTGGTATAAGGTGGGAATTTTAATGAAAGATGCTCAAAGAGCCACTCTCTTCAACAGATTGTCTAGATATATTATCTACCATATTTGGGATTTCAAACATCTATTGATCTTGGTATTTCATTTTCTTTACCAAATTGATGATTTGATAAAGGCATTACGCATAAGATCATGTTAGATGTGATTGAAGTTGTTCAACTTTAAGGGATTTAATTTTTATAAATTTTCATTTCGTTATTTGAATATTTTTGATAGATTTTGCATAATCTATTTCTTGTTGTATGAAACGATGATTTTTATCTAAAGTTGATACACAAAAGTGCTTACAATCTTTTTCTAGATTTTCTGGAATTTTTTCTGAATTTTTTTGAAGAAAAAGTTTGGAGCCGGTCCGGACTGGACAAGCCGATCCGGACCCCGAACGCAGGAAAATCCTGCGGGTGGCCGATCCGGACTGCATTCTTCGGACAGTCCGGACTGCGGCTAGGGTTTATATGAAACGAAGTGGTTTTTGATTTTATTTCATCACAAGTTTTCGTTTCTAAATCTCCTGAGTTTCTCTCTTGAAAGCAAAGATCTTGGAGCCCTCCAAACTCATTCTCTTCAATTCAAAGTAAGTTATATTGATCAAAATCTCGGTTTTTCACGGTTTTACATATTTTTGCTCAAAACGTGAGGAAAATTTCATATCTTTGTCATTTGTGAATGGTTTTTGATCAAACTTCTTTTGAAATAAGAACTCTGGGAACATTAGTTTTGATTATTTGCTAGGTTTTCTCAGGATAAACGGATTTTTGGCCTTCAATTTCTAAAAATTCGGTTTAAGGGCATATTTTCAGAATTTTTGAAAATCATGGAATTGATCTATTTTTAAAATTTCTTTTGCAAAACTAATTTGATCCCTAGTCTCTCTACACGATTATGATTGTTTGGGCACAATTTTTCAAATTTTTGAAAATTAACAATTTTCGTGTTCTTGAGTTGGTCTTCACAGGACACTTCTCTCTTAAGCACTTTCAGCAATGGAGTTTGCATGAATCATCTTTCTGCTAGTTGCAATGGTTTTTTTATTTGAGTTGGCGTATTTCGTGAAATTGTTTAAGTCTTGAAGATTGAAGATTAGAAGCTTGGATCATATACCTCAATCTCAAGAAAGAAGAATTCAAAAGGATCAGGTACGTTTAACTAAAGATTTATGGTGATCCGAATACTTCTTATAGTGTAGAAACACTTGGTTGAATTTTTAATTGCTTAAAAATAAAAAACTGGACATTTTACATGTTCAGAGTCCGGACCGGGCATTACAGTCCGGACCCCGAACATAGGTTTGTTCATGCGCTATTACAGTCCGGACCCTGGTAAATTCAGTCCGGACCCCGAACGTGAAATTGTTGAAATTGCATGAACAGTCCGGACCGTGGATTGCAGTCCGGACTGTGAGGACCGGAAATTCCCACGTTTGGATTACTGTTGGATCTGCGGCTTCTGGAGACCCCTGTTGGGTGTTAGAGGTGTTTGCGCGCATATTGGACCCAAGGATTGGACTCGGCATGAAAAAACGGATCAAGTTTGCTTTTCGGGAATTTTTGGTAAATTTTAGAAGTGGAATTTGGCAAATCGGACTTCGGATTTGGATTCAGCGCGCGAAAACGGTCAAGATGGACTATTTACTTGTATTTTTCGGAGCCCGGATGACCCGGCACGGATTTCGAGGTGATTTGGTACTGTTCCGGCCGCCGGAGGGCCGCCGGCGGCGGCGGCGGGCGGCGGAGCGCGGCGGCTGGCGGCGGCGGAGGCGCGCGGTCCACCGCGGAGGCGTGCACCCGGGGCTGGCCACGTGGCGGCTCCCAGTTGGCCGGCGCAGCAGGCGCGGTCCATGGACCTTGGCGGGGTGCACGGTGGACCGTGGTCATGCCACGTGGCGTGATGGCATTGGCTGGTGCACGAGCGCGCGGTCCACGCAGCTGGTAGCAGGTGCCTCGGGATGCGTGCCCGACAGGCGCGCGTGGGCGCACGTGGGGCGCGACGTGGGCGCGCTGACCCGCGCTTCCCGCTCGGGGGCGCCACGTGTCGGCACCCGCTTCGGCCGCGTGGCGCAGCGCGGTCGGCCCAAACAGCTGTTTGCTGTTTGGGAGGCTACGTGGCAGCCTGGGGGATTTCCGGGCGTGAACAGTAACGGGCTGGGCCCGTTACTGTAGCAGCCCGGAAGTTTCGGGCGCTCAGTTTTGGGCCAAAATTCCAAACAGTTGGATTTTCGGGCTGGGCCTTTTTATAGCTGTCTTGTGAGGGAGTTTTGCCCCCTTTCCCAAGCTCCCCTGCCCATGGTCCCTTTAGCAAAGTTGGAGATCTTCATCTTGCGCATCTTCTGGCAGAGGCCCGGATTTTTTGGAAGCCGCAGCGTCGACGACTTCGGCATCGGAGCGCAGTGTGGCGATCTTTCATCGGAGGCCCGTTATCGTCGCAGTTTGATCTGAGAGGTCTACAGAGCTACTCGGTCAGTATTTTTGGTCGATTTCTGCGGCGTTGGAATCAAGAGAGGTACGTCTTCGATTTTCGTGTTGATCATCTTGCTGGATTCAGAGTTTATGACATGGTTTTCGAGGCATTTCTAAGCCGCTGTTTTCTGGTGGAGTTTTTGGACAGCGGCCCCTTGCCGGAATTTTATCACTGCAACCGAGTGTCGGATCGAGATGAGCCTATACACTTTTTGGATCTACTCGTCGCAAGGATTATCATCCTATTTTTCTTGGATTTTTCCGAGACCTTCTCGGAGGTATACTATTCCTCTCTTGTCTGTGTTTGAGTTTACAGTTGTATGGTTGTGAGTGTTTGCGCACCTGTACTGTGGAATTTGTAACTTGGCCTACGGGGCTCCGAATTGGGCGTGCAGGTACCTGTTTCGAAGGTATCGACGCGAGGATCGCAGCAATATTTTTATTGGAATTTTTGGAGTTCGTTTTACAGGTGAAAATTTCGCATTAAGGGGACTGTTCCCAGCAGATTTGTGATGCTTGGATTTTATGGAATTAAGTGTAACTTTGGGTTGTGTTTTTGTACCCAGGAGGTATTGATCACTGTTCCTGTATTGTTGGATTGGTGGGTGTGTAGAGATATCTGTTTCTGGACTGTCTCAGCTGTGCGACTCCGGACAGTTAGCATTTTCAGGTGGGTGGCCTGGTCTCCATGATTGACGGACTGTGCTTTAAATCTGCTATAGTAGGACTATGCATGATAGTGAAATGCTTGTGCAGCATGTTAGAATGTAGGAATTGCTATTCCTTGTTTTATCTGATGGTATTGTCATCTTCTTGCTTTCTACCATCTGTAAATTATAGTTATTGGAACTTGACCTAGCACCCCGTCATATGTTGCATGTGTAACCAGACTAGTAGAAAACCCTCACTTGGGCTAGGCTTATTTTCTGCTTTAGACATCCACACTTCTACTTTCCTGGACATAGTGTTCTTCCTCGCCCGGGTAGTGGGCCGAGTGGTCAGGAGTTATCTTTTAGTGTGGGATGCATTGCACTCGTGCTTGGGAGCAGAGTGGAGTCTGGTAGATGTAGTGGTTCGCTTGTATGTATCGGGAACCGTTTGGGGTAAACGGTTGGACCCGAGAGATCTGTTTTCCCCTGTTTGGGTCGTCGCCACTGTGTTAGTGGCAGTAGTTTACTAGTGTTAGCCGGACCTAGAACCCAGAACCCTTTTCAACATATACATGATTTTAATCTACCAATGTTTTCTTCCAAACATCGAAGGGCCGCTGGAGTCTGTTCTTGTTTGATTGGACAAAGGCATCAGCCCTTCGGGGTTTGGGTTAAAACACTTGTTTTCTAACTGTTTTTCTAAAAGAACTAAAATCATTAAATATGGATTTCTTCCAGATCAAATTAGTTTTCAATAACAAATGTCACCTTTTCCCATAAATCTCCCCACTCGAAGGATTCGAGCGGTCTGGGTTCTAGGGGTCGTTCCTCTGTCGGGACGAAAGCATGGGGGCCGAGCCTGGAACCTGTTCTTGTTTGATAGGGTTGTAGGGGTAGGTCTCCCGGGACTTTCGGGCCCTGTTGGTGTCTTCTGCGAGATGTACTGTGATTTTTGCTTTCCCGAACTATAAGGGATCGGGAACTTCGATAGTCGGAGCCTAGAGTCTGTTCTTGTTTGATAGGGTTCTTAGCGCCGG
>CM055072.1:27846747-27962392 GCA_029204045.2 Tillandsia leiboldiana
TTGATCTTGGTATTTCATTTTCTTTACCAAATTGATGATTTGATAAAGGCATTACGCATAAGATCATGTTAGATGTGATTGAAGTTGTTCAACTTTAAGGGATTTAATTTTTATAAATTTTCATTTCGTTATTTGAATATTTTTGATAGATTTTGCATATCTATTTCTTGTTGTATGAAACGATGATTTTTATCTAAAGTTGATACACAAAAGTGCTTACAATCTTTTTCTAGATTTTCTGGAATTTTTTCTGAATTTTTTTGAAGAAAAAGTTTGGAGCCGGTCCGGACTGGACAAGCCGATCCGGACCCCGAACGCAGGAAAATCCTGCGGGTGGCCGATCCGGACTGCATTCTTCGGACAGTCCGGACTGCGGCTAGGGTTTATATGAAACGAAGTGGTTTTTGATTTTATTTCATCACAAGTTTTCGTTTCTAAATCTCCTGAGTTTCTCTCTTGAAGCAAAGATCTTGGAGCCTCCAAACTCATTCTCTTCATTCAAAGTAAGTTATATTGATCAAAATCTCGGTTTTTTCACGGTTTTACATATTTTTGCTCAAAACGTGAGGAAAATTTCATATCTTTGTCAGTTGTGAATGGTTTTTGATCAAACTTCTTTTGAAATAAGAACTCTGGGAACATTAGTTTTGAGTATTTGCTAGGTTTTCTCAGGATAAACGGATTTTTTGGCCTTCAATTTCTAAAAATTCGGTTTAAGGGCATATTTTCAGAATTTTTGAAAATCATGGAATTGATCTATTTTTAAAATTTCTTTTGCAAAACTAATTTGATCCCTAGTCTCTCTACACGATTATGATTGTTTGGGCACAATTTTTCAAATTTTTGAAAATTAACAATTTTCGTGTTCTTGAGTTGGTCTTCACAGGACACTTCTCTCTTAAGCACTTTCAGCAATGGAGTTTGCATGAATCATCTTTCTGCTAGTTGCAATGGTTTTTTTATTTGAGTTGGCGTATTTCGTGAAATTGTTTAAGTCTTGAAGATTGAAGATTAGAAGCTTGGATCATATACCTCAATCTCAAGAAAGAAGAATTCAAAAGGATCAGGTACGTTTAACTAAAGATTTATGGTGATCCGAATACTTCTTATAGTGTAGAAACACTTGGTTGAATTTTTAATTGCTTAAAAATAAAAAACTGGACATTTTACATGTTCAGAGTCCGGACCGGGCATTACAGTCCGGACCCCGAACATAGGTTTGTTCATGCGCTATTACAGTCCGGACCCTGGTAAATTCAGTCCGGACCCCGAACGTGAAATTGTTGAAATTGCATGAACAGTCCGGACCGTGGATTGCAGTCCGGACTGTGAGGACCGGAAATTCCCACGTTTGGATTACTGTTGGATCTGCGGCTTCTGGAGACCCCTGTTGGGTGTTAGAGGTGTTTGCGCGCATATTGGACCCAAGGATTGGACTCGGCATGAAAAAACGGATCAAGTTTGCTTTTCGGGAATTTTTGGTAAATTTTAGAAGTGGAATTTGGCAAATCGGACTTCGGATTTGGACTTCAGCGCGCGAAAACGGTCAAGAATGGACTATTTACTGGTATTTTCGGAGCCCGGATGACCCGCAGCGGATTTCGAGGTGATTTGGTACTGTTCCGGCCGCCGGAGGGCCGCCGGCGGGCGGCGGCGGGCGGCGGAGCGCGGCGGCTGGCGGCGGCGGAGGCGCGCGGTCCACCGCGGAGGGCTGGCACCCGGGGGCTGGCCACGTGGCGGCTCCCAGTTGGCCGGCGCAGCAGGCGCGGTCCATGGACCTTGGCGGGGTGCACGGTGGACCGTGGTCATGCCACGTGGCGTGATGGCATTGGCTGGTGCACGAGCGCGCGGTCCACGCAGCTGGTAGCAGGTGCCTCGGGATGCGTGCCCGACAGGCGCGCGTGGGCGCACGTGGGCGCGACGTGGGCGCGCTGACCCGCGCTTCCCGCTCGGGGGCGCCACGTGTCGGCACCCGCTTCGGCCGCGTGGCGCAGCGCGGTCGGCCCAAACAGCTGTTTGCTGTTTGGGAGGCTACGTGGCAGCCTGGGGGATTTCCGGGCGTGAACAGTAACGGGCTGGGCCCGTTACTGTAGCAGCCCGGAAGTTTCGGGCGCTCAGTTTTGGGGCCAAAATTCCAAACAGTTGGATTTTCGGGCTGGGCCTTTTTATAGCTGTCTTGTGAGGGAGTTTTGCCCCCTTTCCCAAGCTCCCCTGCCCATGGTCCCTTTAGCAAAGTTGGAGATCTTCATCTTGCGCATCTTCTGGCAGAGGCCCGGATTTTTTGGAAGCCGCAGCGTCGACGACTTCGGCATCGGAGCGCAGTGTGGCGATCTTTCATCGGAGGCCCGTTATCGTCGCAGTTTGATCTGAGAGGTCTACAGAGCTACTCGGTCAGTATTTTTGGTCGATTTCTGCGGCGTTGGAATCAAGAGAGGTACGTCTTCGATTTTCGTGTTGATCATCTTGCTGGATTCAGAGTTTATGACATGGTTTTCGAGGCATTTCTAAGCCGCTGTTTTCTGGTGGAGTTTTTGGACAGCGGCCCCTTGCCGGAATTTTATCACTGCAACCGAGTGTCGGATCGAGATGAGCCTATACACTTTTTGGATCTACTCGTCGCAAGGATTATCATCCTATTTTTCTTGGATTTTTCCGAGACCTTCTCGGAGGTATACTATTCCTCTCTTGTCTGTGTTTGAGTTTACAGTTGTATGGTTGTGAGTGTTTGCGCACCTGTACTGTGGAATTTGTAACTTGGCCTACGGGGCTCCGAATTGGGCGTGCAGGTACCTGTTTCGAAGGTATCGACGCGAGGATCGCAGCAATATTTTTATTGGAATTTTTGGAGTTCGTTTTACAGGTGAAAATTTCGCATTAAGGGGACTGTTCCCAGCAGATTTGTGATGCTTGGATTTTATGGAATTAAGTGTAACTTTGGGTTGTGTTTTTGTACCCAGGAGGTATTGATCACTGTTCCTGTATTGTTGGATTGGTGGGTGTGTAGAGATATCTGTTTCTGGACTGTCTCAGCTGTGCGACTCCGGACAGTTAGCATTTTCAGGTGGGTGGCCTTGTCTCCATGATTGACGGACTGTGCTTTAAATCTGCTATAGTAGGACTATGCATGATAGTGAAATGCTTGTGCAGCATGTTAGAATGTAGGAATTGCTATTCCTTGTTTTATCTGATGGTATTGTCATCTTCTTGCTTTCTACCATCTGTAAATTATAGTTATTGGAACTTGACCTAGCACCCCGTCATATGTTGCATGTGTAACCAGACTAGTAGAAAACCCTCACTTGGGCTAGGCTTATTTTCTGCTTTAGACATCCACACTTCTACTTTCCTGGACATAGTGTTCTTCCTCGCCCGGGTAGTGGGCCGAGTGGTCAGGAGTTATCTTTTAGTGTGGGATGCATTGCACTCGTGCTTGGGAGCAGAGTGGAGTCTGGTAGATGTAGTGGTTCGCTTGTATGTATCGGGAACCGTTTGGGGTAAACGGTGGACCCGAGAGATCTTGTTTTCCCCTGTTTGGGTCGTCGCCACTGTGTTAGTGGCAGTAGTTTACTAGTGTTAGCCGGACCTAGAACCCAGAACCCTTTTCAACATATACATGATTTTAATCTACCAATGTTTTCTTCCAAACATCGAAGGGCCGCTGGAGTCTGTTCTTGTTTGATTGGACAAAGGCATCAGCCCTTCGGGGTTTGGGTAAAACACTTGTTTTCTAACTGTTTTTCTAAAAAGAACTAAAATCATTAAATATGGATTTCTTCCAGATCAAATTAGTTTTCAATAACAAATGTCACCTTTTCCCATAAATCTCCCCACTCGAAAGGATTCGAGCGGTCTGGGTTCTAGGGGTCGTTCCTCTGTCGGGACGAAAGCCATGGGGGCCGAGCCTGGAACCTGTTCTTGTTTGATAGGTTGTAGGGGTAGGTCTCCCGGGACTTTCGGGCCCTGTTGGTGTCTTCTGCGAGATGTACTGTGATTTTTGCTTTCCCGAACTATAAGGGATCGGGAACTTCGATAGTCGGAGCCTAGAGTCTGTTCTTGTTTGATAGGGTTCTTAGCGCCGGTCTATCGGGTTTCCGAACCCTTATGGTGTCGGTCTTTCTGGAAAGTTTAGTGTTCTGTTGTGGGAGCCGTCTGGTGGACGGTGGCCCCAGCTGTGTGACTTCCAGCTTGTGGTTGAGAGTTGGTGTTGTTGGTCGATCTTGTTGATCGTGGTTTGGACTATAGCCTGCATGAGCCATATTTGAGCTCGACAGTGTTACGCGGATACTTTCCTCGGTGGGGTCGCTCCCCTCGAGAGCCACTCCGGAGTTGGGCCTGTTACTTGCTATCGCGACTTGTCGACGCCGTCCCTCTGACTGGCCCGGTTGGCGGCAGTCACGGACACCCTACGGTAGACCCGTCCTGTTGAGGATATGTGGCAGTAGGTGGGCGCAGGTTTGACTGGACCCTTTGAGGCAGTCAGTTTAGATTTGGTGAGTTTACTGTGTGTGTTAGTAGATGCATCATGTTTCATCTGTTCCTTTTCTTGAGCATCTAGATAGAGGCATAGTAGCTGTTGAGTTACTTTTCCAGCCCTTTCATTTCAGTTTTATATTGTTACTTTATGCCTCTAGTAGACTTAGTGGGCAGTCCGTCGGGCTTGTTGGCGGCACCCACTGAGAACTACTTGGGACGTAGTTCTCACACCCGTCGTGGTGTATTTTCCCACAGGGACTTCTACTCCGGTTCCTGTTGTTCCTGTTGCTGATCCTTCTGACCGAGGCGAGGGAGTCGCGAGCTAGTTCCCTACCCGTCGTTGGTGTGTAGCGGTACCCCTTCAGAGGAGAGCTTCAGTAGATTAGTTATTTTATTCTCCTCCTTTGAGAGACTGTTGTAGTGAGGATTGTTATGTATTGAGAGCCTGTACACTGATGTATTTATTGGAGATACCTCCCGGTTGAGTTCTGAGTTTGTATATGAGGATACTGTATGATTATCATTTTTGGGAGACGGACATTGTTGTATTATTTCCAGTTGTACAGTGATTGTTTTAGTTATACAGCAGATTTTTATTTATAGCTCTGATATCTGTTTAGCTGTATTACTTCTCTTGCAGGTAGGACGCTTCGCCTATGCGGGTTTGGCATAGGTGGCGGATCTGTTGGCGAGCCGGGTCGCAGTTTCGACCCCGGGGCGTGACAGATTAGAGTGGTATCAGAGCCTAGGTTGTAGGTCATCGAGGACTTAGAAACCCTAGGCTTGTGGTTGGACATTAGGATGACTACGTGAGAGTCGTGACTTTTAGCGAGAGTCCTGATCGAGTTTTGTACCTCTCCCAAGAGACGGGATGAGTGATTGGCATGTTTATGCTCCTAAGCGATTATGTTGGCTGCAGACAACATAATGCTGTGGAATTGATAACATGTCTTAGACTTTCGCTGGATTGGGTCGTATGATTGTTGTGTCCTGATGTTTGTTATTGTGCAGTGGACCTACGATGCTTTTGAGACGTCGTGCAGTGAGGAATGCGCATTCCGCATCTGATGAGTAACCCGAGCAGCGGGAGGCAGAGCTATCAGAGCAGAGCGAGACCCAGGAGTTATGGATCCAGATGGCACAGATGTCGGAGGCTGTCCGATGCCAGGAAAAAGCCATGGAACGTTTGATGCGCTTGTTGGAGCAAAGAGCACAGCTAGTTGCAGTACCGCTTGAGTGTCCTCCAGTACTTTCTTCCTATGCAGTGGTACCTTCAGTTGTACTTGTGGCACCGACTGAGCGAGCAGCCCCTCCGTGTCGATGAGTAGTGTCGAGGCACCGAGGCAGGATGGATAGTGGATAGTAGCTGAGCTTAGGGACATCATTGATCGATGGAGCCAGTCCCGGCAGTCTGAACCATCCCGATTCATAGGTTTGAGTTGGAGCCTTTGTAGGCAGAATTGGGGTCGGTGGTGATGGAGAGACTATCTGAGAGCCTCCCTGTGCTAGGGAGTTTATACAGTTGTTGAACTGCACGCTCCAGGTTTCGAGGGACGAGGCGCATAGGATATGTTTGACTGGGGATGGTTGGCGCCAGGACACCTTTCAGTTTAGTTGGTCCCTCCGTTTTGGATTATTGACGCTTCGATAGAGTAGGCGTGGTGTGTGGAGCGTGGCGCTGCAGTTCCTTTGGATAGGGATCTGCCACCAGAGGCGAGTTCTGGATTTTGGTGCTTCGCGCCGAGTGATGGAGGACAGATCGGACGGCAGAGACATTTCTGATTTCTTTTCCTGGATAACGGGTCCCCGAGATGCCAGAGTTTGGGCGGGTCCCGATAGCAGCATCAGCATCTACGTCAGAGTGGCGCGGCGGTAGCATGGATTGGCTATCTGCGGAGGACCGCATTTGTCACCCCTGTGTGAGTAGAGGCGGAGGTCGTGCTCCCTATTTGGATAGTCTTGATTTTCAGGCAAACTGAGCGACGACCACTGTCAGCGAGCGGATAAATTGGTGCCGCCCGGCTGGAGGGCACCACAGCAGCGGATTGGGTTGTCACCGGCATGATTTCTTTACAGCAGTCTGAGATAGAGTGTTTTTGGTTTTCCTGTCTGGACTGGAGGTAGAGTTGTTACCACGTGCACAAGAGGTACAGGTTCCTGTTGGTATTGTGCACTTGGGGAAGCCTTATGGATTATGTCTTGTGCTGTTGAGACTTGGAATTTTGCCGGCAGTTGACGGTTGGGTTACAGCTCCACGACTCAGATTGAGCACACGGGATGGACCAGTTGGTGCGGTATCGCGCAACGATTGATTGTGGATTGAGAACCGTGACCTTCCCGCGAGTTGGACAACTGGAGATCATTTTCTCAGGTCACCGTGGCATCCTTCCTGCAGCAGTGGCTTCAGCGGTTTTGGGTTGGGTGCTACCTGTTGAGCGTAGGTGACGTTTAGGACTAGAGTTGTGTTCCTAGGGGTCACGGTTAGATCGTAGCTTCTGTTTTGTAGCCACAGCAGGAACGGCTTCAACACTTCTCTCCCTTTTCTCGCCTTGTACTGAAATTTTCGAACATGACGAGAGCTTCGAAAGACTGCTCCAGAAATGGAGACGGTGCCCGAACCTGTTCTTGTTTGATTGGGGCGAAGGCACTGGTCTTTCGGAATTATCAGACTTTTCGTTAATTTCAGCTGTTTTCTAAACAGAGAGTTAGGGTTGACGACTTTCCTGCTGGTGGGGCCCTTACCTTTTCTTGTTGGGTTGTGGTGACGTTCTTCGTGTAGTTTGGACGAGTAGATTCGGTTAATCTTCCTTGTCCCCAGCTTTTTGGAGTTCCTGAGGTTTTCCGCGTCTCAGCTCAGAGGTGTTTTGCTTTGGACCCCTCGCCCGTGATTGACTCGCTCTAGTTGAGATTTGTGGGTGTGGGAGTACGAGGGACGCCCGTTGCGAATTCTGGCTCGTGTGATGAGAGAATTGCGCAACCGGGCCATGCCGTACTGATTATTATTTTTTTTTGTTGAGGAGTAATCACGGGGAGTGAGTAGCGACTGAGGAGTTGGAGACTGTGTTGTTGGATGCTTACCCTTGGCTTTGAACTCCCTTTTGAGCCGTGTTTGTTTCGAGGACGAAACTTTCTTTTAGTGGGGGAGGATGTGAGGACCGAAAATTCCCACGTTTGGATTACTGTTGGATCTGCGGCTTCTGGAGACCCCTGTTGGGTGTTAGAGGTGTTTGCGCGCATATTGGACCCAAGGATTGGACCCGGCATGAAAAAACGGATCAAGTTTGCTTTTCGGGAATTTTTGGTAAATTTTAGAAGTGGAATTTGGCAAATCGGACTTCGGATTTGGATTCAGCGCGCGAAAACGGTCAAGATGGACTATTTACTTGTATTTTTCGGAGCCCGGATGACCCGGCACGGATTTCGAGGTGATTTGGTACTGTTCCGGCCGCCGGAGGGCCGCCGGCGGCGGCGGCGGGCGGCGGAGCGCGGCGGCTGGCGGCGGCGGAGGCGCGCGGTCCACCGCGGAGGCGTGCACCCGGGGGCTGGCCACGTGGCGGCTCCCAGTTGGCCGGCGCAGCAGGCGCGGTCCATGGACCTTGGCGGGGTGCACGGTGGACCGTGGTCATGCCACGTGGCGTGATGGCATTGGCTGGTGCACAAGCGCGCGGTCCACGCAGCTGGTAGCAGGTGCCTCGGGATGCGTGCCCGACAGGCGCACGTGGGGCGCGACGTGGGCGCGCTGACCCGCGCTTCCCGCTCGGGGGCGCCACGTGTCGGCACCCGCTTCGGCCGCGTGGCGCAGCGCGGTCGGCCCAAACAGCTGTTTGCTGTTTGGGAGGCTACGTGGCAGCCTGGGGGATTTCCGGGCGTGAACAGTAACGGGCTGGGCCCGTTACTGTAGCAGCCCGGAAGTTTCGGGCGCTCAGTTTTGGGCCAAAATTCCAAACAGTTGGATTTTCGGGCTGGGCCTTTTTATAGCTGTCTTGTGAGGGAGTTTTGCCCCCTTTCCCGAGCTCCCCTGCCCATGGCCCCTTTAGCAAAGTTGGAGATCTTCATCTTGCGCATCTTCTGGCAGAGGCCCGGATTTTTTGGAAGCCGCGGCGTCGACGACTTCGGCATCGGAGCGCAGTGTGGCGATCTTTCATCGGAGGCCCGTTATCGTCGCAGTTTGATCTGAGAGGTCTACAGAGCTACTCCGTCAGTATTTTTGGTCGATTTCTATGGCGTTGGAATCACGAGAGGTACGTCTTCGATTTTCGTGTTGATCATCTTGCTGGATTCAGAGTTTATGACACGGTTTTCGAGGCATTTCTAAGCCGCTGTTTTCTGGTGGAGTTTTTGGACAGCGGCCCCTTGCCAGAATTTTATCTCTGCAACCGAGTGTCGGATCGAGATGAGCCTATACACTTTTTGGATCTACTCGTCGCAAGGATTATCATCCTATTTTTCTTGGATTTTTCCGAGACCTTCCCGGAGGTATACTATTCCTCTCTTGTCTGTGTTTGAGTTTACAGTTGTATGGTTGTGAGTGTTTGCGCACCTGTACTGTGGAATTTGTAACTTGGCCTACGGGGCTCCGAATTGGGCGTGCAGGTACCTGTTTCGAAGGTTTCGACGCGAGGATCACAGCAGTATTTTTATTGGAATTTTTGGAGTTCGTTTTATAGGTGAAAATTTCGCATTAAGGGGACTGTTCCCAGCAGATTTGTGATGCTTGGATTTTATGGAATTAAGTGTAACTTTGGGTTGTGTTTTTGTACCCAGGAGGTATTGATCACTGTTCCTGTATTGTTGGATTGGTGGGTGTGTAGAGATATCTGTTTCTGGACTGTCTCAGCTGTGCGACTCCGGACAGTTAGCATTTTCAGGTGGGTGGCCTTGTCTCCATGATTGACGGACTGTGCTTTAAATCTGCTATAGTAGGACTATGCAAGATAGTGAAATGCTTGTGCAGCATGTTAGAATGTAGGAATTGCTATTCCTTGTTTTATCTGATGGTATTGTCATCTTCTTGCTTTCTACCATCTGTAAATTATAGTTATTGGAACTTGACCTAGCACCCCGTCATATGTTGCATGTGTAACCAGACTAGTAGAAAACCCTCACTTGGGCTAGGCTTATTTTCTGCTTTAGACATCCACACTTCTACTTTCCTGGACATAGTGTTCTTCCTCGCCCGGGTAGTGGGCCGAGTGGTCAGGAGTTATCTTTTAGTGTGGGATGCATTGCACTCGTGCTTGGGAGCAGAGTGGAGTCTGGTAGATGTAGTGGTTCGCTTGTATGTATCGGGAACCGTTTGGGGTAAACGGTGGACCCGAGAGATCTTGTTTTCCCCTGTTTGGGTCGTCGCCACTGTGTTAGTGGCAGTAGTTTACTAGTGTTAGCCGGACCTAGAACCCAGAACCCTTTTCAACATATACATGATTTTAGTCTACCAATGTTTTCTTCCAAACATCGAAGGGCCGCTGGAGTCTGTTCTTGTTTGATTGGACAAAGGCATCAGCCCTTCGGGGTTTGGGTAAAACACTTGTTTTCTAACTGTTTTTCTAAAAAGAACTAAAATCATTAAATATGGATTTCTTCCAGATCAAATTAGTTTTCAATAACAAATGTCACCTTTTCCCGTAAATCTCCCCACTCGAAAGGATTCGAGCGGTCTGGGTTCTAGGGGTCGTTCCTCTGTCGGGACGAAAGCCATGGGGGCCGAGCCTGGAACCTGTTCTTGTTTGATAGGGTTGTAGGGGTAGGTCTCCCGGGACTTTCGGGCCCTGTTGGTGTCTTCTGCGAGATGTACTGTGATTTTTGCTTTCCCGAACTATAAGGGATCGGGAACTTCGATAGTCGGAGCCTAGAGTCTGTTCTTGTTTGATAGGGTTCTTAGCGCCGGTCTATCGGGTTTCCGAACCCTTATGGTGTCGGTCTTTCTGGAAAGTTTAGTGTTCTGTTGTGGGAGCCGTCTGGTGGACGGTGGCCCCAGCTGTGTGACTTCCAGCTTGTGGTTGAGAGTTGGTGTTGTTGGTCGATCTTGTTGATCGTGGTTTGGACTATAGCCTGCATGAGCCATATTTGAGCTCGACAGTGTTACGCGGATACTTTCCTCGGTGGGGTCGCTCCCCTCGAGAGCCACTCCGGAGTTGGGCCTGTTACTTGCTATCGCGACTTGTCGACGCCGTCCCTCTGACTGGCCCGGTTGGCGGCAGTCACGGACACCCTACGGTAGACCCGTCCTGTTGAGGATATGTGGCAGTAGGTGGGCGCAGGTTTGACTGGACCCTTTGAGGCAGTCAGTTTAGATTTGGTGAGTTTACTGTGTGTGTTAGTAGATGCATCATGTTTCATCTGTTCCTTTTCTTGAGCATCTAGATAGAGGCATAGTAGCTGTTGAGTTACTTTTCCAGCCCTTTCATTTCAGTTTTATATTGTTACTTTATGCCTCTAGTAGACTTAGTGGGCAGTCCGTCGGGCTTGTTGGCGGCACCCACTGAGAACTACTTGGGACGTAGTTCTCACACCCGTCGTGGTGTATTTTCCCACAGGGACTTCTACTCCGGTTCCTGTTGTTCCTGTTGCTGATCCTTCTGACCGAGGCGAGGGAGTCGCGAGCTAGTTCCCTACCCGTCGTTGGTGTGTAGCGGTACCCCTTCAGAGGAGAGCTTCAGTAGATTAGTTATTTTATTCTCCTCCTTTGAGAGACTGTTGTAGTGAGGATTGTTATGTATTGAGAGCCTGTACACTGATGTATTTATTGGAGATACCTCCCGGTTGAGTTCTGAGTTTGTATATGAGGATACTGTATGATTATCATTTTTGGGAGACGGACATTGTTGTATTATTTCCAGTTGTACAGTGATTGTTTTAGTTATACAGCAGATTTTTATTTATAGCTCTGATATCTGTTTAGCTGTAGTACTTCTCTTGCAGGTAGGACGCTTCGCCTATGCGGGTTTGGCATAGGTGGCGGATCTGTTGGCGAGCCGGGTCGCAGTTTCGACCCCGGGGCGTGACACGGACCCCGAACGTCCTCTTTTCTGGAAAAAAGTCTGTTTCGCTGAGACAGTCCGGACCGTCAATTCCAGTCCGGACTGTCGTCCTGTAAAATTCCAGAATTGGTTAGTTTTTGATGCTTATCTTCTTCCAATGGTTTCTAACCTATAAATAGACCCTACAATTCATTTTCTAGGGTAAGCCGCATAGATCCGATACGACCGAAATAGAAAAATCCACATATAGAGAAGAAAGGAAATACTAGATTTAATTCTATGTTTCTTCATCTATATTATTAATTTGATTCTAGGTTTTCCAAACTCAGATTTTGAGTAGAATCAAATTAATGAATACTTAGATGGTATTTCCGATCTATTTCTAATCTAAGTATTTGGCGGATCACCACCACCCAAAAAACAACGATTTTTCCAAAATCGGCGCGTGGACTCGCGTGGCCTTGTGGATTCAAGGTGCAACCGCTCTCGTGGATTCGGAGCGAGGTACGTTCGTGGATTCGAAGCGTGCTACTGGGTGAAGACCGTGGATTCGGTCAGACGTCGTGGACTCGACGTTGGATGTCGTGGATTCGGCATTGGACGCAGATCGTGGATTCGAGACGCGTTGCGGAACGAGCGGAGAAGATCTACTAGGAGCGTATGGAAAAGGTTGAGTCGTAAGTGTGTACGGTAAATCACCTTGTACGTGTTTTAATTCTAGTGGATTTGGCCGTGTTATCGGTCCCGTGGTTTTTTTACTCCGGTTTGGAGTTTTTCCACGTAAAAATCTTGCGTGTTATTTTTATTTCCGCATTGGGTTTTATTGCGCAATGATTTTTTGAGTGTTTAACGTTTACACCTATTCACCCCCCTCTAGGTGTTTTTTCTCCTATTTAGATCCAATTATACATAACCAAACACTAATCAACTCCGGTGGAAACACATCCGGGAACTCGTGGACAATAGGGATATCCGCGAGTCCCGGTGCCGCCGTAGGCTCCTTAACCACACAAGCCAAGAAGGCCACGCATCCACTGCGGATCATCTGCCTCGCACGGGTAGTCGAAACTACCGAGGCGAAGAAAGCACTCTGGCACCCCCTGTAAACAAACACCTCCTGGCCTGGCTCGCTAAAAGTCACAGTCCTCGCGGCGCAGTCAATCGTCGCGAAATAGCGAGCCAGCCAATCCATCCCAAGTACTATGTCGAAATCTCGCAGCTGGCTAAGGACCATCAGATCCGCTGGCAAAATCCAAGACTCAACCTGTACCGAAAACGACCAACAACACTCCTCTACATGCAATGTATGCTCGGGAATCTGTAGCACTAATGCATGTGGCAACCGACCTAACTCTAGTCCATGGGATGATGCAAATGATTTACTGATAAAAGAATGTGATGCACCGGTATCAAATAAAGTGCGAGCTCTAGTACCGAAAAGTAAAATGATACCTGCCACCACGTGGTCGGCTGCCGCGGAGTCCCCTACCTGGGCGGCGTAGACTCGCCCGCTCTGAGCTGGTGGTCGGTAGTCTGTAGGGTGGGAGGAAGGAGCCCTGCTCGCTGGAGCATAAGGCCGCTGCTGGGGCACCGAAGGAACTGATGCTGAAGAAGGAGCCTGCGGTGTCGAGAAAGGGCAAGTAGCTCGAATGTGGCCGGACTGTCCGCACCGATAACAGCGGCCATACCTCTGGTCACAAGTATCCGACGGGTGGTGTCCACTACAAAAGATGCACCTGACCGCAGACTGGGGCTACCTCGACTGCTGCTGCTGCTGCCTCTGCCGCTGTGACCCCTGCTGTCGCGACTGCGACCTCTGCTGCTACGAGTGCTGCTGCTGTCGCTGGGGCTGCTGCTGCTGTGATGACCTGGATCTCCGCAGAGCTGTTGCAGTGCGTTGGGTAGCTTCTGGAGGCCTACGTGGTGTGTCGGCAGTGATTGTGCACAATTTGGACATAAGTGTTGGACTTTGGGCTTAAATGGACCACGTGGGGGATCGGTTGACTCCATCGGATCTTTAGAAGTGGTTTCGCGCGAAACAGATATTAAAATTGGGCTCAGCGCGAAGTTTGGACAAAGGAACACCTTTCCGGATGCATTCGGCAAATTTTAGAAATGGAATTTGGCAAATCGGACACCGGATTTGGACTCAGCGCGCGAAAACAATCAAAATGGGCTATTTACATGTATTTTTCGGAGCTTGCTACAGTAATTTTAATGTTCATTGCCGGAACAGTGTTCCCGGCGATCGCCGGCGTCGGCGGCGGCGGCGGGCAGCGGCGGAGAGCGGCGGCGCGGCCTCGGGCAGGCGGCACAGCGGCGGCGGGCAGGCGCACGAGGGCGCGGGCAGGAGCACGGTCCACGCGGCCGGCGTGCACCGTGAGGGGGGACACGTGGCGGTTTCCTACTGGTTGGCTCACTGGTTGCGGTCTACGGAGCAACGCGGGTGTATGGTGCACCGGGCGTGGATACGTGGCATATTACCATTGGTTCGGTCCACAGGATTTCGTGCACCGGGTGCAGTAGGCAAAGTGATGACACGTGGCGCCTCCTCATTGGTCTGTTTACTGTGCACGCAGTGGGGGGCAGCTGGCGCGACTTGCGCGGGGCAGGCGCGGTCGGGGCCACGTGTCGCAACCGCATTGGCTGGAGTTCCTGTTTGCTGTTCGGCTGCCACGTGGCGAGCAGTGACTGGGTGTTTTTGGTGTTTCCTGTTCTGTGGGACACAGAGGTAATTTCCCGAAAAGATTTTCTGGTTTTGGCTCTTTGTTGCATCCGAGGGCCTTTCAAAGGGGGTTTTCGACCCCTTCAAGCCCTCTGCTCGGAGGGGGATGAGAAGAAGAGTTCTTCTTCGTGAAGAGAGGGATACACCTATGAAGTTTCGGAGTTTTCAGCGGCCTAGATTTCGAGGTTTCCATTTTCTCCGGCGCGGCGCGACGTTCCTTCATCGGGTACCCCTTTCATCGCGTTTCGATGCGAGAGCTCTCCCGGCCTACCCCGACAACATTTTCCGGCGATTCTTGCGCCATTGGAACGGCGACTGACAGAGCTTTAATATTAGTATTTCCTATTTCCTCTCGTTTTGCGCTTTTCGAGGAGTTTTTCTGAGTTTACTGTGACACCATTTGCTGTGATGGAGTTTTGGACAGTGGTGCGGTATTTTGGTGATATCTTCGCGCACAGGCATCGGATTGGGGTGATTCAAAAGGCATTTTGCATCTACACATCATGTGGAATATCCCCAAATTTTCTTGGAATTTTCTGAATTTTCTCCGAACGTGAAAAGTCCCTGTTTACAGAACCTTATGATTCAGTTTTTGTGATTGGTTGATTTCGGGGTAGTTTCCTTGTCGAATTTGGATCTCAGCGTAGGAAACTCGTGTGTGAACGTGCAGGTACTCATTTCGACCGGTTCGTCGCGAGGATCGTGACGGTATTTTTCCTGTAATTTTTTGGGTAGATCTCGCAGGTGAAAAAGGCAAAACTGTGGACTATTGTGTTTAAGGACAGATTTTGGGTGAGCATAGTTTGTTAATTGTGCATGTTCTTTTGGGGTGCTTTGTGCAGTGTTGTGGTAATTGCTGAGACCGGGCGTGGACTTCACTGTTGGGACCAGGATTTAGCGCTCGAGGTGGGTGGTTGTTTCCTGCCTCTATTTTGACATGCTCACTAGGAATATTAGAGTGACCCCCTTTATTTGGACATCTTGATTAATCATGATCGTGGTTTGGGTTATGCATGCCTGTGGGGATAGGGTTGCTATGATAGCGGTTAACCTTGCATGTGGAATGGAATATTTATTTTGGACTATGTGATTATCCTGTTAATGATACTACTTGAGGGTAGGTGACATGCATAGGTGGGTACTGTTAATGATCAATGACTTAAACTATTCCCTTGAGAACACTTGCATGCTTGTATGGACATCTAGATAGGCCATCTTTTATCGCTACACTTTCATGCTGGAACTTGACTTAGGAGAAACCTTGTTTGCTTCTATTCTCCTTATTCTTTAGTCAGGTGGTTATGGTTGCTCGGGTTTCAGCAGGGGTTTGGGTTAGTGTAGCTGGGGCCTGGATTGTGGATCATGGGTTTTGGCGGCGACCGCGGATATTGGGCGGTTGACCGGAGGTCGGTTGTGAGACCGGGTTGTGGATGGTGGGGTATTGCGGCGATTGCGGATTTTGGGCGATCGACAGGATGTTCATTTGTGCATCAAATTGGGGGATCTGTGTTTCTTTTAGTGGAGGGGTGTGTTCCACTGGGGCTTTACAGTTGTGATCTATTCCTGCTTTTGATGTTGATTATACCGGCGCGGTTATTGCCCGGTGGTGCTTTCCTCGAGTGGGTCGCTCCCCTCGAGTTCCCCTCCGGAGGCCGGGGCCAGACAGTTATGGACAGTTTTGCTATCACATCGGCGCGACTTATTTGCCCGATGATGAGGGCGGCAGCAGGAGTTTTGCTATCACATCGGCGCGGCTTACTTGCCCGATGATGAGGGCGGTACAGATTGGGTTCATCTGGGACGGTTGGTTACTGTTGCATACAGTTATTCCAGTCTAGGACTGCATTTTTAGAGGCATAGTAGTGGTAGATTCCCCTTTTTCAGCGGTTTCATTTCTTACCACTCTTCTTTCCCTTTTTGCCTCTGGTAGACCTAGTGGGTATGTCAGAGTTTGAGGTTTTACCCACTAGGGGAGGCTACTGGTTTACTAGTAGTTCTCACTCCCATTCTTCTTTCCTCTTTTTCTTCTCCCTTGTTTTGCAGTGTCTTCTGCGGGTGCTGCTGGGCTTTTAGCGGCGGGTCGAGGAGAGAGGACGGCTGAGTAGATAGATCTCGAGGCAGGATGAGCGTGTTAGCTGGACTGTTGGTGTACCCATGTTTCCTCAGACGGTTGTACTTTTACATTTGGGACTGGCTTTTGCCAGCAGGTTGTATTTATTTTTGGTTAGCTGGGAGAGACTGATGTATCATTTATACAGATGTATTGTATTTTATTTCCAGCTTCAGTCTGAGATGTATTAGTTTTAGTTCAGCTCTGTTTTTATTGCTCTTTTATTATTATCTCTTATATCTGAGCAGGTTTACCGCTTCGTGTACGCGGGAAATACCGTGTGCACGGCGGATCTGTAGACGGGCCCGGGTTCCGGTTTACACCCGGGGCGTGACAGATTAGTTGGTATCAGAGCTTAGGGATAGATCAGTTGGGACTTAGGAAACCCTAGGCTTTTGGGCGGACCCTAGGATGTTTGTGCGTGAGGGACGCGACATTTTGCGAAAGTCGGTGATTTGTTTATTTGACTCTTCCTGTGAGTGAAGAGGGATCGACATATCCTATTTTGTTGGACAGTTATGTTGGCTGCAGACAACATAAAGTTACAAAAATAGGAGGATGTCTTTGACTTTCGCTAGATTGGGTCGAGTGTTGGGGTGTGCTGATTTGCGGTTTTGTCGTGGTGAGCGGTGTCTCCCCGACGTTGGGGCCCTGACCCGGGTGCACCTTGGTGCGGTAGTTGGGTCTGAGCTGGTTGTTTCGGGCCGAATACTCAGATTGGAGTCTGAGAGCTCCGGACCTGAAGGGTAGGAGTGTTGGAGGTAGATCAGCAGCGCAGTGACACAGTTGTCGGAGCGGTGACACAGTTGTCGGAGCAGCGCGGTGACATAGTTGTCGGAGCAGTGACACAGTTGTCGGAGCAGCGCGGTGACACAGTTGTCGGAGCAGCGCGGTGACACAGTTGTCGGATCAGTGCAGTGGCATAGTTGTCGGAGCAGTGACACAGTTGTCGGATCAGCACAGTGGTACAGTTGTCGGAGTAGTGAGTAGCCCCTCCGTGCTAACTTTTAGTGCTGGGGCACCGAGGAAGGGTGGACAGTTGACAGCGGGGAAAGCTGTGGGATTGCATTGAAAGAGTGAGCCAGTTTCGGCGGATGAGTCGCCCCGATTTGTGGGATTGTGTATGGAGCCTTTGGAGGCAGGGTCTTGTTCGGTGGGGGATTTAGAGTACTTGGGAGCCTTTTGGTGTTAAGAGTTAGCGCAGTTGTTGAACAGCACGCTCCATGTGTAGAGGGACGGGGTGCATAGGATATGAGTGTCCGGGAGTGGATTGCGCCAGGATACATTTTTACTCATTGGGTCCCTCCATTACGGATTAGAGACGCCTCATTGGAGTAGGCGCCGGGTATGGAGCGTGGCATTGTAGTTCCTTTGGATCGGGATCTGCCGCCTGAGGCGAGTTCTGATTGAGGCGCTTGGCGCCGGGTGATGGAGGACAGATTAGCCGGATGAGGCATTCCCGACTTCTTTTACCAGGATAGTGGATATTTTGAGACTGTCAGAGCACATTGGATTCCAGCGGCCAGTGTGGTGGTAGGTTTGAGTTGTTC
The DNA here is from genome assembly GCA_029204045.2 of Tillandsia leiboldiana. Classification (NCBI taxonomy): domain Eukaryota; kingdom Viridiplantae; phylum Streptophyta; class Magnoliopsida; order Poales; family Bromeliaceae; genus Tillandsia; species Tillandsia leiboldiana. The sequence continues at coordinate 27,864,586 of CM055072.1, forward strand.
AGGGCTCTTGGGTTCGTATCTTTTGATACGAGAGTATTTCCCTCCTTGGTGGGTAGTGCTTTTGCTTCATTGCTTGGGTTGGGGGTAGGACGGTTACCTGGTGTTCGGGAGGTCATATTCCCGATCTGTGGCACGTGGGGGAGAGTTGTTAGTCCTGCCCGGTGCAGCTTGGGTCTTGAATTTTGCCGGTAGACCTGATGGTCTTGACATGGTTGTGGGGCTTGGTTTGGTACTTAGGACGGTTTGGGCTGGCTCGGTTATCTTCTTTTCGCGGCGGTTGATTATGCCGCGAGGACGGCTTTCGTGGGGAGCCAGGCCTGGAGGTGTTGGCGTACCTGGGTTGCTTGAGAGTTATCTTTGCCTCTACGGTTTTGACCTTGTGAGCGAGGCGGATGTTTCGCAGTGGATGAGTAGACTTTTGGCTGGTGTGGTTGAGGGACCTGCTGCGGCGTCGGGACTCGGGGATACCCCCTTTGGTTGCGAGTTCCCGGCTGTTCTCCTATCGGAGTTGTCTAGCATGTCACTAGTTTGGGAGTTGAGGACACAACTCCAGGATTCGATGTTTTGGGAATTTTGTCAGGCCAAGTGAGTCGCCTTTGGGGGCGCTGGTGCTATTCGAGTTGTGGATGGTTGGTTCACTTCGGATTTGTTTGGATCCCCAGGAATTAGATGAAGTGACCATCTGGAGCTAGCACCCTTGTCGAGCATGGAGGATTTGATTTACCAGTTGTAAGGGTCCCGGGTCTTCTTGAGGGTGGATTTGCAATCTGGTTCTCTCGTCTGCTTATGGCTGAGTGTTGATGCCGGAGAGTTAGGGAATTGCTTCTACATCCCGACGGTTTTTTGATTAGAGATCAGAGGCTACGGGATCAGTTGGGGGACTTATATTGGATACCTCGGGAGTACAGAGGTACCTGGATCGAGCTTGTGTGCCGATGGACTTGTGGATGGATTATCGGGGCCCGGGGAGGAGCGGATGCTTGTACCGATGCAGACTACTTGGTAGCTCGAGCGGTTAGCCCAACTGTACTTGGTTGAGGTGGTGCGGTTTTCTAGAGTGCCCGCCTCTATTTTGTTCTGGTTAGAGAACCGAGGATTGCATCGCGTCCCTGGAGGAGGTATTAGTCAGCCTTGGGAGCTTGAGTGGTTGAAGATTGGATATTTACCCCCTCTACTTGGTTGAGGTTCCGGGTTGAGGAATGACTTTAGTTTCGAGGACGAAACTTTCTTTTAGTGGGGGAGGATGTGATGACCTGGATCTCCGCAGAGCTGTTGCAGTGCGTTGGCTGGCTTCTGGAGGCCTACGTGGTGTGTCGGCAGTGATTATGCACAATTTGGACATAAGTGTTGAACTTTGGGCTTAAATGGACCATGTGGGGGATCGGTTGACTCCGTCGGATCTTTAGAAGTGGTTTCGCGCGAAACGGATATTAAAATTGGGCTCAGCGCGAAGTTTGGACAAAGGAACACCTTTCCGGATGCATTCGGCAAATTTTAGGAATGGAATTTGGCAAATCGGACACCGGATTTGGACTCAGCGCGCGAAAACGATCAAAATGGGCTATTTACATGTATTTTTCGGAGCTTGCTACAGTAATTTTACTGTTCATTGCCGGAACAGTGTTCCCGGCGATCGCCGGCGTCGGCAGCGGCGGCGGGCAGCGGCGGAGAGCGGCGGCGCGGCCTCGGGCAGGCGGCACAGCGGCGGCGGGCAGGCGCGCGGGGGCGCGGGCAGGAGCGCGGTCCACGCGGCCGGCGTGCACCGTGAGGGGGGACACGTGGCGGTTTCCTACTGGTTGGCTCACTGGTTGCAGTCTACGGAGCAACGCGGGTGTATGGTGCACCGGGCGTGGATACGTGGCATATTACCATTGGTTCGGTACACTGGATTTTGTGCACTGGGTGCAGTAGGCAGAGTGATGACACGTGGCGCCTCCTCATTGGTCTGTTTACTGTGCACGCAGTGGGGGGCAGCTGGCGCGGCTGGCGCGGGGCAGGCGCGGTCGGGGCCACGTGTCGCAACCGCATTGGCTGGAGTTGCTGTTTGCTGTTGGGCTGCCACGTGGCGAGCAGTGACTGGGTGTTTTTGGTGTTTCCTGTTCTGTGGGACACAGAGGTAATTTTCCGAAAAGATTTTCTGGTTTTGTCTCTTTGTTGCATCCGAGGGCCTTTCAAAGGGGGTTTTCGACCCCTTCAAGCCCTCTGCTCGGAGGGGGATGAGAAGAAGAGTTCTTCTTCATGAAGAGAGGGATACACCAGTGAAGTTTCAGAGTTTTCGGCGGCCTGGATTTCGAGGTTTCCATTTTCTCCGGCGCGGCGCGACGTTCCTTCATCGGGTACCCCTTTCGTCGCGTTTCGATGCGAGAGCTCTCCCGGCCTACCCCGACAACATTTTCTGGCAATTCTTGCGCCATTGGAACGTCGACTGACAGAGCTTTAATATTGGTACTTCCTATTTCCTCTCGTTTTGCGCTTTTCGAGGAGTTTTTCTGAGTTTACTGTGACACCATTTGCTGTGATGGAGTTTTGGACATCGGTGCGGTATTTTGGTTATATCTTCGCGCACAGGCATCTGATTGGGGTGATTCAAAAGGCATTTTGCATCTACACATCATGAGGAATATCCCCAAATTTTCTTGGAATTTTCTGAATTTTCTCCGAAGGTGAAAAGTCCCTGTTTACAGAACCTTATGATTCAGTTTTTGTGATTGGTTGATTTCGGGGTAGTTTCCTTGTCGAATTTGGATCTCAGCGTAGGAAACTCGTGTGTGAACGTGCAGGTACTCATTTTGACCGGTTCGTCGCGAGGATTGTGACGGTATTTTTCCTGGAATTTTTTGGGCAGATCTCGCAGGTGAAAAAGGTAAAACTGTGGACTGTTGTGTTTAGGGATAGATTTTGGGTGAGCATAGTTTGTTAATTGTGCATGTTCTTTTGGGGTGCTTTGTGCAGTGTTGTGGTGATTGCTGAGACCGGGCGTGGACTTCACTGTTGGGACTAGGATTTAGCGCTCGAGGTGGGTGGTTGTTTCCTGCCTCTATTTTGACATGCTCACTAGGAATATTAGAGTGACCCCCTTTATTTGGACATCTTGATTAATCATGATCGGGGTTTGGGTTATGCATGCCTGTGGGGATAGGGTTGCTATGATAGCGGTTAACCTTGCATGTGGAATGGAATATTTATTTTGGACTATGTGATTATCCTGTTAATGATACTACTTGAGGGTAGGTGACATGCATAGGTGGGTACTGTTAATGATCAATGACTTAAACTATTCCCTTGAGAACACTTGCATGCTTGTATGGACATCTAGATAGGCCATCTTTTATCGCTACACTTTCATGCAGGAACTTGACTTAGGAGAAACCTTGTTTGCTTCTATTCTCCTTATTCTTTAGTCAGGTGGTTATGGTTGCTCGGGTTTCAGCAGGGGTTTGGGTTAGTGTAGCTGGGGCCTGGATTGTGGATCATGGGTTTTGGCGGCGACCGCGGATATTGGGCGGTTGACCGGAGGTCGGTTGTGAGACCGGGTTGTGGATGGTGGGGTATTGCGGCGATTGCGGATTTTGGGCGATCGACCGGATGTTCATTTGTGCATCAGATTGGAGGATCTGTGTTTCTTTTAGTGGAGGGGTGTGTTCCACTGGGGCTTTACAGTTGTGATCTATTCCTGCTTTTGATGTTGATTATACCGGCGCGGTTATTGCCCGGTGGTGCTTTCCTCGAGTGGGTCGCTCCCCTCGAGTTCCCCTCCGGAGGCCGGGGCCAGACAGTTATGGACAGTTTTGCTATCACATCGGCGCGGCTTATTTGCCCGATGATGAGGGCGGCAGCAGGAGTTTTGCTATCACATCGGCGCGTCTTACTTGCCCGATGATGAGGGCGGTACAGATTGGGTTAATCTGGGACGGTTGGTAACTGTTGCATACCCGTCTCAAAAAGCTCCACCTGGTGCGGCCCATCCCTGGCAACATAGGGTACGCAGTTGAGCAACTGCGTGAACTCCTGAAAGTAGTCCCATACCGCCCGGTCACCCTGCTGGAGATTCTTCAGATCATCTTCAAGCTTTTTCTTCACGCTCGTGGAGAAATAAGTGTCCAGAATCATCCGCCGAAACTCTGACCAAGGTAGCTGTCGGGTAATCTGAAACTCCAAAGGCTCAACCCGACGCCACCAGGCATCTGCATCCCCCTCTAGACAGTGTACTGCCATATGCACTCTGTATCTATGGTCAATGAAGAAGTCCCGAAATAACTTCTCTATTGCTGCCAGCCACGATCCTATCTCCCACGGGTGTGTGCTCCACCCTGAAAACCTAGGCGATCCTCGCTGACAAAACTGTGTGAGTTTGTCAGCAAACTCCTGCTCCTCCGCTGGGGTCAATGGCCTAAACATCCCCTGGGCCCCACTGCTCGACGACGGTGCCGTAGGGACTGGTGGAATAGCCGGCGGTACAACTGGTGGTACAGGGGCCTCTACAGTAGTAGGGGGAGGTGCCCCAACTTGAGCAAGCAACTGTTCAAACCTCTGCTCCTGTCGGCGGTGACTCTCCGCCAACTGGGCCACCATGGCCCTTAGCTCACTAATCTCTGAAGGTCCTGACTGCTCCGGCTCCTCCGGGGGTGTAGGAATCCCCCGGGTAGGAATCTGCCGCCTAGGAGGCATCCTGCCACACAAGAAACCACGGGTCAGTAAAGAAAACCACACTCGACCCAATCCAGCGAAAGTCATGGTCATCCTCCCATTTCTGTAACCTTATGTTGTCTGCAGCCAACATAATAGTCCACCAGAAACAGGATATGCCAGTCCCTCTTCACTCACAGGAAGAGTTTAATAATAAATTGCCGACTTTCGCAAAATATCACGTCACTCACGCCTTGCCATCCTAGGGTCTGTCAAAAGCCTAGGGTTTCCTAAGTCCCAACTGACCTATCCCTAAGCTCTGATACCAACTTAATCTGTCACGCCCCGGGTGTAGACCAGAACCCGGGCTCGTCTACAGATCCGCCGTGCACACGGAATTTCCCGTGTACACGAAGCGCTGGTAACCTGCTCAGATATAGAGATATAATAAAGGAGCATTAAAACAGAGCTAAATTAAAACTAGTACATCTCAGACAAATACTGGAAAGGAAAGTACAACATAACTCTCATAATATACATGTGTCTCTCCCAGCTCACAAAATAAATACATCCAGCTGGCCGAAGCCAGACCCAAAATAAAAAGAAAATACAACCGTTTGAGTGTACTGGGGATACATCAAAATCTACTGAACTCTGGATCAGGGAAGCAACTAACTAGTCAACGATCCTCTTACCTCGGTCCTGGGAAGAGGGTCCCGCAGCTCCCGCAGAGGACTCTGCAAAACAAAGGGGAAAAGAAGAGGGAAAACAGTGGGGGTGAGAACTACTATAAAGACAGTAGCCTCCCCTAGTGGGTAAACCTCAACTCAGACACGCCCACTAGGACTACCAGAGGCTAAAAGAATAAAGGTGGTAAACTGTAAGTATGACTACTGATAAAAGCTACCACTAATATGCCTCTACATGCCCAGCTAAAAAGATAGCTAAATGTATGCATCAGAATATCAAAGCCTGCCTGACTAAATCCAATCTATACTCCAGTAAACACTGGTACTGCCTGCGGTGCCTGCTAAATCAGGTATGCCAGCCTACGCATAACACCGATAGGGGATAGGAGTCTCAAGGACTCAAGTTTGCATATCGCGCACTCCGGAGTGGCACTCGAGGGGAGCGACCCACACGAGTAAAATGCCTGAGTAATAAGTATCCAAGGAGAATAAGTCCGCAGGACTGGATCATGACACTGATCTATATGGAAAAGTACCATCCGCTAAAAGAAGCCCAAATCCTCTCCCCGATCTGATGCAATAACAACTGTCCGGTCAACCGCCCAAAATTCGCGGTTGCCGCAAATACCCCAACCTCAAACCTGCCTGTCCCAAATCCCAATAACTGCCTACACTATCCCGGTCCCTGCTCTAACCTGAGCACACAATCCCCTAAGACTAGACAACAGGAGAAGGAATAAAAAGCATGGTTTCTCCTAAGTCAATTCCAGCATGATAGTGTAGCAGAAAAAGGTGGCCTAACTAGGTGACCATTCAAGCATGCAAAAGTCCTTTACTTAACAAAATAATCTCAGTGTTCCAATTCTTACAAGAATTACAGTATGCCTTTGTTTGAATATCTGAAGTACTATCGTGCCATAAGCTAAATTATTACATATGCATAAGTCTCCCAATTATACATAAAGCATGATATGGTTTTAGCCGATTATTACCAAAAGGTTTAAGCAATTATTCCCATGGATTCTAATCAACTTAGCATTTGTAAGAATTACCATTTATTAGTACCTAGTCCTCTAAAGATGCAAGTATCAACCACAAGTCCATTTCTTCCAATTAAGCATGCTATATTCATTCCACTAGTATACTAGCAACATTACATAGGACTAGCTCCAATATGTCTAGTGGGTTATCACAAGTAGGAGGTTAACAACGGTACCCACCTCGAGCGCTAAAATTCTTGTCCCAAATGCGAAACCCGCGCTCGATCCAAAGCTCACCGCAACACTGTACAAAATATCCAAGAAGAACATACATAATTTTAATCCTTCAATGTTCCCAAAATCTGTCCAAAACTACAACAGTCCAGAGTTCCTCAATTTTTACCTGCAAAAAATGCCCGAAAAATTCTAAGAAAAACACTGTTGCGATCCTCGCGACGAACCCGTCGAAACGAGTACCTGCACGCTCAAAACCAAGTTTCCTACGCTGAGATAAAAATTCGGCAAGGGAAACACCCCAACACAAACTGTACAGAATTTCTGTATCAAAGAACTATAGTGAAAGGAGATTTTCACCTTCGAGAAAAATCCAGAAAAATCTGAGAAAAATCTAGGAGATTCCTTACGAAATGTAGATGAAAAATGCCTTTTAAATCGCCTCGATCCGTCGCCTGTGCGCAAAGATACAGCTAGAACACCGCAGTGCTGTCCAAAAATCCACGAAGAAAAATGGGTCAAATGGAAGCTCGGAAAACTCCAAGGTCAGCATGGAAATCGAGGAAACTCAAAACAGAGAAGTTGGAGTCCTACCTGTCGAGAGTCCAATGGCGCAAGAATCGTTGGAAACGGAGGTCGGGGTGAGCCGGGGGAGCCCGAACACTGAGAAGGGACGAAGCGGGTCGCCGGAGAACAAGCGTCGCGCCGCGCCGTAAAATCGTGAACCTCAGGATGCGTGCCTCCAAAAATCCTCAAAGTCCTCCAATGGATAGTGCACTGTGTGAGGGAGATTTCTTCTGAAGAAGTCACAGTGAAAAGAAGTCCAAAAGCCCAAAAAAGAAGCCAAGGAAGCATATTTATAGGCTCAGCCCAGTACTGTGTTGGGCCGGATTCGGGCGCGAATTTTCGGGCGCCCGAATCCGCCAACACGGGTTGTACGCTACCCGTCCGACGCGCCCGGAATCCTGAGGTGACGCCACGTGTCCCTATAACACGGGACAGCGGTGCAAGGTCCCCCGTCGCGCGCCACGCGTCCCCCCGCGGTCAGCGGGGTAGGTACGGCCGACCTCTCGCGTCGCGACGCATGGCGCACTCGAGTACGGCCAACCTCTCGCGTCGCAATGCGTGGCGCACTCGAGTACGGCCGACCGCCGCGCCAGGCGCCTCTGCGCGCTCCGTCCCGAGGTGGGCTTCCACGCCTTCCGTGCGCCGCGCTAGCTGAGCCCACCTATAGGAAGCTGCCACGCGTCCCATACACCGGGTCCACGCACCCGCTTTTGGGTTCCGTGGACCGCGCCGTGTGCGCCGACCAACCGGGGCGCGACACGTGTCCCCCCACTCAGGTCCATGCACCCCGCGCCTACCCGGTGAACCGCGCCTCAAGAACCAGCCAACCCTCGCCTGCCACGTGCCCCCCGCCTGCGGTCTATGCGCCTGCCGCGCCCCCCCCGTGGACCGAGCTGCGTGGGCCGGCCAATGACAGGCCGCCACGTGGCTCAGGCCGGTCCACGGTCACCTCCATGCACCGAAAAACCCCCAAAAACTTCCGGAAGTCCGTTTTTGGTCATCCGGACTCCAAATTTAACAAGCAAATAGCCGTTTTCAAGCGTTTTTCCGCGCTGAATCCAAATCCGAACTCTGTTTGGCCCAATTCCTTTTCTAAAATTCGGCAAACACAGCCAAAGGCCAAATCAGCTGAAAATGTCACACAGGGTCCATCTGTGGCACCCCTTTGATGCTCCATGGGCCAGACACACCAACACTAGGTGTTCTACACAGTGGATTCAACGGAAAAGCTGCATGGGAAAATCCAGAACACTACAGCATCCACTCCCGTCTGTGCCCTCGGCAATCCAGTGACAAAATCCATAGTAACATGTTCCCATTTCCATTCAGGGATTGGGAGACTCTGCAACTTGCCAGCAGGTACACGGTGCTCAGCCTTTACTTGCTGACAAGTTAAGCAGTGTGCCACAAATCTCCCAATGTTTCTTTTCATTCCATTCCACCAAAACTGTGCCTTGAGGTCCCTATACATCTTAGTCCCACCAGGATGAATGGTATAAGGTGTATAGTGGGCCTCCCTCAAGATCTGCTCTCGAATCTCTGTATCCATAGGCACACAAGCTCGGTCCCTGTACCGCAGTACTCCCGAAGCATCGACTGAAAAATCCCCTGTCAACCCAGTCTGAATCTGCTCTCGAATCCTCATCAAGTGGGGGTCCTCACTCTGTTTCTCTCGAATCCTGTCCAACAGAGTGGGCTGCACGACTAGAGACATAAGTCTAGCAGAGACCCCAGGGGACACAACCTCGAGCTCTAACCGCCTCATCTGCTCAAGTAATGGCGCCTGGTCGGTGATCATCAAAGATAGGCTCTGTACTGCTCTCCTGCTCAGGGCATCAGCGACCACGTTGGCCTTGCCAGGATGGTAAAGTATGTCCACATCGTAGTCCTTTAACAATTCCAACCATCTGCGCTGCCGCAAATTGAGCTCCTTCTGTGTGAACAGGTATTTCAAGCTCTTGTGGTCGGTATAAATCTCGCAGTGCTCCCCATACAGGTAATGGCGCCACAACTTCAATGCGAAAATCACCGCAGCTAGCTCCAAGTCATGGGTGGGGTAATTCTTTTCATAGTCCTTCAGTTGCCGAGAGGCATAAGCGATTACCCTACCCTCCTGCATCAGCACACAACCAAGTCCACTGTGCGATGCATCACTGTAAATCACGTATCCTTTCCCCATAACAGGGAGGGAAAGGATAGGAGCCGACATCAATCTGTTCTTTAATTCCTCAAAGCTCCTCTGGCAATCCTCACTCCAAATAAACTTAATCCCTTTACGCGTCAGACGAGTGAGGGGTGTGGAGAGTTTCGCAAAACCTTCCACAAACCGACGGTAATATCCGGCCAAGCCCATAAAACTGCGAACCTCTGATACCGTCGTCGGTCGGGGCCAATCCTGGACTGCCTCAATCTTCGCCGGGTCTACTGCTACTCCTGCGGCTGAGATCACATGGCCCAAAAAGACAACCTCCCGAAGCCAAAATTCGCACTTAGATAACTTGGCATACAACTTCCTCTCTCTGAGAAGTTGCAGCACAATCCTCAGGTGCTCCTCGTGCTCCGCATCACTCCGGGAATAAACCAGGATATCATCGATGAATACCACGACAAACCGATCCAGGTAAGGTTGAAAGATCCTGTTCATTAAATCCATAAATACGGCAGGGGCATTAGTCAATCCAAAAGGCATGACGGTGAACTCATAATGCCCGTACCGTGTCCTGAATGCCGTCTTTGGGATGTCCTCGGCCTTCACCTTTAATTGGTGGTAACCAGATTGTAGATCAATCTTGGAGAAGACACAAGACCCTTGCAGCTGATCAAATAAATCATCAATGCGCGGCAAAGGGTACTTGTTCTTGATGGTCAATTTATTCAGCTCTCGGTAATCAACACACAGTCGAAGTGAACCATCATTCTTCTTCACAAATAGCACCGGCGCTCCCCAAGGCGATACACTTGGTCTCACAAAACCTTTGTCCATTAAGTCCTGAAGTTGCGCCTTTAACTCTCGCAGCTCAGCCGGTGCCATTCGGTAAGGAGCCTTAGAGATTGGCGCAGTTCCTGGGACTACGTCAATCAAAAACTCGATCTCCCTATCCGGCGGCATGCTAGTCAGCTCCGGTGGAAACACATATGGGAACTCGTGGACAATAGGGATATCCGTGAGTCCCGGTGCTGCCGCAGGCTCCTTAACCACACAAGCCAAAAAGGCCACGCATCCACTGCGAATCAACAGCCTCGCTCGAGAAGTCGAGAGTACCGAGGCGAAGATAGCACTTAGGCACCCTCTATACACAAACACCTCCTGGCCTGGCTCGCTAAAAGTCACAGTCCTCGCGGCGCAATCAATCGTCGCAAAATAGTGAGCCAGCCAATCCATCCCAAGTACTATGTCAAAATCTCGCAGCTGTCTCAAGACCAATAGGTCCACTAGCATAATCCAGGACTCAATCTGCATCGGGCAGGACGAACAACACTCCTCCACGTGCAAAATGTGATCGGGAAACTAAACCTCTCGTGCACATGGTAAAAGCCCTACCTCTAACCCATATGATGATGCAACTGATCTACTCATGAAAGAATGCGATGCTCGTATAACAAATAAGATATAAATCCAAATGCTAGAAATAGACCATACCTGCCACCACACAATCAGCTGTAGCAGAATCCCCCGCCTGCGCTAAGCCATCCTGACCGCTCAACAACGGCTGTCTCTCACCCGAAGGGTGTGGAGGCGAAACTCGGTCTGCCTGGAGACCTGTCGGTGAAGCTCCCAGTCGCAGCTGGGAAGTGGTAGGAACAGATGCCGAAGAAGGAGCCGTCGATGGCGCATAAGGGCAAGTAGCTATGACGTGGCCAGACTGTCCACACCGATAACAGCGGCCAAACCTCAAGTCACAAGTATCTGAAATGTGCTGACCCCTACAGAAAATGCACCTAACCGTAGACTGGGGCTGCCTCGCCTGCTGCTGCTGCTGCCTATGCCGCTGAGGCCCCTGCTGCCGCGACTGTGACCTCTGCTGGGATGCGGTAGGGGCCAATGGTGAAGAAGGTGCTACTAAGGTTCGAAAGGGGCACGTAGATCGGATGTGGCCTGGCTGCCCACATCGGAAGCATCGACCCTCCCTCAAGCCACATGTATCTGATGGATGCTGCCCCCTACAGAAAATGCACCGGACCGACGCCCGAGACTGTCGAGACTGCTGCTGCGGTGGCCTCTGAGATCTACCAGGTCCTCGTCGATCAAGACGCCCATGGCCAGAAGACTGGGGCCGCGGGGGTCGTGGTGGTCTCCCTGAACTGGCCTGTCCATCATCATCTGGGGCTGGGCGTTTCCTGTCTGGACGTTGCTCTGAAACCCCGGCCCCCTCGCCAATCGCCAAGTCACCCTACTGCGCCAGCAACTGCTCCAGGCGCTGGTCCTGACGAAAGCTCCTCGCCACTAACTGGGTCACCAAGGCCCACAGTTCTCCCAACTCGGCGGATACCGCCCGCTCAGACTCCTCGGAATGTGTGGGGGTACCCCAGGTGGGAGAACGACGACGGGGCGACATCCTGCCACAGGAAACCAAAAATCAGCAACAAAACCCCACACGACCCAATCTAGCGAAAGTCAAAGACATCCCCCTATTTCTGTAACTTTATGTTGTCTGCAGCCAACATAATTGTTCAACAGAAATAGGATATGTCGATCCCTCTTCACTCACTTGAAGAGTCAAATGACCAAAATCACCGACTTTCGTAAAATATCACGCCACTCACGCCCTATCATCCTAGGGTCTGCCAAAAAGCCTAGGGTTTACTAAGTCCCAACTGACCTATCCCTAAGCTCTGATACCAACCTAACCTGTCACGCCCCGGGTGTAAACCAGAACCTGGGCTCGTCCACAGATCCGCCATGCACACGGAATTTTCCGTGTACACGAAGCGCTGGTAACCTGCTCAGATATAAATGATATAATAAAGGAGCACAAAAATAGAGCTAAACTAAAACTAATACATCTCAGACAATGCTGGAAATAAAGTACAAGAAGGAAACTCTCAAAATATACAAGTGTCTCTCCCAGCTCACCAAAATAAGTACAATCAGCTGGCAAGAGCCAGACCCAAAATAAACTACAACTGTCTTAGAAATAAAAAGGGTACAACTGATACACCACTAAGCTCGCAGTCGGGTAGATGAACTATCTAATCCGCTATCCGCTTACCTCGATCTGCCCGAGACGGCCCTGCAACTCCCGCAGAAGACTCTGCAAAACAAAGGGGGAAAAGAAAAGAGAGACAATGGGGGTGAGAACTACTATAAAAACAGTAGCCTCCCCTAGTGGGTTAAACCTCAAACTCTGACATGCCCACTAGGTCTACCAGAGAAAAAAAGTAAGGAGGTGGTAAGCTAGAAATATAACAGCTGATAAAATAAAGCTATCAGTACTATGCCTCTAAATGCAAAGCCGGAAGGAGTAACTACGGATGCATCAGTGAAAGAATCTACCAACAGGACCCAATCAGATGATCCGGTATAAAACCCGGTACTGCCGGCTCTGTCATCAATCTCACGAACTCAGTATCTCCACTGTCCAAATGACCGGAACCCAACACGGTCTGACCGGCACCCACACGGTCTAAAGCCTACTCCAGAGTGGCACTCGAGGGGAGCGACCCACACGAGTAAAGTATCACTGTAACCAGTATCATCAGTATCATAAAATAGCAGGACTGGGTCACGACTCTGATCAAAGTGGGAAAACCCATCCACTAAAGGGAAACTCGATCCCTAATCTGATACAACAGTAACCAATAAGTGAGAAACTCCATCCACTAGAGGGAAATCTAATACCCAATATGATGCACAAGTACATATCCGGTCGACCGCCCAATATCCGCGGTCGCCGCAAAACCCCACAAGTTCACAAACTAAACCAACCTGTCCTAGACACAAAGTCCTGACTACACTATCCCAAACCCCTGCTCAAACCCGAGCAACACGAATCTAGAATCTAGAAAGAAAGGAGAAGGAACAAACATGGTTTCTCCTAAGTCAGATTCCAACATGATAGTGTAGCAGAAAAAGGTGGCCTAACTAGGTGACCATAAAAGCATGCAAAGTCCTTTACTTAATAAAATGATCTCAGGTATTCCAATTCTTACAAGAATTAAGGTGTGCTATTGCTTGAATATCTGATGTGCTAATAGGCCACAAGCTAGTCTATACACATGCATAAGCCTCCCAATATACATAAAACATGATATGGTTTTAGCATATTATTACCAAAAGGTTTAAACAACTTATCTTTTGCAAGAAACAATAATTCACTAATATCTAGTCCTCTAAAGATGCAAGTGCTAACAACCAATCAATACTTTCATACGAGCATGCTAGGTTCATCCCACTGATACAACTATCAACATGATATAGGAACATCTCCAGTATGCCTAGTGGGTAATCAAAAGTAGGAGGTGACAACGGTACCCACTTCGAGCGCTAAATCATTGTCCCAAAAGTGAAGTCCACGCTCGGTCAAAATAATCACCACAACACTGCACAACATACCCCATAAGAACATACAGAATTAAACATACAATACTCCAACATAATCTGTCCAAATCACAACAGTCCACAGTTTTGCCTTTTTCACCTGCGAGTTCTGCTCGAAAAATTCCAGGAAAAAATACCACCGCGATCGTCGCGACGAGCCGGTCGAAACGAGTACCTGCACGTTCAAATTCGAGTTTCCTACGCTAAGATACAAATTCTGCAAGGGAAACACCCCAAAGAATTCTGTACAGGAATTCAGTATCAAAGAGCTCAGGAAAAAGGGGATTCTCACCTTCAGAAAATACTCAGAAAAATCCTAGAAAATTCGAGGGTGTTCCTTGCGCTGTGTAGATGAAAAACGCCTATTGGCACGCCTCGATCCGACACTTGTGCGTGAAGATAGAGCCGAAACACCCGAGTGTTGTCCAAAACTCCGCGAGGAAAAATGGGTCAAAAGGAAGCTCGAGAAACTCCAAGATCAACACGAAAAAAGAGGGAGCTCAAAACACAGAAGTTGGAGCCCTACCAGTCGTGAGTCCAACGGCGCGAGAATCGTCTGAATCAGAGGTCGGGGTAAGCTGGGGGAGTCCGCGTACTAAAATGCGACTAAACGGGTCGCCGGTGTGGAAGCGTCACTGTGCGCCGAGTCACAGAAAAAGCCGAAGTGGTGATCTCCAAAAATCCTCAAAGTCCTCCAATGGACAGTGCACTATGAGGGGAAGAAAAGCTCTGAAGAAACCACAGTGAAAAAAAGCCCAAAAGAGCCTGAAAAATGCTAAGGGACCTTATTTATAGGCTCAACCCATACAGCTAATGGGCCGGATTCGGGCGCTCCAATTCGGGCGCCCGAATCCGCTTAGTCGCACCATTCCCGTCCGACCAAGCGCCCGGAACGTCCTGCGTTCGCCATGTGTCCCCGCACAGCGGACAGCCTGTGCGGGGCGGCTGGGAGCCTGCCGCGTGGCCACCGCCTGGTCAACGTGGTAGGTACGGCCCGCCAATGGCGGGCCGACACGTGGCCCGCACTCGAGCGCGGCCGACAGCGCCGCCTGGCGACTGTGCGCGCACGCTCCCGAGGCGCCCCTCCGTGCTCCCTTGGACCGCGCCTTCGTGAGCCAGCCAATGCCAGGCTGCCACGTGTCCTGCACCCGGTCCACCGAGCCCGCGCGAATTGCTTGGTCCGCGCCGCGTGCGCCGGCCATTCCGGGCACGCCACGCGTCCCGCCCCGCGGTCTATACACCCGCTGCGCCTCCCCGTGGACCGAGCTGCGTGAGCCGGCCAATGACAGGCCGCCACGTTGCTCAGGCCGGTCCACGGTCTCCCCCATGCACTGTATTTCCCCGAAAACTTCCGGAAGCCCGTTTTTGGTCATCCGGACTCCGAATTTAACAAGCAAATAGCCGTTTTCAAGCGTTTTTCCGCGCTGAATCCAAATCCAACCTCTGTTTGGCCCAAAAACTTTTCTAAAATTTGGCAAATTCAGCCGAAGGCCAAATCAGCTAAAGATATCTCACAGGGTCCATCTGTGGCATCCCTTTGATGCACTATGGGCCAGACACACCAACACTAGGTGTTCTACACTGTGGATTCACCGGAAAGGTTGCATGGGAAACAGGACCACTACATCGAGAGTCCGGAAATTTTCTAGGATACTCGAAAAATTTTGAAACCTCCAGTTTCAGCTGTTTTGCAGTCCCGAGTCCGTTTTTCGCGCCATTTGCGCCTCCAACGGCACTCGCACTAACCGAGCATCTTCAGATGCTCACCTTGGCACACCCGAACAGATACTTAGCCCCGGTACTCCACACCGGCGTTGCCTCAAATTGAGCTCCTTCTGAGTAAACAAGTACTTCAGACTTTTGTGGTCAGTAAATATCTCGCAGTGCTCGCCGTAAAGATAGTGTCGCCACAGCTTCAAAGCAAATACAACAGTGGCTAGTTCCAAATCATGCGTAGGGTAATTCTTTTCATAATCCTTTAATTGCCACGACGCATAAGCAATTACCCTGTCACGCTGCATCAACACACAACCTAAGCCGCTGTGGGAGGCATCACTGTAAACCACGAATCCCTCTCCCATCACTGGCAATGCAAGGATCGGCACTGAAATCAAACGCAGCTTCAACTCATCGAAGCTCTGCTGGCATTGCTCAGTCCAAACATATCTCGTCCCCTTCCTAGTCAATCTGGTGAGGGGAGTAGAGAGCTTCGCAAAGCCCTCTACGAACCGACGGTAGTAGCCTGCTAGGCCCAAGAAGCTCCGAACCTCTGTCACCGTCGTAGGTCTAAGCCAATCCCGAACTGCATCTATCTTCGTCGGGTCCACTGCCACTCCTGCGGCTGAAACCACATGGCCTAAGAATGAAACTTCCCGAAGCCAGAATGCGCACTTTTTCAATTTGGCATACAACTCCTCTCTCAGAAGTTGCAGCACAATCATTAAGTGCTCCTCGTGCTCAATGTCGCTTCGGGAATACACCAAGATGTCATCGATGAACACCACAACAAAACGGTACAAGTACGGCTGGAATACTCGGTTCATCAGATCCATAAAGGCGGCAGGGGCATTCGTCAATCCAAATGGCAACACCGTGAACTCGTAATGCCCGTACCGAGTCCTAAACGCCGTCTTGGATACATCCTTGGCCTTCACCCTCAACTGGTGGTAACCGGACTGAAGATCTATCTTCGAGAAGACCGTAGCTCCCTGAAGCTGATCAAACAAATCATCAATTCGAGGAAGGGGATACTTATTCCTGACGATCACTTTATTTAACTCCCGGTAGTCCACACATAACCTGAGTGACCCATTTTTCTTCTTCACAAACAGAATCGGGGCTCCCCACGGAGAAACACTAGGTCTTACAAACCCTCGATCCAACAGATCTTGCAACTGAGCCTTCAGCTCTCTCAGCTCTGCAGGTGCCATCCTGTAGGGTGCCTTGGAGATTGGTGTAGTTCCAGGAACTACATCAATCACAAACTCTATCTCTCGGTCCGGCGGCATCGAAGACAACTCTGAGGGAAACACATCCGGATACTCTCGGACAATAGGGATGTCCTCGAGTCCGGGGCATCGCCGTAGGCACCTCTACCACAGTCGCTAGAAAGGCAACACAACCACGACTCAGCATCTGTCGTGCTCTGGCAGAAGATATCATCACTGCAAACAGAGTACTCTGGCATCCCCTAAAAATATACTCCTCCTGACCCGGCTCACGGAGGGTCACTATCCTCTCTCTACAGTCAATGGTAGCATAAAACTGGGTCAACCAATCCATACCCAACACTACATCAAAATCCCAGAGCTGACGAAGGACCAACAGATCAATAGGCAAAATTTAGGGTCCTAACTGCACTGGGCAGGACCGACAACACTCATCTACATGCAACACGTGATAAGGAATCTGAACCTCACGAGCACAAGCTAACGGTCCTATCTCTAGCCCATGCAAAGATGCAAATGCCCTACTGATGAATGAATGCGATACTCCGGTATCAAATAAAGCTCTAGTGCGAGTAGAGAAGACAAGAATAATACCTGCTACCACATGGCTAGCTGCCAAAGAATCCTCAACCTGAGCGGTATACACTCGCCCGCTCGGAGGTGGTCGCCTGTCTGGCTGTCGCGACGAAGTGGCCCGATCCCCCTGGCCAAAACTCGACGAAGCTCCAACCATCTGCAAAGGCGGAGGAGGAGTCAATGTCGTCGATGGTACTGGCGACCCTACTCTCGGACAAGACCATGACATATGCCCCTGCTGTCCACAACGGTAACACTTGCCCTGTCGCTGCTCACACTGCTGAGGTGTATGGGGTCCGCCGCAAATAACACACCTATCGGGACGCCTCTGCTGCTGCTGCGGCTGCTGCTGTCTAGGTGGCCGAAAACCTCCTGGCCTCTGTCTCCCCTGAGACCCACGACCCTGCGACTGGAATCGTGGTGGTCTCGATGGTCTCGGCCTACTCGACTGGCCAAAATCTGACGGTGCTGGACGCTTCTCTCCAGAATCGGTCCCTGGAGCTCGCTCCCTCTCTGACATAACCACTGATCCTCGGTCAACCCACCGAGCATGCTCTATAGCCGAATCCAGAGTCGGCGCTCTATGTGAATGCACAAGAGGATATATGTCCTGATGCAGACCTCTCTCGAAAAGCTCAACCCTCTGAGCCTCATCCTGGGCAACTTGGGGTACACTACTCAACAGCCGCTGAAACTCACGAACATACTCATGAAGAGGACGACTCCCCTGCTGAAGACGTCGCAGATCCCCTTCTAGTTTCTGCTTTGCACTGTCGGGAAAATAGGCCCCGAGTAGCAAAGCACGAAACTCCGCCCAAGTCAATAACTGTACTCCCGGTGGTCCCACTAGACGAACTCGACGGCACCAAGTCTCGGCGTCCTTCTCTAGAAAGTGCGTGGCCAGGTGCACCTGATGTTTCTCCATAATGAATAGATTCTCAAACAGCTTCTCCATCACTGCAATCCAGTTCTCAGCCTCCCAATGCTCTGAACTCTGCCCTGCAAATCGCAGGGGATGAAACTGGCTAATATATGACAACCGGTCAGTGAGCTCCCTCTACTCCGAAACTGTCAACGGAGCAATCTGAGATGAGGTCGATGATGTCGCAACTGGAGGTGCTACTGGGGGTGCTACAGGAAATGTCCTCTGCTCGAACAAACGCATCATGCGCTCCATGTTATCCTCCTGGCGCTTAGTTGCCTCCTCTTAGCGCTTGGTCGCCTCCTCCTGGCGCCGTAACGCCTCAGACAACTGGGCTACCTGAGCCCGTAACTCCTAAACCTCACCCTGCTCAGCCTCCCGCTGCTCGGGCTCCTCATCTGACGCAGTATGCACCCTCGTTGCTGCACGACGTCTCGGAGGCATCGCAGGCAACTGCAACAAAAGCAAAATGTCAGAGAACAGAAATCTCTCGACCCGATCAAGCGAAAGTCTAAAACATGTCATCCATTCTAAAGCATTATGTCGTCTGCAGCCAACATAACCACTTTAGAGAATAAACATGTAAGGTCACTCGCCCCAATCCCCTGGGGGAGTTACAGACTCAATCAGGACTCTCGCTAAAGTCACGTCTCTCACGACAGTCATCCTACTGTCCAACCAATAGCCTATGGTCTCTAAGTCCTCAACGACCTATACTCCTAGGCTCTGATACCACCCTAATATGTCACGCCCCGGGGTCGAAACTGCGACCCGGGCTCGCCAACAGATCCGCCGCCTACACGGGACTTCCCGCATAGACGAAGCGTCTAACCTACAAATAAGATCTATAGCTACACATATATCAGAGCTGAAAAGAACCAAAGCTATAGAAACATAAACTGAACAGCTGAACTCAAAATACATCAAAGATCCAAATACACAATCCTCACTCTAAGACATAAAGTACAATCCTCACTATCCAGTACAAAAGTGAAAACTAAAAATACAGGGCAACTCTACCACTGACCATACAGACTCAGGTAAGCAACTAGTCGGCCACGCCCTTACCTCTGTCTACTGTCTCTGCACGAGCTGAACCCGGAACAGCCGCCTCAGGAAAACCTGTCACCACAGCGGGTGTGAGAACTACTGCAGAAGGTAGTTCTCAGTGGGTACCGTCACCAAGGTCCACGGTATGCCCACTAAGTCTACTGGAGGCAAACAGATAGATAAGTAGATAGATAAAATGCAAGCTGGAATATAAAACTACAGCTAAATGCCTCAAGTACTATGCTCAAAAGAAATACACATCTAAGAACATACAATGCAACCACCCGCTCATATCACCCAATCTCAATGACTGCCACATCGGGTCCAGTCAAGCCTGCGCCTACCTACTGCCACTACGCCCACAAAGGACTTGGACTTACGTAGGGTGTCCTGCACGGACTATCTCAATATCACGTAAAGCGGCCTCTAGTGTATCAACTAGGCGCATCATCATCATCGCATCCGGAGTGTAACTCGAGGGGAGCGACCCCACCGAGCTCAAGCGTGTCTCATCTAGCATAAAAGCGGCGCCTACAGGCTACAGTCCACGATCAATCAGATCGGAAACTCGAATACCAACATCCCAAACTCATGTCTAGGTCGGAGAACCCTCCACGACTCAATCTGATATGCCCTCACCAACCCCCAAGACACTAGTAAATACATCCACGAGTCAAATAAAATTCCCTCGGCCCCCAGGCAGGAGGTCACATGCACCCTAGAACCCTATCATCTCACTGGCAATCTCACAATTTAAAAACCACTTTTAAAATGCCTATTTTTCCTTAAAACATGTTTCATGATTTTTAAAACGGTTCCGGTGCAAAAGTGATGCCATCTAACCATACAATCTAGTGTCATACAGTACCAGGAGTATACTAAAAATAATCTGGGGTTCTACTGAATTTTCTATAATTTTCTAGGCAACTATCAGATTTACCAACAGTAAAAATAATACACTAGACATGATCAAAATGCATACAGAAGCATTAGGAGGCATTCCATACAATTTGGAAGAATTTCCAACCCGCCAAAATGCTTTCCGTAGGCAAAGCCGAAGTCGGGGAAGCGCCGAATCCACAATCTGCCGAAACTCTAAAAACCGCGCCGCGCACGCGCACACACTGTCTCGATCCTCGGAAAAATCCCCGGACGCTCAAACAAATCTCTCGAGTCCACTACAAATTTCCTGCGCGCCTCAGCTCACTCTCAGTCAACACACAGCAGCACGCATGCACCACGGCTCCGCACAGTAAAAACCAAGTCCCTCAGCCAACAACACACAAGCTGTTCACAAGGTGCAAAAATGGAAAAAAGATGGAAGGAAACACCCAAATCAGCTCCAACTTATCCAAAACCACAAAACAAATCCATGCTTCCAAGCATGGAAAACAAACTGCCAACTTACCTCGTGTGTGGCTCAACGCGCGCGCAACTCCAATCAACACCAAGCAGCAGGATCACTCCCAACTTGCACTCCACACCTCACTTCACTTCTCCTTCTTCTTCTCTTTTCTTTTCCTTGCTTTCTTTTTCCTCTGGTTGAAGTGGAGAAGAAGCAGGCTGGGTTGACTCATATAAATAGCAAAAGGCGTAGGGCATGGCAGCTGGGAGGTGAAAAGTCCAGAATACCCTCCAAAAATCCAACTCAGTAAGCAAAACCGCGTCCCTTAGAGGCTGGGTACCGGTACCATAAGCTGGGTACCGGTACCCCCCTTTCGGTTCCGGAACCAAAGGGCTGGTTTCGGAACCAAAAGGCTGGTTCCGGAACCCAGCACCTGGTTCCGGAACCCAACTGCTCCAAAACCGAAAACCCAACTGAAGCTTCAGATTCTTCGCCGCCAACTCACTTTTTGCCCCGGAAGCTTCCGCATCACTCTGAAACCTCCCGAACTCCACTGTAAACATAAAATACACATGTCCCAAGCATTTTCCAATTTTTCTGTGCACAATTGCGGAGTCGGTGCTCTATCCAAATCTAGTACTCTACATGCGGTGCGGGCACTTTTCTGTGATAGAGCTCGAAAAATGATGAACGGCGGTACAATCGGATCTAAAATCCAACTTACGGATCCCCCAGAATGAGGTTTTGAAGGTCGCGGTACCCGTAGTGTGCATCGGAATCCGTGCTAAAGATCTGGCACGCTTTTCGAGGAGTTGTGAAATTATCTCGTGGGAATAGTTAATTATTTTTTAAATAATACACGGATGTGGGTTTTATCGTACGTACCAAGGGAGAAATCTATTTTCTCGAAAGAAAAGAGAAAACCCTAGCGGGAGAGAAAAGAGAGAAAAGAGAAAAAGAAAAGAAAACCCTAACCGGAGGAAAAATTGAGAGAAGAAGAAAGCGGAGGAGTCCGATCGCCTCCGATCAACGTGCCGGAGTCGGAAGTGTGGACGGATCATCTTCTCCGACGAGATCGCGGTAAGCGAAGTTCCTTTTCGGTATTTCGTTGGGGTTTTTCTTCATTGTTTTTGCTTTGCCGCCGCCGCTGCGCCGCACGGCCCAGTGCCGCGTGGGCGCCACCTGCAAGCGGTGTGCGCCGCGCGGCCTAGTGCCGCGCGAGGCGCCGCCCGCAGGAGGCAGCATCCGTGCGGGCAAGTGCCGCGTGGGGCGCCACTCGCAGGCGGCGTGCGCCGCGCTGCCTAGTGCCGCCCGAGGCGCTGCCCACGAGCGGGGCGCGGGGAGTCCGACCACGCGGCCGAGACGCATGCGGTGCCACGCGGGGCCGGTGCCCGCGCGGCCGCACGGCATGCGGCGCAGTGGGGAAAGAGAACGCGGTTCTGTCGTCCGTCGCGCGTCGTTACCGCCGCCGTTGCCGGGTTTTCGTCGTACTCTTGGGTTTTTGGACTCCGTTTCTTTACAAAATGCATTTCAGTCTGACCGTTGTTCTTTTGGGGACTTTCTTAGGTCCGGGTGCCATTTGTGAGCGTGTTTCGGTCTCAGGTGTTCTGGTCAGCACATTTCGAGGTGGGTACTTTATTATATTCCGGTGGATTGTCGTTCCCGTCGTAACTTGTGAAAATAAAGTAGAGGTATATTTTGTGAACTGTCTAACCCCATTGCATGAGAATCCCGCTCTTTTATTTCTAACTGTGGTGACGAAGGTCGCGGTGCCTTATTACACGCCGGGTTCGGCATTTATACTCATGATTGCTTACACGCACACCGGCGGTCTGGCCACCGCACAGGGTGTATTTTTTCGGAAAGATGGTACATTGACCCGTGTACCCCACAATGTGTGATGATGGGGACCCCTCAAGGTGAGGCAACTGCAACTTGGGCAGTGGAGGGGTTAAAAGCACCAAGGCGCGAGCGGAGTAGCTCTTGGGTAGGCGCCCATCATGATTTTGACAGGGAATATGGTGATTCATGAGGGGGAAGTGGAATGCTCTGGTGTATCGGTTTGTTTACTACAGTTTTTATAGCATTACCTGTTTTCATCTACTTTATTTTTCACTGACTCCCCACACTGTGACAGGTCCGAACAGGGGTGTGAACCGGGATGATGGTGAGACTGCGTTTAGAGGACCTTAGCCGCTTGAGGCAGTCATACGTCTTATTTACTTTCGGTTATCTCTTTTACTTTTGGTTAGTAGGTTAGTGATTATTTGTTGGTGGAACAATTGTGGATGTTGGGTTGAGATCCTAACTTAGTGGTGACTTCTTTATTGCGTTATCTTATACTTGTATGCCGATTTCAAATAACAAAATGACTTCGGAAACGTTTTCAAACTAAGTGTCCTGTGGGCACTGCTTTCCAAACCCGTAGATTTATCCTTTCATGTTATGTTGCCGCCAAAAAGGGATTTGCGAAAACGCTTTTAAAACCGGGTGTCGTGTGGACACTGTTTTCCAAACCTGTGGATTTATCCTTTCTTTCTTGTTGCAGTAATTGTGGTTGTGATTAATTATGATATCTCCTTTTGGTATCATCGTGACTGTATGGTTAAAGTATGAGTCGTATTTGAAACGCCGTACATATACAAAGGATACTCCGTCCATTAGTGGAGTGAATTTGTATATGTGGCGGGTCTGGCGCGCACCGGGGGCGAGGTTGATTTCACAAAAAAAAAGATACACATTTTTTCGCTCATTTAGAACCTCCGGGGCGAGACACCGAATTTTAGAAAGGGTTTCGGGCTAATCCGAGACCGGATTTAGATTTAGCGCAGAAAAACGTCGAAAATCGGCTATTTACTCGTGTTTTTCTGAGTCCGGATGCCCAAAAAGGGACTCCCGGAAGTTTTCTGCTCATTTTGGTGCATGGGGGAAGCCGTGGACCGGCCTTGTGCCACGTGGCGGCCTCTGATTGGCCGGCGCACGTGACACGGTCCATGGAATTGGCACGGGTGCGGTGGACCAGATGTGGGGGACACGTGTCGGCTCCTGGTTGGCGGGCTCAGGCGGCGCTGTCCACGGGCGCGCGCGGCGGGTGCAGTGAACCAGGGCGGGCCACGTGGCGGCCCCGGGTTGGCTGGTCCACGTGCGCGCGGTGCACGCAACGCGGGGAGTGGGTAGCGAGGCTGTCACGCCCCGGGGTTTCAAACGCGTGGAAGTGGAGCCACCGTTACTCCCAATTCAGCATGATATATTATTTTTTTTGAAAACAAATCCACTCCGGTGCGTGCACAGACCCGCCGCATATACAAATTCACTCTGCAAACGGGTAGAGTCTCCTTTGTATATGCACGGCGTCCTTACTACATAATACATCTCATACAAGCTTTAACCACACTAGATCAAGGCACAGATACATTCAACATGCAACCCATACATCCTATTTGCTCTCATACTTAGAAAATGGCCGACTATTTTGAAAAGGATAAATCATCACAGAGTTTTGAAAGCGGCGCCCACTCGACGCCTTTATTATAGAAAATCCATTACAAAGCCACATAAATCCCAGATTTAAGAAACCGGTGCCCACACGGCACCTATGCTTTAAACACGGTTTTCGCAAACGGTTTTCTTTATTTTCTCATAGTTCAAAAACGGCCAAGTATGGAGAATAAGCAACATTCATTCACAAATATATAAGAAGAGGCAACATCCATTTCGATCCCACGAGGGTATCACAATCCAAAGCTGACT
Source organism: Tillandsia leiboldiana (assembly GCA_029204045.2). Taxonomy (NCBI): domain Eukaryota; kingdom Viridiplantae; phylum Streptophyta; class Magnoliopsida; order Poales; family Bromeliaceae; genus Tillandsia; species Tillandsia leiboldiana. Next base: position 27,888,811 of record CM055072.1, read on the forward strand.
AACATGAATAATAAAAGGAAAGGGAAAGAAGAGTCACTGTGTCTGAAGTCACTAAATGTCAGAACAGCACCCTCGCGGCCTCACCGGTGCCCTAGCGCTCGCCCCTGGACGAACCTGTCACGGAGTGGGAAGTCAGTGACTAGAAATAACATAATGTGACGAAAAGGGCTAAAAATAAGGCAAACCACTATAACCAGAGCAACCGTCACCCCTCAAACACCGTCAACAACAATCACAACCTGCACCAAACAAAACCGGGCACCCTTCCCGAACAACGCACCGGGCCCCTGCCCCGGTGCTCCCCTACCGAGCACCTGTCTCGACCGCCGAGCACCTGCCTCAGCATCACCGCTCACACCCCCCACCCATGAGGGCCCCCTTTCCTAACGTCACCAACACGTGGGGTACACGGGTCAACGTACCACTTTTCCGGAAAAGCACACCCTTGCGGAGGCCAAGCCGCCGGTGTGCGTGTAGTAACACCGGAGCCTCATAATCAACAGTAAGTACAATAGTAAAGCAGGGTTAGTTAAACAATTATATGATCCACATATTATTCACCATTGCCCAATTACATTATTTCTATCGATATATGACTATCCTCGAAATCCCCGGAGGAATACCCACCTCGTGCGTGATGTCCGGCGCCCGTCCCGTCCGTGACCGCGTGCCTGTCGCGCCTACAACGTCCTGCGCTCCTGAAGGATAAGGGAAAGCTCAAGCTAAGCGACTAAAACCCCCGATGACTCAAATGCCGAAAAACGACGAAGAACCCGCCGCAGTCCCCGGTCTTCGCGCGGCGAAGCTCCCCGCACGACACCGACCCGTGCGACGCGCGCTTAGCCTGCGGACAGCCCCGCGCGGCCACAACCCGACGCGGTGCCCCGTCGGCGCTCTTGCGGCGCCCCGTCGGCGCTCTTGCGGCGTGCGGTCTGCAGGCGGCCCGCGCGGCCCCAGCCCGCGCGGCGGCCTTGTGCAGGCAGCGTCCGCACGGCGCGCTTGCCGCGCGGTGCTCCGCCTACAGGCGGCCCGCGCGGCACCCGTCCGCGCGGTGCCCGCCTGCGGGCGGCGCCCGCGTGGCGTGCCTGCCGCGCGGCGCCCAGCCTGCAGGCGGCCCGCGCGGCACCTTTCCTCGCGGTGCCCGCCTGCGGGCGGTGCCCACGCGGCGCATCTGCCGCGCGGCGCCCCGCCTGCAGGCGGCCCGCGCGGCACTTGTCCGCGGGGTGCCGGCCTGCGGGCGGTGCCCGCGTGGCGAGCCTGCCGCGTGGGGCCCCACCTGCAGGCGGCCCGCGCGGCATCTGCCCGCGCGGTGCGCCCGCCGCGCGGCGCCCCGCCTGTTGGCGGCCCGCGCGGCATCTGCCCGCGTGATGCCCGCCTGCGGGCGGTGCTCGCGCGGCGCGCCTGCCGCGCGGTGCCCCGCCTGCGGGAGGCCCGCGCGGCGGCGGCGGCGGCCCTCCCCGCGAAACTCGACCCTGAAGTACGAAGAAAAATCTACGGGAAGACTCACCTTCGATCCGCCGGAAAAAGAGGAGAAGAGGATCGTCCTATCGTTGCCCGGTTGATCCCGCCGTCGATCGAAGCGAGAGCGAAAAAGGGTTGGGTTCCCCCCCCTTTTTTTTTTCTTTTCTTTCTCTCTCGTAGCGTCTCCTAAAAACCCTAGCCGCCGAATGAAGGAACCTAAGAGGGGAAAACCTAAAACCCTCAGGTCCTTTAAGGGATTTATAGAAATAGAAGGGAACAAATTCGGCGGCTAGAGTTACCTCGAGAAACGTGCCGATCGCTCGCACGGATCCCGGAGCGCTCAAAAAGGGGTCTGAACTTCGGGATTTTATTCTGGGAGAACCGGGAGTCGGAATCCGAAACCGATCGCGTCCCCGTTCTCCGTTTCGCGAGCTCTACCGCCTAAAAATGTCCGCGAGCCCCGACGGACTGTCCGGAAAAACACCAAAAATTTACCCTTAGTCGGACAGTCATAGGAAAAAGGGGTAACGGGAAAAGTCAGGGAGAAGCCAGGTCTTACATCACTCACCACTAAAAGCAAGTTTCGTCCCCGAAACTTAATCCTCGCTCGCGGCGAAGAGGTCTGGGTAGCATTCCCTCATCTTTGACTCTGGTTCCCATGTTGCCTCCCGTTCTTCTTGATTGCTCCAAAGCACCTTCACGTAGGGAATTGTCCGACTTCGTAGCTTTTTGTCCTCTCGTGCTAGGATCCGCATTGGCACTTCCTCGAAGCTCAGGTCCTCCTTAAGCTCGATTGCAGAGACGTCAAGCACTCGCGACGGATCGGGGAGGTACTTCCGAAGCATGGATACGTGGAACACGTCATGAACTTGGTCGAGGTTCGGTGGTAGGGCGAGGCGATAGGCCACGGAGCCGATGCGCTCCAGTATCTCGAAAGGCCCTACGTATCGTGGGCTCAACTTGCCCCTCAGCCCGAACCACTTCACCCCTTTGGACGACGAAACTCGTAGCAGCACGTGCTCCCCCACCTGGAACTCCAAATCGCGGCGTCTCCGGTCCGCGTAGCTCTTTTGTCGGCTCTAGGCGGTCACTAACCGCCGTCTGATGAGGCGCACCTTTTCCTCGGTCTCTTCCACTTAGTCCGGCCCCAAATACCTTCGCTCCCCCAGATCGTCCCAACAAATCGGGGATCTACAGCGCCTGCCGTACAATGCTTCGTACGGCGCCATCCGGATGCTCGCCTGGTAGCTGTTGTTGTAGGCGAACTCGACGAGGGGTAGATAGCGTGACCATCCGTCTCCCAAATCCAGTAAGCACGCTCGGAGCATGTCCTCGAGGATCTGGATTACCCGCTCGGATTGCCCATCCGTTTGGGGGTGAAAGGCCGAGCTGAAATGTAGCTTGGTCCCCAGAGCTCGTTGTAGACTCTGCCAAAAGTTCGAAACGAACCTTGTGTCTCGGTCTGAAGTAATAGATGTCGGTATCCCGTGTAGCCTCACAATCTCACCGATGTACACTTGGGCTAATCGGTCGCGTGTCCAGGTCGTGTGGATCGGCAAGAAGTGAGCTGACTTCGTTAGCCGGTCTACGACGACCCAGATAGCGTCGTGACCCTGCTGTGAACGTGGGAAGCCGGTGACAAAGTCCATCGTGATTTGCTCCCATTTCCATTCGGGCACCGGTAGTGGTTGCAATTTCCCCGCCGGTCGCTGGTGCTCGGCTTTCACCTATTGACAGATCAGGCAGTGCGCTACGAATCGCGTCACGTCTCCTTTCAGTTTCAGCCACCAGAAGGTCTGTCTGAGATCCCTATACATCTTGGTGCCCCCAGGGTGCGCCGCGTAGGGGGCGCAGTGCGCTTCAGTCAAGATTTCTCTTTTCAGGTCTGGGATATCGGGCACGCAAAGCCGTCCTCGAAATCGAAGGGTGCCGTCTGCCCCCACTGCAAAGTCTGCCTCCTGCTCCGGGGAAATCTTATCTCGCTCCAGCTGTAGCTGCGGGTCCGCACCTTGGCCTTCTCGGATCCTCTCCATTAGGGTCGGCACGACTGTTAAGGACATTAATCGCTCAACCGTCCCTGCTGGCACCACCTCCAATCTCAATCATGAGAATTCCGCGATCAAGTCATCCTGCTGTGTGATCGTGCCCGCTGAGATGCCTTCTGCCTGTCCCTTCCTGCTCAGGGCATCTGCTACTACATTGGCTTTTCCCGGGTGGTATTGAATAGTCAGATCGTAATCTTTCAGTAATTCTAACCACCGCCTTTGCCGTAGGTTCAGCTCTTTCTGGGTGAAGAGGTACTTAAGGCTTTGGTGGTCTGAGAACACGTTATAGTGGGCACCAAAGAGATAGTGCCTCCACAGTTTCAGGGCGAAGACGGCTGCGGCAAGCTCCAGGTCGTGTGTCGGGTAGTTCTGTTCGTAATCCTTGAGTTGCCTTGAAGCATAGGCTATGACCCTTCCTTGCTGCATTAGTACTCCTCCCAGTCCTATTCGTGATGCATCGCAGTAAACCTCGTAGTCTTCCCCGGGCGTTGGTAAAGCAAGCACGGGTGCTCTCGTTAACCGCTTCTTAAGCTATTCAAAGCTTTCCTGGCATTGGACCGTCCAAATGAACTTTACTCCTTTCCGGGTTAAGTGGTTCAAGGGGGTTGCAATCTTCGAGAAACCTTCGACAAAATGTCTATAATATCCCGCGAGGCCCAGGAAGCTGCGGATCTCCGTCACCGTAGTCGGTAGGGGCTAGTCGGTCACCGACTCCACTTTCTTGGGGTTCACTGCGATACCCGTCGCTGAGATGATGTGTCCAAGAAATCCTACCTCTCGGAGCCAAAACTCGCACTTCTTAAGTTTGGCGAAAAGTCTCTGATCCCTGAGAGTCTGCAGAACGATCTGCAATGCTCCTCGTGCTCCTTGTCGGTGATTGAGTAGATCAGGATGTCGTCGATGCAGACCACTATGGGCAGATCCAGGAAGGGTCAGAAAACTCGGCTCACCAAGTTCCTGAATACCGCTGGGGCGTTGGTAAACCCGAACGGCATTACAGTAAATTTCGAAGTGGCTATACCGAGTCTGGAAGGCCGTTTTCGGGATGCCCCCCAACTTGGACTCTAAGTCGGGGGTAGTCTGACCGCAGGTCAGACTTGGAGATGACCACTGCTCCCCGCAGCTGATCTAAGAGGTCGGCGATCCTGGGTAAGGGGTACATGCCTTACACTATGACCTTGTCCATTTCCCGATTGCTAAAGCGCAAACGACCCCCCCCCCCCCCCCCCCTTTCCGTATCAGAGTACGTTAACCCCAAAGGCGGGGCTTGGGAGGGGGCATTAATATATATATAAATATATACCAAACCGACCCGATCCTAAGTAAAACGTCTATCTAATGCAGGGTCACATAACAGAAAGGGGAACAAACGTGAGTAGTTCGAAACCCGGTTCAGTTGGGTCGGGAAGAAACGGGAACCTTAGAGCTAAGAGTCCAACCATGGGCGAAACCGAGTCGCCCCCCCCCCCCTCGTGGGCGCTTGCCCCCAGTGGCACTGGGGAAAGTGAAGCAATTAGAAACATAAGTCATAACTAAAAAGAACAAAGGGGATTAAACCGGGTCAAAAAGGGATGGTTTGCTCCGATTCTACGGGTGCTCCCAACTAGTAGGAAGTAGTTTAAGAATTACTTGTCATTTCCCATTCTGGGACGTTGCGTCATCCATTGGGGCAACTGGGGGAGTCCGCCCGCAACCCTTGGGCCAGCGGCGTACGGCGTGGTGGGGTAAGGACCCGGTCTCATACGAGTCCGCCATGCGCAGGCCGTCGGTTTGGTCCCTCCGCGGGTCGGGGGCCGCGGTATCCTCTCGTCCATCCGGCTGTGGCGCTGCGGCTGTAGCGGCTAGTTCAAGTGGGCACGAAGCGCGGGTGTGATCTGGCTTGCCGCAACCATTGCAGTGGGAGTACCTCCAGAGGCAGTTCGTCACTCGATGCGCCTTTCCGCAGATAACACAAGGTCCCTGTAGAGATCCCAGGCGTCCTGGTGGCGTTCGCCCGCCCTTCTGTGCTTCCGTCAGGCGTTGGTCTGTCTGGCTCCTCGGACTGGGGCTCCCTTGTAAGGTAGGGATGGCAGCCTTCACTGCTTCGCCGGGTCGCGGCGCCGGGGGCCTAGTGACAGCCGGTTTCCGGGGGCACGAGAAACGTGAGTGTCCCGGTTTGCCACATCGAAAGCAGTGTTCGTTCCGCCAAGGGCAGCCCATCACTTGATGTGTACCACCGCAAATGACGCACGGCTTCAGCGGTCCGGGTCCCCCTTTCGTCACTTGCCCAGCCTTCTGTCCTGTCTTCGGGCGTTTGGCCGCCCGGCCCCTCAGATAGGGGTCCTCCGTCGGCCCAGGGTACGGGTACCCCTGCCGGGTATGTTCTTGCTCAGCGCGCGCAGCCAAGTTGACTGCCTCATAAAAGGTGGGAAAACCTGCCGGTGGCATCCTGTGGGGGGTATCGTCCCTGGTGCTGCGCTGGAAGTGGTCGACACTCTCCAGCTCCCGTGTCAGCATACATAAGCGCTCAGTGAGAGTCAGCAGCTGTCCTGCCACATCGCGCAGCTGGTTGCGTAGTAAGCGGTTCGCTCCAGCTGCAGTATCCATATTCGTCGGTCGTCGCTCACTGAGCCGGACTGCTATCTGTGCACACAAGGAAAACACATTACACTTAACATGTCCAGGGAACTAACTTAATCTTCCTAGGAAACTTGCGCCAAGCGGGATCCTACTTAGTTCCCTCCCCACGCGCACTCGTGTTCTATTTATCAGACCCGCGTTTATTTTATTAATCAGTAGTTAGAGTATTGCGCCCCGTGGATGTTGGGCCTCGACTATTGCGGTCAAAGTTAGTCTCTGATACCATCTTAATCTGTCACGCCCCGAGGTTTCAAATGTGCGGAAGTGGAGCCACGGTTACTCCCAATTCATCATGATATATTATTTTTTTTGAAAACAAATCCACTCCGGTGCGTGCACAGACCCGCCGCATATACAAATTCACTCTGCAAACGGGCAGAGTCTCCTTTGTATATGCACGGCGTCCTTACTACATAATACATCTCATACAAGCTTTAACCACACTAGATCAAGGCACAGATACATTCAACATGCAACCCATACATCCTATCTGCTCTCATACTTAGAAAATGGCCGACTATTTTGAAAAGGATAAATCATCACAGAGTTTTGAAAGCGGCGCCCACTCGACGCCTTTATTACAGAAAATGCATTTCAAAGCCACATAAATCCCAGATTTAAGAAACCGGTGCCCACACGGCACCTATGCTTTAAACACGGTTTTCGCAAATGGTTTTCTTTATTTTCTCATAGTTCAAAAACGGCCAAGTATGGAGAATAAGCAACATTCATTCACAAATATATAAGAAGAGGCAACATCCACTTCGATCCCACGGGAGTATCGCAATCCAAAGCTAACTAACATGAATAATAAAAGGAAAGGAAAAGAAGAGTCACTGTGTCTGAAGTCACTAAATGTCAGAACAGCACCCTCGCGGCCTCACCGGTGCCCTAGGACTCGCCCCTGGACGAACCTGTCACGGAGTGGGAAGTCAGTGACTAGAAATAACATAATGTGACGAAAAGGGCTAAAAATAAGGCAAACCACTGTAACCAGAGCAACCGTCACCCCGCAAACACCGTCAACAACAATCACAACATGCACCAAACAAAACCGGGCACCCTTCCCGAACAACGCACCGGGCCCCTGCCCCGGTGCTCCCCTGCCGAGCACCTGTCTAGGCCGCCGAGCACCTGCCTCGGCATCACCGCTCACACCCCCCACCCATGAGGGCCCCCTTTCCTAACGTCACCAACACGTGGGGTACACGGGTCAACGTACCACTTTTTCGATAAAGCACACCCTTGCGGAGGTCAAGCCGCCGGTGTGCGTGTAGTAACACCAGAGCCTCATAATCAACAGTAAGTACAATAGTAAAGCAGGGTTAGTTAAACAATTATATGATCCACATATTATTCACCATTGCCCAATTACGTTATTTCTATCGCTATATGACTATCCTCGAAATCCCCGGAGGAATACCCACCTCGTGTGTGATGTCCGGCGCTCGTCCCGTCCTTGACCGTGTGCCTGTCGCGCCTACAACGTCCTGCGCTCCTGAAGGACAAGGGAAAGCTCATGCTAAGCGACTAAAACCCCCGATGACTCAAATGCCGAAAAACGACGAAGAACCCGCCGCAGTCCCCAGTCTTCGCGCGGCGAAGCTCCCCGCACGGCACCGACCCGTGCAGCGCGCGCTTAGCCTGCGGACAGCCGCGCGCGGCCCCAACCCGACGTGGTGCCCCGTCGGCGCTCTTGCGGTGTGCGGTCTGCAGGCGGCCCACGCGGCCCCAGCCCGCGCGGCGGCCTTGTGCAGGCAGCGCCCGCACGGTGCGCTTGCCGTGCGGTGCTCCGCCTGCAGGCGGCCCGCGCGGCACCCGTCCGCGCGGTGCCCGCCTACGGGCGGCGCCCGCGTGGCGTGCCTGCCGCGCGGCTCCCTACCTGCAGGCGGCTAGCGCAGCACCTGTCCGCGCGGTGCCCGCCTGCGGGCGGTGCCCGCGCGGTGCCCGCCTGCGGGCGGTGCCTGCGCGGCGTGTCTGCCGCGCGGCACGCCGCGTCTGCCGCGCGGCGCGCCGCCTGTAGGCGGCCCGCGCTGAACCTGTCCGCGCGGTGCCCGCCTGCGGGCGGTGCCCGCGCGGCGCGTCTGCCGCGCGGTGCCCCGCCTGCAGGCGGCCCGCGCGGCACTTGTCCGCGCGGTGCCGGCCTGCGGGCGGTGCCCGCGTGGCGAGCCTGCCGCGTGGGGCCCCGCCTGCAGGCGGCCCGCGCGGCATCTGCCCGCGCGGTGCCCGCCTGCGGGCGGTGCGCCTGCCGCGCGGCGCCCCGCCTGCTGGCGGCCCGTGCGGCATCTGCCCGCGCGGTGCCCGCCTGCGGGCGGTGCTCGCGCGGCGCCCCGCGCGGCGGCGGCGTCGGCGGTGGCGGCGGCGGCGGCGGCCCTCCCCGCGAAACTCGACCCCGAAGTACGAAGAAAAATCTACGGGAAGACTCACCTTCGATCCGCCAGAAAAAGAGGAGAAGAGGATCGTCCTATCGTTGCCCGGTTGATCCCGCCGTCGATCGAAGCGAGAACGAAAAAGGGTTGGGTTCCCCCCCTTTTTTTTTTCTTTTATTTCTCTCTCGTAGCGTCTCCTAAAAACCCTAGCCGCCGAATGAAGGAACCTAAGAGGGGAAAACCTAAAACCCTCAGGTCCTTTAAGGGATTTATAGAAATAGAAGGGAACAAATCCGGCGGCTAGAGTTACCTCGAGAAACGTGCCGATCGCTCGCAAGGATCCCGGAGCGCTCAAAAAAGGGTCCGAACTTCGGGATTTTATTCTGGGAGAACCGGGAGTCGGAATCCGAAACCGATCGCATCCCCGTTCTCTGTTTCGCGAGCTCTACCGCCTAAAAATGTCCGCGAGCCCCGACGGACTGTCTGGAAAAACACCAAAAATTTACCCTTAGTCGGACAGTCATAGGAAAAAGGGGAAACGGGAAAAGTCAAGGAGAAGCCAGGTCTTACAGAGGCAGGTGCAGCGATGTGCGGGCACGGCGGGCAAGTGTACGAGCGCCACGTGTCGCCCGATGATTCACCGCGGCCACCTGCTCTGTTGACCCGGTCGGGCCACGTGGCGGCGTCCCACTGGCCCCGCACACGCTATCCGCTGTTCGGGACACGTGTCGGGGCCAGGTGGTTCTGGGCTCTCGTCGCGGGCCGGGCCGGGGCGCGGGATTCGGGCACTGTAGCCGCCCGAATCCCCCAAGTGCCCGAATATTGGGCTCGAAAGCCCAATAAACTTGGATTTTTGTGGTTTTTTAGTGGAGGCCTATAAAGAGGCCGGGTTCTTGGGCTCTTGGACTCTTTTCCCGAGCCCATTTGCGAAAGTTCTCTCAAGCAACCTTGTTGATCATGTTGTGCTGCATCTTGCGAGGGAGTTTCGGAATTTTTGGAGGGCGCGACATCGACGGCTTCAGCGATTCAGCGCAGTGCGACGTTTTTTCTTCGGTGGCCCATTTCCGTCGCGTTTCAGTCCACGAGGTCTGCAGAGCTACTCCAACAGAATTTTTGGACGATTTTTGTGGCGTTGGTTTAACGATAGGTAGGCCTTCGATTTTTGTGTTGATCACCTTGCTTCATTCTTAGTTCTTGGCATGGTTTACGAGGCATCTTTGAACCCCTTTGTTGCTGGTGGTTTTTTTGGACAGCGGAGGCTTGTCGGATTTTTATCTCTGCGCTTGAGTATTGGATTTCGGCCTGTGAGGACTCGATCGACATCTACTCTTCGTGAGGATCGCCATCGTATTTTTATTAGAATTTTTGGAGATTATCTCGCAGGTGGGAATTAAGCTTCTTTGGAACAAATTTTTTAGCAGTGTATGTGTTATGGGAATTTTGACTTCTTGCAATGTTTGGACTATATCTTTGTACCCAGGAGGAGTTTTTGGGTGTTTTTGACTCGTTGGAATCGTGGGAATCCGAGGATTGTCCCCGTTCAGTTTCAACCTTGTTGGATCTTGGATTGACGCGCACTTCAGGTGGGTTGATTCGTCTCCAAAACCGGTGGATGGTTCATTAATTCTATTGTATAGAAATCATGCATGATTGTGAGATATGTTAGAATGCATGTTAGAGAGAGAGATGTTGTCATTCATGTGTCGTTATTGAAATCATGTTGGTTAATGTTTCCCTGATCTTGCTTTAGCCAAACTAAATGCTATTATTGGACTTGACCTAGCACCCTGTCATATGTTGCATGTATAACCAGACCAGTAGAAAACCCTCACTTGGGCCAGGTTCATTTATGCTTTAGACATCCACACTGTACATTCTATTCCTGGACATAGTGTTTTTCTTCGCCCGGTGTCACGCCCCGGAGGTTCTAAAAGAGCGGAAAAACGTATATATATTTTTCTTTAAATTAACCTTGCCTCCGGTGCGCGCCAGACCCGCCACATATACAAATTCACTTCCCATACGGGCGGAGCCTCCTTTGTATATGCACGGTGTTCCGAACACGACTAGTACTTTAACCATTCAATCATTGAGCAATCAGAATGAGAGATCACACTTAACCATATAGTCATAATCACCACATCGTAATGAAAGGATAAATCCATAGGTTTGAAAGACGGTGTCCACACGACACCCAATTTTACAAAACATTTTCGCAATCTCTTTTAAGCGGCAACATTGCTTGAAAGGATAAATCCACGGGTTTAGAAATCAGTGCCCACACGACACTTGGTTTGAAAACACTTTTGAAACAATTTTGATGTTTGAAAATAAGCCGCATACATAAGTCTCAACAATCACAGATATAAGATGTCATTCCTAAGCTAAGATCTCAACCCAACATCCACAATAATCCACTCACAAGCAATCACAGATTACTAACCAAGAACAATAAAATATAACCATAAAACTCAAAAGTTCATTAGCCTCAACGGCTAAGGTCCTCTAAACGCTGCCTCACCGTCGTCCCGGTTCCTACCCCTGCTCGGACCTGTGACAGTGTGGGTAGTCAGTGACTGATAAAGTAGATGATAAACAAGTAAATGCTATAAAACTGTAATGAACAAACCGATACAACAGAGCATTCCACTTTCCCCTCATGAATCGCTAAATCCCCTGTCACAAACACGCTGGGCACCTACCCCAGATTGAAAACATGCTGGGCACCTACCCCAGATACTGCGCTCATTTCTTCGTGCCTCCAACACCTCTACTGCCCAAGAAGCAGTCGCCTCACCGTGAGGGGTCCCCATCATCCCTAGTCGTGGGGTACACGGGTAATCATACCATCTTTCCGAAAAAATACACCCTGTGTGGTGGCCAGACCGCCGGTATGCGTGTAAGCAAATATGAGCATATAATACAGCACCGCAACCTCAGCCGCCTCAGTTAGAAATAAAACGGGATTCTCACGCAATGGGGTTAGACAGTTTACCAAAATATCTACTTTAATCTCACGAAATACATGGGAACGACGATACACCGAAAATACCAAAAAGGTACCCACCTCGAAATGTGCTGACCGGAACACCTGTGACCGAATCACGCTCACAATCGGCACTCGGACCTAAGAAAGTCCCCAAAAGAACCACGGTCAGAACTGAAATGTATTCTATAAAGAAACGGAGTCCAAAACCCAAGAACACGACAAAACACCCGGCACGACTGCGGCAATGACGCGCGACGGACGACGCGACGGTGCACGACGGACGACGCGACGGCGCACGACGGACGACGTGGCCGCGGCCTCTTCCACCGCGTCGTTGCATGCCGTGCGGGCACCGGTCCCGCGCGGCACCGCATGCGGCTCGGCTGCGCGGGCACCAGCCCCGCGCGGCGCCACACGCGGCACGACCGCGCAGGTACCAACCCCGCGCGGCATCACAAGTGGCGCGACCGCACGGGCGCCAGCCCCCGCGCGGCGCCTGCCCTCGGCGCAGCCGCGCGTGCGCCTGCCCCGCGTGGTGCTGCGGGTAGCCCGACCGCACGGGCTTGCCCCGCGCGGCGCTGCCTGCAGCGCTGCGCTGCAGGCAGCCCGACCGCGCGGGCTTGCCCCGCGCGTCGCTGCGGGCAACCCGACCTCGCGGGCTTGCCCCCCGCGTGGTGCTGCCTGCAGCGCGGGCGCGGGTGCCTGCCCCGCGCGGCGCTGTGGCAGTCCGACCGCGCGGGCTTTGTCCCGCGCGGCGCCGCCTGCAGCGCGGGCGCAGCCTTGCCCCGCGCGGCGCCGACCGGGGTGCGGCGACAGTCCTGAGACAGCGGCGGCAGCGGCGGCGGTGGCGACGGCGGCGGCGGCGGTGGCTAAACCAAAAATGATGAAAACCCCAAACAAACTACGGAAAAGAGCATCGCTTACCACGATTTCGTCGGAGAAGGCGATCCGTTCACTCTCCCGGCTTCGGCACGTTGATCGGGAATGATCGGGTCCCTCCGCTTTCTCCTTCTGTCTTTCTTTTCTCCTCCGGTTAGGGTTTTCCCTTCCTCTTTCTTTCTCTTCTCTCCGGCTAGGGTTTTCTTTTCGGGAAGAACAAAATTTTCTCTCTTGATACGCACCGTAAAATCCACATCCGGGTATTTAATATTTAATTAATAATTGTTTAATCATAAGAGATAATTCCTTATCTCCTCAAAAAGCGTGCCTGATCTTTTGCACGGATTCCGATGCACACTGCGGTTACCGCAATCCTAAAATCCTCTTTCTGGGGGATCCGTAAGTCGGAATTCGGATCCGGTCACACCGTCGTTCATCATTTTTCATGCTCTATCACAGAAAAATACCCGCACCTCATGATTATCAACTTAAGAAAACCCGTTAATTCGGTTTCCTCTAACTTATACTTTATTAGCAGGAGGGTAAAATGTTACACAAAAAGTTGTGATATTACACCACACACCCCTTAAAAGAAGTTTCGTCCTCGAAACTTATCCTCAACCCTCGCTAAACAAATCAAGAAAACACTCTCTCATTTTTGTCTCTAGTTTCCAGGTCGCCTCGCGCTCCTCATGGTTACTCCATTGCACCTTCACGTAGGGGATCGTCCGGTTGCGTAGCTTCTTCTCCTCCCGCGCCAATATTCGTATCGGCGTTTCCTCGAAGCTCAAGTCCTCACGTAACTCGACGGCAGAGGCATCGAGGATGTGTGACGGATCGGAAAGGTATTTTCGGAGCATCGAGACGTGAAACATGTTGTGTACCCGTTCAAGGTTTGGCGGTAATGCCAACTGGTATGCCACTGGGCCCACGCACTCCAAGATCTCGAACGGTCCCACATACCGTGGGCTCAGGTTCCCTCGTAAGCCGAAGTGTCTGGTTCCCTTAGACGGTGATACACGAAGTAACACGTGTTCCCCCACCATAAATTCCAAATCACGTCGCCTCTGATCCGCATAGCTCTTCTGCCGGCTCTGGGCGGTCAACAGCCGCTGCCTGATAAGGCGCACCTTTGCCTCAGTTTCCTCTACTAGGTCTGGCCCCAAATGCTTTCGCTCCCCCAAGTCGTCCCAACATATAGGCGATCGACATCGGCGTCCGTACAAGGCTTCGTACGACGCCATCTGAATGCTTGCTTGGTAGCTGTTATTATAGGCGAATTCCACGAGGGGTAGGCAACGCGACCATCCCTCACCCAGGTCAAGCACGCATGCTCAGAGCATATCTTCGAGGATCTGGATTACCCGTTCCGATTGTCCGTCCGTCTGCGGGTGGAATGCCGTGCTGAACTGCAGTTTGGTTCCCAATGCCCGCTGCAGGCTCCGCCAGAAATTCGACACAAAATGTGTGTCCCTATCAGAAGTTATCGACGCTGGTACTCCGTGCAACCTTACAACCTCGTCGATGTAGGTTTGTGCTAGCTGGTCTCGGGTCCACGTCGTGTGGATAGGCAGAAAATGAGCCGATTTCGTCAGACGGTCCACTATGACCCATATCGCGTCGTGTCCATGCTGCGATCGCAGAAAACCGGTTACGAAGTCCATGGCAATCCGTTTCCATTTCCATTCCGGTATGGGCAATGGCTGTAGTTTCCCTGCCAGTCGCTGATGTTCCGCTTTCACTTATTGGCACACCAAACAATGCGCCACGAATTGCGTCACATCCCCCATCAATTTGGGCCACCAAAAGGTCTGCCTCAGATCTTTGTACATCTTCGTACCTCCGGGATGCGCAGTGTAGGGAGCACTATGCGCTTCCGTCAGAATTTTTTTCTTTATTTCTGGCACATCGGGCACACAAATTCATCCCCGGAACCTTATTGCATTATCCGAGTCAATCATAAAATCACCCCCTTGCTTCGAGGTTAATCTGTCCCGCACCCGTTGCAAATGCGTGTCCGTTAATTAGCCTTCCAAGATCCTCTCGATCAAAGTAGGTTTAACTACCAAGGACAGGAGTTGCGCAACCGCACCTGCTGACACCACCTCCAGCCTCAATTGCGAGAAGTTTGCGATTAGACGTTCTTGTTGGGTAAGGGCGCTCAACGCCGTTTCTCCCGTCTGTCCCTTCCGGCTTAAGACATCGGCCACCACATTTGCCTTCCCGGGGTGGTAGTGGATGGACAAATCGTAGTCCTTCAGTAGTTCCAGCCATCGCCTTTGCCGTAAGTTCAGTTCCTTCTGTGTGAACATGTATTTGAGGCTCTGGTGATCGGAAAACACATTGCAGTGCGCTCCGTAGATGTAGTGATCCGGCCTTTCGGGGTATTTTTGACTTACATGTAGTCATTTAAGCCTCTAAGTGAAATAAAATTATTCAATTCTTAAAAGTTGGCCGGTGTGTGGTGCTAGTATTTTTTTGCGATAGAGCGAGGAAAAAGAAGGCAGACGGTGCGATCGGATCTGAAATCCGATACCGGGATCTCCCGGAACGAAATTCCTGGTGATACGGTGATTAGTTATGCATCGGAATCCGTGCAAAATATCTTGCACCCGTTAGAGATAAGGTGGGTTATCTCGTAGGGGATAATTAATTAGTTAATTAATTATCCATGAGGGAAAATAGAATTCTCTTACGTACTAATTAAAAAGGAAATTAATTAAAGATTTAATACGAGCTATATAAGGGATCCCGATTATCGGAAAGAAAAGAAAGAAATAAAAAAAACCCTAATCGGTGAGAAGAGAAAAAGAGAAAAGAAAAGAAGGAACCCTAGCCGGAAGAAAGGGAAAGGAGAAAGAGAAGGAGCCCGATCTTCCCTGACATCGAACCGAAGGCAAGAACGCGATCGGACAACCTTCCCGTCGATCTTCGGTTAGTAAGATAATTGTTAAAATTTATTTGGGAATTTTTCGTCGTCCCTTTTGTTGAGTTCTTGGGTTTCTCCGTCGTATCCGTCGCCGTCACCGCCATCGTCGCCATGCTAGGGCACGGAACGGACGGCGGAGGCGCGCGGTGCCGCTAGGGCATCGCGCGGAGGAGAGTCACAGACGGCACCCATGCGGACCCGCAACCGCGCGGCCGCCGCGCGCCGCGCGAATGCCGCGCGGCCGCCGCGCGAATGCCGCGCGGGCGGCACCCGCGCGGACCCGCAACCGTGCGGGCATCGCGCGGGCGCCGCGCGGCTGCCGCGCGGGCGGCACCCGCGCGGACCCGCAACCGCGCGGGCACCGCGCGGGCGCCGCGCGGCTGCCGCGCGGGCGGCACCCGCGCGGACCCGCAACCGCGCGAGCGCCGTGCGGGGCCGCACCCGCGCGGTCACCGCGCGGCCGCCGCACGGGCAACACCCGCGCGGACCTGCAACCGCGCGGGCGCCGTGCGGGGCCGCACCCGCGCGGGCACCGCGCGGCCGCCGCACGGGCAACACCCGCGCGAGGCACCGCGCCGCGTGGGCGTCGCCGCGGAGGCACGCCGCGCGGTTCCGAACCGCGCGGGGCTCCGGCGGGCGACGACGGCGGCGCGGGATTTCCGTTTTCGTCAACCCGGACGGTGTTGGACTTTTCCGTCGAAAAGAGTAAATTGGGTCTTTTGGTTTTCGGATGTTAGTACACGTTTTTGACTATAGTTATCCTTGCGGACTTTCTTTAGGTCCAAGTGCGCAGCGGGGGTGCGCGAAGGATTCAGGTGTTCCGACTTCTCTTCAAATAGGTGGGTACGGTTGCGATAAGTGCAACAAGTGCAGTAAGTGCATCTATCGTCATTAAAGTGCTCTTAATTTATGTAACAAAGTAGATGGACAGTTTAACCTTTCGCATAATTGTATTTCATCTAACAATTGAAGCGGCTACGGTCGCGGTGCTCACTACACGCCGATCTCGGCAAATCCGTTTCGGATGCTGCACGTACACAGGCGGATTGGCCTCCGCATGGGTGTACTTTTCCGGAGAAGTGGTCTTTTTTGACCCGTGTACCTCACAAAGGTGTGGGTGCCGTGAGGACCTCTTCGCGCCCGCTGAAAATAGCACACCAGCACCGCGAAGAGGTTAAAAGCATCAAAGAGGTGTTTGCGCACGAGGGGAGACTTTAGTCTCCCCGACAGGTACTCTGGGGTTGGTGCCCAACTTAATTGATAAATCTGGGGTTGAGGCCCAGCTTAATTGTGTGCAGGGTTTTAGCGAAAGGTTCCGGTGTTTTCGGTTTGCTCCTTATTCCTTATTGTTATTAGACATCTACTTTGTTTGTCACTGACATTACCCACTCCGTGACAGGTGTTACGAGGTGCGTTAGCCGGGAGGGCGGTGAGACTGCGTCGCGAGGACCGTTGTCAGATACTTGGGTTTATTATCTCATTTCCCTTATGCTTCTTTTTGTTAATTTGCTTGTGGATCGTATTAGCCGTGGACATGTATTACTTAGCGCTATGGATGAGGTGTACTTTTATGCTTTGATGCTTTTAGTGATGTTTTCATATGCGGCACGTTTTCATGACGAACCAAATGATTTCGAAAACGTTTTCTCAAAACGAAGTGCCGTGTGGGCACGGGTCTTGCAACCGTTGGTTTTATCCTTTCTAAACACTGATGCCGCTTTAATATTTCGCTTGAAAATAAAACAACAAGGTGTCGAGTGGACACCAGTCTTTTTAAACATTAGTTAAACTACTGTACTCTGTTTGACGATGTATGTCTATTGTATGGTTGATGGTTGAGGCATGTTGTTGTGAATGAGACGCCGTGCATATACAAAGGAGACTCTATCCGTGGGCAGAGAGAATTTGTGTATGTGGCGGTCTAGCACGCACCGGGGATGAGGTTTAAGTTACCTTGTTAAGAAGAAAAAAAAATAATACACGCAATTTTTCGCTTTGATAGACTCAAAAACCCCCGGGGGCGTGACAGTAGAGATAATGTCTCCAGAGTTTTAGAGCAAACACGACTGCCGTGAGTTCCAAGTCGTGTGTAGGGTAGTTCTACTCGTAATCCTTGAGCTGTCTTGAGGCGTAGTGTCACGCCCCGGGGTCGAAACTGCGACCCGGGCTCGCCAACAGATCCACCGTCTATGCGGAAACTGCCGCACAGACGAAGCGTCTATCCTGCAAAAGATCTAAAGCTAACATGTATCAGAGCTGAAAAAGAAATAATAGCTATAGAAATCAACTGAACATCTGGATAAATAAAAGTCCTCAATACATAGTCTGACAAGCTATGAAAAAATAATACAATCCTCACAAGTCTCTCAGAATGTCCAGTACAAAAGTGGAGTCATAAAAAAAAAATGGTACATCTACCTCTGACTCTCAATGCTGGTAAGGAACTACTCGGCCACGTCCTCACCTCGATCTGCTGACTCCGCGCGAACCAAGCCGGAACAGCTACCTTGTAGCACTCGAGAAATTCAAGTGTGTTTGCGGGTGAGGAAGCGAAACTAACCTTAGTGATTTGCATACCGGTGCGCGAATTGCACAGTTTCCGAAGCACAAATTTCCGCCTTTTCGATCCGAGTCTGATCTCAAAAATCTGAGGTCTCCAGTGAGACCGTCACATCAAATCGAGTGGAAATGGTATAGACTGTTTGTTGACCCGACGGTCGGATCGTCCGGAAATCACAAGAAAACAAGTGGGGCCCGCGACTTAAGTGAATAGGGTTTTGAATAGGGTTTTATTTCCCTCGCTAGCCAACGTCGGCAGATCGACTGTCTGGAATCCGAATCTGACAATCCAGGTAGTCGATTTGAATGGCGTCGTCGTTCTGAGCGCAGTGGCGTTGACCAATTTTCCGTTTGACGAACCGAAAGCCTCGGAAAGCGTGCTGACTATAGATATCGCAGTATTTTGTGGATCTGCGATTTATCAGGATTTTTAGTCGACGAACAAAAATCGCTACCTGATAGGTTTCGTCGAGCCGGATGTCGTGGTGAAGTCCGTTTTTCCGTTTGGCGATTCGAATGCCTCGAAAAGCGTGAAATACGGTGGAAAATGCGGCATTTTACGTGATAACCCCTATATTTTATGTTCCATTTTGCGTGCTGCTCTATGGAGAGGGACCTATTTGCGAAACAAGTTTGCTGTGCAGGACTGGGCTCAAAATAGTAAGCTTTGAGGGATTAAAATGCATTTTGAAGCATGCATTGTTTAAAGTTACTGGGTAGGGTTCTCTTTAAACCCTAATCCCGTAGCCCTCAGCCCAGCCGCCAGCCTCAAACGTCCTCCTCTCCCTCTGCCGCACTCCACGGAAGTAGCGCACCGACCGCCGCCGTCTCGTCGCCGGAGAGGAAGGATAACCCAGGGAAACCACTTGATCTCGGTTTGGAAGGTGAGGGTTTTCTCCCAGAGGACTAGGGTGGCTCCAAGCTTCACCTGGAAACTCCTATGTCACTGTGAAACCAAGCTGAGGTGTTCCCGAACCCTTGCACCGCCGCACGTCGCCGGCGGAGGATATCTTCCTTCTCCCTTTTTCCGACGAGGTTAGTTCTTGCAAACTTTCTGTTTTAAATGGCCCAAGGACCTCTTCGCGCCCGCTGAAAATAGCACACCAGCACCGCGAAGAGGTTAAAAGCATCAAAGAGGTGTTTGCGCACGAGGGGAGACTTTAGTCTCCCCGACAGGTACTCTGGGGTTGGTGCCCAACTTAATTGATAAATCTGGGGTTGGGGCCCAGCTTAATTGTGTGCAGGGTTTTAGCGAAAGGATCCGGTGTTTTCGGTTTGCTCCTTATTCCTTATTGTTATTAGACATCTACTTTGTTTGCCACTGACATTACCCACTCCGTGACAGGTGTTACGAGGTGCGTTAGCCAGGAGGGCGGTGAGACTGCGTCGCGAGGACCGTAGTCAGATACTTGGGTTTATTATCTCATTTCCCTTATGCTTCTTTTAGTTAATTTGCTTGTGGATCGTATTAGCCGTGGACATGTATTACTTAGCGCTGTGGATGAGGTGTACTTTTATGCTTTGATGCTTTTAGTGATGTTTTCGTATGCGGCACGTTTTCATGACGAACCAAATGATTTCGAAAACGTTTTCTCAAAACGAAGTGCCGTGTGGGCACGGGTCTTGCAACCGTTGGTTTTATCCTTTCTAAACACTGATGTCGCTTTAATATTCCGCTTGAAAATAAAACAACAAGGTGTCGAGTGGACACCAGTCTTTTTAAACATTAGTTAAACTACTGTACTCTGTTTGACGATGTATGTCTATTGTATGGTTGATGGTTGAGGCATGTTGTTGTAAATGAGACGTCGTGCATATACAAAGGAGACTCTGTCCGTGGGCAGAGAGAATTTGTGTATGTGGCGGTCTGGCACGCACCGAGGATGAGGTTTAAGTTACCTTATTAAGAAGAAAAAAAAATAATACACGCAATTTTCCGCTTTGATAGACTCAAAAACCCCCGGGGGCGTGACAGATTAAATGGTATCAGAGAAAACAACCATAACCATAGTAGACGTGATCCACCTCCACAGTGTAGGGTGCCCCAAGCAAATTAGACATGAGATAACCAAGGTATAGGTGCGTAGTACGTGAGAGTACGGGGAAAAGGGGACGTAAAGTAGGTATAATCGTAAGACAGGGTGATAGGGTTATAACCTTAGGGTTAACGTGGTTTCTTTGTATCACAGCAGACAACGGCCAGGATCCGGCCACCGAGTGCTAACCATTCTCAATGGACAGGATGGATCCCGTAGCCGCAGCCAACCGCTTACTCCGCAACCAGCTACGCGACATAGCAGGGCAAATGCTAACTCTCACTGAGCGCCTAGGCCTACTGACTCAGGATTTCGAGGGTGTCGACCACATCCAGCGAGACGCCAGGGACGGCGCCTATCGGGGAATGCCACCGGCAGGGTTCCCCACTTTTAACGAAGCGGTTATGTTGGCCCGGCGGGCAGAGCAAGAACTGGCCGAGACACGCGCTCGGCAGAGTTATCCCTATCCCAGTCCGACGGAGGACCCTTTCCAGCAGGGCCCGGCACTCAAACGCCCGAGGACAGAGGGGAACTTTGGAAAGGCGATGAGATGAGAATCCAAACCACAGAGGAAGCCGTGTCCCATATGCAGTGGGGCGCATCAGGTGACTGATTGTCCATGGAGTCACGGCCACTGCTACCGATGTGGCAAACCAGGACACGCACGCTACGAGTGCCCACGGAAACCGGGCACCACCAGGCCTCCAGCACCGCGACCGGAGGGGACAGAGAAGACTGCTACACCCGTTCCGCAAGGGGGCCCCGCCCCGGAGGGCCGAGAAGGAGGACGTCCGGAGAAAGCACGGAAGGACGAACCGACACCAGCAAGGGATGCGAAACCACCTCGGGGACCGTGCGTAATCTGCGAGGGTGCTCACCCGGTGGCAGAATGTACGTGGAGGTACCATTACTGCAATCAGTGCGGCTTACCGGACCACTCCCGTGCCTTCTGCCCTCAGAGGCCCATCCCCGCCGCCGCCGCGCCATCACAGCAGAAAGGACCAGAGAGTGCTGCGGCCCCCGTTCAGCCAAAGGATTCGCCTGACGACCAGCAATCCGCAGACTCCTCAGACGTCAAGTCCCTTCCCCAGCATGCCGTACGACGCTGGCCCAAGGGCTGTGGACGGACTCCCCGGGATACTACAGCGGAGGACGCGATGTCCCAGACCTAGTAACGATAGGTAATTTTTGGTTTCTCTTTTTCCTCTTAGATTAGGAACACCGGTTACACCTTAGCCTGCTACCCCTGTTAGACTCTCTCTCTCCCTCCCTCGATCTAAAATCCTTAAGTATTAGGCGAAGCCTCCCCTGGCCGATGTGCGCGGGCGGGCTTCGAAGCATAGGAGAACCTCGTGTACTCGGGGCCCGTTAAAGGCCATGCAAGGAATAAATAGGCTCCACCCTATGCCTTGCAGCCGAGGACCCAATGGGCCGATAGGTAGTTCAGGGCCGCTCCCCAGATAAGGATCAGCGGTCCCGTGGTAAGGGAATTTCCGGGCGTGTTTCCGGCAGAGCTCCCCGGAGCGCCGCCGGAACAAGAAGTCGACTTCCCTATTGAACTACTCCCCGGCACCAAACCCATCACCAAGGCACCGTACAGGATGGCCTTCGCGGAGTTGAAGGAACTCAAGGCACAGTTGGAGGACCTTTTGGATAAGGGCTTCATCAGACCTAGCGCGTCACCCTGGGGCGCGCCCGTCCTGTTTGTGAGGAAGAAGGACGAAAGTCTCCGGTTGTGCATCGACTACCGGGAGATAAATAAGGTCACCGTTAAGAACAAGTACCCCCTGCCAAGGATCGACGACCTCTTCGACCAACTACAGGGGGCGACGGTGTTTTCAAAGATTGACCTGCAGTCGGGCTATCATCAGGTCCAGGTCAAGGGGGAGGACATCCCCAAAGCAGCTTTTCGGACTCGCTACGGCCATTACGAATTTACAGTAATGCCGTTCGGGCTCACAAATGCCCCGGCGGTGTTCATGGACATGATGAACAGGGTATTCAAACCTTTCCTGGACTTATTCGTGGTGGTCTTCATCGATGATATCCTCATCTACTCCCGTACAGACGAGGAACATGAAGAACATCTGCGCACAGTCCTCCAGACCCTACGGGAACAGAAACTCTACGCCAAACTCAAAAAGTGTGAGTTTTGGCTCAGTGAGGTCGGCTTCTTGGGGCACGTAATCTCGGCGGCTGGAGTCGCAGTCGATCCGAAAAAGATAGATTCGGTGACGGACTGGCCCCAACCGACGACGGTGACGGAGATTCGAAGCTTCCTGGGATTAGCCGGGTACTACCGGCGCTTCGTGGAGGGTTTCTCCAAGATAGCCACCCCCTTAAACCGTTTGACTAAAAAGGGGGAAAAGTTCATCTGGACGGACAAATGTCAGAGGAGCTTCGAGGAGCTCAAGGATAGATTGACGCGAGCCCCGATTCTCGCCCTGCCAGAACCAGGGGAGGATTATGAAGTGTATTGTGATGCGTCGCGAAACGGACTGGGTGGAGTACTCATGCAACGGGGAAAGGTTATAGCCTATGCGTCAAGGCAGCTCAAAGAATACGAGCGAAACTACCTCGTGCACGATTTGGAACTCGCAGCGGTTGTGTTCGTCCTCAAGCTTTGGAGACACTACCTGTATGGGGCACACTGCAAAGTGTATTCAGATCATAAAAGTCTTAAGTACCTTTTCACCCAAAAGGAGTTAAATTTGCGACAAAGACGGTGGCTCGAGCTACTGAAGGATTACGATTTAACGATCCACTGCCACCCGGGAAAGGCAAACGTGGTGGCCGACGCCCTGAGCCGTAAGGGGCAGGCCGAAAAGGCAGGGGTAAGTGCCATCACCCAGCAAGATAGTCTGATTGCGGAGTTTTCGCGATTAAGACTTGAAGTAGTACCGGCGGGTACAGTCGAACAACTTCTGACACTGGTGGTCAAACCTACCTTGCTTGACAGAATTCTCGAGGGGCAGTCGACTGATGACCAACTCCAGCTGGTGCGAAATAGAGTAACTGCCGACCAAGAAGGTGATTTCACAGTAAACTCCGACGGCACGATACGATTTCGGGGACGAATCTGCGTGCCGGATCTACCGGAACTCAAAGAGGAAATCCTGCGGGAGGCGCATACTGCTCTATATGCAGCGCATCCCGGGGGAACGAAGATGTACAAGGATGTCAAGCAGACCTTCTGGTGGCCCAAAATAAAGGGAGACGTGACTCGGTTTGTGGCACACTGCCTGGGGTGCCAACGAGTGAAGGCCGAGCACCAGCGTCCGGTAGGAAAATTGCAACCCTTACCGGTGCCCGAGTGGAAATGGGACATGATTACCATGGATTTTGTGACCGGGTTCCCGAGATCGTCACAGGGACACGATGCAATATGGGTAATTGTGGTCCGTCTGACGAAATCGGCCCACTTTATGCCCATACACACGACGTGGACGCGGGAACGACTGGCACAAACCTACATCAACGAGATAGTAGGGTTGCATGGGGTGCCGACATCCATCACGTCGGACAGGGACACGCGATTTGTGTCAAACTTTTGGCAGAGCCTGCAGCGAGCAATGGGAACCAAGTTGCACTTCAGTACGGCTTTTCACCCGCAGACCGACGGACAATCAGAGCGGGTGATACAAATTGTGGAGGACATGCTTCGGGCATGCGTTTTAGACCTGGGCGAAGGGTGGGCACGGTGTTTGCCTGTCACCCCCCGGGGCTCGAATCACGCGGAAGAAGAGCCACCGATGCTCCTGATTCAGCCATATATTTTTTTTTTGTAAACCAACGCTCCCCGGTGCGTGTCCAGACCCGCCGCATACCCAAATTCGCTCTGCAAACGGGCAGAGTCTCCTTTGTATATGCACGGCGTCTCACACACAAAATGTCTCACAAGGCGTAGCACATACAATCTCTAACCACATCAGTTGGGGTCTCGTGCACATACAACCAAACGACTCACATGATATTCTAATAATCACTTAGAACATAGAGGTCGATGTTTCGAAAAGATAAATAATCATAAGGTTTTGAAAACGGCATCCACACGATGCCGATCTTTGTGAAAACATTTCGCAAGCACATAAATCTCACAAGGTTTGTAAAATTCGGTGCCCACACGACACCCACGTTTTAAAAGTAGTTTTCGCAACCGGTTTTCTTTGCTTTTCATTGTTTAAAATGGCCAAGTAAGAAAGAATGCAATAATCATTCGCTTATTCAAAAAGGGGAAAAAGGCAACATCCACTTCGACCCCACGGGGGTGTCACAATCCACAACTAGCTAGCATGAGTAATAAAAGAAAAGGAAAGGAAAGTCACTGTATCTGAAGTCACTAAAAGCCAGAACAGCACTCTCGTGGCCTCACCGGCGCCCTAGCACTCGCCCCTGGACGAACCTGTCACGGAGTGGGAAATCAGTGACTAGAAATAGCATGATAAGCATAAAAGAACAATAATAGGGCAAACCACAGAACCGGAGCAACCATCCCTCTCATGCATCATCCACCATAACCACACCCTGTATCAAAACAACATCGGGCACCTTTCCCGATGTCCACCGCCAAGCACCTGCCTCGGCCGCCGAGCACCTGCCTCGACATCACCGCTCACACCCCCCACCCATGGGGGCCCCCATTCCTAACGCCACCCTCGCGTGGGGTACACGGGTCAACGTACCACTTTTCCGGAAAAGCACACCCTTGCGGTGGCCAAACCGCTGGTGTGCGTGTAGCAAAACTTGAGCCTCAGATTGATATTAAGTATAATAACATAACAGGGTTAGTGCATAATCAGAAGGAGACTAACAATTCCACCTTGCCCCAACATGCTATTTCTAACAGTAAATCCCTATTCCCACAATCCCCGGGAATGTACCCACCTTGTGTGCGTCGTCCTGCGTTCGTCCAGTCCGCGTCTGTGCACCAGTCGCCAGCAGCGTCCCGCGCTCCTGAAGGAACATGGGCAAGTCAAGACTTAGAGTTCCGAAACTTACATCGACTCCCAACAACGTGCGGCGGAGTTCCCCGCACGGCACCGGCCCGTGCGGCGTACACTCCGCTTGGGCGCAGCCCCGCGCGGCACCAGCCCGCGCGGGCGCCCCTCCTGCGGGCGGCCCCGCGCGGCCGAGCGCCGCGCGGGCGCGCTGCCCGCGGCGCGGGGCGACCCCGCGCGGCACCAGCCCGCGCGGGCACCCCTCCTGCGGGCGGCCCCGCGCGGCCGAGCGCCGCGCGGGCGCGCTGCCCGCGGAGCGGGGCGGCCCCGCGCAGCACCAGCCCGCGCGGGCGCCCCTCCTGCGGGCGGCCCCGCGCGGCCGAGCGCCGCGCGGCGCGCTGCCCGCGGTGCGGGGCGGCCCCGCGCGGCACCAGCCCGCGCGGGCGCCCCTCCTACGGGCGGCCCCGCGCGGCACCGGCCCGCGCGGGCGCCCCTCCTGCGGGCGGCCCCGCGCGGCCGAGCACCGCGCGGGCGCGCTGCCCGCGGTGCGGGGCGGCCCCACGCGGCACCGGCCCGCGCGGGCGCCCCTCCTGCGGGCGGCCCCGCGCGGCCGAGCGCCGCGCGGGCGTGCTGCCCGCGGTGCGGGGCGGCCCCGCGCGGCACCGGCCCGCGCGGGCGCCCCTCCTGCGGGCGGCCCCGCGCGGCCGAGCGCCGCGCGGGCGCGCTGCCCGCGGTGCGGGGCGGCCCCGCGCGGCACCTGCCCGCGCGGGCGCCCCTCCTGCGGGCGGCCCCGCGCGGCCGAGCGCCGTGCGGGCGCGCTGCCCGCGGTGCGGGGCGGCCCCGCGCGGCACCGGCCCGCGCGGGCTCCCCTCCTGCGGGCGGCCCCGAGCGGCCGAGCGCCGCGCGGGCGCGCTGCCCGCGGTGCGGGGCGGCCCCGCGCGGGCGCCCCTCCTGCGGGCGGCCCCGCGCGGCCGAGGGCCGCGCGGACGCGCTGCCCGCGGTGTGGGGCGACCCCGC
Source organism: Tillandsia leiboldiana (assembly GCA_029204045.2). Taxonomy (NCBI): domain Eukaryota; kingdom Viridiplantae; phylum Streptophyta; class Magnoliopsida; order Poales; family Bromeliaceae; genus Tillandsia; species Tillandsia leiboldiana. Next base: position 27,914,651 of record CM055072.1, read on the forward strand.
GCGGCACCTGCCCGCGCGGGCGCCCCACCCGCGGCCGGCCCCGCGCGCGGCGGTGCGCGACGGCGCCGCCCCTCCTCCCTCCTCGTGACCAACAAAACGAAGGGAACAAGATTACCCGAACGAAAACGCACCCCGACTCACCTCGATGTGTGAAAGAGGAGGAAGGAGAGGGATCGTCCGCTTGCCTCCACCGGTCCACCCTCGCCCGAGTGCTTGGTTACTCCTTGACGGCGGCTACGAGGGAAGAAGTAAAAGAAAAGAGGCGGCCACAAAAACAAATGAAACCCTAATACTCTTTCCCATCCGGCTATATATATACTAAAAATTTAGGGTTTACCTTAAAAGGTGTGCGGGTTGCCAACACGGATCCCGAGACGCCTAAGGGGACCCCAACTTCAAGAATTAATTCTGGTCAGACCGGAAGTCGGAAATTGAAACCGATCGCGCCCGCGCGCTCCGCTCCGCGAGCTCTACCGCCTAAAATTATCTGCGGGCCCCGACGGTCTGTCTGGAAAAACACCAAAATGAGGACCCCGGTCGGACATTGCAAGAAGAGGGTGACCAGAAAGGTTAAGGAAAGACCGGGTCTTACACCACTTACCGCTAAAAACAAGTTTCGTCCCCGAAACTTAAACTTCCCCAGCGGCGAACAGGTCCGGGTAGCACTCCCTCATCTTTGACTCGGGTTCCCAAGTTGCCTCACGCTCTTCCTGATTGCTCCAAAGCACCTTTACGTAGGGAATTGTCCGACTACGCAGCTTTTTGTCCTCCCGGGCTAGGATCCGTACCGGTACTTCCGCGAAACTTAAATCCTCTTTGAGCTCAATTGCAGAGACGTCAAGCACTCGCGATGGATCGGGGAGGTACTTCCGAAGCATGGATACGTGGAACACATCATGAACTCTGTCCAGGTTCGGTGGTAGGGCGAGGCGGTATGCTACCGGGCCGATGCGCTCCAGAATCTCAAACGGCCCCACGTACCGCGGGCTCAACTTGCCTCTCAACCCAAACCGCTTTACCCCCTTTGACGGCGACACCCGCAACAACACATGCTCTCCCACCTGGAATTCCAAGTCGCGACGTCTCTGGTCTGCATAGCTCTTCTGCCGGCTCTGGGCGGTCGCCAATCGTCGCCTGATGAGGCGCACCTTTTCCTCAGTCTCGGCCACCAGGTCCGGCCCCAAAAACTTTCTCTCCCCCAGATCGTCCCAACAGATCGGGGATCTGCAGCGTCAGTCGTACAATGCTTCATACGGCGCCATCTGGATGCTCGCTTGGTAGCTGTTGTTATAAGCGAACTCTGCAAGGGGTAGGTAGCGCGACCATCCGTCTCCGAAATCCAGTACGCACGCTCGAAGCATGTCCTCGAGTATCTGAATCACCCGCTCGGATTGCCCATCCGTCTGGGGGTGAAAGGCTGAGCTGAAGTGTAACTTGGTCCCCAAGGCTCATTGTAGACTCTGCCAAAAGTTCAAAATGAACCTTGTGTCTCTGTCCGAGGTAATCGTTGTCGGCACCCCATGTAGCCTCACAATCTCGCTGAGGTAGACTTGAGCCAGTCGGTCGCGTGTCCAGGTCGTGTGGATGGGTAGGAAATAAGCTGACTTCGTTAACCGATCCACGACAACCCAGATGGCGTCGTGTCCCTGCTGCGAACGTGGGAATCCGGTGACAAAGTCCATTGTGATTTGCTCCCATTTCCATTCGGGCACAGGTAGAGGTTGCAATTTCCCCGCCGGCCGTTGATGCTCGGCTTTCACCTGTTGGCAAATCAAGCAGTGAGCCACAAACAGCGTCACGTCTCCCTTCAATCTTGGCCACCAGAAGGTCTGTCGGATATCCCGGTACATCTTGGTGCCTCCAGGGTGCGCCACGTAGGGGGCGCAATGTGCTTCAGTCAGGATTTCCTTCCTTAGGTCCGGCAGATCAGGCACGCAAATCCGCCCTCGGAACCGAAGGGTGCCGTCTGTTCCCACTGCAAAGTCTCCTTTCTGCTCCGGTGAAATCTTATCTCGTTCCAGCTGCAGCTGTGGATCCGCACCTTGGCCGTCTCGAATCCTCTCCAATAGGGTCGGCGCGACCGTTAAGGACAAAAGCCGTTCGACCGTCCCTGCTGGTACCACTTCCAACCTCAGTCGTGAGAACTCCGCGATCAAGTCATTCTGCTGCGTGATCGTGCCCGCCGAAGTTCCTTCTGCTTGTCCCTTCCTGCTTAGGGCATCGGCTACCACATTTGCTTTCCCCGGGTGGTACTGGATGGTTAAGTCGTAATCCTTCAGTAGCCCCAACCACCTCCTCTACCGTAGGTTAAGCTCCTTCTGGGTGAAGAGGTACTTAAGGCTTTGGTGGTCCGAGAACACGTTGAAATGCACACCGTAGAGATAGTGCCTCCACAGTTTCAGAACGAAGACTACTGCGGCAAGCTCCAGGTCATGGATCGGGTAGTTCTGTTCGTAATCCTTGAGTTGCCATGAGGCATAGGCTATGACTCATCCTTGCTGCATTAGTACTCCTCCCAGTCCGATTCGCGATGCATCGCAGTAGACTTCGTAGTCTTCCCTGGGGGTTGGTAGGGCAAGCACCGGCGCTCTTGTTAACCGCTTCTTAAGTTCTTCAAAATTCTCCTGGCATTGGGCCGTCCAAATGAACTTTACTCCTTTCCGGGTTAGGCGGTTCAGAGGGGTCGCAATCTTCGAGAAACCCTCCATGAAACGCCGGTAGTACCCTGCAAGGCCCAGGAAGCTGCGCACCTCTGTCACCGTGGTCGGCTGGGGCCAGTCGGTCACCGACTCCACCTTCTTAGGATCCACCGCGACTCCCGCAGCTGAAATGATATGCCCCAGAAATCCCACCTCGCGAAGCCAAAACTCGCATTTCTTAAGTTTTGCGAAAAGCTCCTGCTCCCTAAGAGTCTGGAGAACAATTCGTAGGTGCTCCTCGTGCTTCTCATCGGTGGTGGAGTAAATTAGGATGTCGTCGATGAAGACCACTACGAACTGATCCAGGAAGGGTCTGAAAACTCGGTTCATCATGTCCATGAACACGGCTGGGGCATTGGTAAGCCCGAATGGCATTACTGTGAACTCGTAATGGCCATACCGAGTCCGAAACGCCGTCTTCGGAATATCCTCGTCTCGAACTCTAAGCTGGTGGTAGCCCGACTGCAGGTCAATCTTCGAGAAGACAGTTGCACGCCGCAGCTGGTCAAAGAGGTCATCAATCCTAGGTAGGGGATACTTGTTTTTCACTGTGACCTTGTTGATTTCCCGGTAGTCGATGCACAACCGCAAGCTCCCGTCTTTCTTCCGTACAAAGAGTACAGGTGCGCCCCAAGGGGACACACTCGGTCTGATAAACCCCCTGTCCAGAAGGTCCTCCAGCTGCGCCTTAAGTTCTTTCAGCTCCGCGAAGGCCATCCTGTAGGGGGCCTTTGTGATTGGTCGTGTGCCGGGTGGAAGCTCAATAGGAAAAACAACTTCACGCTCAGGGGGTAAACCAGGTAGTTCGGCCGGAAAGACATCTGGGAAGCCCCTCACCACAGGGATGTCGGAGAGTGCCGTAGAGGATCCGGCGGCCAGGGCCACCGACACCAAGTAGGCCATACACCCGCCCTCAACCAACTTCCTGGCTCGGGATGCAGGAATCATGGAAGAAAAGGAAACGCTCTTGCAAGCCAAGTACACGTTCTCCGGAAAATCGGGGTACATCAGTCGCACCTCGCGCTTCTCGCAGTCAATGACTGCAAGGTACCACGTGAGCCAATCCATTCCGAGCACTACATCATACTCTTTCAATGGAATGACTACCAGATCCCAGGGGCACGGGAGCCTTCCCATCCATATAGGGCAGGAAGGTACAAGGTTGCGTGCCTCCAAGGATCCCCCCGCGGTGTGAACGGTCATCACACTGGGCAAGGGTTTCAACTCAAAATCATGGGTCAGTGCGAAGTCACGAGACATAAACGAGAGGGTCGCCCCGGTGTCAAAAAGGGTTCTAGCGCGATAAACAGAAGCAAGAGTGATACCTGCGACGACGTGCTCAGACGGGCGTGTCTCCTGCTGACCCATCGAATAGACGCGGCCTCCCGAAGGTGGTGGCTTTTCCCCTGCAGATCGGGGTGCTGGCGGTCTGGGGGCCGACGTCATCAGAGCTTTCCCTCGCCCTGCGTGCTGGGGTGAAGGCACGGAGGCTGCTGAAGATGTGGTGCCTTGGTTCAGGGGGCAGTTGAAACGGAAGTGCCCCTGCTTGCCACATCGGAAGCAATGGTCCTGTCTCTTGGAGAAATCCATCACTCGGTGCGCCCCGCCGCAGATCACGCAAGGACGATCCTCTGAGCGTTGTCCCTCTCCTGGCGCTCCCCTGGTCCGCTGCTGGGGCCTCCACCGCTTAGGGGGCCGATTCCCGGTGGAGGAGCCCCCTCCTCCTGAAGTCGTCTGGGTCCGCTTCCTGTCGTCTTGCTGATGGGGGCCTTCCCTTCGGGCGCGCGTGACAGCAAAGCCTCGTTCAACAATGGTGGCTCGGTCGACCACCTTCTGAAAGGTATGCAGATCCGCCGCGTCCACCACTTGGAAAATGTCAGTCCTCAATCCATCCACAAACAGTTGCGCCTTATGGGATTCATCCCGAATGACGAACGGGACACAGTTCGCCAGTCTCACGAACTCCCTCTGGTACTCCATTACTGTTTTGGTTCCCTGCCTGATGTGGTTGAGGTCGTCCTCCAGTTGTTTCTTCACGCTGTTGGTGAAGAATGCCCCGAACAGCTGCTGTTTAAATGTAGTCCATGACAGAAGGGTAGCGCCCGTCGCAGATCCGGGGCGTACGGTCTTCCACCAAATGCGGGCATTCCCCTCGAGTAAGTGGGCAGCCAGGGGGACCCGCTCGTGGTCTTCCATCAACAGGTCCTCGAATAATTTCTCCATCGTGTCCACACACTTCTCCACGACCCAGGGGTCTGTCGTGTCCCCCTCAAACACTGGCGGGTCGTACTTCTTGAAGTCGGCCAGGTTGGCGCGCACGCGGTCTCGCTCGTTTGGTAGGTTCGCCCCCTCCTTCGCGACGTTAGCGGTCGCGGCGGAAGTGGGTAACACTACCGTCACACTCGGGGCAATTCCGACGATTGGTGTCGTCGCCGGCCCTGCCGCTGCCGTCGAAGGGGCCACCTCTGGCGCCGTCGGTTGGGTTAAGGGCACCTCAGGCGCCGAGGCCCGGGTAGGGGCAGCCCCTCCTTCGGTCTCCATCGTCGGCGGTCCCATTGCCGGTGTAGCTGGCCCCGGGAGAGGGCCCGGGGCAACCCCCGCCGTCGCAGCGGCTTGCTGTTGCTGCGTCAGTTGGCGCACGCGGTCGTTCAGGGCTGCCAACTGCCCCGCCATCTCTCGTAGCTGCTGCCTTAGGAGCTGATTCTCCGCGGTCGTCGCTACCGCTGCGTCCGCCCCTGTGTCCTCGGCTGTGGATCTAGTCCTGGCCATGATCTGAACATTTGCACGAACCAGTTACTCCTAGTTTAAGCAAAACGGAACACCGCTAATGCTGGCCCAAAAAGGGAGAAAAAGAAAAAGAACACAAATTCCCCCCCCCCCCCCCCTTTCTCTCAACGAGCACTCGCGTTTTATTTATTTATCCCGTGTTCACTTTATTACTTAGTAGCCAGAGTTTTGCGCCCCGTGGATGTTAGGCCCCGACTGTTGTGGTTAAAGTTTACCGCTCTGATACCATCTTAATCTGTCACGCCCCGGGGCTCGAATCGCGCGGAAGAAGAGCCACCGATGCTCCTGATTCAGCCATATATTTTTTTTTTGTAAACCAACGCTCCCCGGTGCGTGTCCAGACCCGCCGCATACCCAAATTCGCTCTGCAAACGGGCAGAGTCTCCTTTGTATATGCACGGCGTCTCACACACAAAATGTCTCACAAGGCGTAGCACATACAATCTCTAACCACATCAGTTGGGGTCTCGTGCACATACAACCAAACGACTCACATGATATTCTAATAATCACTTAGAACATAGAGGCCGATGTTTTGAAAAGATAAATAATCACAAGGTTTTGAAAACGGCATCCACACGATGCCGATCTTTGTGAAAACATTTCGCAAGCACATAAATCCCACAAGGTTTGTAAAATTCGGTGCCCACACGACACCCACGTTTTAAAAGTAGTTTTCGCAACCGGTTTTCTTTGCTTTTCATTGTTTAAAATGGCCAAGTAAGAAAGAATGCAATAATCATTCGCTTATTCAAAAAGGGGAAAAAGGCAACATCCACTTCGACCCCACGGGGGTGTCGCAATCCACAACTAGCTAGCATGAGTAATAAAAGAAAAGGAAAGGAAAGTCACTGTATCTGAAGTCACTAAAAGCCAGAACAGCACTCTCGCGGCCTCACCGGCGCCCTAGCACTCGCCCCTGGATGAACCTGTCACGGAGTGGGAAATCAGTGACTAGAAATAGCATGATAAGCATAAAAGAACAATAATAGGGCAAACCACAGAACCGGAGCAACCATCCCTCTCATGCATCATCCACCATAACCACACCCTGTATCAAAACAACATCGGGCACCTTTCCCGATGTCCACCGCTGAGCACCTGCCTCGGCCGCCGAGCACCTGCCTCGATATCACCGCTCACACCTGTAAGACCTGGCTTTTCCGTGACCCTTCCCATTATCCCTTTCTTACGACTGTCCGACTGTGGGGCAATTTTTGGTGTTTTTCCGGAAAGTCCGTCGGGACTCGTGGACATTTTTAGGCGGAAGGGCTCGCGAAACGGAGAACGGGGACGCGATCGGTTTCGGATTCCGACTCCCGGTTCTCCCAGAATAAATTTTTGAAGTTCGGACCCCTTTAGGCGCTCCGGGATCCGTGCGATTGGATGACACGCTTTTCGAGACAATCTTAGCCGCCGATTGTTTTTAGGGTTTCCTTAAAACCGGGGGCCGTAGGGTTTTTCTTTTCCCTCTTGGTTTTCTCTCTTGACGGCTAGGATTTAGGGCGGCGCTTTTAAGAAAGAAACCCCATTCCATTTTTCCTCCCTTTTCATGAGGCGCGTGAGAAACCGAGGCGACGAGACGAGGAGAAGGGAAGAACGGGAGAAACCCATCCCTCGTGGAGCTTTCCGTTGGAGACGAGAGGGACGATCCACCCTCCCACCCTTTTCCTCGCAGGATCACGGTAAGCGTCGTTCCCCCTTTATTGCATTTTCTGTGGGGTCGAGGTTTTGGTTGGGGGTCGTTCGGGTGTCGCACGCGTCGTGGGTTGTGGTAACGGGAAGCCGCCATCACCGTTGTCAAACGGGAGGCCGCCGCCGCCGTTATCATGCCCACGAGGTCGTCGCCGGAGTCGCACGGGAGCGAAAACGGAGAAGAAAACGAAAAAGGGGGCGTTACTGTTCATCGCGTACGGATCCTCCAGCCGCGGTCCACAGACCCCAGTCGTGCACCCGGTGCACAACCCGCAGCCCCGGAGGCGCAGACCCGGCGCACGGAACCGTGCGCCGGGCTGCGCACTGTCCGCGGTGCACGCTCCGGGCGTGCACCCGGCGCTCGCCGCGGCAGCCGCGCGGCATGGACCCGGTCCGCGCCCTTCCCCGTGCGCGGCCCGGCCCAAGACGCACCGGCTCACCCTGCCGAGCGGTGCACCCGGTCTGCGCCGCGGTCACCTGCTGCCGTGGACCCGGTCCGCGCCCTTCCCCGTGCGCGGCCCGGCCCAAGACGCACCGGCTCACCCTGCCGAGCGGTGCACCCGGTCTGCCCCGCGGTCACCTGCTGCCGTGGACCCGGTCCACGCGCTGCTCCGTGCACCACCCGTCAGCCCGGAAGCCCGGGAGCTCCGTTTTTGGCCCGTTTCGCCCCGTTTTTGAGTGTTTTTGACCACGACGATGTTTTTAACAATACTTTTCCTACCTTAGTTTCCGGGCGCAAGGTGGGAGAACTTCTGACTAGAATTTCCCGTACACCCTTTTCTTCGCGATCCAGGTGGGTACCCCTTAGAACCTCTTTATGCACAGTTTCGTTGTTGCTATGTTTATTTTGTTGAGGGGTTTGGTGGGTGATGTGGACCTCCGGATTTACGGCTGTCGCGGTAGAAGACCGGGCGGGCAGTTCGCCCTACCCGAACAAAGGTAGGGTTGTTCGGGACATACTAGCGTTGGGGACGGTGATCGACGTGACCTTTCAGAATATTAAAGTTCAACTTGTGGAATATTGTTAACTCCGGTAAAGGTTTGTGTTTTATTATCTTTATAGTATGGCGACTATGGGTCGCTGTGGGGACTCTTCCATTGTCTTGGTTTCCGGAGTTATGGGAAAAGGGGTAAGATCTTAGTAATTGCGTGTTTACATTTGCTAACCCTGTTAAAGCTATTGTGTGGATATTTGGTTGCCGAGGCTGGTGCTCGGTCTGGTTTGCCGAGGTTGGTGCTCGGATGAGGCTCGAGATTTACTACACGCACAAAGATCTTAGTAATTGCATGTTTACATTGCTAACCCTGTTAAAGCTATTGTGTGGATATTTGGTTGCCGAGGCAGGTGCTCGGTCTGGTTTGCCGAGGTTGGTGCTCTGATGAGGCTCGAGATTTGCTACACGCACACCAGCGGTTTGGCCACCGCAAGGGTGTGCTTTTTCGGAAAAGTGGTACGTTGACCCGTGTACCCCACGTGATGGTGACGTTAGGAATGGGGGCCCCCGTGGGTGGGGGGTGTGAGCGGTGATGCCGAGGTGGGTGCTCGGTGGCCGAGGCAGGTGCTCGGCAGGGGTTTCCGAGGCAGGTGCTCGGTGTGGTTGCCGGGGGAGGTGCCCGGTTTTGTTTGCACGAGGTTCTGCATTATATTGTTTGCACGGGGTTCTGCATTGTATGGTTTGCACATGGTGCTTCATTGTTGGTTGCTCTGGTTTCTAACGTGGTTTGCCTGACTTTAGCCCTTTTTGCATATTATGTTATTTCTAGTCACTGACTCCCCACTTCGTGACAGGTTCGTCCAGGGGCGAGTGCTATGGCACCGGTGAGGCCGCAAGGGTGCTGTTCTGACTTTGTGCGAACTTCAGACACAGTGACTCTTCTATCTCTCTTCTTTTATTACTCATGTTAGTTAGTCGTGGATTGCGATACCCCCGTGGGGTCGAAGTGGATGTTGCCTTTTCTTTTATTGTATGCGAATAAATGTTGTTCCTTTCCTTACTGGGCCGTTTTGAACTACGCAAAACAAAGAAAACCGTTTGCGAAAACCGCTTCTAAAACATGGGTGTCGTATGGGCACCGGTTTTTAAAACCCCTGTGGTATTTATGCGATTTCGAACTAGTTTTACAAATTCGGCATCGGGTGGGTGCCGTTCTCAAACCCTGTGGATGTATGTGGCTTTCAAACGGTCTTTCCTAAAACGATGGCATCGTGTGGATGCCGCTTTCAAAACCTTGTGATTATTTATCCTTTCAAAACGTCGGCCTCTATGTTCTAAGTGAATACTAGAATATCATGTGAGTTGTTTGGTTGTATGTGAACGAGACCCCAACTGATGTGGTTAGAGATTGTATGTGCTACACCTTGTGAGACATTTTGTAATTGAGACGCCGTGCATATACAAAGGAGACTCTGCCCGTTTGCAGAGTGAATTTGTGTATGCGGCGGGTCTGGACACGCACCGGGGAGCATTGGTTACACAAAAAAAATATGTGGCTGAATTAGGAGCATCGGTGGCTTCTCTTCCGCGCGATTCGGATCCCTGGGGCGTGACAGATTAAGATGGTATCAGAGAGGTAAACTTTAACCACAACAGTTGGGGCCCAACATCCACGGGGCGCAATACACTAACTACTGATTAATAAAGTGAACTTGGGGTAGACCAGTAGATCGTGAGTGTGCGAGGGAAAAAGGGGGATTTAATTTCGGTGCGTCTGTAGGTCGTGGTGCTAGACCCGTTAGGTCTAGGGTTGACTTGGTTTCTTTGTATATAGTGAATAATGGCCCGAAATGGGTTATCAGCGGAGAACGCAGGGGCAGAAAGTACGGTGCCAATAGCGGCGGAGTATCAGCTGCTCCGACAACAACTACAAGAGGTGGCCGGGCAGTTAGCAACCCTTATGGAACAAATGCGGCAGTGGGCGCAACAGTCGACAATACCAATGGAGGTCGCCCAGGCTTCTTTGCCCGGACCAACCGCACCAGTGACGAGACCGTCGGTGGCGGTCAGCGAGACTACGGTTGCCCCTTCTCCGACCACGGTGACCGAGATACCGTCGGTTCATCCGACGACGCCTTCAGTAGCACTAACACCAGCAACTTCGGGACTTACGCCGGGAGCCACTGTTGGAGCTCCCTTGGGAGAGACCGTGGTGACACCTAACCCCAGAATGACCGCCGTTGCTGCGGGGGAAGCCCTTATCCGGCAAACCGAATGGGATGGGGTAATAGCGAACTTGGCAAATTTCAAGAGGTACGACCCACCCGTGTTTGAGGGAGAGACGACCGACCCTTGGGTCGTGGAAAAATGGGTGGATACCATGGAGAAGCTTTTTGAAGACCTATTTATGGAGGAACATGAACGGGTCCCTTTGGCAGTCCACTTTCTTGAGGGAAACGCCCGCAGGTGGTGGAGGATGGTGTGCCCGGACCCCTCGGGGGGCACCGCCCTTCCATCTTGGACCACGTTCCGAGAAAAACTGTCTGAGGCATTTCTCTCCGACAGCATCAAACAGCAGATGGAAGATGACCTGAAGCACATCAAGAAAGGAAGTCAGACAGTTACGGGATATCAACGGGCATTTGTGAGGTTGATCAAATGTGTTCCCCCTGTTATAAGAGATGAATCTCACAAAGCCCGTCTTTTTGTGAACGGTTTACGAAGCGACATCTACAAGGTGGTGCAAACGGCGGATTTGCACACCTTCTAGGAAGTGGTCGATAGAGCCACCACAGTGGAGCACGAATTTGCGATTTCACGAGCCCGACGGGAGAGCTCAGATCACAGCGGGGATAAGAAACGAGCTCGACCTTGTTTTGGAAAAGAGCATACCAAGAGGAGTCGGCCTCCTAAATACCTGAGATGGCAACAAGGAACCAAGAATGCGTCGACAGGAGGACAATGGCCGGTGGACAAGTCTTGCATCAATTGCGATGGAATATACCAAGTGACCGAATGTCCCCAGAAGCAAGACCACTGTTTTCGATGTGGCAACCCGGGGCACTATTGTTTCAACTGCCCATCGCAAACGGGGACAGCACCCGTAGCAGCATCTCCACCTTCGTCTCCGCAATCGGGAGGAGGGAGAGTCTATGCGAAGACCCACCAGGGGACGGACCCACAGAGCACGATGTAGCAGGTAATACTCGAGTTTCAGATCATCGTGCTAGAACGTTTGTGTCAACACCTAAGCATCCCACTCTTCCACCTCGCTTCATATTTCTCCCTACCATAGATATTAGAAGAAATCCCATCGTAGAAATAAGTTCGGTCGGATCCTCCGGCTACCCCTCGAGGCAGGCGGCTGTACTCCTTCCTGCCCAGCGAGGGCGAGACGGGTTCTTAGTCTCTAAGGACTAATGAGGTTTCCGTTAAAAGTTAACGGCATCACGCTTGGGGCCGACAGTCGCGGCAATCTTTAAGTGGTAGTTGACTGCTTGAAGTTCCAAGTGCGTCTCCGAGAACCGGACTTACCGAAAAACAGCCTTACGAACTCGGAGTGGTCGACATGAGTTCACGGTCATACCATTTAGACTCGTTATCGCACCAGCGGTATTCACGGGCATGATGAATAGGATACTCAAGCCCTTCTTAGACCAGCCGGTAATGGTCTTATAGTGGACGTTCCGATCTACTCTCACAACAGACAAGGGGTATGGGGAACACTCGCGAGTAATCCCCTAGACCCTCCAGGATCAGCAACCATATGCCAAAATCATAAAGGGTGAGTTTTGGCTCCGTGAGGTGGACTTTTTGGGACATATCGTTTCGATGTCTGGAATTGCAGTGGATCCAAGGAGGATCGAGTCAGTGGCCAACTGGGCTCGGCCAACAACGGTGACGGAGATCCGAAGCTTCTTAGGACGGGCAGGCTACTATAGACGCTTCGTGGGAGGCCACTTCCCTAAATCGACTAACCCAAAGCGGGTAGAGATTCGTCTGGACAGCCCAGTGCCAAAGGAGTTTCAAAGAACTTAAAGACAGACGCACACAGGCGCCAGTGCTCATACAGCCGAAGCCCGGAAAGGACTATAAGATCTAGTCTGACGAATCTCCAAGAGGATCTTGGGAGACCAAACGACGGACACGTAACTACAACTGGTGCAAGACGGAATGTCCTCGGAGCAAGGCGGAATTTTTACGAGTGACTCAGGGATGTAATAAGGTTCCGGGGAAGAATTCGTGTGCCCGATAAGCTAGAAACGAGGGAAGAAAATCTAGCCAAAGTATATAATACCTCCTATACCGCGCATCCCGGAGGTACAAAGAGGTGCAGGGATCTATGGCAGACCTTCTGGTGGCCCAAATCGAAAGAGCGATGTGGCACAAATTGTGGCGCAATATTGGGTGTGCCAACAAGTGAAAGCGAAACATCAGCCACCGGCGGGGGGAAAGCAGACGTTTCGACTACGAGGGAGGTAGTAGCAAGGAAGACCTCGTACAAGAGAAATTTTGGCCACGACCCCAGAGGAACCCTTAGATGTAATGCTTCGTACCCTCCTGCCCAATAAGGAGGTGAAGACTTAGTTGTCTTTTATGTTGGCTTTTTAGTTAAGGGTTAAATAGGTCCAACTTCCGGCCTTGTGATAATAGACCCGAGGCGTTGTAACAGTACGCCTTAGACGTCCAGGTGAGGTGAGTCGGGCCAAGACCCGAGGCGTTGTAACAGTACGCCTTAGACGTCCAGGTGGGTTGAGTCAGATCAAGATCGGTGGCGGTGTGACAGAACGCCTTAAGTAAATGAGTTGCGTATTGCTAATAGTTCGAGCTTTTGGGATCGTTGGTTGGTGTCAATGACCCGATATTCGGGATTTTGGAGCGCGTAGGCCCGGTGACATACCGGTTGGCTTTACTGCCAAACCTCGATGCGGATCTTAGCACGAGAGGACAAAAAGGTTGCGCAACCGGACGATCCCCCTATGGGAAGGTGCTGTGAAGCAACCAGGAAGAATGTGAGGCAACTTGGGAACCAGAGTCAAAGATGGGGGAGTGCTACCCGGACCTCTTCGCCGCAGGCGGGAGTTAAGTTTCGGGGACGAAACTTGTTTTTATTGGTGAGTGGTGTAAGACCTGGCTTTCCGTGACCCTTCCCGTTATCCCTTTCTTACGACTATCCGACTGTGGGGCAATTTTTGGTGTTTTTCCGGAAAGTCCGTCGGGACTCGCGGACATTTTTAGGCGGAAGGGCTCGCGAAACGGAGAACGGGGACGCGATCGGTTTCGGATTCTGACTCCCGGTTCTCCCAGAATAAAATTTTGAAGTTCGGACCCCTTTAGGCGCTCCGTGATCCGTGCGATTGGATGACACGCTTTTCGAGACAATCTTAGCCGCCGATTGTTTTTAGGGTTTCCTTAAAACCGGGGGCCGTAGGGTTTTTCTTTTCCCTCTTGGTTTTCTCTCTTGACGGCTAGGATTTAGGGCGGCGCTTTTAAGAAAGAAACCCCATTCCATTTTTCCTCCCTTTTCATGAGGCGCGTGAGAAACCGAGGCGACGAGACGAGGAGAAGGGAAGAACGGGGGAAACCCATCCCTCGTGGAGCTTTCCGTTGGAGACGAGAGGGACGATCCACCCTCCCACCCTTTTCCTCGCAGGATCACGGTAAGCGTCGTTCCCCCTTTATTGCATTTTCTGTGGGGTCGAGGTTTTGGTTGGGGGTCGTTCGGGTGTCGCACGCGTCGTGGGTTGTGGTAACGGGAAGCCGCCATCGCCGTTGTCAAACGGGAGGCCGCCGCCGCCGTTATCATGCCCACGAGGTCGTCGCCGGAGTCGCACGGGAGCGAAAACGGAGAAGAAAACGAAAAAGGGGGCGTTACTGTTCATCGCGTACGGATCCTCCAACCGCGGTCCACAGACCCCAGTCGTGCACCCGGTGCACACCCCGCAGCCCCGGAGGCGCAGACCCGGCGCATGGAACCGTGCGCCGGGCTGCGCACTGTGCGCGGTGCACGCTCCGGGCGTGCACCCGGCGCTCGCCGCGGCAGCCGCGCGGCATGGACCCGGTCCGCGCCCTTCCCCGTGCGCGGCCCGGCCCAAGACGCACCGGCTCACCCTGCCGAGCGGTGCACCCGGTCTGCGCCGCGGTCACCTGCTGCCGTGGACCCGGTCCGCGCCCTTCCCCGTGCGCGGCCCGGCCCAAGACGCACCGGCTCACCCTGCCGAGCGGTGCACCCGGTCTGCGCCGCGGTCACCTGCTGCCGTGGACCCGGTCCACGCGCTGCTCCGTGCACCACCCGTCAGCCCGGAAGCCCGGGAGCTCCGTTTTTGGCCCGTTTCGCCCCATTTTTGAGTGTTTTTGACCACGACGATGTTTTTAACAATACTTTTCCTACCTTAGTTTCCGGGCGCAAGGTGGGAGAAGTTCTGACTAGAATTTCCCGCACACCCTTTTCTTCGCGATCCAGGTGGGTACCCCTTAGAACCTCTTTATGCACAGTTTCGTTGTTGCTATGTTTATTTTGTTGAGGGGTTTGGTGGGTGATGTGGACCTCCGGATTTACGGCTGTCGCGGTAGAAGACCGGGCGGGCAGTTCGCCCTACCCGAACAAAGGTAGGGTTGTTCGGGACATACTAGCGTTGGGGACGGTGATCGACGTGACCTTTCAGAATATTAAAGTTCAACTTGTGGAATATTGTTAACTCCGGTAAAGGTTTGTGTTTTATTATCTTTATAGTATGGCGACTATGGGTCGCTGTGGGGACTCTTCCATTGTCTTGGTTTCCGGAGTTATGGGAAAAGGGGTAAGATCTTAGTAATTGCGTGTTTACATTTGCTAACCCTGTTAAAGCTATTGTGTGGATATTTGTTTGCCAAGGCAGGTGCTCCGTCTGGTTTGCCGAGGTTGGTGCTCGGATGAGGCTCGAGATTTACTACACGCACAAAGATCTTAGTAATTGCATGTTTACATTGCTAACCCTGTTAAAGCTATTGTGTGGATATTTGGTTGCCGAGGCAGGTGCTCGGTCTGGTTTGCCGAGGTTGGTGCTCGGATGAGGCTCGAGATTTGCTACACGCACACCAGCGGTTTGGCCACCGCAAGGGTGTGCTTTTCCGGAAAAGTGGTACGTTGACCCGTGTACCCCACGTGATGGTGACGTTAGGAATGGGGGCCCCCGTGGGTGGGGGGTGTGAGCGGTGATGCCGAGGTGGGTGCTCGGTGGCCGAGGCAGGTGCTCGGCAGGGGTTTCCGAGGCAGGTGCTCGGTGTGGTTGCCGGGGGAGGTGCCCGGTTTTGTTTGCACGAGGTTCTGCATTATATTGTTTGCACGGGGTTCTGCATTGTATGGTTTGCACATGGTGCTTCATTGTTGGTTGCTCTGGTTTCTAACGTGGTTTGCCTGACTTTAGCCCTTTTTGCATATTATGTTATTTCTAGTCACTGACTCCCCACTTCGTGACAGGTTCGTCCAGGGGCGAGTGCTATGGCACCGGTGAGGCCGCAAGGGTGCTGTTCTGACTTTGTGCGAACTTCAGACACAGTGACTCTTCTATCTCTCTTCTTTTATTACTCATGTTAGTTAGTCGTGGATTGCGATACCCCCGTGGGGTCGAAGTGGATGTTGCCTTTTCTTTTATTGTATGCGAATAAATGTTGTTCCTTTCCTTACTGGGCCGTTTTGAACTACGCAAAACAAAGAAAACCGTTTGCGAAAACCGCTTCTAAAACATGGGTGTCGTATGGGCACCGGTTTTTAAAACCCCTGTGGTATTTATGCGATTTCGAACTAGTTTTACAAATTCGGCATCGGGTGGGTGCCGTTCTCAAACCCTGTGGATGTATGTGGCTTTCAAACGGTCTTTCCTAAAACGATGGCATCGTGTGGATGCCGCTTTCAAAACCTTGTGATTATTTATCCTTTCAAAACGTCGGCCTCTATATTCTAAGTGAATACTAGAATATCATGTGAGTTGTTTGGTTGTATGTGAACGAGACCCCAACTGATGTGGTTAGAGATTGTATGTGCTACACCTTGTGAGACATTTTGTAATTGAGACGCCGTGCATATACAAAGGAGACTCTGCCCATTTGCAGAGTGAATTTGTGTATGCGGCGGGTCTGGACACGCACCGGGGAGCATTGGTTACACAAAAAAAATATGTGGCTGAATTAGGAGCATCGGTGGCTTCTCTTCCGCGCGATTCGGATCCCCGGGGCGTGACAACACCCCCCACCCATGGGCAAAGCTCACCTCGAGGTAACGGTGCAGATGATCCGATCGTTCCCCGCGGAAGGGGGGTTCCGGATCCGTCTCCCGCTCCGTTCCCGGCCTCCGATGTGTTGGTCGCACAGACGGGATCCCCCTCTCTCTCTCACCCAAGGCGGCTAGGGTTACGATGGAAATCCCCTTTCTCTTCGAAGGTAAACTGTCAGTATTTATATACATAGGGAAGTTCCTCCTCTCAACCCTAAACTCACGCGCACTCAATAAGGGCGAGAAGTTACAGTTACCGTCACCTTAGAAAATCAAAATCGGGAGATCCGTGAGTCGGATTTCAGATCCGATCGCGCCACTGTTCAACATTTCCCGAGCCCTATCACCGAAAATACCCGCGAGTACCACTTTAGAACTTCAAAAGTCGCTAATAAAATAAACTCTTAAAGTAAGTGATTGAAAAAAAGTCCAGGACACTACAGTCCTTCTGCGGGGCAGGGGCTGCAGCGTTTCCTCGTTCCTCCTGTTGCGGTGCTGTGGTAGTTGTTACGGCTTTTTGTGTTGGCATGTTTTGTGAGTTGAGTTGGAGTCTTGAAGTGATCAAATTGTCAATCAGCAATTGAAGACTCAGAGAAGATTCAACAAGATCTCAAGTTGACACTCAGTGTTTTGAGTCTTGAAGATTGAAGTTGAAGAATTGTGAATCATATACATCAATCTTAAGGAAAATGGATTCGGAATGATCAGGTACGTTTAACTAAATAATTTTGGTGATCCGAATACATTTGAGTAGTTTAGAAACACTTGGATAAGTTTTCATTGCTTAAAAATCAAAAACTGGACAAATTGGATGTTCAGAGTCCGGATCAGAATTCTGATCCTGAACCGATCCGGATCACAATTCCGATCCGGATCCCGAACCTTGTTTTTTCAGGAATTGTTGAAAAAAGACGACAGTCCGGATCGCCGTAAATCCGATCCGGATCGTCGTGCGGAAAAATTTCTGCTAAGTCAGTTTTTGATGCTTATCTCTTTCCAAAGGTTTCTAAACTATAAATAGACACTTAGGGTTTCTCAAGAACTACCGATTATTTTATAAAACACTTGAGAGCAACCCTAGAGGCTAGGTTTTTACCGTTCTTCTTTATAGCCTCTTTTAGGTCAATTCGACGGTTCTTCCAAGATCTATCTTTTGTCGAATTGATCTAGTCTTTGCTTAGAGATTCTTTCTACGGTTCTTCAATGATAATCTAAGCAAAGGATCACCATCGAAGCTTATATTCTATATCGGCTATTTGCGTCGTGGATTCGACGTGGCATCGTGGATTCGATGTGTTGAAGGCGTTTCGTGGATTCGAAACGTGTGCTCGTGGATTCGAGTGGCGTTCGTGGATTCGAACGTGTGCAGTGGACGTGCAATCGTGGATTGTTATTGCGTGGACGTGCAATCGGTGGAACGCAAGGTCCGAAGAAGTTGAAGGAGGGGTTGAGTCTGTGGAGTCGGTAATCACCTTGTTATTCTTCTTTTCTTAGTGGATTGTTATTGCGTGTTGGTCCCGTGGTTTTTCTCCTGGATTGGAGTTTCCACGTATATCTCGGTGTGCTTTTTTTATTTTCCGCATTGGTTTTTATTTTGCACTGAGATTGGTTTTATAAGTATTACACCTATTCACCCCCCCTCTAGTTGTTTGATAGTACCTATTTAGATCCGTGTGGATCCTTTATATTAAAAACCTACAGTAGTAGTGGTCGGTCTCTGGGGGCATGAGGCACAGAAGTGGCCCGGCTTGCCACAACGGAAATAATGGTTGTACCTCCATGGACAACCCGTCACTGGGTGTGCCCTCCCACAGATGACGCAAGGCTTTCCTAGCGGTTCTGGTCCTCCCGTCGGGCGCGCGTCACCGCAAATCCGCGCTCCGCTATGGTGGCCCTATCCACCACCTTCTGGAAGGTGTGAAGATCTGCTGCTTGTACAACTTCGAAAATATTGCTCCGCAATCCGTCTACAAAGAGGCGGGCTTTGTGAGATTCGTCCCTTATGACAAAGGGGACACAGTTGGCCAGCCTTACAAACTCCCGTTGATACTCCATAACGGATCGGTTCCCTTGTTTGATGTGCTTCATGTCGTCCTCCATTTGTTGCTTAACGCTATTGGAGAAGAACGCCCCGAACAACTCTTCTCTAAACGCGGTCCATGATGGTAGGGCGTTACCCTTCAAGGGGTCCGGGCGCACCGTTTTCCACCACATCCGGGCGTTTCCCTCGAGACATTGAACTGCCAAGGGAACTCGTTCATGATCCTCCATCATCAGGTCCTCAAAAAGGTTCTCCATGACCCAGGGATCAGTCGTCTCTCCCTCAAATACAGGTGGGTCGTGCTTCTTGAATTCTGCCAAATTCGCTCTCACCCTGTCCCGTTCAATCCGTTGGGTAGAGGCTTCCCCCGTGGCGGGTCCCGAAGCCGTTGGGCTTGGCGCGGCAGAAGGTGCCGTTGGTTGATCCGTTGATACACCGATAGTCGCGGTCTTGGGAGGGGCGGCCGCGGTCTCACCGTCCGTTCCCGATGGTCCCGCTATAGGTGTGGTTGATTCGGGCGGCGGAACCCGGGCGCCCTCCACTGGCACGGCCTGCTGCTGTTGCGTCAGTTGACGCACGTGCTCCGTGAGGGTCGATAACTGTCCGGCCATCTCTCGTAGCTGTTGGCGGAGCAGCTCACTCTCCGCGGTTGCCGGAGCCGCGTTATCTGCTCCGGCATTATCGGTCGACGATCTGGTACGAGCCATTCTCCACTGTATGCAAAGAAAACAACATTAATCCTAGTTCAATTGGTCTAACACCTTGACCTACGAACTCCGGGACTCTATCCCTTTTTCCCCGCACTCACCCTCGTACTTTACACACCTACACCTTGGTTATCAAATTGGTTAGTTACTTGTGATATATTGCACTCTGTGGATGTTGGTCACTGACCGCCGTGGTTAAAGTCGTTTTTCTCTGATAGCATATAATCTGTCACGCCCCGGAGGTTCTAAAAGAGCGGAAAAACGTATATATTTTTTTCTTTAAATTAACCTTGCCTCCGGTGCGCGCCAGACCCGCCACATATACAAATTCATTCCCCAAACGGGTGGAGCCTCCTTTGTATATGCATGGCGTTCCGAGCACGACTAGTACTTTAACCATTCAATCATTGAGCAATCGGAAAGAGAGATCACACTTAACCATATAGTCATAATCACCACATCGTAATGAAAGGATAAATCCATAGGTTTGAAAGACGGTGTCCACACGACACCCGATTTTACAAAACGTTTTCGCAATCTCTTTTAAGCGGCAACATTGCTTGAAAGGATAAATCCACGGGTTTAGAAATTAGTGCCACACGACACTTGGTTTGAAAACACTTTTGAAACCATTTTGATGTTTGAAAACAAGCCGCATACATAAGTCTCAACAATCACAGATATAAGATGTCATTCCTAAGCTAAGATCTCAACCCAACATCCACAATAATCCACTCACAAGCAATCACATATTACTAACCAAGAACATAAAAGATAACTGTAAAACTGAAAAGTTCATTAGCCTCAACGGCTAAGGTCCTCTAATCGCTGCCTCACCGTCGTCCCGGTTCCCACCACTGCTCGGACCTGTCACAGTGTAGGTAGTTAGTGACTGATAAAGTAGATGATAAACAAGTAAATGCAATAAAACTGTAATGAACAAACCGATACACCAGAGCATTCCACTTTCCGCTCATGAATCGCTAAATCCCCTGTCACAAACACGCTGGGCACCTACCCCAGATTGAAAACATGCTGGGCACCTACCCCAGATACTGCGCTCATTTCTTGGTGCCTCCAACCCCTCTACTACCCAAGAAGCAGTCGCCTCACCGTGAGGGGTCCCCATCATCCCTAGTCGTGGGGTACACGGATAATCATACCATCTTTCCGAAAAAATACACCCTGTGCAGTGGCCAGACCACCGGTGTGCGTGTAAGCAAATATGAGCATATAATACAGCACCGCGACCACAGCCGCCTCAGTTAGAAATAAAATAGGATTCTCATGCAATGGGGTTAGACAGTTTACCAACACATCTACTTTAATCTCACGAAATACACGGGAACGACTATACACCGAAAATAGCAAAAAGGTACCCACCTCGAAATGTGCTGACCGGAACACCTGGGACCGAATCACGCTCACAATCGGCACTCGGACCTAAGAAAGTCCCCAAAAGAACCACGGTCAGAACTGAAATGTATTCTGTAAAGAAACGGAGTCCAAAACCCAAGAACACGACAAAAGACCCGGCACGGCAGCTGCAATGACGCGCGACGGACGACGCGACGGCGCGCGACGGACGACGCGGCCGTGGCCTCTTCCACGGCGTTGTTGCATGCCGTGCGGCCGCGCGGGTACCGGCCCCGCGCGGCACCGCATGCGGCTCGGCCGCGCGGGCACCAACCCCGCGCGGCATCACGAGTGGCGCCTGCCCCGCGCGGTGCTGCGGGTAGCCCGACCGCGCGGGCTTGCCCCGCGCAGCGCTGCCTGCAGCGCAGGCGCGGACGCCTACCCCGCGCGGCGGTGCGGGCGACCCGACCGCGCGGGCTTGCCCCCCGCGCGGTGCTGCCTGCAGCGCGGGCCCGGGTGCCTGCCCCGCGCGGCGCTGCGGCAGTCCGACCGCGCCGGCTTTGTCCCGCGCGGCGCCGCCTGCAGCGCCGGCGCGGCCTTGCCCCGCGCGGCGCCGACCAAGGTGCGGCGGCAGTCCTGAGACGGCGGCGGCGGCGGCTAAACCAAAAACGATGAAAACCCCAAACAAACTACAGAAAAGAGCATCGCTTACCACGATTTCGTCGGAGAAGGCGATCTGTTCACGCTCCCGGCTTCGGCACGTTGATCGGGAATGATCGGGTCCCTCCGCTTTCTCCTTCTGTCTTTCTTTTCTCCTCCGGTTAGGGTTTTCCCTTCCTCTTTCTTTCTCTTCTCTGCGGCTAGGGTTTTCTTTTCGGGCAGAACAAGTTTTTCTCTCTTGATACGCACCGTAAAATCCACATCCGGGTATTTAATATTTAATTAATAATTATTTAATCATAAGAGATAATTCCCTATCTCCTCGAAAAGCGTGCCCGATCTTTTGCACGGATTCTGATGCACACTACGGTTACCGCGATCCTAAAAACCCCTTTCTGGGGGATCCGTAAGTCAGAATTCGGATCCGGTCGCACCGCCGTTCATCGTTTTTCGAGCTCTATCACAGAAAAATACCCGCACCTCATGATTATCAACTTAAGAAAACCCGTTAATTCGGTTTTCTCTAACTTATACTTTATTAGCAGGAGGGTAAAATATTACACAAAAAGTTTTGATATTACACCTGGGTAGTGAGCTGAGTGGTCGGGATTTATTTTAGTGTGGGATGCATGTTACATTCGTGCTTGGGGGCCAAGTGGAGTATGGTAGATGTAGCTGGTCTTATATCTGTGGCGGGAGCCGTTGGGTAAACGGTGGTCCCGGGTTGTCGTATTTCTCTGTTTTATTTATCGTCACTATGTTAGTGATAGGGGTATACTAGTGATAGCAGGACCTAGAACCCAGACTGTTTTTGGACACACATAATTTCTATAAACTAATATTTTTCCTTCCAAACTTCGAGGGGTCGCCGGAGCCTGTTCTTGTTTGATTTGGATGAAGGCAATAGCCCTTCGTGGTTTGGAAAATAAAACTTATTTGAAATGATTTTATTAAAGAACTAAAATTTATTAAATTGGGCTTCTCATATTAAAATAGTTTTCAATAATAACTGCCATCTTTTATTACAAACTTCCTCACCCGAGAGAATTTTGGTGACCTGGGTTCTAGGGGTCGTTCCCTTATTTCGGGACGAAAGCTACGGGGGTTGTGCCTGGAACGTGTTCTTGTTTGATAGGGTTGTAGGTGTTGGTCTCCCAGAACTTTCGGACCCTGGTTGGTTTCTTCCGCATGTTTTACCAAGGGAGTTGTTTTCCCGAACTGTAAGGGGTCGAGAACTTCGAAAGGTTGAGTCTGGAGTCTGTTCTTGTTTGATTGGGATTCTAGACACCGACCTTTCGGGATTCTTGGACCCTTATTGTGTCGGTTGGTTCTTTTTCGTCTGTGAGTTGGATGTCCTGTTTTGGGAGCCGTTGGGTTGATGACGGTCCCGGCTGTTGAGTACCTCCAGCCAGTGGGTTAGTATTGTGAGTTGGACATTGTCGATTTGATTGATTGTGGATTTGGATTATAGCCTGCATGAGCCATATTGAGCTCGACAGAGATGCGCGGATACTTTCCTCGGTGGGGTCGCGCCCCTCGAGTGCCGCTCCGGAGCTGGGCCTGTTACTTTGCTATCGCGACTTGTCGACGCAGTCCCTCTGGCTGGGCCAGTTTTGGCATTCACGGACGCCCTACGTAAGTCCCGTCCTCTTGTAGATGTGTGGCAGTAGGTAGGCGCAGGTTTGACAGGACCCCATGTGGCAGTCACTGTGATTGGGTTGATTGAGTATTTGGGTTAGAGTTGATGCATCATTTTCATCTGTATCACCCTTTGAGCATTGTAGATAGAGGCATGATAGCTGTAGACTCTTTCCGGCTTATCTTTCCATTATTACAGTTTTCCTGTTATCTTATGCCTCTAGTAGACTTAGTGGGCAGACCGTCGAGCTTGGTAGTGGTACCCATTGAGAACTACTATGGGATGTAGTTCTCACACCCGCCGTGGTGACTTTTCCCAGGGACCCCTTTTCCAGTTCCTGCTGCTCTAGTTGCTGACCCTTCTATTGCTGATCGAGGTGAGGGAGTCGCGAGCTAGTTCCCTACTCGTCCTTGGAGTATAGCTGTACCCCTTTTGGAGCTTAGTAGTACAGTCTGCTGGATTATTATTGTTAGTTACTTTTGAGGGTTTTATTTTGAGAGACTTTTGTAGTGAGGTTCAGACTTGTACTTTTGGAGTCGTATTATTTTATTTCAGTAGTTTATTTTTTTTTCAGCTCTGATATCTGTATAGCTATAGTATCCTTCTTTTTGCAGGTTGACGCTTCGTCTATACGGAGCTTCCCGTATGGATGGCAGATCTGTTGGCGGGCCCGGGTCGCAGTTTCGACCCCGGGGCGTGACACTATGCCTCTATCTAAGTGCTCAAGGGGGTGATACAGAAGAAACATGATGCATCAACTATCTCTCGATAAAACAATTACCCAATCTACGCTGACGGCCACATAGGGTCCAGTCAAACCTATGCCCACCTACTGTCATCACATCCACAGAGGACTGGACTTACGTAGGGCGTCCGTGACTGCCTAAAAAAGGCCCAGCCAGAGGGACTGCGTCGACGAGTCGCGATAGCAAAGTAACAGGCCCAGCTCCGGAGCGGCACTCGAGGGGCGTGACCCCACCGAGGAAAGTATCCGCGCATCTCTGTCGAGCTCAATATGGTAAATCAATGATCAACAAGATCAACAGTGCCCAAATCACATCTCTAACTCACTAGCTGGAAATACTCGACAGCCAGAACCGTCGTCAACCCAACGGCTCCCCAAATAGGGCATCAACTCAACATGCAAACTCACTAGCTGGATATACTCCACAGCCGACAACAATGAAGGGTCCGGAAACCCCGAAAGACTAGAATCTACAACCCAAATCAAACAAGAACAGGCTCTAGGCATAGCCTCTCGTTGTTCTCGACCCAAAGAAAAAGGCAGCCCTTAGAACCTAGATCACTCGAACCCTCCCGGGTGAGGGAGTTTACAGAAAAAATGTGATATTTATTACTGAAAATCATTTTCACTCGAACCCCCTGGGGGTGAGGACTAAAAGTAGTTATTTTTCTTTTTATAAAACCATCTTGATTTAAGAAAACCCATTTTAATAATTTTTAGCTCTTTTTAGGAAAAATCAGTTAGAAAATAAGTTTTATTCCCAAACCTCGAAGGGCTAATGCCTTCGCCCAATCAGACAAGAATAGATCCGGCGACCCTTCGATGTCTAGAAGAAAAACATTGGTTGACTAAAATCATGTGTGTCCAAAAAGATTCTGGGTTCCAGATCCTGCTATCACTAGTACACCACTGCCACGAACACAGCGGCGACAAATAAATCGAAGAACTCGGCAACCCGGGACCACCGTTTACCCAAACGGCTCCCGCCACTAGTACAAGACTAGCTACCTCTATGAGCGAAAAAATGTGTACCTTTTTTTTTTTGAAATTTATCTTGCCCCCGGTGCGCGCCAGACCCGCCACATATACAAATTCACTCCACAAACGGACGGAGTCTCCTTTGTATATGTACGGCGTTCCAAACATGACTTATACTTTAACCATGCAGTAACAAAGCAATCAAAAGGAGAGATCACACTTAACCATAACTATAATTACCACAACAAAGTTGAAAGGATAAATCCATAGGTTTGAAAGACAGTGTCCACACGACACCCGGTTTTAAAAATGTTTTCGCAATCTCTTTTAGGCGGCAACATAACTTGAAAGGATAAATCCACGGGTTTGGAAAGCAGTGCCCACACGACACTTAGTTTGAAAATGTTTTCGAAACCATTTTGTTATTTGAAAACACGCCGCATACAAGTCTCAGAAAAACACAATTACAAGATGTCACCACTAGGTTAGGATCTCAACCCAACATCCACATTATTCCACTAACAAGCAAACACAAGCTTACTAACCAAAAGCAATAGAAAGATAACCGAAAGTAAATAAAACGTTCGTCAGCCTCAAACGGCTAAGGTCCTCTAAACGCTGTCTCACCGTCGTCCCGGTTCCCACCCCTGTTCGGACCTGTCATAGTGTGGGTAGTCAGTGACAAATAAAGTAGATGAAAAATAGGTAAATGCCGTAAATACTGTAATGAACAAACCGATACACCGGAGCATTCCACTTCCCCCTCATGAATCGCCAAATCCCCTGTTAAAATCATGCTGGGCACCTACCCCAGAGTTACTTCGCTCATTCCTTGGTGCTTTTAACCCCTCCACTGCCCAAAAAGCAGTCTCCTCACCATGAGGGGTCCCCATTATCACACATCGTGGGGTACACGGGTCAACGCACCATCTTTTCAGAAAAATACACCTGTGCGGTGGCCATACCGCCGGTGTGCGTGTAAGCAATTTTGAGCATATATGCCGAAACCGGCGTGTAATAAGGCACCGCGACCTTTGTCACCACAGTTAGAAATAAAAAGCGGGATTCTCATGCAATGGGTTAGACAGTTTACAAAAGATACACCTACTTTATTTTCACAAGTTACACGGGAACGACTATACACCGGAAATGCCAAAAGGTACCCACCTCGAAATGTGCTGACCGGAACACCTGGAGCCGCAACACGCTCACAGTCGGCACCCAGACCACGATTTCGTCGAAGAAGATGATCCGCTCACACTTCCGGCTCCGGCACGTTGATCGGAAGCGATCGGACTCCTCAGCTTTCTCCTTCTCTCCTTCTTTTTCCTCCGGTTAGGGTTTTCTTTCCTCTTTTCTTTCTTTTCTCTCCGGCTAGGGTTTCTCTTTTCTTTTCGGGAAGAACCGATTTTTCTCTTGGTACGTACCGTAAAACCCACATCCGGGTACTTAATATTTAAATAATAATTATTTAATCGCAAAAGATAATTTCCCATCCCCTCGAAAAGCGTGCTCGATCTTTTGCACGGATTCCGATGCACACAACGATTACCGCGATCTTCAAAACCCCTTTCCGGAGGATCCGTAAGTCGGAACTCAGATCCGGTCGCACCACCGTTCATCATTTTTCGAGCTCTATAATAGAAAAATACTCTCAGCGCATGATTGTCAACTTAAGAAAATCCGATAATTCAATTTTCCCTAACATGTAATTTATTAGCAAGAGGGTAAAACGATACACAAAAAGTCGTGATATTACACTCTACCAGACTCCACTCTGCCCCCAAGCATGAGTGTAACATGCATCCTACACTAAGAGAAATCCCGACCACTCGGCCCACTACCCGGGCGAGGAAAACACTATATCCAGGGATAGAAAGTAACGAGTGGATGTCTAAAGCATAAATAAACATAGCCCAAGTGAGAGTTCTCTACTAGTCTGGTTGAACATACATCATATGACAGGGTGCTAGGTCAAGTTCCATTAATAACAATTTATTAACCCAAATAGGAAGCATTAACCGATATGATCTCAATAACAACACAAGGAAAATATCATCTCTTTCCCTAACATGCTTCCTAACACATCTCACAATCATGCATGCTTGCTATTCCATAAAATTAGAGAACCGTCCACCGATTTTGGAGACGAAGCAACACACCTGAAAGTGCACATCGGTCCAAGGTCCAAACTGAACGTGAATAAACCTCAAGTTCCCACGATTCCAACGAGCCCAAAAACACCTGAAAACTCCTCCCGGGTACAAAGATACAGTCAAAATACCGCGGTAAGTACAAATTCCCAAAATCTCAACTCTGTGCACAAACAGTCCGGAAGAAGTCAAAATATCACCTTCAAGACGACCTCCAAAAATTCCAATAAAAATGCGACTGCGATCCTCTCGAAGTGTAGATGTCGATCGAGTCCTCAAAGGCTGAAATCCGACAACTGAGCGCCGAGATAAAAATCAGACAAGCTCCGCTGTCCAAAAAAACCAGCAGTAGGAAAGGGGTTCAAAGATGCCTAAAAAACCCAACCAAAAAATCGAAACAGAGCGAGGTAATTCACACAGAAATCAAAGGCGTACCGCTCGTGAACACGCTGCCACAAAAATCGGCTCAAAACTCCATTGGGGTGGTCCAGGGGACCTCGCGGACTGAACTGCGACGGTAAAGGCCACCGAACGAGGAACGTCGAAGTGCGTCGAATCGCAGAAATTGCCAATGTCGAGATCTCCACAAATCATCAAATCTCTGTAGGAGATGGAGCACAGGGGGGAGAAGTCACGGCCAAAAGGGCTCAGCTCGAAATCCTCAAAAAAAAATGAAAGGAGAGGGAGAGAGAAGCTATTTATAAAGGCTAAGGGGAGGGGGGATCACCCCTTTGGGGTGCGTTTTCGGGCGCCCAAAACATTGAGGCCCCGAAAAATGCACCCCGGACACCTCTCCGCGCAGTGCCCGAATCAGCCCGGGTGTGACGCGTGTCCCGAACACGGGACGGCGGCGCCGGGCCAACCGGGTGTTGCCGCGCGGCCCGACAGCGGGGCGGGGCGGGTCGGCGCCCACCAATGGCGGGGCGCGATGCCGCCCGCACTTGCCCCGTACCTGCCCCGCCAATCAGGACTCGCCACGTGTCCCGCCTCCGGCGCTCACTGCGCCCAGCGCACGCGCCAAGTCCATGGACCGCGCACCCGCAACGCCGCGTGGACTGAGCTGCGTGAGCCGGCCAATCCCGAGCCGCCACGTGGTCCGCCCTGGTCCACGCCTCCCTGCACGTGCTCCCATGGACCGCGCGCGCGTGAACCGGCCAATCCCGAGCCGCCACGTGCCTCCCCTTGGTTCACAGCTTCCCCCATGCACCAAAATGCGCATAAAACTTCCGGGAGTCCGTTTTTGGGCATCCGAACTTCGAAAAATACAAGCAAATAGCCGTTTTTCAACGTTTTTCTGCGCTGAATCCAAATCCGGCCTCCGATTAGCCTGAAACCACTTCAAAAATTCAGCGAGAGTAGCCAAAAGACAGGCTTGATCCAAAACCTCACTAAGTCCGTCTAACACGTCCATTTGACGCGTTGCGGGCCCGACACACCAATAATAGGTGTTTCATACCACGGATCACGGAGAAAAGCTACATGGGGATCTGGGCCACTATAGCTGGGTGATGAAATGTTCTTCTCGCCTCGGGCTCCTAATAGAGTTTCTCCCTATGCAATTCCCATGACCTACCGATCCGGGATCTTACGTCCGGTGGCCCAGCCGATTTTTGGCTGCTCATAGGTGATCATCATTGAGAAGATCCCTTGGGGAGAAGTCCATCTTCGGGAGGAACCGCCTGATCTTCTCCCGTTGCATGCAGGGAAGAAAGGGATTAAAGAGACTTTGTGTTCTCTTTTATTCCCTCTCCTGTCGGCTCCAAAGGTGATCGGGCGTCTCAATTTTTGGCAAGCAGTGTTCGGCCGCTACCAGCTTCGAGACTACTGATACCTTTTGATGGAGCGTCCAACTGTGAATCTTTTTCTTCTGAAACACTTTTGTATTCGCTCTTTTTCGAGTTGTGTACATATCGGTTGATCGAATGTGAAGTCTTCTTATATTTTTGCTCCACGTCCTCAAAACCGACAGTTGTGTTTCAGGCCTTTCCTCGATCGGCTACTTTCTTTCTGATCCGTTTGCTGTATGTGCATTCCATTCGGCTTTAGCAGACTAAAATGCAGTCTAATATTTCTTGGCCGAAACTCGCACATTCCTCATCCGACGCCTTTTGGCTAATCGCAGTGCCTTGCTTTCTTATTCCTTCCAATGGAAGCAGGGTTCTCACCCTCGGTCTCTCCGACCGATGGGGTCCTCCTTCCGCTTTCTGCCTTGGCTATATTAGCCAATTTTTCTCTCCTACCGGCTTCTTATGCCGACCTTTTCAGGAGGCCTCTACGTGGCCTCGCCAAGGAGCTTTATCTACGCCCCCTTTTTGTTTCCCAGACGAGGGAGGTCTCGTCCAGGTTCTCGTTGACCGACATACCATTGGTCCACTTCGCATGGCCGAATGGCTCTTCATCCGCCGTCTGCGGCCTTCCCTAGGCCGTGGCACCGACCTCTGCATTTTGGAGTCGATGCCCCCGTGTCCGCGACACGGCCGGCCCTCGCAATCGAGCAGGCCCTCTAGGGGTGAACCATTGCTCAACCGTTCCCTTGGTTACCTTGAGAACTTCTCGAGCATCAGCTTTTTCCAGTCGGCCAGATATGGGCATACCCCGTCCACCTTCGGGGAAACTTGAGACCCAGAAAATGGCCCCGCGGCTGACTTGGCTTTTGCACCGAACATGTCCCGCTCCCTGGATGTACAGCTGAGTAGTCATTGTCGGGGCCACCGGGACCGCCAACTGTACCGATTTTATTATCTCAAGAGGTGGGATCGCCTGACCCGCCTGGCCTTGGGCAAGTCTGTCATTCGGGACTCGCCCCCGTACCGACTTATCCACCGCGTGGGTTTGTTGAAGCGATAAGGGAAACGAAATAGGCAGCGGTGTCTCTGCCTGCTTTTGGGCAGATCCCATCTCAGGACCCTACCCCCTAGTTTTCCTGCCCCCAGCGTGGGGCTGATGCATAGACAGGAGGGGTGACACAAGTACACCCTGGTCGGTTCCTTGCCGGTGGCTGATGGTCAACCTCATCGGCCTCTCCTGTGCCAGGATAGGAGCCGCTTGTGGTTGCACTGCCCCCATCGGAGGTGCCGTTGTGGGGGGCGTGACCTACTGTGCCTCCATCGCTGTTAACGCCAATAGAACCGACTGTGTCGGTGGCAGTGGTAGTGGGGCTGCTGAGGCCCCCTGTAGCCCTTCTCAGGCTAGGAACTACCCAAATCGAGCGAGACTTTCATCTGTAGCTGGGGCATTGGCATCCAAGGTTTGGATCCTGTTTTCCAGGGATCTCATCATCTGGGCCAATTGCCCATAGATATCTGTTAAGGATGGCTCCGGTAGAGCCGATTCTGCATATGGCTCCGGAAACCATGACATCCTTGCGGTTGGACTAGGTATTAAATACCTGAGTGTCCCACCGGGTGTGCCAAGAAAGTTGTTGGGGCCAAAATGTGGCTTGCGCGCGATCGGCCCCTGCTGGGTGACCCTCCAGAAGATGTCGAAGTGCGTCGCGTGCCAACAATCAAGCAATCGGGCCGAGGAGGGATTTGCTTGCCCAGGTTCTCCTCTGGTAACTCCCCGCAACTGCAAGCGACCGGTGACTACCGAAAGCGGGTTCGCGGAGCTAGAGAGGGATCGCTGGTTTCGACTTAGATGAGTCAAAACGCTCGTGGGTAAATGTACAACTGATGAGTCGATGATAACTTTCAAGCATACACGATGGCAGATAAAGACACGACCAAGAGGCCGGTTTACACTCTAAATGCAAAATAAATAAAGACACTACCAAATGGCCTGTTTACACTTTATATTGATAAAAAAAGTGAATACAAGTGGGGAAAAGGGATAGAAGGATTAATTAAGCCTGCTCCTAGGAAAGCAGTAAAAAAGAAGAAAAAATGTTAAGTTACTCCTACTCCTAGATAAATGAAGAGCTGGGATGGTACCGGGCTTACGAGGATTGCCGGACCCCGATCTCTTTGATTGTTCGGGTATTTATACACATTCCAAACTATATTATTGGGCACTGATTTTGAATTTCGAATGACCGGCGTAGTCTGGGGGAGGTTATCAGGAAATCCTCAACCACTTCTTTTTGAGTCGATTAGCCACAATAGGATGGTCGCAGCTTCCCGTCTAGGTTCATCCCCTAATTATTGCACCGAGGCGTAATTCTCGGCGCCTTCCGGCGCTGGGCGTTGTTTGCCGCTTCGGGATCTGTTACTAGATTCGCGCCTAAATCTCGCCTTCATTCTCCTTCAAGATCTTTCCCTCCGTGGCTTCGAACGGTTGAGGATTGACCTTGAGTCCGCCCCTCTCGTTGCTTGACTGAGACGGTCTTGCGTCCTTTCTCGGCTAAGAGATGGCCTTGGATGAAGCACGCACCCTACTGTTGACAGCTTCACTTGTCGGC
Organism: Tillandsia leiboldiana; assembly: GCA_029204045.2. Taxonomy (NCBI): domain Eukaryota; kingdom Viridiplantae; phylum Streptophyta; class Magnoliopsida; order Poales; family Bromeliaceae; genus Tillandsia; species Tillandsia leiboldiana. Next base: position 27,945,693 of record CM055072.1, read on the forward strand.
CGACTCCCTATCGAATGATGCCTTCAGCCCATGGCCGTTGCCATGCATTGTGCCCCTATGCGGCCAAAATCGCTCTAGACCGAAATGTGAGCCCTTCTCTGGTTGAGGCGTGCGCCTTGTATTATATCGCTACACACCTAAAACCCGCCTGAACCTAACTATGGTTCCCTTCTTCTTCGGCTTGATCGACCGATGTTTGATTTTGACTCCGCCTGCGTCATCGACCGTTCGGGGCGGTCGAATGTCGCGTGGTAGTCGAAACTAGTCCTTAACGAGGCATCGGTCCTCTTTGTCGGTTGATGTTTTCGGCCGATGCATTGCACTCGTTTCTCCTTCGTGCTTAAGGCTGGTCTTAGACAGAGCGCGAGCCCCTTTTGTCTACTCAACCCTGCCGGCGGATGACCATCGGCTGACAATATCCGCCACGTGTTGCTTCCTTCGTGGCAGAAAATTCTGGTCTCAACAATATCATTATCACCTTGTACAGGAGCATAGAGGCATGATAGTAGTAGAGTACTTTACTTTACTTTACTTTATGTCAGTTGTTTATTATCTGTATTTTATTTCAGGAGTTATACTATCTTATGCCTCAATTGACCTAGTGGTGTATTTCGCTTCTCTCGGCGGCTTACCCACTGGGAATTATTAACTAATAGTTCTTATCCCCATTTGGGTTGTTGTTTTTTAGAGCCATCCGCAGCGGGAGGGGCGCAGAACCATGGCAAGGGGTTAGCGCATAGCTGGCTTGTCCCCATCACGCCACTCGAGGTGGTTAGAGGGCACATTTTCTTTTGTTTTTGTTGGAGAGGTGTCGTTGTATTTTGTTACAGAGACCACCCATGTATTTTGATAGGATGTATGTGAGAGTACTACATTTGTATATTGGATTTTAACTTCATATATAATTGTTGTTATCTACTATTCTCTCTATGCATAGTTTAGTTGTGATGTGCTCTGATTACTAGTATGATGTGTATTTGGCTTTTCTTTTCGCTTTATTGTTGTAGACGCCTTGTGTATACCGGGGGGTACCTTGTGCACACGGTGGGTCTGTGCACGTGCCGGGTAGGCTTCCGCTGGGGCCCGGGGCGTGACACGGGGTTTTTCGATTTGTTGTTTTGGGATATAAGGGTACCTTTTTTGGGTTTGGTCTTTTTCTTTACCACCGGGGCTTCGTCTGTCTTTGACGGTACACCTGTAAAATTTCCTTTTTCGGTAATTTTGTGTTTTACACAGTTTTTCCTACCGGTTGATATTAGGAGTAATTTTAGTGTGTATTTATCTTTCGAGCGGTCGGTTGTCGTGGTATGAGATCCGGTGGACTGTCTGTCCATATTCGAACAACGGCAAAGTTGTTCGGGGTATAGTTTTGATCAGTTTAATGATCGGTACGACAATCCGAACATCGGAGGCGGTTCCATATTTTGGAACAGAAGGAATTTTTGGCACAGTGGTTGAGACCACTAAATTTGCCAATTGGGATAAAATATTGATTTGTTTTATTTGGACATTTATTAGGTCCGGGTAAGGTTCCGAAGGCTTAGGAGGGTCACAGGCGCGATTGTTTGTATCCTTTGAGGTGGGTACCCTGGTCCGAGTAAGGGGACGTTGTTGAATTGTTTTTATTCAACCTTCCCTTCTTCCTTATTACTTGATGACGTTTGAAGTGAAAGTAAGATACGGATATGGTCACGGGTAAAGTGATTGAATAATACACCAAAGGACAAGGATTAATTGACTAACGCCTTTTTCATTACTATTTGATATTATGCTACACTTGAGCGACTGTGTAGTACACTGAACTTTAGCAAAGTGCGAAGTTTGAGTGTGCGAAGGGTTGAATGATACCCATCGAATGTTTTTGTAAGCTTCCGAAAGGTTCTAGAAGGTTTCCGGAGAGTTTGGGCGCAAATCGGAAATTTTCAAAAAATTTGAAAATTCGAGGTTTTTGGCTTCGGGGTCCGGACCGTCCGGGGACAGTCCGGACTGTCCGCGCAAATCTGGGAAATTCCACTGTAGTATCCTGACTTTTCGGACATCGTCCTTGACCTGTGCCGGATAGGGTTAGCTGTAGGAACGTCCTTTCTTATCGACCTCGGTGGGTAGTGTGTTGGCGTTCGTTATCATTTTTTCGGTGATAGAGCTCGAGAAACGTAGAACAGTGGTGCGATCGGATCTGAAATCTGACTTCCGAATCTCTCGGAATAGAATTTTAAAGGTTACGGTATCTGTAACGTGGATCGGAATCCGTGCCACATGATTTGCACGCTTTTCAAGGCAACGGGGTAGGTTTCTTTTAGATCGGGTTAGCGATCGTTTTTGTGCCAGTGCGAAACGGGTAGATTAATTAACCTTCCTTTCAATCCCTTATGTGGGCGTATGTGATTTGGGGTGTTGGGGGTTTTTCATAAGCATATCAATAGCAACTCTCTTTTCGAGATCGTGGACGGGGAAAAAGGGAATCGAAATTCAAGTTTCAAAATTCGAAGAGAAAAGGGGGGGAAAGCGAGAGGGGGAGCGAGAGAAAAAGGAAAAGAAAAGAAAAAAAAAAGGATCCCTCGTAACCCTAGCCGCCAGGGAGAGAGAGAGAGAAAGAGGGAGAGAGAGGGGAAGAAGATCTCGTCGGGTGATCAACGCAACGGAACGGGGATCGGATCCGGAGTCTTCTTCCAGGAACGATCGGGTCATCTCCTCCGATACCTCGTGGTGAGCATCCTTCTTGTTAGGTTTGTTTTTAGGGTTTTGGAGTCGGGGCGCCTAACCGCCGCCGCCGTCATGGCCGCCGCTGCGCCGTCGCCGCACGGGGCGCATCTGCGCTGCGCCGACGCCGCGAAGGAAAAGCGCCCGCGCGGAGCACACTGCAGCCGCGCCACCCGCGCGGGCACGCGTCCGCGCGGGGGACCCTACAACCACGCCGCCGCCCGTGCGTGCACGCGCCCGCGCGGAGCGTCCTGCAGCCGCGCGGGGCATCCTGCAACCGCGCGTGGCTCTGCCGCTGCACCGCCCACGTGGGCATTCGCCCGCGCGGGGTTCGCTGTCGCCGCTGTGCTGCACCCGCGCGGGGCTCAGCAGCCGTGCTGCAACCCCGCGGAGTTTGGGCCGCGCAGGGATCTGCAGCCGCGCCGCCCGCGTGGGCTTGTGCCCGCACAAGCACATGCGGGGCTCTGCCGCCCGCGTGGGCAGGCGCCCGCGCGGGGCTCGCTGTCGCCGCAGCGCTGCACCCGCGCGGAGTCTGTGCCGCGCGGGGCGCTGCAGCCGCGCCGCCGCGTGGGCATGCGAACGCGCGGGGCTCGCTGTCGCCGCCGCGCTGCACCCACGCGGAGTCTGTGCCGCGCGGGGCTCTGCAGCCGCACCGCCCGCGTGGGCATGCGCCCGCGCGGGGCTCTCTGTCACCGCCGCGCCACCCGCGCGGGGTCTGTGCCGCGTGGGGCGTTCCACCGCGCCGCTGCCACTGCATTTTCGGCGACCTCGCCGTGTCGCCGCCGCTCGCCTCCTTCTTTTCCGCCGTGCGCTTTCGTGTCCCGACTGTCACTTAATTATTGTTGAGTCGATTGTGTGTCATGTCGTCGCAAATAATCTTTGGTTATAACTGTTGTTTTATCTTAGGACTCCGTAGGTCGGGGTGTCGTTCGGGGGCCGTGAGTCAACTTCTGGTGTTCCGACCAAACGCTGTTCAGGTGGGTACCTTTTGGCATTTTCGGTGTATAGTCGTTCCTGCGTAACTTGTGAAAACAAAGTAGATGTTTCTTTTGTAAACTGTCTAACCCCATTGAATGAGAATCCCGCTTTTGATTTCTAACTGAGGCGACGAAGGTCGCGGTGCCCTATTACACGCCGGGTTCGGCATATATGCTCATAATTGCTTACACGCACACTGGCGGTCTGGCCACCGCACAGGGTGTATTTTTCCAGAAAGATGGTACGTTGACCCGTGTACCCCACAATAAGTGATGATGGGGACCCCTCACGGTGAGGCGACTGCATTCATGAGCAGTAGTGGGGTAAAAGCACCGAGGAATGAGCGAAGTAACTCTGGGGTAGGTGCCCAACATGATTTTAACAGGGGATATGACGATTTATGAGGGGGAAGTGGAATACTCTAGTGTATCGGTTTGTTTACTACAGTTTTATAGCATTACTCATTTTTATCTACTTTATTAGTCACTGACTACCCACACTATGACAGGTCCGAATAGGGGTGGGAACCGGGACGATGGTGAGGACGCGATTTGGGGACTTAACTACTTTCCTTCGTCGACGTTTTGTTATTAGTTGTTTCTACTTTCCCGCTTGTTCATCTCTGGTTTATTAGTGCTGTGGTGTGAGATTGTCTGTGGATGTTGGTACTCGGTGTGGATGTTTCTTTTGTTTCCTCTTAGATGGGCCGTTTCAAAATAGAGGAAAATGTTTGCGAAAACCAGTTTTGAAAATAATGGGTGTCGGGTGGGCACCGTTTCCAAAACCCTGCGAATTTATCCTTTCAAAACTTAGTCGGCCTCTTAACTTCTTATGCAAAATGTTGTTTTTACTTTCCTTTACTTTTACAGACTAGTGTTGTTAAAGTGAATGTTGTGGATGTAACGCCGTGCACGTGCAAAGGAGACTCCGCGTTCGGGGTTGAGGAATTTACATGTGTGGCGGGTCTGGCGCGCACCGGGGGATACTTAAAAAGGAAATTTTTAAATAGCTCATGTTTTCTGCTTAACCGAAAAACCCCCGGGGCGTGACATCCACATTCGGGGTCTGGATCGTATTTGGGCAGTCCGGACCGTTTTGGTCTGGGCAGCACAGTAAGAAATGTAATTACATTTCTTGGAGGGGGCTTGTGGGATTTTGTTTCTTTAGGGTTTTTAACCCTCTTTATCTTCTCTTTTCCTCTCATTTGAAGAGTGCAAGAGAAAGTGTTAGAGAGAGAGAGAGCGAGAGAGAGTTCTTCTTTGATTTCCTTCTCCAACACATCTCTCCACTTGGGTTCTTCTTCATCCTTCCCTTCTCCACCATTGGAGTTTGCTTCAAAAGCTTGAAGAAAGGCAGGGGCTTGTATAATACCAATAGTCGGCTAACCGATGAGGCAAGCAGGGAATAGGTGCGCGGAACGCGAGTGTCACGGGAAAGGGAAAATAGAGTCTCAGGTTGATAGTAGGTCAAAGTACTAGGCCAGTTAAGTCTAGGGTTGACTTGGTTTCTTTGTATATAGAAACAATGGCCCGGACTAGATCATCAACTGAAGACGCTGGAGCGGAGGGAACAGTGCCGACGGCTGCGGAGAATCAAGTACTTCGGCAACAACTGAGAGAAATGGCTCAACAGCTGGCGTCCTCACCGAACATGTATGACAACTGAGACAACAACCAACCGTGTCTGTGGTGATCACTCAGGCCCCACCACCCGGACCGACTGTGCCTATGACGGGACCGTCGGTTGGGAATGGCGAGACCACGGCCGCCCCGCCTCAGGCTGCGACAACCGGGGTACCGTTGGGTCAGCCAACGACGCCCCCCGCAGTTCTGACACCAACAGTTTTGGAACCTGCGCCGGGAACATTTGCGGTTACACGTGCCCGACAGGAGGGCTCTGAGCATGACAGGGACAAGAAGCGACCTCGGTCTTACTCTGGAGGAGGCTATTCCAGCGGAAGCCGACCCCCTAAGCGTTCGAGATCGCAACAAGGAACCAGGAGCGCGCCGACAGGAGGATAAAAGCCGGGGGACAAGCCTTGCATTATTTGCGGTGGAGCGCACCAAGTGATTGAATGTTACAAGAGACAAGATCACTGTCACACCCCGAAACTGCTACCAATTTGGCATGGTTCGGGCGTGCTGAACAGACGCCGAACGGACAGAACCTCCCCTGTCCGCCCAAGGCTAAGCGACAAGATCATGTACAAGAATCACCCAGGAATTAATTCTAGATATACACAATCACAACGAGAGCACAACCAGTGCTAACAAGAACATAAGAGCAAGGTACGAGTATATAAAAGTAAACATACAAGTAACAAAAGAGAGAAACTCTATCTATTACAACCATTCCATTCGAGTATATGAATAATACATAGATCACATCCAAAACGTCCTCACCCTATACAACATCTACTCTCAAAATGTAAAGACAAGGTGACAAGAGCTATAGATGTAGGGAGGCTGCTATCAACGCCTGTAGGGCGCCAAGCCCTTACCGCGATCCTCGCCGGGAGTACCGGTACTCGGCCCTGTAATAATAGTGGGGTGAGAACTATGGTCCATAGTTCCCAGTGGGTTCGGCCACCGACTCCACCGGTCTTCCCACTAGGTCCAAGAGGGCAAAAGCAGATAGATAGATAGATAGATAGATAGATAGATAGATATATCTGAAAACTGTAAATGCAGTAAATAACTACACTACTATGCCCAACACGGAAAAACATGTATTCATGCTCAGGGGAGAGATATCCAAATATATCACTATGTCCAAGAAGTACTATTTCATACTTGTTCGCTAACTCATTTTCAAGAAGTGTGGTTTTTAACACTTCATCTCAAATCTCACGGCACACCCGAAGGTTGCCCACGGCTCACTATCACGACGAGGGAGACTATGTCTCAACCTACCAATCGAACGCGTCTGCGGGACCCTAACCGTCCCTCGGGGTGGCGTGCCCCGTGACCAACTCCGGAGTAGGCGGCCGTAGAGGAGCGACCTCCACCAGCCAAAAACAGACTATGAGCATGATCCAATCCTCTCCACACGAGGATACCATATCTATAAGGCTAATGGCAACTGAGATCCCTATAGATAATACACAACCTATGTCTCACATGTGTCACGGTAGGTTTACCTACACTACCTTTCATATGCCACTCATTCATTTATTGTGTGGTGTTCACGATTTCTACATATATGCCACTCGTCATCAATTGTCGACTCACAAGTCCAACACCCAATCCGCACTATAGGATTCCTCGGTATCGACCCAATCTTTCCCAATCCAACATATTAGCATAACATTTGCTAAATATCTATATCAACCGGAAAGTATAAAGCTGGCAATACATACTATCCTACAATGCAATGGTGCGATATGCAATAGTGTAAGTGGCTAAGACATAGAGAGAAGCCCAACGGCTTCGGTAAAAGCACCACCCACCTCGGGTCCTTGGCTCGGCTCGGCTCTCCAAAAAAAAAATCTACGGGAGCACCGGTCTCGATCACAAGGGTCGCCTCAAGTCGGATGTCCTAAACAAGTCCAAAACGGCCTATTAATAACCTCCAAGCACTATGCTTAGTGTTTTCACGTGCGCACAAAAGCGCCGACGAAAGACGACGAACTTCCATGATTTGTGGTCTGGATCGTCAAGGGTTTACCCAAAACCCCTTCATGATGGAAGGATTCCATTTAAATCCCCCACCAAAATTACTAATGTCATTATTTCTCTTTTTGCCTCAAAAGTCCTAGAGCGCGTATTTCGGCTCTAACTTTTCGGCCGTTCGACGGAATGTCGATCCGTCTTCGCCAACACGTTTCTTTACATAGTAATTGAGTTTCCATGGGTTCAAATGAGATCAATCCCATGAAAATCCAAAAACTCCTCTTTTAACCTTAGGTTTCATTTACACATTCATCACGATTTCTCCACGATTTTCGCCGATTTCTTCGACAAGAATTCTTCTAAGATCATATAGATTATAGATCAAAAAAGATATGGCAAAAATCAAATTTATCTTCCACGAAACTCACCTCAAAAAGCCATGATTTCGAGCTTTTCTTGGTTCAAGAGCTTGCCCTCGCTCGCCTTAGGCTTCCCGCAAATCGCTCCGCGATATAGTGCACATTGGAGCAAGAAAATTTAGAGAGAGAAAGTGAGTGGAGAAGGTGAGAGAGAGAGCTCTCCATGGAGGTGCTTGCGTGCGGGTGGAGAGTGCTGCGTGCGGGTGGAGAAGATGATGAAAAAGGTAAAGGTAGCCTTTTTGCATAAAGGTCCCCCCTACAATAGTGGTAATTCACTATTTAGTCCAATTTGATCTGATACTTGCCTGCGGAGTCCTTCTGAGTGTCCGTTTGCGCTCAAATTTGACAGGCAGGCTCATCTCAACTTAATTTATCACGAGATATTTTAAATTTTCAGTTTGGGCCATTTCTGGGTCACCAAAAGTCTCGCTGTACTTAAAATCGCTGTCAGGTACCTTTCTCACTGCTCGGGTATCCGATTGATGCGAAACTTTTATTGTAATCTTAAAACATAATTACGAAGCTCCCGAAATTTTCTCAGAATTTTTCGACACTGTTGGCGGAGCCCGTTCTCACTATCCGGCATCCGATCAACGCGAAAATTTTTCTGTGGCCTTAAAACATATTTACGGGGCTCCTGTAATTTTTTTGGAATTTTCTGACACTGTGAATTTTCTACTAATTTATCTGCCCCGTCTCTCACAGAAAATATTAAATCTTCTGTTTTCGCTCCGATTTCGGCGCAGGTCATTTCCAACCTATATTTTGCTTCTATGAATCCAATAAAAATAGTATCTTACACTATTTTTATTTATAATTATTTATATAATAATTTTTTCGACTTACTATATCCTACCGTAACTTCTATATGGTATTTAAAAGTTGAACTTGCACATTTTACCTATGGTTAATTAGGATTTCTTTGAATTAATTGGGCATATTCTACTTAATGTCTAACTTCTACTATTAGAAGTTCGGTATCCTACATTCTTCCCCCCTTAAGCAATTTCGTCCGCGAAATTTAAATTTAACGCAATTCAACCGAATCGAAATTCATACCTCTAATTCATCTCCTCGAAGAGATGAGGATGGTGCGCCCTCATCGTTTCCTCAAGTTCCCACGTGGCCTCGCGATCATCGTGATTGCTCCACCGGACTCTGACATAAGGAATCTCGCGGTTTCTCAATTTGCGCACCTCCCGAGCAATAATCGCCACCGGGAACTCCTCATAGCTCAAGTCATCCTGAAGCTCCGGCGGCTCATATAGCATCGCATGCTCCGGATCGGGTACATATTTGCGGAGATTGGAGACGTGGAAGACGTTATGTACATCCGCCAACTTCGGCGGCAATGCAAGCCGATACGCCACCGCTCCCACACGTTCCAATATCTCATAGGGGCCGATATAGCGGGGACTTAGTTTTCTCCGCACTCCAAATCGCTTCACGCCCCTCATGGGCGAAACCTTCAAGAAGACGCGGTCGCCCACCGCGAATTCCAAATCCCGCCGACGCTTGTCCGCGTAGCTTTGTTGTCGAGATTGCGCCGTAAGCAATCTTTTGCGAGCAAGGCGGACCTTCTCCTCCGCCTCCCGCAAAATGTCCGGCCCGAACTCCGTGCGCTCGCCCACATCACTCCAATAGATAGGGGATCGACACTTCCGTCCATAAAGAGCCTCGAACGGTGCCATCTCCAAACTAGCGTGATAACTGTTGTTGTAGGCGAACTCGGCCATCGGCAAGTACTTGCACCAACCGCCCTTGTAATCGATGACGCACGCCCGCAACATGTCCTCCAAGGTCTGAATGGTTCTCTCTGTCTGACCATCAGTCTGAGGGTGAAAAGCGGTGCTAAAATCGAGCCATGTGGAGCCAAGGGCCTCCTGCAGATTCCTCCAGAAATACGAGGTGAACTTGGGGTCTCGGTCCGATACAATCGACTTCGGCACCCCGTGCAGCCTCACCACCTCGTCAAGATATACCTGTGCCAACTTCTCTCCCGCCCAGGTGGTGTGGACCGGCAAGAAATGTGCCGACTTGGTGAGACGATCCACGATCACCCAAATCGAGTCGTGGCCTCCCGTTGAGCGAGGCAACCCGACGATGAAGTCCATAGAGATGTCCTCCCACTTCCAAACGGGAATAGGCAAGCTTTGGAGTTTCCCCGCCGGGAGTCGACGCTCCGCTTTTATCTGTTGACATGTAAGGCACTTTGCCACGAAGCGCCCAATGTCCGCCTTCATCCCCGGCCACCAATAGAGTATCTTCAACTCGTGGTACATCTTGGTGCCACCAGGGTGCTCGGCATAAGGTGACCGATGCGCCTCTCGCAATATCAGTTCGCGGAGCTCCTCATTTTCCGGCACACACCAACGGTTCCGAAACCGAAGTGTGCCATCGGCGTGTACATGGAAATCACCGCCTTTGCCCTCCTCGATGTCACGCCGCACCTTTTGGAGACTTGAGTCGGAAGGCTGCACATTCTTGATCCTCTCCAACAAGGTCGGCTGACTAATAAGCGCCATCATCAGGGCCGGCACCTCGGGAGCGACTACCTCAAGGTTCATCCGCCCCATGTCCATCCATAACGGCGTTTGATTCGTGACGTCCATAGCGAGGTTCCTCGCCGTCTTTCTACTTAGTGCATCGGCGACCACGTTTGCTTTGCCGGGGTGGTAAAGGATATCGACATCATAATCCTTCAGCAGCTCCAACCACCGCCGTTGCCGCAGATTGAGCTCCTTTTGGGTGAATAAGTATTTGAGACTTTTGTGGTCGGTGTAGATCTCGCAATGTGCACCATACAAGTAGTGCCTCCACAACTTCAGCGCGAAGATCACCGCCGCCAACTCCAAATCGTGAATGGGATAGTTCTTTTCGTGGTCCTTCAACTGGCGGGATGCATAAGCGATCACTTTTCCGCCCTGCATCAGGACACACCCCAGACCCAGATAGGATGCGTCGCTATACACCACGAAGTCCTCGCCCTGCACCGGTAAGGCAAGAATAGGAGCCGACGTCAACCTTTTCTTCAATTCAATGAAACCCCGGTCGCATTCGTCGCTCCAAACGAACTTGACGCCCTTTTGCGTCAGCCGAGTAAGTGGAGTCACAATCCTCGAGAAACCCTCCACGAACCGTCGATAACACCCGGCCAAGCCCACAAAACTGCGGACTTCCGTGACATTCATCGGGCGCGGCCAATCCCTAACCGCCTCAATTTTCTTCGGGTCAACTGAAATCCCCCCCTCAGAAATAATATGCCCGAGGAAAGCCACCTCGCGGAGCCAAAACTCGCACTTCTTCAGTCTTGCAAATAGCTTCTCCTCCCGAAGGATTTGAAGCACTATCCGCAAATGCTCCGCGTGCTCCTCATCGCTCCGCGAATAGACCAAAATGTCGTCAATGAAGACCACGACAAATCGGTCCAAGTACTCCCTGAACACACGGTTCATCAGATCCATGAACGCCGCCGGGGCGTTAGTAAGCCCGAAAGGCATGACCGTGTATTCGTAGTGACCATAGCGTGTGCGAAACGCCGTTTTCTGAACATCCTCCGGCTTGATTTTCAACTGGTGGTAGCCGGACTGGAGATCAATTTTGGAGTACACCAGCGACCCTTGCAATTGGTCAAACAAGTCGTCGATTCTGGGTAACGGGTACTTGTTTTTTATGGTAACCTTGTTCAGCTCCCGATAATCCACACAGAGTCGAAAAGAACCATCTTTCTTGCGCACAAATAATACCGGGGCTCCCCACGGCGATACACTTGGCCGAATGAACCCTTTGTCGAGAAGATCCTGCAACTGATCCCTCAACTCCTTCAATTCTGCCGGCGCCATACGATACGGGGCCTTCGAGATCGGCGCCGTCCCGGGAATCAAGTCTATGATGAACTCGATCGCCCGATCCGACGGCATCCCCAGTAACTCCGCGGGAAACACATCTAGAAACTCCCGCACCACCAATAACTCCTCCATGATCGGAGTCGCACGGTCCACCTCCACAACGGTCGCCAAAAATGCCGGGCAACCGCTATGGACCAACTTCCTCGCTCTCGTCACCGACACCGTTGAAACGAAGCACGAGCTTTGATGAGCTCGATAGATAACCTCCTTCTGTCCCGGCTCCCGAAAAGTGACCAACTTCCTCCTGCAGTTGATCACAGCGTGATACTTCGAGAGCCAGTCCATGCCCAAGATGACGTCGAACGCCTCCAACTTCTTTAGCTCGAGCAACCGGACGGGCATAATCCAGTCGCCCACTTGCACCGGGCAGGATAAGCACCCCGTGTAAGTAATAGATGACGACTCCGGGCCTTCGACTCGCCACTTGCCCGTTGCCTCCAAGATAATACCATGAGTGCGTGCAAATGATCCGCTAATGAATGAATGCGTAGCACCTGTATCAAAAATGGCCCTGGAGCGAACTCCATGTATTAGAACCATACCTGCCACGACACTGGGCTCCTCGATGTCGACAGGATCCTGGGCCTGGGCCTGAACGGCGAATACCCGCCCGCTCGGCGCCGATCGCGTCATCTCCTGCTGCCTAGGAGCCATCGCGCGCCTCGCAGAGACGGGAACATAAGGAGCGCCCCGCAGAGACGGGAACCCCTCGCTGGGCACTCTCGGCTCATGTGCCCCTCCTGCCCGCAGCTATAGCATCTGCCCTCACGCTGCCTGCACTGCTGCACCCGGTGGTCCCTGCTACCGCAGATAATGCAAGGCCGTGGTCCCTGCTTCCACTGTTGCGATCTCGGTTGCTTCGGGGGCCTCCTGGAGCTAGACTGTGCCCCCGAACCACCGCCCTGGCGCTTCTTGCCCTTGTCCTTGGACTCCGCCGCCATCTCGCGCTCCTCGCGCACATGGGCATCCCCGTGTTCTGCCCACAGCGCTCAATCAAGAACCTCGGCGTAGGTCGTGAGCTTGAACAGCTGCACGGCCCGGTAGATCCAGGGCTTAAGCCCCCGCAGAAACCAATCGGCCCGGTCCGCATCGTCGCGAACAACATCGGGAACACAGTCGATGATGTGGGTGAACTCCTGCTCGTACTCCATCACCGAGCGATTTCCCTGCCGCAGCTTGCGGAACTTTTCCTTCATCACCCGCTTATCGGCGTCGGGAAAGTAGTGCCCGTACCACCGTCCTCTTGAACTCCCCCCACAACATCGGAGGAAGATGCGCGGGTCGATCACGCTTCACCCGCCTCCACCATACTAACGCCGGTTCTCCAAAACTATGCGTGGCCAGGGGCACCTTGTCCCTTTCCAGGACAGGGAGATCTCCAAAGATAGTCTCCATAGCGCCAACCCACAACTCCACTACCGCCGGCTCCACCTTCCCTCCTCGAGGTCCGAGGTTTGAACTTTAGGAAACCGCATCAAAACTGCCAATGCGCGCTCCCGCTCCGCCGTTTCTGCCGTCGTATCGGGTGTAGTAGAACCCGATGCCGCCAGGGGCGCACTCCTCGGAAGGGGCACGCCGACAGTGGAACGGCCCCCACGCCCTCACCCTCAACCGCTCCCGGCGCGCGAGTCGAGGGTGCAGGCGGATCACGGCTCTCAGCCGCCGTCGCGGCCGCCAACGCTGCCTGCTGCTCCAACTGTGACTGGAGCTGCTCCAATCGAGCCTCCTGGCGCTGCATCGCGCCTACCAAAGCAGCGACCTGCTCTCGCAGCCCCTGCACCTCGCCAGATCCCGACTGCTCGGGCGCCGCTGGAGGCGGCACCGGAGAGGACCTACGAGTGTGGCGCCTCCCTGACATTCTTTCCTGGAAACAAGAACTAGTCAGTTAGTTTAACCCGATAGCTCCTTAGCATTTACGAAACTAGACAACTCAATAATAAATCGGGCGGAAGCATACAAGCATACTAGTCCTAGACCCTTAGCATCATGCCGTCGGCCGCCGACATAACACTTCGTGTCACGAACAAGCACACTTGAATCCGTCTCTATTCTCAATTAGAGACATATAATCTTCTTTGACCCAATCAATTTCACTTCCGCCAACGTCGAGGGTTCACGTTTCACTCACGTCCTTACAACCTTAGGGTTTACCAGCCTAGGGTTTCCTAAGTCATCCTAGACTCTCTCTCTTTACTTGCTCTTATCTTGCTCTGATACCACTTTATCTGTCACACCCCGAAACTGCTACCAATTTGGCATGGTTCGGGCGCGCTGAACAGACGCCGAACGGACAGAACCTCCCCTGTCCGCCCAAGGCTAAGCGACAAGATCATGTACAAGAATCACCCCAGGAATTAATTCTAGATATACACAATCACAACGAGAGCACAACCAGTGCTAACAAGAACATAAGAGCAAGGTACGAGTATATAAAAGTAAACATACAAGTAACAAAAGAGAGAAACTCTATCTATTACAACCATTCCATTCGAGTATATGAATAATACATAGATCACATCCAAAACGTCCTCACCCTATACAACATCTACTCTCAAAATGTAAAGACAAGGTGACAAGAGCTATAGATGTAGGGAGGCTGCTATCAACGCCTGTAGGGCGCCAAGCCCTTACCGCGATCCTCGCCGGGAGTACCTGTACTCGGCCCTGTAATAATAGTGGGGTGAGAACTATGGTCCATAGTTCCCAGTGGGTTCGGCCACCGACTCCACCGGTCTTCCCACTAGGTCCAAGAGGGCAAAAGCAGATAGATAGATAGATAGATAGATAGATATATCTGAAAATTGTAAATGCAGTAAATAACTACACTACTATGCCCAACACGGAAAAACATGTATGCATGCTCAGGGGAGAGATATCCAAATATATCACTATGTCCAAGAAGTACTATTTCATACTTGTTCGCTAACTCATTTTCAAGAAGTGTGGTTTTTAACACTTCATCTCAAATCTCACGGCACACCCGAAGGTTGCCCATGGCTCACTATCACGACGAGGGAGACTATGTCTCAACCTACCAATCGAACGCGTCTGCGGGACCCTAACCGTCCCTCGGGGTAGCGTGCCCCGTGACCAACTCCGGAGTAGGCGATCGTAGAGGAGCGACCTCCACCAGCCAAAACAGACTATGAGCATGATCCAATCCTCTCCACAACGAGGATACCCTATCTATAAGGCTAATGGCAACTGAGATCCCTATAGATAATACACAACCTATGTCTCACATGTGTCACGGTAGGTTTACTACACTACCTTCATATGCCACTCGTTCATTTATTGTGTGGTGTTCACGATTTCTACATATATGCCACTCGTCATCAATTGTCGACTCACAAGTCCAACACCCAATCCGCACTATAGGATTCCTCGGTATCGACCCAATCTTTCCCAATCCAACATATTAGCATAACATTTGCTAAATAGCTATATCAACGGAAGTATAAAGATGGCAATACATACTATCCTACAATGCAATGGTGCGATATGCAATAGTGTAAGTGGCTAAGACATAGAGGAAGGCCCAACGGCTTCGGTAAAAGCACCACCCACCTCGGGTCCTTGGCTCGGCTCGGCTCTCCAAAAAAAAAATCTATGGGAGCACCGGTCCTCGATCACAAGGGTCGCCTCAAGTCGGATGTCCTAAACAAGTCCAGAAACGGCCTATTAATAACCTCCAAGCACTATGCTTAGTGTTTTTCACGTGCGCACAAAAGCGCCGACGAAAGACGACGAACTTCCACGATGGTGGTCTGGATCGTCAAGGGTTTACCCAAAAACCCCTTCATGATGGAAGGATTCCATTTAAATCCCCCACCAAAATTACTAATGTCATTATTTCTCTTTTTGCCTCAAAAGTCCTAGAGCGCGTATTTCGGCTCTAACTTTTCGGCCGTTCGACGGAATGTCGATCCGTCTTCGCCAACACGTTTCTCTACATAGTAATTGAGTTTTCCATGGGTTCAATGAGATCAATCCATGAAAATCCAAAAACTCCTCTTTTAACCTTAGGTTCATTTACACATTCATCACGATTTCTCCACGATTTTCGCCGATTTCTTCGACAAGAATTCTTCTAGATCATATAGATTTTAGATCAAAAAAGAATGGCAAAAAAATCATATTTTCTTACGCAAAACTCACCTCAAAAAGCTATGATTTCAAGCTTTTGTTGGTTCAAAAGCTCGCCTCGCTCGCCTTAGGTTCCCGCAAATCGCTCCGCGATATAGTGCACTGGAGCAAGAAAATTTAGAGAGAGAAAGTGAGTGGAGAAGGTGAGAGAGAGAGAGGCGCATGGAGGTGCTTGCGTGCTGGTGGTGTGTGGTGCGTGCGGGTGGAGAAGAAGAAGAAAAAGGTAAAGAGTAGCCTTTTGCATAAAGGCCCCCCTACAATAGTGGTAATTTACTATTAGTCCAATTTGATTGATACTTGCCTGCGGAGTCCTTCTGATGTCCGTTTGCGCTCAAATTTGACGGGCAGGCTCATCTCAACTTAATTTATCACGAGATATTTAAATTTCAGTTTGGGCCTTTTTGGGTCACCAAAAGTCTCGCTGTACTTAAAATCGCTGTCAGGTACCTTTCTCACTGCTCGGGTATACGATTGATGCGAAATTTTATTGTAACCTTAAAAACATAATTACGAAGCTCCCGTAATTTTCTCAGAATTTTTCGACACTGTTGGCGGAGCCCGTTCTCACTATCTGGCATCGATCAACGCGAAACTTTTTCTGTGGCCTTAAACATATTTACGGGGCTCCCGAATTTTTTTTGGAATTTTCTGACACTGTGAATTTTCTGCTAATTTATCTGCCCGTCTCTCACAGAAAAATTAAATCTTCTGTTTTCGCTCGATTTCGGCGTAGGTCATTTCACACCTATATTATGCTTCTATGATCCAATAAAATAGTATTTAAATCTACATTTATTTTATTTTAGAATTATTTCTATATAATTTTTCCGTACTATATCCTACCGTACCTTCTATATGGTATTTTAAAAGTTGAACTTGCACATTTACCTATGGGTAATTAGGATTTCTTTGAATTAATTGGGCTATTCTACTTAATG
>CM055072.1:27962492-28038125 GCA_029204045.2 Tillandsia leiboldiana
GAAACTCACCTCAAAGCCATGATTTCGAGCTTTTCTTGGTTCAAGTAGCTTGCCCCTCGCGCGCCTTAGGCTTCCGCAATCGTCCGCGATATAGTGCGCATTGGAGCAAGAAATTTAGAGAGAGAAGTGAGTGGAGAAGGTGAGAGAGAGAGCTCTCCATGGAGGTGCTTGCGTGCGGGTGGAGAGTGCTGCGTGCGGGTGGAGAAGATGATGAAAAGGTAAAGGTGCCTTTTTGCATAAAGGTCCCCCCTACAATAGTGGTACTTCACTATTTAGTCCAATTTGATCTGATTACTTGCCTGCGGAGTCCTTCTGATGTGTCCGTTTGCGCTCAATTGACAGGCAGGCTCATCTCAACTTAATTATCACGAGATATTTTAAATTTTCAGTTTGGGCCATTTCTGGGTCACCAAAAGTCTCGCTGTACTTAAAATCGCTGTCAGGTACCTTTCTCACTGCTCGGGTATCCGATTGATGCGAAACTTTTATTGTAATCTTAAAACATAATTACGAAGCTCCCGAAATTTTCTCAGAATTTTTCGACACTGTTGGCGGAGCCCGTTCTCACTATCCGGCATCCGATCAACGCGAAAATTTTTCTGTGGCCTTAAAACATATTTACGGGGCTCCTGTAATTTTTTTTGGAATTTTCTGACACTGTGAATTTTCTACTAATTTATCTGCCCCGTCTCTCACAGAAAATATTAAATCTTCTGTTTTCGCTCCGATTCGGCGCAGGTCATTTCCAACCTTATTTTGCTTCTATGAATCCAATAAAAATAGTATCTTACACTATTTTTATTTATAATTATTTATATAATAATTTTTTCGACTTACTATATCCTACCGTAACTTCTATATGGTATTTAAAAGTTGAACTTGCACATTTACCTATGGTTAATTAGGATTTCTTTGAATTAATTGGGCATATTCTACTTAATGTCTAACTTCTACTATTAGAAGTTCGGTATCCTACATTCTTCCCCCCTTAAGCAATTTCGTCGCGAAATTTAAATTTAACGCAATTCAATCCGAATCGAAATTCATACCTCTAATTCATCTCCTCGAAGAGATGAGGGATGGTGCGCCCTCATCGTTTCCTCAAGTTCCCACGTGGCCTCGCGATCATCGTGATTGCTCCACCGGACTCTGACATAAGGAATCTCGCGGTTTCTCAATTTGCGCACCTCCCGAGCAATAATCGCCACCGGGAACTCCTCATAGCTCAAGTCATCCTGAAGCTCCGGCGGCTCATATAGCATCGCATGCTCGGATCGGGTACATATTTGCGGAGATTGGAGACGTGGAAGACGTATGTACATCCGCCAACTTCGGCGGCAATGCAAGCCGATACGCCACCGCTCCCACACGTTCCAATATCTCATAGGGGCCGATATAGCGGGGACTTAGTTTTCTCCGCACTCCAAATCGCTTCACGCCCCTCATGGGCGAAACCTTCAGAAGACGCGGTCGCCCACCGCGAATTCCAATCCCGCCGACGCTTGTCCGCGTAGCTTTGTTGTCGAGATTGCGCCGTAAGCAATCTTTTGCGAGCAAGGCGGACCTTCTCCTCCGCCTCCCGCAAAATGTCCGGCCCGAACTCCGTGCGCTCGCCCACATCACTCCAATAGATAGGGGATCGACACTTCCGTCCATAAAGAGCCTCGAACGGTGCCATCTCCAAACTAGCGTGATAACTGTTGTTGTAGGCGAACTCGGCCATCGGCAAGTACTTGCACCAACCGCCCTTGTAATCGATGACGCACGCCCGCAACATGTCCTCCAAGGTCTGAATGGTTCTCTCTGTCTGACCATCAGTCTGAGGGTGAAAAGCGGTGCTAAAATCGAGCCATGTGGAGCCAAGGGCCTCCTGCAGATTCCTCCAGAAATACGAGGTGAACTTGGGGTCTCGGGTCCGATACAATCGACTTCGGCACCCCGTGCAGCCTCACCACCTCGTCAAGATATACCTGTGCCAACTTCTCTCCCGCCCAGGTGGTGTGGACCGGCAAGAAATGTGCCGACTTGGTGAGACGATCCACGATCACCCAAATCGAGTCGTGGCCTCCCGTTGAGCGAGGCAACCCGACGATGAAGTCCATAGAGATGTCCTCCCACTTCCAAACGGGAATAGGCAAGCTTTGGAGTTTCCCCCGCCGGGAGTCGACGCTCCGCTTTTATCTGTTGACATGTAAGGCACTTTGCCACGAAGCGCCCAATGTCCGCCTTCATCCCCGGCCACCAATAGAGTATCTTCAACTCGTGGTACATCTGGTGCCACCAGGGTGCTCGGCATAAGGTGACCGATGCGCCTCTCGCAATATCAGTTCGCGGAGCTCCTCATTTTCCGGCACACACCAACGGTTCCGAAACCGAAGTGTGCCATCGGCGTGTACATGGAAATCACCCGCCTTTGCCCTCCTCGATGTCACGCCGCACCTTTTGGAGACTTGAGTCGGAAGGCTGCACATTCTTGATCCTCTCCAACAAGGTCGGCTGACTAATAAGCGCCATCATCAGGGCCGGCACCTCGGGAGCGACTACCTCAAGGTTCATCCGCCCCATGTCCATCCATAACGGCGTTTGATTCGTGACGTCCATAGCGAGGTTCCTCGCCGTCTTTCTACTTAGTGCATCGGCGACCACGTTGCTTTGCCGGGGTGGTAAAGGATATCGACATCATAATCCTTCAGCAGCTCCAACCACCGCCGTTGCCGCAGATTGAGCTCCTTTTGGGTGAATAAGTATTTGAGACCTTTTGTGGTCGGTGTAGATCTCGCAATGTGCACCATACAAGTAGTGCCTCCACAACTTCAGCGCGAAGATCACCGCCGCCAACTCCAAATCGTGAATGGGATAGTTCTTTTCGTGGTCCTTCAACTGGCGGGATGCATAAGCGATCACTTTCCGCCCTGCATCAGGACACACCCCAGACCCAGATAGGATGCGTCGCTATACACCACGAAGTCCTCGCCCTGCACCGGTAAGGCAAGAATAGGAGCCGACGTTCAACCTTTTCTTCAATTCAATGAAACCCCGGTCGCATTCGTCGCTCCAAACGAACTTGACGCCCTTTTGCGTCAGCGAGTAAGTGGAGTCACAATCCTCGAGAAACCCTCCACGAACCGTCGATAACACCCGGCCAAGCCCACAAAACTGCGGACTTCCGTGACATTCATCGGGCGCGGCCAATCCCTAACGCCTCAATTTTTCTTCGGGTCAACTGAAATCCCCCCCTCAGAAATAATATGCCCGAGGAAAGCCACCTCGCGGAGCCAAAACTCGCACTTCTTCAGTCTTGCAAATAGCTTCTCCTCCCGAAGGATTTGAAGCACTATCGCAAATGCTCCGCGTGCTCCTCATCCGCTCCCGCGAATAGACCAAAATGTCGTCAATGAAGACCACGACAAATCGGTCCAAGTACTCCCTGAACACACGGTTCATCAGATCCATGAACGCCGCCGGGGCGTTAGTAAGCCCGAAAGGCATGACCGTGTATTCGTAGTGACCATAGCGTGTGCGAAACGCCGTTTTCTGAACATCCTCCGGCTTGATTTTCAACTGGTGGTAGCCGGACTGGAGATCAATTTTGGAGTACACCAGCGACCCTTGCAATTGGTCAAACAAGTCGTCGATTCTGGGTAACGGGTACTGTTTTTTATGGTAACCTTGTTCAGCTCCCGATAATCCACACAGAGTCGAAAAGAAACCATCTTTCTTGCGCACAAATAATACCGGGGCTCCCCACGGCGATACACTGGCCGAATGAACCCTTTGTCGAGAAGATCCTGCAACTGATCCCTCAACTCCTTCAATTCTGCCGGCGCCATACGATACGGGGCCTTCGAGATCGGCGCCGTCCCGGGAATCAAGTCTATGATGAACTCGATCGCCCGATCCGACGGCATCCCCAGTAACTCCGCGGGGAAACACATCTAGAAACTCCCGCACCACCAATAACTCCTCCATGATCGGAAGTCGCACGGTCCACCTCCACAACGGTCGCCAAAATGCCGGGCAACCGCTATGGACCAACTTCCTCGCTCTCGTCACCGACACCGTTGAAACGAAGCACGAGCTTTGATGAGCTCGATAGATAACCTCCTTCTGTCCCGGCTCCCGAAAAGTGACCAACTTCCTCCTGCAGTTGATCACAGCGTGATACTTCGAGAGCCAGTCCATGCCCAAGATGACGTCGAACGCCTCCAACTTCTTTAGCTCGAGCAACCGGACGGGCATAATCCAGTCGCCCACTTGCACCGGGCAGGATAAGCACCCCGTGTAAGTAATAGATGACGACTCCGGGCCTTCGACTCGCCACTTGCCCGTTGCCTCCAAGATAATACCATGAGTGCGTGCAAATGATCCGCTAATGAATGAATGCGTAGCACCTGTATCAAAAATGGCCCTGGAGCGAACTCCATGTATTAGAACCATACCTGCCACGACACTGGGCTCCTCGATGTCGACAGGATCCTGGGCCTGGGCCTGAACGGCGAATACCCGCCCGCTCGGCGCCGATCGCGTCATCCTCCTGCTGCCTAGGAGCCATCGCGCGCCTCGCAGAGACGGGAACATAAGGAGCGCCCCGCAGAGACGGGAAACCCTCGCTGGGCACTCTCGGCTCATGTGCCCCTCCTGCCCGCAGCTATAGCATCTGCCCTCACGCTGCCTGCACTGCTGCACCCGGTGGTCCCTGCTACCGCAGATAATGCAAGGCCGTGGTCCCTGCTTCCACTGTTGCGATCTCGGTTGCTTCGGGGGCCTCCTGGAGCTAGACTGTGCCCCCGAACCACCGCCCTGGCGCTTCTTTGCCCTTGTCCTTGGACTCCGCCGCCATCTCGCGCTCCTCGCGCACATGGGCATCCCCGTGTTCTGCCCACAGCGCTCAATCAAGAACCTCGGCGTAGGTCGTGAGCTTGAACAGCTGCACGGACCGGTAGATCCAGGGCTTAAGCCCCCGCAGAAACCAATCGGCCCGGTCCGCATCGTCGCGAACAACATCGGGAACACAGTCGATGATGTGGGTGAACTCCTGCTCGTACTCCATCACCGAGCGATTTCCCTGCCGCAGCTTGCGGAACTTTTCCTTCATCACCCGCTTATCGGCGTCGGGAAAGTAGTGCCCGTACACCGTCCTCTTGAACTCCCCCCACAACATCGGAGGAAGATGCGCGGGTCGATCACGCTTCACCCGCCTCCACCATACTAACGCCGGTTCTCCAAAACTATGCGTGGCCAGGGGCACCTTGTCCCTTTCCAGGACAGGGAGATCTCCAAAGATAGTCTCCATAGCGCCAAACCACAACTCCACTACCGCCGGCTCCACCTTCCCTCCCTCGAAGGTCCGAGGTTTGAACTTTAGGAACCGCATCAAAACTGCCAATGCGCGCTCCCGCTCCGCCGTTTCTGCCGTCGTATCGGGTGTAGTAGAACCCGATGCCGCCAGGGGCGCACTCCTCGGAAGGGGGCACGCCGACAGTGGAACGGCCCCCACGCCCTCACCCTCAACCGCTCCCGGCGCGCGAGTCGAGGGTGCAGGCGGATCACGGCTCTCAGCCGCCGTCGCGGCCGCCAACGCTGCCTGCTGCTCCAACTGTGACTGGAGCTGCTCCAATCGAGCCTCCTGGCGCTGCATCGCGCCTACCAAAGCAGCGACCTGCTCTCGCAGCCCCTGCACCTCGCCAGATCCCGACTGCTCGGGCGCCGCTGGAGGCGGCACCGGAGAGGACCTACGAGTGTGGCGCCTCCCTGACATTCTTTCCTGGAAACAAGAACTTAGTCAGTTAGTTTAACCCGATAGCTCCTTAGCATTTACGAAACTAGACAACTCAATAATAAATCGGGCGGAAGCATACAAGCATACTAGTCCTAGACCCTTAGCATCATGCCGTCGGCCGCCGACATAACACTTCGTGTCACCGAACAAGCACACTTGAATCCGTCTCTATTCTCAATTAGAGACATATAATCTTCTTTGACCCAATCAATTTCACTTCCGCCAACGTCGAGGGTTCACGTTTCACTCACGTCCTTACAACCTTAGGGTTTACCAGCCTAGGGTTTCCTAAGTCATCCTAGACTCTCTCTCTTTACTTGCTCTTATCTTGCTCTGATACCACTTTATCTGTCACACCCCGAAACTGCTACCAATTTGGCATGGTTCGGGCGCGCTGAACAGACGCCGAACGGACAGAACCTCCCCTGTCCGCCCAAGGCTAAGCGACAAGATCATGTACAAGAATCACCCAGGAATTAATTCTAGATATACACAATCACAACGAGAGCACAACCAGTGCTAACAAGAACATAAGAGCAAGGTACGAGTATATAAAAGTAAACATACAAGTAACAAAAGAGAGAAACTCTATCTATTACAACCATTCCATTCGAGTATATGAATAATACATAGATCACATCCAAAACGTCCTCACCCTATACAACATCTACTCTCAAAATGTAAAGACAAGGTGACAAGAGCTATAGATGTAGGGAGGCTGCTATCAACGCCTGTAGGGCGCCAAGCCCTTACCGCGATCCTCGCCGGGAGTACCTGTACTCGGCCCTGTAATAATAGTGGGGTGAGAACTATGGTCCATAGTTCCCAGTGGGTTCGGCCA
This sequence comes from Tillandsia leiboldiana, assembly GCA_029204045.2. Lineage (NCBI taxonomy): Eukaryota > Viridiplantae > Streptophyta > Magnoliopsida > Poales > Bromeliaceae > Tillandsia > Tillandsia leiboldiana. The sequence continues at coordinate 27,969,113 of CM055072.1, forward strand.
CCGACTCCACCGGTCTTCCCACTAGGTCCAAGAGGGCAAAAGCAGATAGATAGATAGATAGATAGATAGATATATCTGAAAATTGTAAATGCAGTAAATAACTACACTACTATGCCCAACACGGAAAAACATGTATGCATGCTCAGGGGAGAGATATCCAAATATATCACTATGTCCAAGAAGTACTATTTCATACTTGTTCGCTAACTCATTTTCAAGAAGTGTGGTTTTTAACACTTCATCTCAAATCTCACGGCACACCCGAAGGTTGCCCATGGCTCACTATCACGACGAGGGAGACTATGTCTCAACCTACCAATCGAACGCGTCTGCGGGACCCTAACCGTCCCTCGGGGTAGCGTGCCCCGTGACCAACTCCGGAGTAGGCGATCGTAGAGGAGCGACCTCCACCAGCCAAAAACAGACTATGAGCATGATCCAATCCTCTCCACACGAGGATACCCTATCTATAAGGCTAATGGCAACTGAGATCCCTATAGATAATACACAACCTATGTCTCACATGTGTCACGGTAGGTTTACCTACACTACCTTTCATATGCCACTCGTTCATTTATTGTGTGGTGTTCACGATTTCTACATATATGCCACTCGTCATCAATTGTCGACTCACAAGTCCAACACCCAATCCGCACTATAGGATTCCTCGGTATCGACCCAATCTTTCCCAATCCAACATATTAGCATAACATTTGCTAAATATCTATATCAACCGGAAAGTATAAAGATGGCAATACATACTATCCTACAATGCAATGGTGCGATATGCAATAGTGTAAGTGGCTAAGACATAGAGAGAAGCCCAACGGCTTCGGTAAAAGCACCACCCACCTCGGGTCCTTGGCTCGGCTCGGCTCTCCAAAAAAAAAATCTATGGGAGCACCGGTCTCGATCACAAGGGTCGCCTCAAGTCGGATGTCCTAAACAAGTCCAAAACGGCCTATTAATAACCTCCAAGCACTATGCTTAGTGTTTTCACGTGCGCACAAAAGCGCCGACGAAAGACGACGAACTTCCACGATTTGTGGTCTGGATCGTCAAGGGTTTACCCAAAACCCCTTCATGATGGAAGGATTCCATTTAAATCCCCCACCAAAATTACTAATGTCATTATTTCTCTTTTTGCCTCAAAAGTCCTAGAGCGCGTATTTCGGCTCTAACTTTTCGGCCGTTCGACGGAATGTCGATCCGTCTTCGCCAACACGTTTCTCTACATAGTAATTGAGTTTCCATGGGTTCAAATGAGATCAATCCCATGAAAATCCAAAAACTCCTCTTTTAACCTTAGGTTTCATTTACACATTCATCACGATTTCTCCACGATTTTCGCCGATTTCTTCGACAAGAATTCTTCTAAGATCATATAGATTATAGATCATAAAAGATATGGCAAAAATCAAATTTATCTTCCGCGAAACTCACCTCAAAAAGCCATGATTTCGAGCTTTTGTTGGTTCAAGAGCTTGCCCTCGCTCGCCTTAGGCTTCCCGCAAATCGCTCCATGATATAGTGCACATTGGAGCAAGAAAATTTAGAGAGAGAAAGTGAGTGGAGAAGGTGAGAGAGAGAGCTCTCCATGGAGGTGCTTGCGTGCGGGCGGAGAGTGCTGCATGCGGGTGGAGAAGATGATGAAAAAGGTAAAGGTAGCCTTTTTGCATAAAGGCCCCCCGTACAATAGTGGTAATTCACTATTTAGTCCAATTTGATCTGATACTTGCCTGCGGAGTCCTTCTGAGTGTCCGTTTGCGCTCAAATTTGACAGGCAGGCTCATCTCAACTTAATTTATCACGAGATATTTTAAATTTTCAGTTTGGGCCATTTCTGGGTCACCAAAAGTCTCGCTGTACTTAAAATCGCTGTCAGGTACCTTTCTCACTGCTCGGGTATCCGATTGATGCGAAACTTTTATTGTAACCTTAAAACATAATTACGAAGCTCCCGAAATTTTCTCAGAATTTTTCGACACTGTTGGCGGAGCCCGTTCTCACTATCCGGCATCCGATCAACGCGAAAATTTTTCTGTGGCCTTAAAACATATTTACGGGGCTCCTGTAATTTTTTTGGAATTTTCTGACTCTGTGAATTTTCTGCTAATTTATCTGCCCCGTCTCTCACAGAAAATATTAAATCTTCTGTTTTCGCTCCGATTTCGGCGTAGGTCATTTCCAACCTATATTTTGCTTCTATGAATCCAATAAAAATAGTATCTTACACTATTTTTATTTATAATTATTTATATAATAATTTTTCCGACTTACTATATCCTACCGTAACTTCTATATGGTATTTAAAAGTTGAACTTGCACATTTTACCTATGGTTAATTAGGATTTCTTTGAATTAATTGGGCCTATTCTACTTAATGGCTAACTTCTACTTTTAGAAGTTCGGTATCCTACAATCACTGTTTTCGTTGCGGCAGGCTGGGGCACTTTCGTTTTAACTGCCCCTTGAACCCGAGAACTACATCCTCAACAGCTTCTGCACCCTCGCCACAGCAACAGGGACGGGGAGTAGCCCCTTCAGGATCGGCTGCTCGTTCTCCGACATCCCCACAGGAGGGGGAGGCGCAGCCGCAACCAGGAGGGAGAGTCTACTCAATGACCACTGGGGGACGCACTGCCCGGAGGGAGTAATAGCAGGTAATACTCTTTTCGTAGTTATCCTTTCGAGACGGGTTTTTGTTTAGACACCGGAGCACCCCACCCTTTCGTCTCGAGTTGTGTTTTCGCTCCTACCCTTAGTTATTAGACGAGACCCCCTTCGCAGTAGTAGATTCGTTCTTATCCTAGTTTGTTGCTTGGGAGGGCACCGCTGCTGACTAGCGGGAGGAGTTATCCTATGCTACGGCAAAGAGCGAACCCACCTGAGGGTTTAGTCGCAAGCGCTATGGGGGTAGCTTTTTGTTTAAGTTTGTACCCACTTAGGTTTTTGGGGTCGGTTTGGGCTCCCCTATAGGTGGGTTGGCGCGTGATTCCTTGAATGCATCACAGAACGGCCGGGGTAGTGTACTGATGCCGCCAGGGAGAGTTTTAGCCTTCTTCGAGACAACTCAAGGTTTACGAGTGAAACTACCCTACGCACAATCTGGAAATCACAGCGGTCACTTCCGCTTTAAAACCTTGGAGACACTACCTTGACAGAGCTCATGGCAACATTTATTTTTTTCGGATCACCTGAACCTTAGCTAGTTAATCACGCAGAAGGATTTGAGCTTACGGCAAGGACGCTAGATGGAGTTGTCGAAGGACTACGATTTGCAAACCTAGTTGCCGATGCCTCGAGCAGGAAGATGTACAAAGACCTTAAGCAAACCTCTAGGTGCGCCTTATCGGACACCGATTGTTGACTGTCGGAGCCGGCCGAAAAGCGACGCAGAGTGGAGACGACGTGCCTGGAAGCTCCAAATACGGTGGCACGTGTCGCGCCGGGTTTCCCCGTCCCAGGGGATTAAACGGTTCGGGTTGAGAGGCAAGTTGAAACCGCAGTACGTAGGACCTTTGAAATCTTGGAGCGCTTAGGCCGGTAGCATATTAGTTGGCCTCACCACCGAAACACGCCGGGTGCACAACGTTATTCATGATTTGATGCTCCGGAAGTATCTCGCGGACCTGTTACTTATTCTGGAGGCTTCCGTTTTTTGAGCGGCGAGAGGACTTGAGCTCCGGGGAGGCACCAATACGAATTTTGGCACGGGAAGACAAAGAGTTACGCAACCGGGTAATCCCCTACGTGAAGGTGCTGTGGAGTAATCATGAAGAACGCGAAGCAACATGGGAAATGGAAACGAGGATGAGAGAGTGTTTTCCTGTTTTGTTTAGCATGAAAGAAAGTTAAGTTTCGAGGATGAAACTTCTTTTAAGGAGTGTGTGATGTAGTATCCTGACTTTTCGGACATCGTCCTTGACCCGTGCCGGATAGGGTTAGCTGTAGGAACGTCCTTTCTTATTGACCTTGGTGGGTAGTGTGTTGGCGTTCGTTATCATTTTTTCGGTGCTAGAGCTCGAGAAACGTAGAACAGTGGTGCGATCGGATCTGAAATCCGACTTTCGGATCTCCCGGAATAGAATTTTGAAGGTTACGGTATCTGTAACGTGCATCGAAATCCGTGCCACATGATTTGCATGCTTTTCGAGGCAACGGGGTAGGTTTTTTTTAGATCGGGTTAGCGACCGTTTTTGTGCGAGTGCGAAACGGGTTGATTAATTAACCTTTCTTTCAATCCCTTATGTGGCCGTATGTGATTTGGGGTGTTGAGGGTTTTTCATAGGCATATCAATAGCAACCCTTTTTCGAGATCGTGGACGGGGGCAAAAGGATTCGAAATTCAAGTTTTGAAATTCGAAGAGAAAAGGGGGGGAAAGAGAGAGGGGGAGCGAGAGAAAAAGGAAAAGAAAAGAAAAAAAAAAGAGGATCCCTCGTAACCCTAGCCGCCAGGGAGAGTGAGAGAGAGAGAGAGAGGGGGGGGGGGAGAGAGAGGGGAAGAAGATCTCGTCGGGTGATCAACGCAATAGAACGGGGATCGGATCCGGAGTCTTCTTCCAGGAACGATCGGGTCATCTCCTCCGATACCTCGTGGTGAGCATCCTTCTTGTTAGGTTTGTTTTTAGGGTTTTGGAGTCGGGGCGCCTAACCGCCACAGCCGTCGCGGCCGCCGCCGCGTCGTCGCCGCGCGAGCACGCGCCCGCGCGGGGCACCTCTGCGCCGCACCGCCGCCGCGCGGGCAAAGCGTCGGCGCGGGGCACCCTGCAGCCGCGCCACCCGCGTGGGCACGCGTCCGCGCGGGGCACCCTGCAGCCGCGCCGCCGCCCGCGCGGGCACGCGCCCGCGCGGGGCATCCTACAGCCGCGCGGGGCTCTGCCGCCGCGCCGCCCGCGTGGGCATGCGCCCGCGCGGGGCTCGCTGTCGCCGCCGCGGTGCACCCGCGAGGAGTCTGTGCCGCGCGGGGCTCTGCAGCCGCGCTGCACCCGCGCGGAGTTTGTGCCGCGCGGGACTCTGCATCCGCGCCGCGGCTCTACATCCGCGCCGCCCGCGTGGGCTTATGCCCGCGCGGGGCTCTGTCGCCGCGCCGCCCGCGTGGGCATGCGCCCGCACGGGGCTCGCTGTCGCCGCCGCGCTGCACCCGCGCGGAGTCTGTGCCGCGCGGGGCTCTACAGCCGCGCCGCCGCATGGGCGTACGCTCGCGCGGGGCTCGCTGTCGCTGTCGCGCTTCACCCATGCGGAGTCTGTGCCGCGCGGGACTCTGCAGCCGCGCCGCCCGCGTGAGCATGCGCCCGCGCGGGGCTCGCTGTCACCGCCGCGCCACCCGCGCGGGGTCTGTGCCGCGCGGGGCGTTCCGCCGCGCCGCTGCCACTGCATTTTTGGCCACCTCGCCGTGTCGCCGCCGCTCGCCTCCTTCTTTTCCGCCGTGCGCTTTCGTGTCCCGACCGTCACTTAATTATTGTTGAGTCGTTTGTGTGTCGTGTCTTCGCAAATAATCTTTGGTTATAGCTGTTGTTTTATCTGGGGACTCCGTAGGTCGGGGTGTCGTTCGGGGGCCGTGAGTCAACTTCTGTTGTTCCGACCAAACGCTGTTCAGGTGGGTACCTTTTGGCATTTCCGTTGTATAGTCGTTTCTGCGTAACTTGTGAAAATAAAGTAGATGTTTCTTTTGTAAACTGGCTAACCCCATTGCATGAGAATCCCGCTTTTGATTTCTAACTGAGGCGATGATGGTCGCGGTGCCCTATTACACGCCGGGTTCGGCATATATGCTCATAATTGCTTACACGCACACCGGCAGTCTGGCCACCGCACAGGGTGTATTTTTCCGGAAAGATGGTACGTTGACCCGTGTACCCCACAATTAGTGATGATAGGGACCCCTCACGGTGAGGCGACTGCGTTCATGAGCAGTAGAGGGGTAAAAGCACCGAGGAATGAGTGAAGTAACTCTGGGGTAGGTGCCCAGCATGATTTTAACAGGGGATATGACGATTTATGAGGGGGAAGTGGAATACTCTGGTGTATCGGTTTGTTTACTATAGTTTTATAGCATTACTGATTTTCATCTACTTTATTAGTCACTGACTACCTACACTATGACAGGTCCGAATAGGGGTGGGAACCGGGACGACGGTGAGGACGCGATTTGGGAACTTAACTACTTTCCTTCGTCGACGTTTTGTTATTAGTTGTTTCTACTTTCCCGCTTGTTCATCTCTGGTTTATTAGTGCTGTGGTGTGAGATTGTCTGTGGATGTTGGTACTCGGTGTGGATGTTTCTTTTGTTTCCTCTTAGATGGGCCGTTTCAAAATAAAGGAAAATGTTTGCGAAAACCACTTTTGAAAATAATGGGTGTCGGGTGGGCACCGTTTCCAAAACCCTGCGAATTTATCCTTTCAAAACTTAGTCGGCCTCTTAACTTCTTATGCAAAATGGTGTTTTTACTTTCCTTTACTTGTACAAACTAGTGTGGTTAAAGTGAATGTTGTGGATGTAACGCCGTGCACGTGCAAAGGAGACTCCGCGTACGGGGTTGAGGAATTTACACGTGTGGCGGGTCTGGCGCGCACCGGGGGATACTTAAAAAGGAAATTTTTAAATAGCTCACGTTTTCCGCTTAACCGAAAAACTCCCGGGGCGTGACATCCACATTCGGGGTCCGGATCGTATTGGGGCAGTTCGGACCGTTTTGGTCTGGGCAGCACAGTAAGAAATGTAATTACATTTCTTGTAGGGGGCTTGTGGGATTTTGTTTCTTTAGGGTTTTTAACCCTCTTTATCTTCTCTTTTCCTCTCATTTGAAGAGTGCAAGAGAAAGTGTTAGAGAGAGAGAGAGCGAGAGAGAGTTCTTCTTTGATCTCCTTCTCCAACACATCTCTCCACTTGGGTTCTTCTTCGTCCTTCCCTTCTCCACCATTGGAGCTTGCTTCAAAAGCTTGAAGAAAGGCAGGGGCTTGAAGGAGAAGGAAGTTTGGAGCTGTAGTTCCTATCCTTTGCATTCCAAAGTGGGATTTGAGCCTAAAGAGGTTTGGAACACTTCTTTTCCCTTTTCTTTTGGGATATTTGTAGGAAAACCTAGTTTTTGGAACTCCACCATTGGAGCTTGCGGGACACCGCACCGCCACACGGGCGCGCACCCACTCCCGCGCGGGCGCCAGTGGGGGCCTGCCATGTGGCGGCCCCTCCGCGATTCCGCTGCGCTGAAGGCGCGCTTCCCCAGCGCGCCTGCAACCGCCCCCGTGCCTTACGCCCGCCTCGAGCTGCGCGCCACCTCGGGATCTGAGCCACCACCTCGGAATCCGTGCCGACTCGGAAATTCGCGCACGCGCCTCGAAAAACGTGCGCGTCACCCGGGCTCCGAAAAAAGCAAGTAAATAGTCCATTCTCAACGATTTCGCGCGCTGAATCCAAAAACGATGTCCGATTTGCCAAATTCCAACTCCAAAAATTCCCGAAGGCATCCGGAGAGGTGATCTTTCATCCAAACTTCGCCCTGAGTCCAAATTTGACATCCGTGTCGCGCGAAATCACTTCTAAACACTCGTCGGGTCCTCCAATTACCCACGTGATCCCTTTTTAAGCCCGAAGTCCAACACTTGTGTCCAAATTGCGCACAAACACCACCGACACACCACGCAAGCCTCCACTAATGCAAACTAAATCCCAAATTGCACCATAAATCCATTTCTTCGGCCCGACACGCGCACAAACACTCCCAAAGGCCACTAATCCATCAGTAATCTCTTAAGTGGGGATTCGGGTCGTCACACTCTCCCCCACTAAATGAAAGTTTCGTCTTCGAAACTAACACGGCTCAAAAGGGGAGTTCCAAAGCCAAAGGTAAGTATCCATCAACACCGTCTCCAGCTCCCCAGTCGCTACGCACACTCCGCAAAGCGAGTCGACACGGCTAGGAGTCCAAAAACTGGGAAAACCTCAGGAATTCCAAAGGACAGAGGACAAGGAAGAACGATTAACTCTACTCGTCCAAAACTACACGAACTACGCCAACACAAGCAACAAGAAGGGTAAAGGCCCCACCAGCAGGAAAGTCGTCAACCCCAACTCTCAATTCAGAAAACGGCTTAAATTGACGAAAAGTACGAAAATTCTGAAAGGACCAGTGCCTTTGCCCCAATCAAACAAGAACAGGTTCGGGCACCGTCTCCATTTCTGGAACAGTCTTTCGACGTTTTCGTCCTGCTCGAAAATTTCAGCACACAGGCGAGAAAAAGGGAGAGAAGTGTTGAAGTCGTTCCTGCCGTGGCTACAAAACGAAAGCTACGATCTAACCGTGGCCCCTAAGGACATAACCTCTAGTTCTAATCGTCACCAACGATCCAAAAGTAGCACCAAGCCCCAAACCGCTGAAGCCACAGCTGCAGGAAGGATACCCCGGTGATCTGTGAAAATGAACTCCTCTAATCCAACTCGCGGAAGGGTAACTGATCTCATTCCACAATCAGCCGTTGCACGATACCGCACCAACTGGTCCATCCTGTGTGCTCAATCTGAGTCGTGGAGCTGCCTCTGAACCATAACACCTGCCGGTATAATTCCAAGTCTCAACTGTACCGGACACGATCCACAAGGCTCCCCCACATGCACAACACCAACAGGAACCTGTACCTCTAGTGCACGTGGTAACAACTCTACCTCCAGTCCAGACAGGAAAGCCAAAAACACTCAACTCAAACTGCTATAAAGAAATCACGCCCGCGACAACCTGGTCCACTGCCGTAGCGCCTTCCAACCGGGCGGTACAGACTCATCCGCTCGATGTAGATGGTCGTCACTCAGTCTGCTCCGACGTCGTGGCCCTATCTGCCTGGCAGTAAATCGGAGGAGCTCCTTCATCCCGAAGAGGTAGCGGGGGTGTCGTCGCAAGCGGTATTGCCGTAAGCACTGCTCGAGGGCATGCTGCCTGGAAATGTCCTGACTGTCCACACGAAAAGCATCGCCCCTGCCTATGGTCACACTACTGCACTGCATGCGGCCCACCACAAATGACACAGTCATCCTGCTGCTGCTGCTGATACATCGGCTGTGGAGAACCTCCTGGTCTCTGTCGCTCCGTCTCTCTCTGACATGATCACTGATCCTCGGTCAACCCACCGAGCATGCTCAATCGCTGCATCTAACGTCGGCACTCGCCGAGAATGCACCAAGTGATAGATATCCTGATGCAGTCCTTTCTCAACTAGCTCAACCTTCTGGGCCTCATCCCGGGCGACATGGGGTACACTGCTCAACAATTGTAAAAACTCGCGAACATACTCCTGAAGAGATCGACTCCCCTGCTGCAGACGTCTAAGATCCCCTTCCAGTTTCTGCTTACACTGTCAGGAAAGAAGGCCCTGAGCAGCAAAGCACGAAACTCGCTCCAAGTCAACAACTGCGCTCCCGGTGGTCCAATCAGGACGAACTCGACGCCACCAAATCTCGGCGTCCTTTTCCAAAAAGTGCGTAGCCAAGTGCACCTGATGCTTCTCCATTGCTGCTATCCAGTTTTTAGCCTCCCACGGCTCCAAGCTCAATCCTGCAAATCGGGGTGGATCAGACTGCCGGGACTGGCTCAATCAACCGATGATGTCCCAAAGTTCATCTACTATCCGCCATCCACCCTACCTCGGTGCCTCGGCACTACTCGTCGGCACGGAGGGGGCTGCTCGCTCCATCGGTGCCACTGGTACAACTGAATATGTCACTGCATAGGAGAAAGTGTTGGAGGACTCTCAAGCGGTAATGCAACTGGCTATGCTCTCTGCTCCAACAGGCGCATCAAACGTTCCATGGTCTCCTCCTGGCATCGGACAGCCTCCGACAACTGTGCCATCTGGATCCATAACTCCTGGGTCTCGCTCTGCTCTGATAGCTTGGCCTCCCACTGCTCGGATACTCATCCGATGCGGGGTGTGCCATCTTCACAACACGACGTCTCAGGGGCATCATAGTCCACTGCACAATAACAAACATCAGGACACAACAACCATACGACCCAATCCAGCGAAAGTCTAAGACATGCCATCCATTCCATCGCATTATGTTGTCTGCAGCCAACATAATCGCTTAGGAGAATAAGCATGCCAATCACTTATCCCGTCTCATGGGAGAGGTATAAAACTCAATCAGGACTCTCGCTAAAAGTCACGACTCTCACGTAGTCATCCTAATGTCCAACCACAAGCCTAGGGTTTCTAAGTCCACAATGACCTACAACCTAGGCTCTGATACCACTCTAATCTGTCACGCCCCGGGGTCGAAACTGCGACCCGGGCTCGCCAATAGATCCGCCGTCGATACGGGAAGCCCCGCACCGACGAAGCGTCTAACCTGCAAAAGATAGAACTACAGCTATACAGATATCAGAGCGGAAATAAAAGCTGCAGAAAACTGAAATCCAATCACTGTACAACTGAAATAATACAATATCCATCTCCCAAATACGATCGTATGAAAAGTCCTCTGATACAAAACTCAAAAGGGAGATATCGCTAATAAATACATCAGTGTACAAGCTCTCAATACAAAAATATCCTCATTACATCAGTCTCTCAAACTGTAAAATAAAATACAACTCTATACCTCACAACAAAGGTCTCTCAACAAGAAACTCTCAAAATATAAAAAGGGTACATCTACCACACTCTAAAGGAACTATGCTGGTAGGGAACTATCACGCGACTCCCTGTCCTCGATCCGTCAAGCCAACTCGGGCAGGAATGGAAGAAAAGCCTCAGCAACCTGTCACCGACAGAGGGTGTGAGAACTACATCCTACAGTAGTTCTCAGTGGGTACCGTCTCCAAGACCCACGGTCTGCCCACTAAGTCTACTAGATGCATAAGATAATAGAAAAAGACTGTGATAGGAAAACAAAGCTGGATAAGTATCAACAGCTATCATGCCTCTATCTACTATGCTCAAGGGGAAAAACACAAATGATGGTATGCATCCACTCACTACTGACAATATGTCAAGTACTATGCTCAAAGAAAAACTCACTGAGACACATGATATGCAACCACTCACTCACAGTAACCCAAATCTCAGTGACTGCCACATAGGGTCCAGTCAAGCCTGCGCCAAACCTACTGCCACTACGCCCAAACAGGACTTGGTCTTATGTAGGGTGTCCCTCAAGGACTATCACAAGCGAACTCTAGTGTATCAACTAGTCGCACACATCGCAGCCTCGTCAGGCTCGGTATTATCATCGCACCCGGGGCGTAGCTCGCGGGGAGCGACCCCGCGAACTCAAGTATCTCAAGTATCTCATAACTGGCATAAAATGCCAGGCTCAGCAGGCTATAATCCACGATTAAACAGATCGGTATCACGAGCTCAAAAGCACAACTTGGTCGGAGAAAGCTCCACGACTCCATCTCACAACACTAACTCACTAAAAGAAGGTACTACACAGCTGGGACCGCCGTCACTCCAAACGGCTCCCACAACGACACCCCACTCATAGGCGAGAAGAACCGACTGACGCGGCAAAGGTCCGAAAATCCCGATAGACCGGTGCCTAGAACCCCAATCAAACAAGAACAGACTCTAGGCTCAGCCTATCGAAGTTCTCGATCCTTTACCGTTCAGGGATTCGGCCCCTCTCGGGTAAAGTGGGAAACTATCTCAACACACAAACTCACGGGCTGGAGATGCTCCACAGCCAGAACCGCAAAGAGTCCGAAAACCCCGGGAAACTAATACCTACGACCCCAATCAAACAAGAACAGGCTTTAGGCGTAGCCTCCCATCGTTTTCGACCCAAGAATGAAATCAGCCCTTAGAACCCAGATCCCTCACCCCGGTCGGGTTAGAAAATTGAGGAAAAAGATGACCTTTTATTATAAAATATCATTTCCACTCAACCCCCTTGGGGTGAGGATAAATTTGCCCTTTTTGAAAACCGTTTTGAATTGAGAAAAACCAACTTTTATAGATTTTACTTCTTGAGAAAATCAGTTAAAAACCAGCTTATTTTCCGAACTCCCAAGGGTTGATGCCGACGCCCAATCAAACAAGAACAGGCTCCGACGACCCCTAGAAATTCGGAAGGAAAACACAGGTTTACTAAAATCATGAGTGTCCAAAAACATTCTGGGTTCAAGGTCCTGATAACACACGCTCACCACGATCACAACGTGGTGGCGAAGACCAAAACAGAGAAATACCCAAAGATCCGGGACCACCGTTTACCCAAAACGGTTCCCAAAACACCAACACTAGCCTAACACAGCTACCAGACCCCACTCAGCCCCCAGGCCCGAGTGCAACACACGTCCCACAATGTCCTGACCACTCGGCCCACTACCCGGGCGAGGAACTCTATGTCCAGAAAGAAATGCAATATGTGGGATGTCTAAAGCATAAAAGAACCTAGCCCACATTAAGGTTCTCTATTGGTCTGGTTAAACACATGCAACATATGACGGGGGTGCTAGTCAAAGTTCCAATGAAAAACTTAAACTAGCATGCAAAATTCTATCATAATAGAATTAGAAAGAAGTCCGCAGACTTGGAGATAAAAACCAACCCACCTTGGTAAGCCACCAATTGCTCGTAGACACTTGCAATTGGCCTCCACGCGATTCCTTGGCTCCACCGGAGTCCGCACGCAAAACGGTGCACGCCGCCGGAGTCCGCACGCAAAACGGAGCACGGTGCCGAAACCCGCGCGCAAAACGGAGTCCGCACGCAAAATGGTGCACGCCGGAGTTCGCACGCAAAACGGAGCACGGTGCCGAAACCCGCACGGAAAACAGTGCACGCCGTCGGAGTCCGCACGCAAATCGGAGCACGGTGCCGAAACTCGCGCGCAAAATGGTGTCCGCACGCAAAACGGAGCACGCTGTCCGAGTCCGCATGCAAAACGGTGCAGTAAAACACGGTCCCTAACACGCATAAGAACAAGGGGTCAAAACCAATGTCCAAAAGAACGCCCCAAAACTGTGCCAAAACACCGCAAAAACAACACTCGGGACCTACCTCGACAGCGTCGCGCCGCCCAACCGGCTCCTTGGAACACCTCGCGCGCTTCGCGAGGTCCACGGCGCACCACCGCACCCCACAAAATCCCCTCCCGTTCACTCTCTCTCGCTCGGTTGGAGAAGAAGAAAAAGGGGAGAAGAAACGACGTGCGGGGAGGAAAAGGAAGAAGAAGAGAAGAAAGAGAGGAGGGGAGGGATCCCGTGGACCGGGTCCACGGTGCACCGCCCAAGGGGGCCCGCTGCCAGGCGGTCCACCGCACAGGGGCGCGCGCGCCAGGCGCAGGTGCGCGCCCCCTGCGCCACGCGGCGCGCTCCCCGCGTGCCACGCGGGCGCCGCACCCGCGTGCTACACGCGCGCGGGACACCGCACCACCACACGGGCGCGCACCCACTCCCGCGCGGGCGCCAGTGGGGGCCTACCACGTGGCGGCCCCTCCGCGATTCCGTTGCGCTGAAGGCGCGCTTCCCCAGCGCGCCTGCAACCGCCCCCGCGCCGTACGCCCGCCTCGAGCCGCGCTCCACCTCGGGATCCGAGCCACCACCTCGGAATTCGTGCCGACTCAGAAATTCGCGCACGCGCCTCGAAAAACGTGCGCGTCACCCGGGCTCCGAAAAAAGCAAGTAAATAGTCCATTCTCAACGATTTCGCGCGCTGAATCCAAAAACGATGTCCGATTTGCCAAATTCCAACTCCAAAAATTTCCGAAGGCATCCGGAGAGGTGATCTTTCATCCAAACTTCGCCCTTAGTCCAAATTTGACATCCGTGTCGCGCGAAATCACTTCTAAACACTCGTCGGGTCCTCCAATTACCCACGTGATCCCTTTTTAAGCCCGAAGTCCAACACTTTTGTCCAAATTGCGCACAAACACCACCGACACACCACGCAGGCCTCCACTGATGCAAACTAAATCCCAAATTGCACCATAAATCCATTTCTTGGGCCCGACACGCGCACAAACACTCCCAAAGGCCACTAATCCATCAGTAATCTCTTAAGTGGGGATTCGGGTCCTCACAAAACATGCATACAATAGCTTTAGAAGGCATTCCATACATCTTGAAGAATTTCCAACCCACCTCAAAAGCTTTCCATAGGCAAAGCCGAAATCGGGGAAGCGCCGCATCAAAAACTGCCGAAACATCAAAACCGCGCCGCGCGCACTCGCACATTGTCGCGAACCACGAAAAAATCCCCGGAAGCTCGAACAACCCTCTCGAGGCCTCTACAAAATTCCCGGCGCGCTCCAGCTCACTTCTCAGTCATTACACAGCACGTGCGCATGCATGCTGGCACCTCGGATCCGCACAGTGAAAAAAACCACAAGCTCACAGCCAACAGACACAAGCTGCTCCTCAAGGAGAAAATGATGGAAATAATAATCCATTCAGGTCAAAACTCATCAAAAATCCATCAACAAATCCAAAAACCCATGCTTGAAACAAATCTGACAACTTACCTCACGTACAGCCGACGCGCGCGCGGCTCCGCTCAACACCAAGCAGCAGACACACCAAGCTGCACCTTCTCTTTTCTTTCTTTTTTTCCTCTTCTTCTCTTCTCTTTCTTTTGCTTACTTTCTCTCTTTTCCTTCTCTTTCTTTTTCTTTTTCCCTCTGGTTGAAGTGATGAAGAAGAAGGGTAGCTGGGTATAAATAGAAGGTGGCGTGGGTGGTAGGCAACTGGAGAGGTGAAAAGACCAAAACACCCTCAAAATATCCAACTCAGACCAAAATCGGGTTCCCTGTGACACTGGGTACCGGTACCCATAGTTGGGTACCGGTACCAAACCGGTTTGGTTCCGGAACCAAACATCTGGTTCCGGAACTCAACATGCAGTTCCGGAACCAACAGCTTGGTTCCGGAAGCCAATGCCCAACCACTCGAAAATCTGGCTTAAGCTTCTGATTCCTTCCCCGTCAACTCACTTTCTGCCCCGGAAGCTCCCGCATCATTCTGAAACCTCCGAACTCCACTGTAAACTGAAAATACACATGTTCAAAGCTTTTCCCACTCAAAAGCTCAACGGTGGAGTCGGTGTGCCCAATCCAAAATCCGATACTCTACAAAAAAAACCCCTCACTTGCATTCTCTTCTCATTCTCTTCTCCTTTCTCTTCTTAACTCCAAAGCATGTTACAATCAATTAATTAAATTAATCAATTAATCCTTTAATTGCCAACTCCAACTCACTTTTTGCCTTCGGGGCCTCCGCATCAAACCGAAACCTCCCGAACTCCGCTGTAATCTGAAAGTACTCATGTCCCAAGCTTTTTCCCAATTTTTTTTTGTGCACAACTACGGAGTCGGTTCTCTATCCAATCCAATACTCTATAGGTGCACCTTGCCCTGAAAATGCAAATACAAGCTGGGGCTTCCGCGTCGATCTGAATCAACCCAAACTCATCTGTAAACACAAATGGAACACGCCCAAAGCGATTTCTCCGCACCACGCCATCCTGCGAGGTCGGTGCACTATACGCAGTCCCAGTACTCTACACTCTCCCCTCCTTAAAAGGGTTTCGTCCTCGAAACCAGAATAAGTCTAAATCTCAGGAGAATGTCTCAATCAGATAGGAACATGCAATACTCAACTCATCCTCAGGCTCTCAGGTGGCCGTTCTCACTCAACATAATGGTTCCACGAGACCTTTACCAAAGGTATCACCCGATTGCGCAATTCTTCTGCCTCACGAGCAAGAATTTGCATCGGCTGCTCCTGATAACTCAAATCCTCGTTCAACTCTAAGGAAGCGAAATCCAAAACATGCAAGGATCAAATATATTTCTTCCAGCCAGATAAATACCCGCTGAGGAAACTCCCCGCGTAAACTCGACTCTACATATCCCTGCGGAGAGTGGCTTCCACAGATCACGGTCTCCAAATCCAAAACTCCAAGCCTCCAATTGGCATAACTCCTCCGTTGCTCCTTAGCAACCAAAATGCTCAAACTCCACAATTACACTCTCACATCCCTCCACAGGGGAAGAAATTCTATCATTAGGATCTTTCCTCAAGTTCCAACTCTCAATTTCCAAGCTCGAAAAGTGGCATCCACTGATCGATCACCTCATTCCAAGGTTGCACTGCTCGCCTAGACAAGGCGTACCTGACCATAATGTCCTCGCCGGGATAATACTATAGTATATCAATCATACATTTTTGATAACTCTATCCACTGGCGTTGCCTCAAACCAAGCTCCTCCTGAGTAACCAAGTACTTCAGATTCAAGGGTCGATGGATAACTCAATTCTCTCTCTATCATTGGCAAACATCTACATTGATGCTGATATCCTCCTCAGCTTTATCTCCTCAAAGCTACACTGTCACTACTTACTCCAAAAGCTTCGGACCTCTGTCACAATCGTAGGCCTAGGCTAATTCCCAAACGACATCACTCTTCGTTGGGTTCACTGTCACTCTTGCAGCTGTAATCACATGGCCTAACAACAGAACCTTCCGAAGTCAAAGTGCAAACTCTCTCAACTTGGCAAACAACTTCTTCTCTCTTAGAAGTCGCAGCACTATCCTCAAGTGCTCTTCATGCTCAATGTCACCTCGGAAACAAATCCAAATATCCACGACGGGTACTGCTACTAACCCGTCCAAACACAGCTGGAATATACCCACTTCCTCAAATCAAGAAGGCGGCAGGCATCAGTCCATCCAATTATCCTCACTGTGAACTCATAATGCCCCTATCGTGTCCTGAACGATATCTGGGCACAGTCCTCGGCTATATGGTTCCATAAGGCTATCAATCTCACAAAGGGGCATCTGCCGAAATACAATCCAAACCTGTCTGTGCTCGAACCATCATAGAACCCTCACCGTTGTGTACCCACAACATGGCATCACTGCCGTGTATCAACGGCATGGCATCACCACTGTGTATCAACGGTGTGGCATCACCACCGTGTATCAACGGTGTGGCATCACCACCGTGTATCAACGGTGTGGCATCATTCCCTAGTATCAATCTCTCGGATCCTCACCGTCGTATTCCCACGACGTGGCACAGACCTCTCGATCCCTCAGATCCCGCAACTGCGCTATCAGCTCTCTCTCTCTGTCTCACGGGTGATACTCCAAGAGGTGCTGCCGAAGTCAGCGCGGTTTCCAAAACCAGGTCAATCACCATGTCGATCTCAATCCTACTAAACGGCGGCTTCAATATCAGATCAGGTAGACTCTCACCCGGGATCACACGGGCGATAAAGATATTCTGTAGTCCCGGTGCCGCCGTAGTCATCTCCTCTACAGTCGCTAGCAAAGCGATACGACCACGACTCAACCACTGTCGTGCTCTAGCATCCTCTAAAAACACACTCCTCCTAACCAGGTCCACGGAGGGTTATTGTCCTCTCTCGACCATCCATGATAGCATAACATTGGGATAACCAATCCCTATCCAACCTCATATCAACATCTCGGAGCTGATGTAGGACTAACAACTCAATGGATCAAATCCAAGGTCCTAACTGCACTGGGCAGGACTGGCAATGTGGTGACCTGGATCTCTGCAGGGCTTCTACAGTATGACCAGCAGCTTCTGGAGGCTTACGTGGTGTGTCGGTGGTGTTAGTGCACAATTTGGACACGAGTGATGGACTTCGGGCTTAAAGTGGATCACGTGGGTAATCGGGGGACCCCGTCGGATGTTTAGAGGTGGTTTCGCGCAAAACGGATATCAAATTTAGACTCAGCGCGAAATTCGAATTAAAAACACCTTTCCGGATGCCTTCGGCAAATTTTAGGATTGGAATTTGGCAAATCGGACACCGGATTTGGACTCAGCGCGCGAAAACGGTGAAAATGGGCTATTTACTTATATTTTCCGGAGCCCGGATGACTTGGCATGATTTTCGAGGCGGCAGGGTACTGTTCCGGCGTACTGCGGGCACCGGCTCGGCGGCGGGCAGCGGCAGCGCGGGCTCGGGCAGGGCAGGCGCGCGGGGGGCGCGGGCAGGCGCGCGGTCCACGGTTCCGACGTGCACCGAATGGAGGCCACGTGGCAGATTTTGGTTGGGCGGTTCGCGAGTTGCGGTTCACAGAGCGGCGCGGAGTGTATGGTACACCAGGGGCGGACGCGTGGCAGCTGGCTATTAGTTCGGTGCATCGGCGTGCGTGCACCAGGCGCAGCAAGCGGGGGGTCGGACACGTGGCGTTACCCCATTGGTCGGGGTACTGTGCGGGGCAGGTGGGTAGGTGGCCGTACGCGCGCGGGGAAGGCGCGGGGCAGGCACGGTCGGCGCCACGTGGCGCGACCGCAGTGGCCGGTTTTGCTGTGCGCTGTTCGGCGGCCACGTGGCATGCGGTGATTGGTTCATTTTTGGTGTTTCCTGTCCTGGGGACACAACGGGTATTTTCTGAATTGTTTGTTTTGGATTTACTCTTTAAGCAATCCGAGGGAGCTTCCTTATGCATTTCGACCTTCTTCGAGCCACTTTCTCCCTGAGGGATGAGAAGGAGAAATCTTCTCCAAGAAGAGAGGAATACACCTGCTAATTTTCGAATTTTTCGGCGGCACGTATTTCGAGATCTTTATTTTACCGGCGCGGCGCGATGTTTCTTCTTCGGTGTTCTTCTCCGTCGCTTTTCGGTGCACGAGCTCCCCCGGCCTACTCCGACCACCTTTTTGAGCGATTTCTTCGTCGTTGGATCCGCGACGGACAGAGCTACGATCTAGGTACTTTTAGCTTTCCCTCTTTTCGAAATTTTTGAGGAGCTTTTCCATGCTTACTGGGACATTGGTTTTCTGTGAGGATTTGTGAGGACAGCGGGTTGATTCGAGGAGATCTCCGCGCATGAGCGTCGGATCAAGGCGAGCCTGTACACTTTTTTCATCTACTCGACACGAGGATCACCAGTGTATTTTTCTTGGATTTTTCCGAGACCTTCTTGTAGAGTTATGAATCCCAAAGGATCTAAATAGGTACTATCAAACAACTAGAGGGGGGGTGAATAGGTGTAATACTTAAAAACTCAATCTCAGTGCAAAATAAAAACCAATGCGGAAAATAAAAACAGCACACCGAGATTTACGTGGAAACTCCAATCCAGGAGAAAAACCACGGGACCAACACGCAATAACAATCCACTAAGAATAGAAGAATAACAAGGTGATTACCGACTCCACGGACTCAACCCCTCCTTCAGCTTCTTCGGACCTTGCGCTGACCGGTTGGATATCCGCGCAATAACAATCCCTAAGAAAAGAAGAATAACAAGGTGATTACCGTCTCCACGGATTTAACCCCTCCTTCAATTTCTTGGACCTCGCGCTCCACCGTTTTGCCCGTCCACTGCTCACGTTCGAATCCACGAACGCACGCTTCGAATCCACGAAACGCCTTTAGCACACCGAATCCACGATGCCACGTCGAATCCACGACGCAAACTCAGTCGATAAGAATATTGACTTCGATGGTGATCCTCTGCTTAGATTCTCATTGAGGAACCGTAGAAGAAATCTCTAAGCAAAGATTAGATCAATTCGACAAAAGATATGTTCTTGAAAGAACCATCGAAT
Source organism: Tillandsia leiboldiana (assembly GCA_029204045.2). Taxonomy (NCBI): domain Eukaryota; kingdom Viridiplantae; phylum Streptophyta; class Magnoliopsida; order Poales; family Bromeliaceae; genus Tillandsia; species Tillandsia leiboldiana. The sequence continues at coordinate 27,988,644 of CM055072.1, forward strand.
TGACCTAAAAGAGGCTATGAAGAAGATCGATAAAAACCTAGCCTCTAGGGTTGCTCTCAAGTGTTTTATAAATTGATCGGCCGTAGCTCCCACGTTTTTGAGAAACCCTAAATGTCTATTTATAGTTTAGAAACCTTTGGAAAGAGATAAGAATCAAAAACATACCTTATCTGGAAATTTTCAGGACGCCGATCCGGATCGGATTTACTGCGATCCGGATCGTCGTAACGAGATTGACGATTCCAGAAAACCAAGGGTTCGGGATCCGGATTGCATTGCCCGATCCGGATCGTTCATACAAATCAGAAAACTTAACATTCGGGATCCGGATCGGAAATTGCATGGATCCGGATCGAAGTCTTGTATGAAGCAACAACCTTCGGGATCCGGATCGTTGGCTCTGATCCGGATCCTGAACAAGTCCGAACACCAGTTTTTGATTATTATGCAATTAAAAGTTTATCCAAGTGTTTCTACACTATAAGAAAGTATTCGGATCACCACAATTATTTAGTTAAACATACCTGATCCTCTTGAATACTTTCTTCTTGAGATTGATGTAACTGATCCACAATTCTTCAACTTCAATCTTCAAGACTCAAGACACTGAGTGTCAACTTGAGCTTTTGTTGAATCTTCTCTAGGTCTTTGATTGCTGATTGACAATTTGATCCCTTTAAGACTCCGACTCAACTCACTGACTTGACTCACGAAATATGCCAACACCAAAATGCCGTAACACTTCTCGGAGGTATACTTTTCCCCTGTTATCTGTGCAAGAGTTTACAGTTGTGTGGTTGTGAGATTTTGCGCACCTGTACTGTGGAATTTGTAACTTGGCCTACGGTTCTTGGAATTGGGCGTGCATGTACCCGTTTCGAAGGTCTCGACGAGACGATCGCTGTGATATTTTTATTGGAATTTTTTGGACACTTTCAGCAGGTGAAATAAGTGCATCTTTGGGACTGATTTTCAGTGTGTGCGTGCGTGGTTAATTTTTGGGATTTAAGTGTAATTGTGACCTTTTGTTGTACCCTGGATGGTTCGCGAGTGTTTTTGGAACACTGCTAGGAGCCAAGGTTTGCGCGACATGTACCGTGGATACGGGTTCAGCGGATTGTGCGTGCAAGTGGCCACGCTCTTCACCGACCCCAGGTTTGCCTTGGTTTGAGCACTTTAGGTGGGTAGGCTTAATTTGGTAACGGTTTAGGGGATTGGCAGGGTTTATATGCATGTTATGCCTTATGGGAGGTGTAATAGTGGATGTTCATGTATGGTTAAGATAAGCTTACCTGTGGGAATGTCACCCCCTATGATTGATAGCATGCCTAATTTAGTGTACAATCAATATGAGCAAGAGGTAAGCATGGAAACGGCCTAGATAATGTGGATTGGTGCTTACCTGATAATTGTACACGTTTGTTGAACTAGAGACTTAGCATGTGGTAGACAGATTATATTTATCCCACACTAGATGATATAGAGATCATACATGGTTATTCATTGGCCTATTTAGGCGGGATTGGTATATCATAGTAGGAATACTTTAGCATGCTTTGCTAATATATGTTTTACTCTCTTTTATCGTTTCCGAGGACAAAAGCTTGCTTGTATCAACATGTAGTTAGGCCATCTTTTACTGCTGCACTACTTATTGGAACTTGACTTAGGAGAAACCATGCTTTTCCTTTTCTCCTTCTTTGTGAGTCAGGCGGTCTATGTTGCTCGGGTGCGAGCAGGGGTCTGGGGTAGTGTAGCCAGGACATTGGTGTCAGGGACGGGTTGTGTTGGATTGCGGTTGGCAGGGTTTTGCGGCAACCGCGGATATTGGGCGGTTGACCGGATATTTATTTATGCACCAGATTGGGTATCTGATTTTTCTAGTGGACGGAGTTTCCCACTATTTGAGTATTTTTGCATCTGATTGGGGACCAGGGTCTTCTTTAGTGGTTGGGCTTTCCCACTTTGATCATAGTCATGATCTAGTCCTGCTATATAGAGACACTTGTGATATTGATGACAGAGATACTTTACTCGTGTGGGTCGCTCCCCTCGAGTGCCACTCCGGAGTAGGCTTCAGACCGTGTTGGGTTCCGGTCATTTGGACAGTGGAGATACTGAGTTCGTGAGATTGATGACAGAGCAGGCAGTACCGGGTTTTATACCGGTTCATTTGATTGGGTTTATTTCGGTCAGATACTTTTATTGTTGCACTCGTGTCAGGGAGACCGAGTGGAGTCTAGTAGCCGTGTTTAGACCAGTGCTAGTGTTGTTGGGAACCGTCTGGGGATCGACGGTTGTCCCAAGGCCTTTGTGAGTTGTTGACCGTTGTGCAAGAGGCTTGGTGATCTTGAGTTTATCCGTTCTGAGAGAGAGCGTGGATTTTGACTATAGCCTGCATGAGCCACTACTCGATAGCGAGTTAGTCCGTTTGGACGCCCTACGTAATTCCTGCCCGTCATCGGGAGGTGGTCGTAGGTGGGGCGCAGGTTTGACTGGACCAGATGTGGCAGTCAGCTCGATTGGGTCGATTGTGCACTTCATGTGCTAGTGGTTGCATACCATTCTTTGATTCTCCCCTCTTGAGCATTTAGATGGAGTCTTGGTAGCTGTTAGGTGACATCAGCGTTCTTGTTCAGTTCCCACTTCTTTGGGTATTTTATGTCTCTTGAGGACTTGGTGGGCAGACCGTCGGGTCTGGCGGTGGTACCCACTGAGAACTCCCTTTTTGGTGTAGTTCTCACACCCTTTGGGGGTTTTCCCCCTCCTTTTTCCTTCCTCTCCTTTGTTTTGCAGAGTCTTAGCGGGTGTTGCTGATTCTGCGGTTGTTGATCGAGGCGAGGAGGTCGCGTGCTAGATCCCTACCCGTCGTTGGAGAGTAGCGGTACCCCCTTCAGAGGAGACCTGCAGTAGATTGGCTATTTTGTTTTTCTCTTTTGAGAGACTCATGTAGTGAGGATATGATATGTATTGAGAGCCTGTACACTGATGTATTTATTGGAGATATCTCCCTGTTGAGTTTTGAGCTTTGTATATGAGGATATTGTATGATTATCATTTTTGGGAGATGGACATTGTTGTATTATTTACAGTTGTACAGTGGTTCATTTTAGTTATACAGCGGATTTTCATTTATAGCTCTGATATCTGTTAGCTGTAGTACTTTTCTTACAGGTAGGACGCTTCGCCTATGCGGGGTTAGCATAGGTGGCGGATCTGTTGGCGAGCCCGGGTCGCAGTTTCGACCCCGGGGCGTGACAGGCAACACTCATCCATGTGCTATACGTGATCCGGAACCTGATCCTCACGTGCACAAGCCAACAGTCCCGTCTCTAGTCCACGCGAAGCTACCCCTGCTCTACACAAGCGGTATCGGCATCAAACATGCTCCAACTCCGACACCCATAAGGAAAACCACACCTGGTAAGACGCAATCCACTATTCTGGCGCCCTCTAACCGGCTGCACAATCTCATCCACTAGACGCTGGTGGCCATCGCTCTATCTGCCTCGGCATCACGGCTCTATCAGCCTACCGGTAAGTCGGATGAACCTCTTCATCATGAAGGGGTAGTGGGGGTGCCGTCGCATGCGGCAAAACCATGAGCACTACTCTGGGACACTCTGCCTGAAAATGCCCTGACTATCTACATGAAAAGCATCGCCCCTGCCTGAGGTCACACTATGGCGATGAATGCGGCCCACCGCAAATGACATACTCATCCTGACACTACTGCTGGTGCTTCGACTGTCGAGAACCTTCTGGTCTCTGTCTTCTCTGAGACCCATGACCCTGAGACTGGAATCATGTAAGACCCGCTATCCTTTTCCCTCTGGTTAATCCCTTTCTTTTCCCCGGATGGAGAAATCCAGCGGATGCAAATATTTTCTTCCGTTAATTCTGGACGATCCGTTGAGGCTCGCGGGTAATTTTAGGTGCTACAGCTCGCAAAATCAAGAGCGGCGGTGCGATCGGATCTGAATTCCGACTCCGGGAGCTCCCAGAAATTAATTCCGAAGGTTGGACACCTTTCCGACGTTCCGGGATCCGTGCGGACGATCTGCACGCTTTTCGAGGCACCTGTTAGCCGCCAAATATTAGGGTATTATTATTACTAATTTATTATTATTAATTTAATATTGAATGGGGGGTTATAAAAAAGCCCGGCTTAAGGTTTGGGAAAAATGGGTCGTAATTATTTCTTCTTCTTTTCTCGACCGTGCGGCTAGGGCACTTGGGAGACGATCGGAACCGAGGAGAGAAAGGAACCGGCGACCCACCCCCTTTCCCTCTCTCACCCGAGATCCTCCCGACACGAGAACCCACGATCCCTTCCTCCTCCGCCGTTCAAGGGGTGCGGGACGTCGTAAGCTCGGCGGGCACACAGGACGGGACGAACCAACCTCCAATCTTTCCCCCAGGTGGGTAGAATTTCCAGAGTTGCTGGGAAAAGGGTGTAGGTCACATAAATTGCATAATCGGGCAAAGGTGTAACTTTAAGTGATAATTATTGATAATGCTAACCCCGTTTACACTAGTTACTTAATTAATTTCGAGGCTCTGGTTTTGCTACACGCACACCAGCGGTTTGGCCACCGCAAGGGTGTGCTTTTTCGGAAAAGTGGTACGTTGACCCGTGTACCCCACGTATTGGTGACGTAATATGGGGGCCCTCGCGGGTGGGGGGTGTGAGCGGTGAAGCCGAGGCAGGTGCTCGGCGGCCGAGGCAGGTGCTCGGCAGGGGACACCGGGGTAGGCGCCCGGTGTGACGCCCCAACTTCCCAGGGGGTCACCCATCCTAGAACTACTCTAGCTCTAGCACGCTTAACTCTCATGTTCCTCTTGGATTTTTCTACCATCCAAAATGCTATAGCCGGGTTAGAGATTTAGTCCTATTATATCATTTATATATAGGACTAATCCAAATTCCGGGGGTGTCACATTCTTCCCCCCTTTAAGCCCTGACATCCACGTCAGGCTCAAGCACACTCACAAGCACCAGGCGATGTGAGACTCGTCTCGCTAGCCTTAGCCAACCTTGTGGGGAGCTGCACTCCACCCACTATGGTCATTAGCCGGGGAGCCTCGCTTTACCCGCTATATAACCCTGGCTCACGCGAGACTCATCTAACATTTTCGGCTGGTGAACGGCTCTGATACCAACTGTGACGCCCCAACTTCCCAGGGGGTCACCCATCCTAGAACTACTCTAGCTCTAGCATGCTTAACTCTCATGTTCCTCTTGGATTTTGCTACCATCCAAAATGTTATAGCCGGGTTAGAGATTTAGTCCTATTATATCATTTATATATAGGACTAATCCAAATTCCGGGGGTGTCACACCCGGTGTGGTGGTCGGGAAAGGTGCCCGGTTTTGCTTGGTACAGGGTAGGTCACCGTTGATGATGATTGTACTCTGAGGAAAGGGGGTTGCTCCGGTTATCGTGGTTTGAGTTATTTTAGCCCTACTTGCATTTTATATTAATTCTAGTCACTGACTTCCCACTCTGTGACAGGTTCGTCCAGGGGCGAGTGCTAGGGCGCTGGTGAGGCCGCTTGTACGATGTTCTACTACTCTGAGTGACTGCTGATACAGTTGACTCTTCTCTTTTATTACTTTATTAGTCATGTCTAGTTAGAGGTGGTTTGCGATACCCCCGTGGGGTCGACGTGGATGTTATGTGTTCTTTATTTCACAGTTTTGGGTGTGCATGATTTTCCTTTCATCACTTGGCCATTTCGGAACTATGAACAACAAACTAACAAAAACCGGTTGCAAAAACCTATTTTAAAACATGGGTGTCGTGTGGGCACCGTTTTCAAAACCTTGTGGGATTTATGCGGTTTCGAAACGAACTTCAAAATCATGGCGTCGGGTAGGCGCCGCTTTTAAAACTCTGTGATTATTTATCCTTTTACAAACAGTCGGCCTTTTCTGAAGTATGTAAATAGATAGGAGATGTGGTTGTATGTTGAATGCATCTGAGCCTTGGATTAATGTGGTTAAAGATTGTATGAGGTGTATCTTGTGATCAGGACGTCGTGCGTATACAAAGGAGACTTTGCTCGTTTGCAGAGTGAATTTGTATATGCGGCGGGTCTGTGCACGTGCTGGGGGAAATCTGTCTTTAAAAAAAAAAAGAGTATGCTGATCTGGGGGCATCGGTGGCTCTTCTTCCGCGCGTTTAAACCCCCGGGGCGTGACAGATTAAGATGGTATCAGAGAGATGAACTTTAGCCACAATAGTCGGGGCCCAGCATCCACGGGGCGCAATACTCTAGCCACTGACTAATAAAGTGAACATCGTATAGATAAGTAGAACGCGAGTGCTCGTGGGGAAAGGGGCGGGGACTCAGCAGAATCCTTTTTGGGCCAGGACTTTATAGATATGTTAGGATTGATGGGTTCTCTTTGCATGTACAGATAGAGGTCCGGTCCCGTGAGTAATTGACGACGGAAATGGACATCTCCGACGAAGCAAATCGCCTCCTTCGCAACCAGCTGCGCGATGTGGCTGGGCAGTTGCTGACCCTCGCGGAGCGCTTGAGTATACTGATACGGGAACTTGAGGGTGTAGACCACTTCCAACGCGGCACCCGAGACGTTACCCCTCGTAGGGTGCCACCGACAGGCCTTTCTACCTTTCAGGAAGCGGTCAACTTGGCCGTGCGCACTGAGCTAGAGCGCGCCCGGCAGGAACACTCCTACCCCGGCCCGGCAGTGGACCCATACCTGAGGGCCGGGCAATTAAGCGCCCGAAAACTGGACAGAATCCTGGGCAGATGCCGAAGGAGGGACCTGAACCACCGAAGCCGTGCGTCATATGTGGTGGCGCGCACCCAATGATGACCTGCCCTTGGCCGGATGAACACTGTTTCTGATGTGGCAGGCCGGGTCACACGCGTTACACTTGCTCTCTGAAGCCGGCCATCACCAAGCCCCCGGCGCCACGACCCGACGAGATAAAATGGGCTGTCACCCCCACCCTCCAGGGGAGCCCTAACTCGAGGAGCCGGGCGAACCCACGCCTGAAGAAAGTACGGAAGGACGGGCAAATGCCAGCAGGAGGCCCGAAGTTGCTGCGAGGGCCCTGTGCTATCTGCGGGAAGGCGCACCACGTGACGAACTGCCTTTGGAGGACCTCCCACTGCAACAACTGTGGCAAGCCGGACCACACTCGAGCCTCATGCCCACGAGGATCAGCCGCTACAGCCGCAGCGCCGCAACCGGATGGACGAGGAAATGCCGCGGCCCCCGACCCGCAGAAGGACCAACCCGACGGCCCACGCTCGATAAGTTCCTACAGTACCGGGTCACTTCCCCGCCACGCCATACGTCGCTGGCCCAAGGGTTGTGGGCGGACTTCTCCGGCCGCCCCGGCGGATGACGCGACGTCCGGGAATGGGGAATAACAGGTAACACCTTAACCACTTTTTTTTTCTTCTTTCTTCGCTAGCTAGGGGATACCCCACGGACCGGAGCAACCTACCCTTGTCCGATCTTTATTTTCGTTAACTCTCCTGTCTTTGGTTTCTGCCTTTCGGTTCCCGTATCGTTTCGGCCCCGATCCAATTGGGGGCGAACGTCCACGAAAGGTTGTTTAGGGGCACCCAAGGTTTATCCCTTACCCTCGAAGTTCTTTTAATCGTCTCTTATCCCTTACCCCCGAAGTCCTTTTAACCGCCCTTTTCGGACCTGACCAAATTAGGCCTCGGTTGATACTTTGTTTTCGTCTTGCATTCTACGACTATGTACGAAAGAGGGATGGGGAGGGGTCACGACCGCACATTGACAACTAGGATATAGATAAGGTCATAGTATAGGACGGGTACTCCTCACCCAGGATGGAGGGCCTCCCCGATATATCCGCCCACCGATGGAGAGCACGAGGAACATCTGCGGATCGTTCTACAGACGCCTAGGGAATAGAGATTTTTTTTTTTTTTTTTTCGCCAAGCTCAAAAAATGCGAGTTTTGGCTGCGCGAAGTGGGGTTTCTGGGGCACATCATTTCGGCTGCGGGACTCGCGGTGGACCCGAAAAAGGTGGAGTCAGTAACCGACTGACCCCAGCCGACCACGGTGACGGAGGTCCGCAGTTTCCTAGGCTTTGCGGGATACTACAGACGCTTCGTCGAAGGCTTCTCGAAGATTGCGACTCCCCTAAAACCGCCTGACCTGGAAGGGAGAAAAATTCGTATGGACGGCCCAATGTCAAGAAAGTTTTTAGGAGCTCAAGAGAAGGCTAACGAGAGCACCGGTACTGGCGCTGCCGACACCCGGAGAGGACTTTGAAGTTTACTGCGACGCCTCACGAGTTGGATTGGGAGGTGTTTTGATGCAATAAGGGAAGGTGATAGCCTATGCCTCCCGACAGCTCAAGGAATACGAACGGAACTACCCGATACACGACCTAGAGCTTGCCGCAGTCATCTTTGTTCTGAAGCTTTGGAGGCACTATCTCTTTGGTGTCCACTGCAACGTATTCTCGGACCACCAAAGTCTCAAGTACCTCTTCACTCGGAAGGAATTAAACCTACGGCAGAGACGGTGGTTGGAGTTACTGAAGGATTATGACCTTACTAGCCAGTACCATCCCGGAAAAGCAAACGTGGTGGCGGATGCATTAAGTAGGGAGGGACGAGCCGAAGGAACGTCGGCAGGCCGGATTACCCAGCAAGAAGACCTGATCGCGAAATTCTCGCGATTACGGTTGGAAGTAGTACCGGCGGGGACGGTCGAGCAACTAATGTCCTTGGTGGTCGCGCCCACATTAATCGAAAGAATCCGAGAAGGTCAGGGTACCGACCCCCAGTTACAACGGGAATGAGCTAGAATCTCCCCAGAGCAGGAGGGAGACTTTTCGGAGGGGACAGACGGTATACTCCGGTTCCAAGGGCGGATATGCGTGCCCGATTCGTCAGACCTGAAGAAAGAGATCCTGACTGAAGCACATTGCGCCCCTTATGCGGCGTACCCTGGAGGCACCAAGATGTACAGGGATCTCAGGCAGACCTTTTGGTGGCCGAAACTGAAGAGAAACGTGACGCAGTTCGTGGCGCACTGCTTGGTTTGCCAGCAAGTGAAGGCCGAGCACCAACGACCGACGGGAAAGCTGCAACCACTACCGGTGCCAGAATGGAAATAGGAGCAAATCACAATGGACTTTGTCACCGGGCTCCCGCAATCGCGGCAGGGTCACGACGCCATCTGGGTCATTGTGGATCGGTTAACCAAGTCAGCTCACTTCCTGCCCATCCACACGACCTGGACACGCGATCGATTGGCTCAAGTCTACATCAGCGAGATTGTGAGACTACACGGGGTACCAGCATCAATCACCTCGGACAGGGACGCGAGGTTCGTTCCGAACTTTTGGCAGAGCTTACAACGGGCCTTGGGGACCAAGCTACACTTCAGCACAGCCTTTCACCCTCAGACGGACGGACAGTCCTAGCGGGTGATTCAGATCCTCGAGGACATGCTCCGAGCCTGCGTGCTTGACTTTGGAGACGGATGTCTGCGCCACCTACCTCTAGCGGAGTTCGCCTACAACAACAGCTACCAGGCTAGCATCCGTATGGCGCCATATGAAGCTCTGTATGGCAGGCGCTGTAGGTCTCCGATCTGTTGGGACGATCTAGGAGAGCGGAAGTTCTTGGGACCGAAACTGGTGGAAGAGACCGAGGAAAAGGTGCGCCTCATTAGGCAGCGGATGGTGACCGCCCAAAGCCGACAGAAGAGCTATGCGGACCAGAGGCGCCGCGATTTAGAGTTCCAAGTGGGGGAGCATGTGTTACTGCGGGTTTCGCCGTCCAAAGGGGTGAAGCGGTTCGGGCTGAGAGGCAAGTTGAGCCCACGTTATGTGGGGCCCTTCGAGATCATAGAGCGCATCGGCCCGATGGCCTATCGCCTCGCCCCACCGCCGAACCTTGACCGGGTGCACGATGTGTTCCACGTGTCCATGCTACGTAAGTACCTCCCCGACCCATCTCGGGTGCTCGACGTCACTGCGGTCGGGCTCAAAGAGGACCTAAGCTACGAGGAAGTGCCAGTGCGGGTCCTAGCACGGGAAGACAAAAAAAAAAAAAAAAAAAAAAATTTGCGGAATCGGACGATCCCCTACGTAAAAGTGCTCTGGAGCAATCAGGAGGAACGCGAGGCGACCTGGGAACCCGAGCCGAAAATGAGGGAGTGCTATCCAGACCTGTTTACCGCGGACGGGAGTTAAGTTTCGGGGACGAAACTTGTTTTTAGTGGTGAGTGATGCAAGACCCGCTATCCTTTTCCCTCTGGTTAATCCCTTTCTTTTCCCCGGATGGAGAAATCCAGCGAATGCAAATATTTTCTTCCGTTAATTCTGGACGATCCGTTGAGGCTTGTAGCTAATTTTAGGTGCTATAGCTCGCAAAATCGAGAGCGGCGGTGCGATCGGATCTGAATTCCGACTCTGGGAGCTCCCAGAAATTAATTCCGAAGGTTGGACACCTTTCCGACGTTTCGGGATCCGTGCGGACGATCTGCACGCTTTTCGAGGCACCTGTTAGCCGCCAAATATTAGGGTATTATTATTACTAATTTATTATTATTAATTTAATATTGAACGGGGGGTTATAAAAAAGCCCGGCTTAGGGTTTGGGAAAAATGGGTCGTAATTATTTCTTCTTCTTTTCTCGACCGTGCGGCTAGGGCACTTGGGACGTTGACCCGTGTACCCCACGTATTGGTGACGTAATATGGGGGCCCTCGCGGGTGGGGGGTGTGAGCGGTGAAGCCGAGGCAGGTGCTCGGTGGCCGAGGCAGGTGCTCGGCAGGGGACACCGGGGTAGGCGCCCGGTGTGGTGGTCGGGAAAGGTGCCCGGTTTTGCTTGGTACAGGGTAGGTCACCGTTGATGATGATTGTACTCTGAGGAAAGGGGGTTGCTCCGGTTATCGTGGTTTGAGTTATTTTAGCCCTACTTGCATTTTATATTAATTCTAGTCACTGACTTCCCACTCTGTGACAGGTTCGTCCAGGGGCGAGTGCTAGGGCGCTGGTGAGGCCGCTTGTACGATGTTCTGCTACTCTGAGTGACTGCTGATACAGTTGACTCTTCTCTTTTATTACTTTATTAGTCATGTCTAGTTAGAGGTGGTTTGCGATACCCCCGTAGGGTCGACGTGGATGTTATGTGTTCTTTATTTCACAGTTTTGGGTGTGCATGATTTTCCTTTCATCACTTGGCCGTTTCGGAACTATGAACAACAAACTAACAAAAACCGGTTGCGAAAACCTATTTTAAAACATGGGTGTCGTGTGGGCACCATTTTCAAAACCTTGTGGGATTTATGCGGTTTCGAAACAAACTTCAAAATCATGGCGTCGGGTAGGCGCCGCTTTTAAAACTCTGTGATTATTTATCCTTTTACAAACAGTCGGCCTTTTCTGAAGTATGTAAATAGATAGGAGATGTGGTTGTATGTTGAATGCATCTGAGCCTTGGATTAATGTGGTTAAAGATTGTATGAGGTGTATCTTGTGATCAGGACGCCGTGCGTATACAAAGGAGACTTTGCTCGTTTGCAGAGTGAATTTGTATATGCGGCGGGTCTGTGCACGTGCTGGGGGAAATCTGTCTTTCAAAAAAAAAGAGTACGCTGATCTGGGGGCATCGGTGGCTCTTCTTCCGCGCGTTTAAACCCCCGGGGCGTGACAAATCATGGCAACCTCGATCCACTCGACTGTCCCAAAATCAGGCGATACTGGACGTCTCTCTCCGGAGCTGGTCCCTCGCTCTCCGTCCCTCTCGGACATGATCACTGACCTCGGTCAATCCATCGAGTATGCACAATCGCTGCATCTAAAGTCGGCGCTCGCCGAGAATGCCCAAAGTGATAAATATCCCGATGCCGTCCCCTTTCAAACAGATTAACCTCCTGGGCCTCATCCTGGGCAACATGGGGCACACTGCTCAACCGTCGCAGAAACTCGTGAACAAACTCTTGAAGAGGTCGACTCCCCTGCTGCAGGCGTCTCAAATCCCCTTCCAGTTTCCGCTTTACACTGTTGGGAAGAAGGCCCCGAACAGCCAAGCACGAAACTCGGTCCAGGTCATCTACTGCGCTCCCGGTGGTCCAATGGGATGAACTCGACGCCACCAACTCTCGGCGTCTTTATCCAAAAGTGCGTAATCAAGTGCACCTGATGCTTCTCCTAGGTGAACAAATCCTCAAACAACTTCGCCATAGCAGCAATCCAGTTCTCGGCCTCCCAAGGCTCCAAACTCTGCCCTGAAAACTGCGGGGGATGGAACTGGCTGAAGTAAAACAACCGATCAGCAAACTCTCGCTGCTCCTACACTACTTACAGTGCGATCTGGGTCGAAATCGACGATGTCGCGGCCGGATGTACTAATGGCGATACCCCGGGAGATGCTCTCTGCTCAAGCATGCGCATCACGCGCTCCATGTTCTCTTCCTGGCGCCGCATCGCCCCAAACATCTGGGCTACCTGGGCCCGTAACTCTCAGACCTCACTCTGCTCTGTCCATTCAGCCTCCCGCTGTTCGGGCTCCTCATCCAAGGCCAATCGCGCCCTCGCCGCTGCACGGCGTCTCGGAGGCATCAAAGACAACTGCCACAACCAAACAACAGGACCACAAACACTCTCGACCCGATCAAGCGAAAGTCTAGAACATGTTAACCATTCTAAAGTATTATGTTGTCTGCAGCCAACATAATCACTTTAGAGAATAAACATGTAAAATCACTCGCCCCAATAGGTACAAACTCAATCAGGACTATCGCTAAAGTCACGAGTCACGCCCCGGGGTCGAAACTGCGACCCGGGCTCGCCAACAGATCCGCCACCTACGCCAAACCCCGCATAGGCGAAGCGTCCTACCTGCAAGAAAAGTAATACAGCTAACAGATATCAGAGCTATAAATGAAAATCTGCTATATAACTAGAATCAACCACTGTACAACTGGAAATAATACAACCATGTCCATCTCCCAAAATGATAATCATACAATATCCTCATATACTAAGCTCAAAACTCAACAGGGAGATATCTCCAATAAATACATCAGTGTACAGGCTCTCAATACATATCATCCTCACTACAACAGTCTCTCAAAAGAGAAAAATAAAATAACTAATCTAAAGAAGATCTCCTCTGAAGGGGGGGGTACCGCTACTCTCCAACGACGGGTAGTGATCTAGCTCGCGACTCTCTCGCCTCGATCAACAACCGCAGAATCAGCAACACCCGCTAAGACTCTGCAAAACAAAGGAGAGGAAGGAAAAAGGTGGGGGAAAACCCCCAGAGGGTGTGAGAACTACACCAAAAAGGGAGTTCTCAGTGGGTACCACCGCCAGACCCGACGGTCTGCCCACTAAGTCCTCAAGAGACAAAAACTAACCAAAGCCGTAAAGACTGAAATAAGGAAGCTGGAGACTCTCAACAGCTATCATGCCTCTATCTAAATGCCCAAAAGGGGAGAACCAAAGAGTGGTATGCAACCACCAGCACATGAAGTGCACAATAGACCCAATCGATAGACCAGTAATCACTGGCACTGCCTGCTATGCCTGCTTTGCTTGCTATGCCTGCCATGCCTGCTATGCTTGCCATGCCTGCTATTCCTGCCATGCCTGCTATGCCTGCCATGCCTGCTATGCCTGCCATGCCTGCCATGCCTGCCATGCCTGCCATGCCTGCTATGCCTGATATGCCTGCCACGTCTCGTACAATGGTCAACAACTCACAATGACCTTGGGACAACCGTCGATCCCCAAACGGTTCCCAACAACACTAGCACTGGTCTAAACACGGCTACTAGACTCCACTCGGTCCCCCTGACACGAGTGTAACAGTAAAGTAAACATCTGTAATAAACCCAATCTAGTGACGCCAGAAATACTGGTACTGCCTACTGTGCCTGACGAATCGGGTATGCTGGCCAATGCATAACACTGATAAGGGATAGGAGTCTCAATGACTCAAAGTAAGTAACAGATCGGCAACTATTACCGTCCGATCGCAAACAAAAGTGTTACGGAATTTGTGTTGGCGTATTTCGTGAAATTGTTTAAGTCTTGAAGATTGAAGATGAAGAAGTTTGGATCATATACCTCAATCTCAAGAAAGAAGAATTCAAAAGGATCAGGTACGTCTAACTAAATATTTTTGGTGATCCGAATACTTCTTATAGTGTAGAAACACTTGGATGAATTTTTAATTGCATAAAAATCAAAAACTGGACATTTTACATGTTCAGAGTCCGGACCGGGCATTACAGTCCGGACCCCGAACATAGGTTAGTTCATGCGCAGTTTCAGTCCGGACCATGGTAATTTCAGTCCGGACCCCGAACGTGGAAATTGATGAAATTGCATGAACAGTCCGGACCGTGGAAATTTCAGTCCAGACCCCGAATGTCATCTTTTCTAGAAAAAGTCTGTTTCGTCATGACAATCCGGACCGCAGAATTTCCAGTCCGGACCGTCGTCCTGTAAAATTCCAGAAATGGTTAGTTTTTTATCCTTATCTTCTTCCAAGGGTTTCTAACCTATAAATAGACCCTACGATTCATTTTTTAGGGTAAGCCGTATAGATCAATATACGACCGAAAAAGAAAAATCCACATATAGAGAAGAAAGGAAATCAATAGATCTAATTCTATGTTTCTTCATCTATATTGATTAGTTTGATTCTAGGTTTTCATACTCAGATTTTGAGTAGAATCAAACTAATGAATACTTAGATGGTATTTCCGATCTATCTTTAATCTAAGTATTCGGCGGATCATCACCACCCAAAAACAACGATTTTCCCAAAATCGGCGCGTGGACTCGCGTGGCCTTGTGGATTCAAGGTGCTACCGCTCTCATGGATTCGGAGCGAGGTACGTTCGTGGATTCGAGACGTGCTACTGGGTGAAGACCGTGGATTCGGTCGGACGTCGTGGATTCGACGTCGGACGTCGTGGATTCGGCGTTGGACGCAAATCGTGGATTCGAGGAGCGTTGCGGAGCGAGCGGAGAAGATCTACTAGGAGCGTATGGAAAAAGGTTGAGTCGTAAGTGTGTACGGTAAATCACCTTGTACGTGTTTCAATTCTAGTGGATTTCGCCGTGTTATCGGTCCCGTAGTTTTTTACTCCGGTTTGGAGTTTTTCCACGTAAAAATCTTGCATGTTATTTTTATTTTCGCATTGGATTTTATTGCGCAATGATTTTTTGAGTGTTTATGGTTTACACCTATTCACCCCCCTCTAGGTGTTTTTTCCCCTATTTAGATCCAATTATACATAACCCAACAAGTGGTATCAGAGCGGGAATAGGGTTGTAAACAATGGTTGAAGGTGGAAACATCAACAGACCCCTGTTCTTCGATGGAACAAATTATGCCTACTGGAAAGTACGGATGAAAGCCTTTTTAATTTCCATCGACGAACGGGTGTGGCAATCAATCGAGTTAGGATGGTCTAATCCAACTGAAATTATTGCTGATGTTCGCACCATCAAACCTAGGTCGAAATGGACCAAGGAAGAGGTTGATGCATCTTCTTACAATGGCAAAGGTGTTAACGCTCTATTTAATGCTTTGTCACAAACTGAGTTCTCTCGCGTCTCTGCATGTGAGACTGCGAAAGGAATCTGGAATGTTCTTCAAGTTACACATGAGGGAACTAACCTTGTGAAGATTCAAAAGCTGCAAATGCTTACGAGCAAGTTTGACTCTATTTTCATGGTAGAAAATGAATCATTCACAGACTACTATACACGATTGCAAGACATCGTGAATACATGTTGTGGTGACCCGGATCTCTACAGGGCTTCTACAGTGTGACCTGCAGCTTTTGGGGGCCTCTGTGGCGCGACGGCGGTGTTTCTGCATCCATTTGGTCACAAGTGATGGTTTTTGGGTGTTTAATTGGATCACTTGGGCATTAGGATGACCCTGTCGGATGTTTAGATGTGGTTTCGCACGAATCGGGCATCAAATTTGGACTCAGTGCGGAATTTGGATTAAAAATGCCCTTCGGGATGCCTTCGACAAATTTTGGAGTTGGAATTTGGCAAAACGGACAGCGGATTTGGATTCAGCGCGCGAAAACGGTGAAAACGGACTATTTACTTGTATTTTTCGGAGTTCGAATGCAAAAGCGTGTTTTTCGAGGCATGGGGTACTGTTCCGGCGGCCGGAGTTGCGCGGGCAGCGGCGGCGGGCGGCGGAGCGCGGCGGTGGACTGTGGCGCTGTCGGCCGGTCCATCGCAGAGGCGTGCACCCGGGGGCAGGGCAGGTGGCGGCTCCCGGTTGGCCGGCGCAACAGGCGCGATCCACGGGAGACGTGCGGGTGCACGGTGGACCGGCGGGGGACACGTGGCACCTTCCTACTGGTTCGGTGCATTGGGCTTACGTGCACCAG
Source organism: Tillandsia leiboldiana (assembly GCA_029204045.2). NCBI lineage: Eukaryota > Viridiplantae > Streptophyta > Magnoliopsida > Poales > Bromeliaceae > Tillandsia > Tillandsia leiboldiana. The sequence continues at coordinate 28,005,059 of CM055072.1, forward strand.
GCGCAGCGAGCGAATGGGCTGACACGTGGCACCTCCCCACTGGTCGGGGTACTGTTCGCGGCAGGTGGGGCGACGTGCGCTGGCAGGCGGGCAGGTGGCCGTACGGCGGGGCAGGTGGCCGTACGCGCGGGGGCAGGCGCACGACGTGCGCGGGGCAGGCGCGGTCAACGCCACATGGCGGAGCGCGGGACGCCGGTTTTGCTGTTGCCTGTTCGGTGATGATGTGGCGCGCTGTGGGCGTTTCGGGCGTTTGATGGACGGCCGAGATCTGGGTACTGTGCGCGCCCGAAAAGTTTCGGGCGCCCGGAAGTTGGGACACTTTGGGTATTTTGTTAATTGTTCAGTTTTGGCTATAAATACCTCCCTTTGGCCTGCGGTTTGAGGCTTTTCCCCAGCTCCTCTCTCTCTGCAACCATAAGCAAAGTTGTTCATCTTCCTGTGGAGCATCTCGTGAAGAAGTTTGGGAATTTTTGGTGGCACGCACTTCGAGGTTGCGGCTTTTCGGCGCAGTGCGACTTTCCTTCACCGGTGATCCCCTTCGTCGCGTTTCGGTGCTGTCACGCCCCGGGGCTCGAATCGCGCGGAAGAAGAGCCACCGATGCTCCTGATTCAGCCATATATTTTTTTTTGTAAACCAACGCTCCCCGGTGCGTGTCCAGACCCGCCGCATACCCAAATTCGCTCTGCAAACGGGCAGAGTCTCCTTTGTATATGCACGGCGTCTCACACACAAAATGTCTCACAAGGCGTAGCACATACAATCTCTAACCACATCAGTTGGGGTCTCGTGCACATACAACCAAACGACTCACATGATATTCTAATAATCACTTAGAACATAGAGGCCGATGTTTCGAAAAGAAAAATAATCACAAGGTTTTGAAAACGGCATCCACACGATGCCGATCTTTGTGAAAACATTTCGCAAGCACATAAATCCCACAAGGTTTGTAAAATTCGGTGCCCACACGACACCCACGTTTTAAAAGTAGTTTTCGCAACCGGTTTTCTTTGCTTTTCATTGTTTAAAACGGCCAAGTAAGAAAGAATGCAATAATCATTCGCTTATTCAAAAAGGGGAAAAAGGCAACATCCACTTCGACCCCACGGGGGTGTCGCAATCCACAACTAGCTAGCATGAGTAATAAAAGAAAAGGAAAGGAAAGTCACTGTATCTGAAGTCACTAAAAGCCAGAACAGCACTCTCGCGGCCTCACCGGCGCCCTAGCACTCGCCCCTGGACGAACCTGTCACGGAGTGGGAAATCAGAGACTAGAAATAGCATGATAAGCATAAAAGAACAATAATAGGGCAAACCACAAAACCGGAGCAACCATCCCTCTCATGCATCATCCACCATAACCACACCCTGTATCAAAACAACATCGGACACCTTTCCCGATGTCCACCGCCGAGCACCTGCCTCGGCCGCCGAGCACCTGCCTCGACATCACCGCTCACACCCCCCACCCATGGGGCCCCCCATTCCTAACGCCACCCTCGCGTGGGGTACACGGGTCAACGTACCACTTTTCCGGAAAAGCACACCCTTGCGGTGGCCAAACCGCTGGTGTGCGTGTAGCAAAACTTGAGCCTCAGATTGATATTAAGTATAATAACATAACAGGGTTAGTGCATAATCAGAAGGAGACTAACAATTCCACCTTGCCCCAACATGCTATTTCTAACAGTAAATCCCTATTCCCACAATCCCCGGGAATGTACCCACCTTGTGTGCGTCGTCCTGTGTTCGTCCAGTCCGCGTCTGTGCACCAGTCGCCAGCAGCGTCCCGCGCTCCTGAAGGAACATGGGCAAGTCAAGACTTAGAGGTACGAAACTTACATCGACTCCCAACAGCGTGCGGTGGAGTTCCCCGCACGGCACCGGCCCGTGCGGCGTACACTCCGCCTGGGCGCAGCCCCGCGCGGCACCAGCCCGCGCGGGCGCCCCTCCTGCGGGCGGCCCCGCGCGGCCGAGCGCCGCGCGGGCGCGCTGCCCGCGGCGCGGGGCGACCCCGCGCGGGCACCCCTCCTGCGGAAGGCCCCGCGCGGCCGAGCGCCGCGCGGGCGCGCTGCCCACGGAGCGGGGCGGCCCCGCGCGGCACCAGCCCGCGCGGGCGCCCCTCCTGCGGGCTGTCCCGCGCGGCCGAGCGCCGCGCGGTGCGCTGCCCGCGGTGCGGGGCGGCCCCGCGCGGCACCAGCCCGCGCGGGCGCCCCTCCTGCGGGCGGCCCCGAGCGGCCGAGCGCCGCGCGGGCGCGCTGCCCGCGGTGCGGGGCGGCCCCGCGCGGCACCAGCCCGCGCGGGCGCCCCTCCTACGGGCGGCCCCGCGCGGCCGAGCGCCGCGCGGGCGCGCTGCCCGCGGTGCAGGGCGGCCCCGCGCGGCACCAGCCCGCGCGAGCGCCTCTCCTGCCGGCGGCACCGCGCGGCCGAGCGCCGCGCGGGCGCGCTGCCCGCGGTGCGGGGCGGCCCCGCGCGGCACCAGCCCGCGCGGGCGCCCCACCTGCGGGCGGCCCCGCGCGGCCGAGCGTCGCGCGGGCGCGCTGCCCGCGGTGCGGGGCGGCCCCGCGCGGCACCGCCCTGCGCGGGCGCGCTGCCCGCGGTGCGGGGCGGCCCCGCGCGGCACCGGCCCGCGCGGGCGCCCCTCCTGCGGGCGGCCCCGCGCGGCCGAGCGCCGCGCGGGCGCGCTGCCCGCGGTGCGGGGCTGCCCCGCGCGGCATCGGCCCGCGCGGGCGCCCCTCCTGCGGGCGGCCCCGCGCGGCCGAGCGCCGCGCGGGCGCGCTGTCCGTGGTGCGGGGCGGCCCCGCGCGGCACCGGCCCGCGCGGGTGCCCCTCCTGCGGGCGGCCCCGCGCGGCCGAGAGCCGCGCGGGCGCGCTGCCCGCGATGTGGGGCGACCCCGCGCTGCACCCGCCCGCGCGGGCGCCCCACCCGCGGCCGGCCCCGCGCGCGGCGGTACGCGACGGCGCCGCCCCTCCTCCCTCCTCGTGACCAACAAAACGAAGGGAACAAGATTACCCGAACGAAAACGCACCCCGACTCACCTCGATGTGCGAAAAAGGAGGAAGGAGAGGGATCGTCCGCTTGCCTCCACCGGTCCACCCTCGCCCGAGTGCTTGGTTACTCCTTGACGGCGGCTACGAGGGAAGAAGTAAAAGAAAAGAGGCGGCCACAAAAACAAATGAAACCCTAATACTCTTTCACATCCAGCTATATATATACTAAAAAGTTAGGGTTTACCTTAAAAGGTGTGCGGGTTGCCAACACGGATCCCGAGACGCCTAAGGGGACCCCAACTTCAAGAATTAATTCTGGTCAGACCGGAAGTCAGAAATTGAAACCGATCGCGCCCGCGCGCTCCGCTCCGCGAGCTCTACCGCCTAAAATTATCTGCGGGCCCCGACGGTCTGTCCGGAAAAACACCAAAATGAGGCCCCAGGTCGGACATTACAAGAAGAGGGTGACCAGAAAGGTTAAGGAAAGACCGGGTCTTACACCACTTACCGCTAAAAACAAGTTTCGTCCCCGAAACTTAAACTTCCCCAGCGGCGAACAGGTCCGGGTAGCACTCCCTCATCTTTGACTCGGGTTCCCAAGTTGCCTCACGCTCTTCCTGATTGCTCCAAAGCACCTTTACGTAGGGAATTGTCCGACTACGCAGCTTTTTGTCCTCCCGGGCTAGGATCCGTACCGGTACTTCCGCGAAACTTAAATCCTCTTTGAGCTCAATCGCAGAGACGTCAAGCACTCGCGATGGATCGGGGAGGTACTTCCGAAGCATGGATACGTGGAACACATCATGAACTCGGTCCAGCTTCGGTGGTAGGGCGAGGCGGTAGGCTACCGGGCCGATGCGCTCCAGAATCTCAAACGGCCCCACGTACCGCGGGCTCAACTTGCCTCTCAACCCAAACCGCTTTACCCCCTTTGACGGCGACACCCGCAACAACACGTGCTCTCCCACCTGGAATTCCAAGTCGTGACGTCTCTGGTCTGCATAGATCTTCTGCCGGCTCTGGGCGGTCGCCAATCGTCGCCTGATGAGGCGCACCTTTTCCTCAGTCTCGGCCACCAGGTCCGGCCCCAAAAACTTTCTCTCCCCCAGATCGTCCCAACAGATCGGGGATCTGCAGCGTCTGCCGTACAATGCTTCGTACGGCGCCATCTGGATGCTCGCTTGGTAGCTGTTGTTATAAGCGAACTCTGCAAGGGGTAGGTAGCGCGACCATCCGTCTCCCAAATCCAGTACGCACGCTCGAAGCATGTCCTCGAGTATCTGAATCACCCGCTCGGATTGCCCATCCGTTTGGGGGTGAAAGGCTGAGCTGAAGTGTAACTTGGTCCCCAAGGCTCATTGTAGACTCTGCCAAAAGTTCAAAACGAACCTTGTGTCTCTGTCCGAGGTAATCGTTGTCGGCACCCCATGTAGCCTCACAATCTCGCTGAGGTAGACTTGAGCCAGCCGGTCGCGTGTCCAGGTCGTGTGGATGGGTAGGAAATGAGCTGACTTCGTTAACCGATCCACGACAACCCAGATGGCGTCGTGTCCCTGCTGCGAACGTGGGAATCCGGTGACAAAGTCCATTGTGATTTGCTCCCATTTCCATTCGGGCACGGGTAGAGGTTGCAATTTCCCCGCCGGCCGTTGATGCTCGGCTTTCACCTGTTGGCAAATCAAGCAGTGAGCCACAAACAGCGTCACGTCTCCCTTCAATCTTGGCCACCAGAAGGTCTGTCGGATATCCCGGTACATCTTGGTGCCTCCAGGGTGCGCCACGTAGGGGGCGCAATGTGCTTCAGTCAGGATTTCCTTCTTTAGGTCCGGCAGATCAGGCACGCAAATCCGCCCTCGGAACCGAAGGGTGCCGTCTGTTCCCACTGCAAAGTCTCCTTTCTGCTCCGGTGAAATCTTATCTCGTTCCAGCTGCAGCTGTGGATCCGCACCTTGGCCTTCTCGAATCCTCTCCAATAGGGTCGGCGCGACCGTTAAGGACAAAAGCCGTTCGATCGTCCCTGCTGGTACCACTTCCAACCTCAGTCGTGAGAACTCCGTGATCAAGTCATTCTGCTGCGTGATCGTGCCCGCCGAAGTTCCTTCTGCTTGTCCCTTCCTGCTTAGGGCATCGGCTACCACATTTGCTTTCCCCGGGTGGTACTCGATGGTTAAGTCGTAATCCTTCAGTAGCTCCAACCACCTCCTCTGCCATAGGTTAAGCTCCTTCTGGATGAAGAGGTACTTAAGGCTTTGGTGGTCCGAGAACACATTGCAATGCACACCGTAGAGATAGTGCCTCCACAGTTTCAGAACGAAGACTACTGCGGCAAGCTCCAGGTCATGGATCGGGTAGTTCTGTTCGTAATCCTTGAGTTGCCTTGAGGCATAGGCTATGACTCTTCCTTGCTGCATTAGTACTCCTCCCAGTCTGATTCGCGATGCATCGCAGTAGACTTCGTAGTCTTCCCCGGGGGTTGGTAGGGCAAGCACCGGCGCTCTTGTTAACCGCTTCTTAAGTTCTTCGAAATTCTCCTGGCATTGGGCCGTCCAAATGAACTTTACTCCTTTCCGGGTTAGGCGGTTCAGAGGGGTCGCAATCTTCGAGAAACCCTTCACGAAACGCCGGTAGTACCCTGCAAGGCCCAGGAAGCTGCGCACCTCTGTCACCGTGGTCGGCTGGGGCCAGTCGGTCACCGACTCCACCTTCTTAGGATCCACCGCGACTCCCGCTGCTGAAATGATATGCCCCAGAAATCCCACCTCGCGAAGCCAAAACTCGCATTTCTTAAGTTTTGCGAAAAGCTCCTGCTCCCTAAGAGTCTGTAGAACAATTCGTAGGTGCTCCTCGTGCTTCTCATCGGTGGTGGAGTAAATTAGGATGTCGTCGATGAAGACCACTACGAACTGATCCAGGAAGGGTCTGAAAACTCGGTTCATCATGTCCATGAACACGGCTGGGGCATTGGTAAGCCCGAATGGCATTACTGTGAACTCGTAATGGCCATACCGAGTCCGGAACGCCGTCTTCGGAATATCCTCGTCTCGAACTCTAAGCTGGTGGTAGCCCGACTGCAGGTCAATCTTCGAGAAGACGGTTGCACCCCGCAGCTGGTCAAAGAGGTCATCAATCCTAGGTAGGGGATACTTGTTTTTCACTGTGACCTTGTTGATTTCCCGGTAGTCGATGCACAACCGCAAGCTCCCGTCTTTCTTCCGTACAAAGAGTACAGGTGCGCCCCAAGGGGACACACTCGGTCTGATAAACCCCCTGTCCAGAAGATCCTCCAGCTGCGCCTTAAGTTCTTTCAGCTCCGCGAAGGCCATCCTGTAGGGGGCCTTCATGATTGGTCGTGTGCCGGGTGGAAGCTCAATAGGAAAAACAACTTCACGCTCAGGGGGTAAACCAGGTAGTTCGGCCAGAAAGACATCTGGGAAGCCCCTCACCACAGGGATGTCGGAGAGTGCCGTAGAGGATCCGGCGGCCAGGGCCACCGACACCAAGTAGGCCATACACCCGCCCTCAACCAACTTCCTGGCTCGGGATGCAGGAATCATGGAAGAAAAGGAAACGCTCTTGCAAGCCAAGTACACGTTCTCCGGAAAATCGGGGTACATCAGTCGCACCTCGCGCTTCTCGCAGTCAATGACTGCAAGGTACCACGTGAGCCAATCCATTCCGAGCACTACATCATACTCTTTCAATGGAATGACTACCAGATCCCAGGGGCACGGGAGCCTTCCCATCCATATAGGGCAGGAAGGTACAAGGTTGCGTGCCTCCAAGGATCCCCCCGCGGTGTGAACGGTCATCACACTGGGCAAGGGTTTCAACTCAAAATCATGGGTCAGTGCGAAATCACGAGACATAAACGAGAGGGTCGCCCCGGTGTCAAAAAGGGTTCTAGCGCGATAAACAGAAGCAAGAGTGATACCTGCGACGACGTGCTCAGACGGGCGTGTCTCCTGCTGACCCATCGAATAGACGCGGCCTCCCGAAGGTGGTGGCTTTTCCCCTGCAGATCGGGGTGCTGGCGGTCTGGGGGCCGACGTCATCGGAGCTTTCCCTCGCCCTGCGTGCCGGGGTGAAGGCACGGAGGCTGCTGAAGATGTGGTGCCTTGGTTCAGGGGGCAGTTGAAATGGAAGTGCCCCTGCTTGCCACATCAGAAGCAATGGTCCTGTCTCTTGGAGCAATCCATCACTCGGTGCGCCCCGCCGCAGATCATGCAAGGACGATCCTCTGAGCGTTGTCCCTCTCCTGGCGCTCCCCTGGTCCGCTGCTGGGGCCTCCACCGCTTAGGGGGCCGATTCCCGCTGGAGGAGCCCCCTCCTCCTGAAGTCGTCTGGGTCCGCTTCCTGTCGTCTTGCTGATGGGGGCCTTCCCTTCGGGCGCGCGTGACGGCAAAGCCTCGTTCAACAATGGTGGCTTGGTCGACCACCATCTGAAAGGTATGCAGATCCGCCGCGTCCACCACTTGGAAAATGTCAGTCCTCAATCCATCCACAAACAGTTGCGCCTTATGGGATTCATCCCGAATGACGAACGGGACACAGTTCGCCAGTCTCACGAACTCCCTCTGGTACTCCATTACTATTTTGGTTCCCTGCCTGATGTGGTTGAGGTCGTGCTCCAGTTGTTTCTTCACGCTGTTGGTGAAGAATGCCCCGAACAGCTGCTGTTTAAATATAGTCCATGACGGAAGGGTAGCGCCCGTCGCAGATCCGGGGCGTACGGTCTTCCACCAAATGCGGGCATTCCCCTCGAGTAAGTGGGCAGCCAGGGGGACCCGCTCGTGGTCTTCCATCAACAGGTCCTCGAATAATTTCTCCATCGTGTCCACCCACTTCTCCACGACCCAGGTGTCTGTCGTGTCCCCCTCAAACACTGGCGGGTCGTACTTCTTGAAGTCGGCCAGGTTGGCGCGCACGCGGTCTCGCTCGTTTGGTAGGTTCGCCCCCTCCTTCGCGACGTTAGCGGTCGCGGCGGAAGTGGGTAACACTACCGTCACACTCGGGGCAATTCCGACGATTGGTGTCGTCTGCGGCCCTGCCGCTGCCGTCGAAGGGGCCACCTCTGGCGCCGTCGGTTGGGTTAAGGGCACCTCAAGCGCCGAGGCCCGGGTAGGGGCAGCCCCTCCTTCGGTCTCCATCGTCAGCGGTCCCATTGCCGGTGTAGCTGGCCCCGGGAGAGGGCCCGGGGCAACCTCCGCCGTCGCAGCGGCTTGCTGTTGCTGCGTCAGTTGGCGCACGCGGTCGTTCAGGGCTGCCAACTGCCCCGCCATCTCTCGTAGCTGCTGCCTTAGGAGCTGATTCTCCGCAGTTGTCGCTACCGCTGCGTCCGCCCCTGTGTCCTCGGCTGTGGATCTAGTCCTGGCCATGATCTGAACATTTGCACGAACCAGTTACTCCTAGTTTAAGCAAAACGGAACACCGCTAATGCTGGCCCAAAAAGGGAGAAAAAGAAAAAGAACACAAATTCCCCCCCCCCTTTCTCTCAACGAGCACTCGCGTTTTATTTATTTATCCCGTGTTCACTTTATTACTTAGTAGCCAGAGTTTTGCGCCCCGTGGATGTTAGGCCCCGGCTGTTGTGGTTAAAGTTTACCGCTCTGATACCATCTTAATCTGTCATGCCCCGGGGCTCGAATCGCGCGGAAGAAGAGCCACCGATGCTCCTGATTCATCCATATATTTTTTTTTGTAAACCAACGCTCCCCGGTGCGTGTCCAGACCCGCCGCATACCCAAATTCGCTCTGCAAACGGGCAGAGTCTCCTTTGTATATGCACGGCGTCTCACACACAAAATGTCTCACAAGGCGTAGCACATACAATCTCTAACCACATCAGTTGGGGTCTCGTGCACATACAACCAAACGACTCACATGATATTCTAATAATCACTTAGAACATAGAGGCCGATGTTTCGAAAAGAAAAATAATCACAAGGTTTTGAAAACGGCATCCACACGATGCCGATCTTTGTGAAAACATTTCGCAAGCACATAAATCCCACAAGGTTTGTAAAATTCGGTGCCCACACGACACCCACGTTTGAAAAGTAGTTTTCGCAACCGGTTTTCTTTGCTTTTCATTGTTTAAAACGGCCAAGTAAGAAAGAATGCAATAATCATTCGCTTATTGAAAAAGGGGAAAAAGGCAACATCCACTTCGACCCCACTGGGGTGTCGCAATCCACAACTAGCTAGCATGAGTAATAAAAGAAAAGGAAAGGAAAGTCACTGTATCTGAAGTCACTAAAAGCCAGAACAGCACTCTCGCGGCCTCACCGGCGCCCTAGCACTCGCCCCTGGACGAACCTGTCACGGAGTGGGAAATCAGTGACTAGAAATAGCATGATAAGCATAAAAGAACAATAATAGGGCAAACCACAAAACCGTAGCAACCATCCCTCTTATGCATCATCCACCATAACCACACCCTGTATCAAAACAACATCGGACACCTTTCCCGATGTCCACCGCCGAGCACCTGCCTCGGCCGCCGAGCACCTGCCTCGACATCACCGCTCACACCCCCCACCCATGGGGGCCCCCATTCCTAACGCCACCCTCGCGTGGGGTACACGGGTCAACGTACCACTTTTCCGGAAAAGCACACCCTTGCGGTGGCCAAACTGCTGGTGTGCGTGTAGCAAAACTTGAGCCTCAGATTGATATTAAGTATAATAACATAACAGGGTTAGTGCATAATCAGAAGGAGACTAACAATTCCACCTTGCCCCAACATGCTATTTCTAACAGTAAATCCCTATTCTCACAATCCCCGGGAATGTACCCACCTTGTGTGCGTCGTCCTGCGTTCGTCCAGTCCGCGTCTGTGCACCAGTCGCCAGCAGCGTCCCGCGCTCCTGAAGGAACATGGGCAAGTCAAGACTTAGAGGTCCGAAACTTACATCGACTCCCAACAGCGTGCTGTCACGGGGTCAGCTTTTTCGCCTTAAAATTACCCCATGCGGCGCTCAAGTGTCGCACACCCGAGCCAGCCTTCCCGAGTCCCCTTGCCACGGACACGCCCTCGAACTTAAACAGCGGGATCCAAACTCAAGCATTAACCAAGCATGCTCCTCCACGAGCCTGACTGCCCGGTGCCGCGCCTTACGTCGAACCCTTTGTCGAACTCCGCGAGTTCCGAACAAACAACCCCGCCACCGAGGCTGGCCTTCAAGCCGAGTATATTCCGCCTAGCCGGACAAACTCTCCTCGAGAGTGCTACTTAACCGAATGTCCCTTTGCCTCCGAAGCAAACATCCAGGACAATACAAGTTCTCACAATTTAGTCCATTCGAATGGGCCCGAGCGAGTTGCCCTTGCGCGTTCCGCTCGTCTGCTTAACCGAGCGACCCGTCCCACGCATCTCGCCCGTCTGCCAGCCCGTTGCCTTGCCAAGGCGCCGCGCGCCCCGCAATTCCCACGACAGGATCCATAGTCAGGTCGGGCATGTCCCGTTCCGCCGGCCACCTAGTTCCGTCATCGCTCCCGATTCGGTCCAAGGTCCGCTTCCCGAATACCCCACACTACTTGTCCCCGCGTGTGTTCCCTTCGCAAGGGTTTGCCAACCTAGCGACATTCTCCCCGCGTCGCCAACCCCCTGGCACCTCCATTGCACGACCATGCTTGGCCGCCAACACACTCGGCCCAGCATCCAAGGTTGCTTGACGGATGTCGCTCACAATCGAATCAGCCTCGCTCCGCTTCGCTAGCCGTTCGGCACCTCCATTGCACGACCATGCTTGGCCGCCAACACCCTCGGTCCTCTCCATGGCCCACTTAACGAAAACCAGCATCGATTGTCTCCTCTTACTTCGTGGGCCGCGCCGCACGAATCCCCACTCGGCACCACTGCCTTTGCGAGCCTTGACCATTACGGCGGACCGACCGTTCCTTCGCCTCGCGAACTTCGTAGGCCTCGCGCCTCACGAATCCCCGCTAGGCACCCACATGCCTTCGCAAGCCTTGTCCCTTGAGGCGGACCAACCTTTCGCAAGACTGTCCCTCATCCGCTCGTTCGCTCCACTACAGAGATCCGAAACGGCATAAGGTAGTGCAAGCGAACCTAGAGGCAAAACCTCTGGGCCAACCCCGCTCCGTAATGCCGTCGACCTCGTGTCTTTGGCATTACCCTAAGCCCGTGTGCTCAACGACCATCAAATCCCGCTCACACGAACCTAGGCTTGGCGACTCCGCTCGCCAAGGGATGGCCTATGTCCTATAGGCCAACGGGGGAGTCGGGGCCACTTCGCAAGTGTCCAACCCCTCCTCATGTAACCCACGAGGCATCCACCCCTTTGGCACCCCGGGGGTACAAAGGTGCTCACCGAGGGGTACGTTTTGAAACCCCGCATGCGGCACCATTTCCATGGTCATGGCATGGGCCATTGCTAGGGAATTGCCCCCGTTGGTTCGCCCACGGCTCAACCCTGACGGATTGTCCCAACTTCGCAAACCCGTAACTCTGTCAACCCAAATGCCTACCAAATGTCATCCAAAAGTGGCCCCCAAGGATGTCACGGTCGAACCAACACGATCGACACGTGACAGACTCCCCCACCCAAGTTATCGACGCCCTCGTCGATGTCCATCTGTTCTCCAGCTTTCGTTGATAGCTGCCAACCACTACTCCAGATCAGAGCCGCCCTCGGCCTTGGCATCGCATGCCACACTGATCCACCCTGAGCATGTCCGCTACCCAACGTGTTGCTGAAACTCCTTGGTCCTCTCGACCAAACCACGGATCAGAGCCGCCCTCGGCCTTGGCATCCCATGCCACACTGACCCAACACTGTACAAACCATTCTGTCCCCTTGAGTTGAAGCTCCCAGCTCCGGATGCCTCCCCCGCACCACAAAACTCCTCCACGGAACTAGAATGTTAACCTTGTCGTCTGCTCACGACAACCCAGATGGCACTGGCACTCCACTGCAACTCGGTCCTTCTCGAGGCGCTACTCGGCCCTTCTGTCCCTTTCGCCCCTACTTAACCCAAGTCTCCTGCAGCTAGTAGCCAACCTTATGCCTCCCTCTCAGGGAAATCCCTTTCCAGCTAGCGATCTCTTCCCAGAACGCTACCGGACCAACTAGTGCACTCGGTATACTCCGCGAATATACCTATCCAAGCGTGCACGAGTTCCTTTGAAATCAGTAGAGTGGCCCTCCCTCGCTCCCTCCGAGGTCAAACTCCAAACGTCCCAACGTCTTGGAGCGTCCAACGCGAATCAGCTCGCAGCTCGGCTTCGCTTCTCCACCTCAAAATATCACAAACTGCGGTCGGGCCAGATCGCATCCAACCCCTTCCAATATCCATGAGTACTTCTGCCTTTCTCGGGCCACTCCGCACACAACTTTTGCCTCACAAATGCCGCTGCAATCACATAACGTCAAGCCATCACCATGGTCTCCATGAGTTTTCGAGTCTTTCGTCGAGACAAACTTGTGCTCGGCTACTTCGCACCTCTACTTGCTCCACCATGAACTCTTGTTATGCCTCCTGACTGCTCCGCACTTTCGCTACTCGTTGCTGCTTAGCACCTATGGCTTCAGTACTCCCGGTCGCTCAAGCCCACTCCCTCTAGGCTTTCGCTAAACCCGACTTCGGTCCTCCACCAAAGTCCTCGGCCAAGTTCGAGACTAACGACACCTCGTTTCCATTGCTCAAACTTGCCGACCTCCATACCTCCCGCAATCACCTTCGCAATAGCCGCTGAACGGAACCCAAGCTTAACCCATCTGCTAGTCTTTCTCACAACTGCTGGTAACGGTGATGTCGCCATCCAACGTCCACCCCCTCACAAATTGCGATACCTCGACCCTTTGAGTTGACAACTGAGTCTTTCCCCTCCCAGCAACCTGTCACTAGGCGATCCTGGATCACGGTCCACCCGAGTGTCATGACTTGTCTCCTCGTCTACACTCGAGTCCCAGTCTCTCCGCTCCAAAAGCTCAGGTCCTCGCACAACCTTTGCAATCTGCCAGCAGAGCCCACACGATCCGTCGCACGGATGCGTGCTCGCTATCTCGAGACCTTAGCACTGCCACTGCTTTTCCCGAACATAGCACCTTACCTTGTTCCTCTGAACAAAGTCCAATCTCATTGTTTGATTCGCTCGAATAGGGAGTCCCATTCGTCCAGCCTGTGGCCACACCATCGAGAGCAACCGATCTCCCATCGGCCTTCTCGCCCCAAGTGAGAAACACCAAACCATCCAGCAACCCTTGGCCCACTTCACAACCTAGCCCAAAGCTCAGCTGTTACTGCCACGGATCCGATCAGTCTTGGTTCCCAACTTGTGCTCCACGAAGTTAACTCCTCTGGCATGTGTGTTTTTCTCCGCCACGTTCCTTAGACAAGATCCCTTATCGAGTTACCAAACATCGGGGCCACATTCTGCTCAAATGTGCTCCCCCACCCTGAGTCGCAAGCTCCGCCGAGCGCACTCAGACCAAATCCAGGCATTCGCAATGCCCACTTCCGCTGCGCGAGTTTCGGTTCTACCACAACCTTGACTACACCCATCAGCGGGATCCACGTCATTCGTCCATTGTACACGTGGATGCTGTTCTGAACAATCAACGCTGTCACCGCCCTGCCCAGATACAGACTTTTCTCCTTACCCTAGGAGTACAGGTTCAATTGCGATCTCTTTCTCGCATCGAGATAACTCTATTCAATTTCATGGGTACACACTCGAAGAGTAATCGACCTCCCCATCGATCTTCTTGTACTGAAATACTTAAACTCAGTCACTACGAAGTAACCCTTCTGCCACGTGTGCTGCATCCCAATCCTTCCCTTCTAGAGATTCATCCGCTGCAAGACCACAATCCCGGAGGCACATCGTCGCACAATGTGTTCCTCCCTTTCCCAAGCCGCGAACACCACTTCACGAGCTCGGATTCCTTAGGCACCCGCCTAATTCCACTTCGTGGTAACCGCGACCACGGACCACATAATGATTCTCCCAATCATTGCCTCGTCGCCTGCCATGCGACCTAGGACTTAACCATTTTTACAAGTATTGTACTAGAATCCGCTGCACTCTGACTCCGCATCTCCCACAAGCGTAGTACCGCCACAGTGCCTCGCCGACGCCTAGTACCTTCGTTGGAGTGACTCCCTTCACACCAACTTCGCCGCCAAGGTCGCACCTTCCGGCCAAATCTTCAACCCATGAGCTCAACTTAGCTCTGATACCACTTGTCACGGGGTCAGCTTTTTCGCCTTAAAATTACCCCATGCGGCGCTCAAGTGTCGCACACCCGAGCCAGCCTTCCCGAGTCCCCTTGCCACGGACACGCCCTCGAACTTAAACAGCGGGATCCAAACTCAAGCATTAACCAAGCATGCTCCTCCACGAGCCTGACTGCCCGGTGCCGCGCCTTACGTCGAACCCTTTGTCGAACTCCGCGAGTTCCGAACAAACAACCCCGCCACCGAGGCTGGCCTTCAAGCCGAGTATATTCCGCCTAGCCGGACAAACTCTCCTCGAGAGTGCTACTTAACCGAATGTCCCTTTGCCTCCGAAGCAAACATCCAGGACAATACAAGTTCTCACAATTTAGTCCATTCGAATGGGCCCGAGCGAGTTGCCCTTGCGCGTTCCGCTCGTCTGCTTAACCGAGCGACCCGTCCCACGCATCTCGCCCGTCTGCCAGCCCGTTGCCTTGCCAAGGCGCCGCGCGCCCCGCAATTCCCACGACAGGATCCATAGTCAGGTCGGGCATGTCCCGTTCCGCCGGCCACCTAGTTCCGTCATCGCTCCCGATTCGGTCCAAGGTCCGCTTCCCGAATACCCCACACTACTTGTCCCCGCGTGTGTTCCCTTCGCAAGGGTTTGCCAACCTAGCGACATTCTCCCCGCGTCGCCAACCCCCTGGCACCTCCATTGCACGACCATGCTTGGCCGCCAACACACTCGGCCCAGCATCCAAGGTTGCTTGACGGATGTCGCTCACAATCGAATCAGCCTCGCTCCGCTTCGCTAGCCGTTCGGCACCTCCATTGCACGACCATGCTTGGCCGCCAACACCCTCGGTCCTCTCCATGGCCCACTTAACGAAAACCAGCATCGATTGTCTCCTCTTACTTCGTGGGCCGCGCCGCACGAATCCCCACTCGGCACCACTGCCTTTGCGAGCCTTGACCATTACGGCGGACCGACCGTTCCTTCGCCTCGCGAACTTCGTAGGCCTCGCGCCTCACGAATCCCCGCTAGGCACCCACATGCCTTCGCAAGCCTTGTCCCTTGAGGCGGACCAACCTTTCGCAAGACTGTCCCTCATCCGCTCGTTCGCTCCACTACAGAGATCCGAAACGGCATAAGGTAGTGCAAGCGAACCTAGAGGCAAAACCTCTGGGCCAACCCCGCTCCGTAATGCCGTCGACCTCGTGTCTTTGGCATTACCCTAAGCCCGTGTGCTCAACGACCATCAAATCCCGCTCACACGAACCTAGGCTTGGCGACTCCGCTCGCCAAGGGATGGCCTATGTCCTATAGGCCAACGGGGGAGTCGGGGCCACTTCGCAAGTGTCCAACCCCTCCTCATGTAACCCACGAGGCATCCACCCCTTTGGCACCCCGGGGGTACAAAGGTGCTCACCGAGGGGTACGTTTTGAAACCCCGCATGCGGCACCATTTCCATGGTCATGGCATGGGCCATTGCTAGGGAATTGCCCCCGTTGGTTCGCCCACGGCTCAACCCTGACGGATTGTCCCAACTTCGCAAACCCGTAACTCTGTCAACCCAAATGCCTACCAAATGTCATCCAAAAGTGGCCCCCAAGGATGTCACGGTCGAACCAACACGATCGACACGTGACAGACTCCCCCACCCAAGTTATCGACGCCCTCGTCGATGTCCATCTGTTCTCCAGCTTTCGTTGATAGCTGCCAACCACTACTCCAGATCAGAGCCGCCCTCGGCCTTGGCATCGCATGCCACACTGATCCACCCTGAGCATGTCCGCTACCCAACGTGTTGCTGAAACTCCTTGGTCCTCTCGACCAAACCACGGATCAGAGCCGCCCTCGGCCTTGGCATCCCATGCCACACTGACCCAACACTGTACAAACCATTCTGTCCCCTTGAGTTGAAGCTCCCAGCTCCGGATGCCTCCCCCGCACCACAAAACTCCTCCACGGAACTAGAATGTTAACCTTGTCGTCTGCTCACGACAACCCAGATGGCACTGGCACTCCACTGCAACTCGGTCCTTCTCGAGGCGCTACTCGGCCCTTCTGTCCCTTTCGCCCCTACTTAACCCAAGTCTCCTGCAGCTAGTAGCCAACCTTATGCCTCCCTCTCAGGGAAATCCCTTTCCAGCTAGCGATCTCTTCCCAGAACGCTACCGGACCAACTAGTGCACTCGGTATACTCCGCGAATATACCTATCCAAGCGTGCACGAGTTCCTTTGAAATCAGTAGAGTGGCCCTCCCTCGCTCCCTCCGAGGTCAAACTCCAAACGTCCCAACGTCTTGGAGCGTCCAACGCGAATCAGCTCGCAGCTCGGCTTCGCTTCTCCACCTCAAAATATCACAAACTGCGGTCGGGCCAGATCGCATCCAACCCCTTCCAATATCCATGAGTACTTCTGCCTTTCTCGGGCCACTCCGCACACAACTTTTGCCTCACAAATGCCGCTGCAATCACATAACGTCAAGCCATCACCATGGTCTCCATGAGTTTTCGAGTCTTTCGTCGAGACAAACTTGTGCTCGGCTACTTCGCACCTCTACTTGCTCCACCATGAACTCTTGTTATGCCTCCTGACTGCTCCGCACTTTCGCTACTCGTTGCTGCTTAGCACCTATGGCTTCAGTACTCCCGGTCGCTCAAGCCCACTCCCTCTAGGCTTTCGCTAAACCCGACTTCGGTCCTCCACCAAAGTCCTCGGCCAAGTTCGAGACTAACGACACCTCGTTTCCATTGCTCAAACTTGCCGACCTCCATACCTCCCGCAATCACCTTCGCAATAGCCGCTGAACGGAACCCAAGCTTAACCCATCTGCTAGTCTTTCTCACAACTGCTGGTAACGGTGATGTCGCCATCCAACGTCCACCCCCTCACAAATTGCGATACCTCGACCCTTTGAGTTGACAACTGAGTCTTTCCCCTCCCAGCAACCTGTCACTAGGCGATCCTGGATCACGGTCCACCCGAGTGTCATGACTTGTCTCCTCGTCTACACTCGAGTCCCAGTCTCTCCGCTCCAAAAGCTCAGGTCCTCGCACAACCTTTGCAATCTGCCAGCAGAGCCCACACGATCCGTCGCACGGATGCGTGCTCGCTATCTCGAGACCTTAGCACTGCCACTGCTTTTCCCGAACATAGCACCTTACCTTGTTCCTCTGAACAAAGTCCAATCTCATTGTTTGATTCGCTCGAATAGGGAGTCCCATTCGTCCAGCCTGTGGCCACACCATCGAGAGCAACCGATCTCCCATCGGCCTTCTCGCCCCAAGTGAGAAACACCAAACCATCCAGCAACCCTTGGCCCACTTCACAACCTAGCCCAAAGCTCAGCTGTTACTGCCACGGATCCGATCAGTCTTGGTTCCCAACTTGTGCTCCACGAAGTTAACTCCTCTGGCATGTGTGTTTTTCTCCGCCACGTTCCTTAGACAAGATCCCTTATCGAGTTACCAAACATCGGGGCCACATTCTGCTCAAATGTGCTCCCCCACCCTGAGTCGCAAGCTCCGCCGAGCGCACTCAGACCAAATCCAGGCATTCGCAATGCCCACTTCCGCTGCGCGAGTTTCGGTTCTACCACAACCTTGACTACACCCATCAGCGGGATCCACGTCATTCGTCCATTGTACACGTGGATGCTGTTCTGAACAATCAACGCTGTCACCGCCCTGCCCAGATACAGACTTTTCTCCTTACCCTAGGAGTACAGGTTCAATTGCGATCTCTTTCTCGCATCGAGATAACTCTATTCAATTTCATGGGTACACACTCGAAGAGTAATCGACCTCCCCATCGATCTTCTTGTACTGAAATACTTAAACTCAGTCACTACGAAGTAACCCTTCTGCCACGTGTGCTGCATCCCAATCCTTCCCTTCTAGAGATTCATCCGCTGCAAGACCACAATCCCGGAGGCACATCGTCGCACAATGTGTTCCTCCCTTTCCCAAGCCGCGAACACCACTTCACGAGCTCGGATTCCTTAGGCACCCGCCTAATTCCACTTCGTGGTAACCGCGACCACGGACCACATAATGATTCTCCCAATCATTGCCTCGTCGCCTGCCATGCGACCTAGGACTTAACCATTTTTACAAGTATTGTACTAGAATCCGCTGCACTCTGACTCCGCATCTCCCACAAGCGTAGTACCGCCACAGTGCCTCGCCGACGCCTAGTACCTTCGTTGGAGTGACTCCCTTCACACCAACTTCGCCGCCAAGGTCGCACCTTCCGGCCAAATCTTCAACCCATGAGCTCAACTTAGCTCTGATACCACTTGTCACGGGGTCAGCTTTTTCGCCTTAAAATTACCCCATGCGGCGCTCAAGTGTCGCACACCCGAGCCAGCCTTCCCGAGTCCCCTTGCCACGGACACGCCCTCGAACTTAAACAGCGGGATCCAAACTCAAGCATTAACCAAGCATGCTCCTCCACGAGCCTGACTGCCCGGTGCCGCGCCTTACGTCGAACCCTTTGTCGAACTCCGCGAGTTCCGAACAAACAACCCCGCCACCGAGGCTGGCCTTCAAGCCGAGTATATTCCGCCTAGCCGGACAAACTCTCCTGCGGGCGGCCCCGCGCGGCCGAGCGCCGCGCGGGCGCGCTGCCCGCGGTGCGGGGCGGCCCCGCGCGGCACCGGCCCGCGCGGGCACCCCTCCTGCGGGCGGCCCCGCGCGGCCGAGCGCCGCGCGGGCGCGCTGCCCGCGGTGCGGGGCGGCCCCGCGCGGCACCGGGCCGCGCGGGCGCCCCTCCTGCGGGCGGCCCCGCGCGGCCGAGCGCCGCGCGGGCGCGCTGCCCGCGGTGCGGGGCGGCCCCGCGCGGCACCGGCCCGCGCGGGCGCCCCTCCTGCGGTCGGCCCCGCGCGGCCGAGCGCCGCGCGGGCGCGCTGCCCGCGGTGCGGGGCGGCCCCGCGCGGCACCGGCCCGCGCGGGCGCCCCTCCTGCGGGCGGCCCCGCGCGGGCGGCCCCGCGGAGCCGAGCGCCGCGCGGGCGCGCTGCCCGCGGTGCGGGGCGGCCCCGCGCGGCACCGGCCCGCGCGGGCGCCCCTCCTGCGGGCGGCCCCGCGCGGGCGCGCTGCCCGCGGTGCGGGGCGGCCCCGCGCGGCACCGGCCCGCGCGGGCGCCCCTCCTGCGGGCGGCCCCGCGCGGCAGAGGGCCGCGCGGGCGCGCTGCCCGCGGTGTGGGGCGACCCCGCGCGGCACCCGCCCGCGCGGGCGCCCCACCCGCGGCCGGCCCCGCGCGCGGCGGTGCGCGACGGCGCCGCCCCTACTCCCTCCTCGTGACCAACAAAACGAAGGGAACGAGATTACCCGAACGAAAACGCACCCCGACTCACCTCGATGTGCGAAAGAGGAGGAAGGAGAGGGATCGTCCGCTTGCCTCCACCGGTCCATCCTCGCCCGAGTGCTTGGTTACTCCTTGACGGCGGCTACGAGGGAAGAAGTAAAAGAAAAGAGGCGGCCACAAAAACAAATGAAACCCTAATACTCTTTCCCATCCGGCTATATATATACTAAAAAGTTAGGGTTTACCTTAAAAGGTGTGCGGGTTGCCAACACGGATCCCGAGACGCCTAAGGGGACCCCAACTTCAAGAATTAATTCTGGTCAGACCGGAAGTCGGAAATTGAAACCGATCGCGCCCGCGCGCTCCGCTCCGCGAGCTCTACCGCCTAAAATTATCTGCAGGCCCCGACGGTCTGTCCGGAAAAACACCAAAATGAGGCCCCCGGTCGGACATTACAAGAAGAGGGTGACCAGAAAGGTTAAGGAAAGACCGGGTCTTACAGGTGCGCAGGCTCTCTTGGCTTACTCAGACCATCGTCTTCGGCGATTTTTGCGGCAGCCCGTTCACGAGAGCATGAGCATGTTGGATTTATTTCTCAGCCTACGGACATTGGAATGAGGTGTTTAAGGTGTCGATTGATATCTACTCTTCGAGAGGAACGCACCCGTATTTTTATTGGATTTTTTGGAGGTCATTTAAAGGGTATCAGAACGGGGCGTTTAAACAGTCGATTTGGGGCTACTCGTCGCGAGGATCGCAACCGCGATTTTTATGGAATTTTTGGAGTGGTATGTGCGACTGTTTACCGAGAGTGCGGTTCCGGCAGAATTTGGATTTCGTGTGGCTGCGGACTTCACCGACTTCAGCTTTGCCTGCGGAATGCGTTTCAGGTGGGTGCTTTATTCTGAGAACCGGTGGACGGTTCTCTAATTCTTTATGTTAGAATTGCATGCAGGTGAAGAGTACAATACCTGGGATTGATTGGTAAGCTTAACAATGTTGACTTTATGGGAATTGCAAGATAATAGTTCATATTATGACAATGGTGTTAATTAGATATTCATGTTGATGATTAGTGGAAGCTTACCTAAGGCAAGGTTACCCTATATGATTATGTATCATGCCATGTTAGCACATAACCTTTTATGAGGCTGGTTTATGCAATGGGATAGGATTATATAGTTATGTGCAGGTTCTACTCTGAGGAGCGATTATAGATCGAGGATTATGGACAGGTATGGTCATTGATAATTTTGGCATGAGGTTTATTTTCTTTATTCTTCTTGAGGACAAAGCATGCTTGTTTGGACATGTAGCTAGGCCATCTTTTACTGCTACACTACTTATTGGAACCTGACTTAGGAGAAATCATGCTTTTCCTTTTCTCCTTCTTTGTTAGTCAGGTGGTCAGTGCTACTCGGGTTCGAGCAGGGGTCTGGGTAGTGTAGTCGGGACTTGGTGTCTGGGACAGGTTGGATTAGTTGTGGGGCTTTGCGGCAACCGCGGATATTGGGCGGTTGACCGGATATTTATTTATGCACCAGATTGTGTCACGCCCCGGGGTTTGTTTTAGCGGAAACGATTCATAAAAGTCGAATGTTTGACGTGTAAAATTTTTTTTTTTTGTTTAAAAGAGAACCCCTCTTCCCCGGCACGTGCCCAGACCCGCCACACATACAGGATCACTCTGCAAACGGACGGAGTCTCCCCTGTATGTGCACGGCGTAGCGTTCAGTTCATGCTCCAACATACTCAGCCAATCAATCACAACAATTAACCAGCATTCTAAACTAATAACAGAAGAACCTATGGCCGGTAAATTTGGAAAGGATAAATCCACAGTTTTGGAAGAGCGCCTACCCGGCGCTTACGTTTTGAAAGCTAGTTCCGAAATTAGCATAAATCCACAAGGTTCGAAAGCGGTGCCCACCCGACACCAAGTTTTTGAAATCCCTTTCGCAAATCCATAAATCCACAGGGTTTTAAAACCGGTGCCCACACGACACTTAGATTTTAAAAACAGTTTTCGCAATCCTTTCTTTGGCTTCTGCCTTTTGATTTTTAAATGGCTGATAGAAATAAAAGGGGAAAATATTCCACCAGGGGCACTAAATGTAGCCCGCACCGACATCCATGCCGACCCCACGAGGGTATCGCGAACCACTCACATAACTACAAAGTAATGAAAAGCGAGAATAAAAGAATAAATACAGTCCAGGGTCCCCAGTGACCCAGCTGCTCCTGTCCCGTCCTCACCAGCGCCTACCTCCCTCCCCGTCTGGACCCTGTCACGAAGTGGGATGTCAGTGACGCAGATATAGTAAAGCAGGAGAATATAGTAAAACAAACCGTGAAGACAACTGGAGCAACCATCCTCCCAAGGAGGAAAGGCAACCTGTACACCTGCATCCTGTAATACCCGGCCGCGTCGGTCCACTACCGACGGCCCCATACCGTACCTGCAACACCGCGACCGCGCCGGACAACTAAACCGGCGGGTCGCTCCGCTCGCAACTAGGCGCCTCAACCCCACAGCTAATAAGGGGCCCCCCACTACGTCACCTCGTGGGTATACACGGGTTCTACGACCTCTTTTCTGGAAAAGCGCACCCTCTGCGGTGGCCAAACCGCGGGTGCGCGTGTGGCAACCTCGAGCCAAGTAACCGTAACCTCCATCATGTCAGTATCACAATAAGAATAATAAGAGTAATGAGGTACATGAGGTAAAGTGCATAATCGAAAACAAGGTAATACTGCGCGCACTCGAAGGTGGCCCGCTGACATATATGGGTTGAAAAAGAAGAACACCGTCGGCAATCGACGCTAGTCATTATAGCGAACCCACTAACGTGCATAAGCTATCACCCGTCATTAGGTAACCCCAGTACACTTAGAATAGACCCCGTCCAATAAGATAGAATTTAGAGGCTAGGCATAAAGTAAAAACCACCCACTAACAGGCACAAGCCATCACCCATCAATATTTAACCCCAGTATACTTAGAATTGACCCCGTCCAATAGGATAGAGTTAGATGCTAGAACCAAGGAATTAAAACCCACCTGAATGTAGGCCGATCCCGAACTCCCGCTAGACTGCCGGGAGGCTGGCGCTGAACAACTGGGCCCTGAACAAGGGCTAGAATCAGTAATAGACTCACACAAACCCATCCCGATGACACAACAGTAATGCGATGCTAATAAGGAGCAATGTCGTCGATTTATTGAATACAAATCCGATTTCCGATCAACGAGAGTCCACGGGACTCTCACAAAATGTTCAGTTAGTGTAAAAACACTGTTTGAAGAGAGCTAGCATGTTCATTTTACATTTTGGTCCATAATAACTTTTAATTTGTCAAAATACATTAAGTTAGTTGACTGTTTCGACTTGTTCTTGCAATCCGGGGATCCAAAAGTAAATCCGTAAATTTCAGTGTGTTCATTACGACGAGACCAGGGCCGTGCTTACAAGTTTGGCCTGGCACGGATCCCGAGGGCAAGGTTGGCCCAACAGCTACTAAGTTCAACAAGCCACTACGCTACAACTTAACCTATACATGATCAATCCGAGAGTTAACTAGAGCATGGTGATCAGTATGGACCATGTACAACGGGGCTCACCTGAGGTTTGCCTGAGATCGGCCGGAGGAGTTGCCGGCGCGGCACCACCCAAAAGGCCCAAGCTCGGGTCGGGTGTTCTTGAGCAGCACAGGTGCAGACCTGTTACCAAGAGGAGCATCAGGTAAATGGAGGTCCCAGAAGCTGCTTGGTGCAAGTGGGGTCGAGCCCCCGGCGGCCGGAGGCGGCGGCGGCCGGAGGCAAGCCCGAGGTGATGCTCTCGGGCGCAAGGTTGGGGAGCCAACACAAAAGGGTTTCCTGGGCCAAACCAAAATGCTGGAGAGAAAGGGTGGGGCATTTAGACCTCACCTTTACGGTCGGCAGGAGCCCGAGTCGCCGGGGATGGCCGGAGGGGAAGACCGAGGCCGTTTCGGGTGCAACTGAAAAGACTCCAAACCTGACGTTAGGATTCCCATGCAACACCACC
This sequence comes from Tillandsia leiboldiana, assembly GCA_029204045.2. Classification (NCBI taxonomy): domain Eukaryota; kingdom Viridiplantae; phylum Streptophyta; class Magnoliopsida; order Poales; family Bromeliaceae; genus Tillandsia; species Tillandsia leiboldiana. The sequence continues at coordinate 28,028,591 of CM055072.1, forward strand.
ATTGGTCACGAAATGATGAGAGAGGCCTACCTGCACCGTTTCCGGAGGTCTGAGGTCGCCGGCGACGCGCGGCGGCGGAGCTTGGTGGAGCTCCGACGGTCAACAATGGCGGATTCCGACCGTGGGACCCCGGGCTGGTGCGACTTGGATCAAAGTTTTCCTGGTGGTGCCAGGAACCTTCTGGTGGTGATGGCCGGCGATGGGGACGAGCGACGGCGCCTGACGGAGGGGTTCCGGCGATGGGTCAATTCTCCCGATTCTAGGGCTCGGCCGCGCGAGAGGGATCCTTGTCCGATCTCCCTCGGGTTTTGTGGGGAGGTTGCAGTCGTCACGGGGGCCAGATCCAACGGTGCTGATCTTTAGTTGGACGGTCGGATCACGGCGGCGCTGATGTCGACCGAGAAGACGACAATTTGATGGGACGGCTCCCGCCGGCGATCGGGTCGGCGGCGCCGACTCTGCCTGCATCCGATCGGTTGCTCCCAGTGTCAGGAGTCTTGTGGTCATGCCCAAAGGCCCGAAAGCAAGGGAAAGCTTCAAGAACTTACCTCGCCGGAAAACCGTGGAAGAAGGGGTTGGCCGCGGCGGCGCGCGGCGGCGGTTCGGGCCGGGACCACTCAGGCTCGGATGCGGCTTCACGAGGGACTCCACAGGACCAAGTCTTGATCGCCCAGGCCCTTCCCGCACCCTTCCTTCCCAACAACCCGAGAGAAGGTTGGTTCTTGAGGCCTCACTTCTCCGGCGACCGGAGCGGCGGCGGCCGGTGCGGGCTAGTTCCGAGGGGAGCGGCTGAGGGAGGGATTCTGTTGAAGCTGGCGGCTATAGGGCTGAGGGCTACGAGGTTTGAGGCTTGGAAAACCCTAGCCCTAGCTATACGTGTATATGTATAGTGTATACACAATAGCAGTTTAGTCCTCCTCCTTTGACAATTTAGGTTTTGGTCCATCTCAGTAGCTTTTAGTCACATCTAGGTCCCTCTCCCAGAAGTGGCACGCAAATCGAGGCACAAACTATGGGGATCATTGTGCAAAAAACCCACATTTTCGCTGTATTTCACGCTTTTCGAGGCGATCCGATCGTCGAAACGGAAAATGGACTGCGCCATGACGTCCGGCTCGACGAGACCTATCGGGTAGCGATCTCTGATTTTCGCGAAACTTCCCGGATAAAATCTCGGTCCATAATAACTGTGTCAAAATACAGTTTTCGCGCTTTTCGAGATTCCAGAGTCGTCAAACAGAATTTCCGTCAGTGCCACTGCGTCCAGAATGCCGAAATCGTTCGAAACGACTACCTGAAGTGCTATGATCGGTTTTCAGACAGCGAATTAGTCAGCGTTGGATCCGTCGGGGTTCCGAAAACTAGGGTTACTGTTCACCTATAGTATCAACTTAATTTATACTGTGCACCGAGCACTGTTACACTGATCGTGGTTATTTGCTCGCTTCTTCCTCGATTTCTGGAAGATCCGACCGTCGGATCGAAAGTGCTGAATATTAATCTCGCTCAGTTCGATGAGACGATCGCAACGGTCAATTCGGATTTCCATGATCACGTCCGGATTGGAAAGTAGCCTTTTGTCTCGTAAAATGTGCAACTCGCACACTGGAAATTGACTAAATAAATCAACATAGGTCTTCTGAATTCAAACACCAGGTCAAAAATTCACTTTTAGACTACTTATTAAAATAAAATATTTTGAGTTATCACATCACTTACAACTTAAAAGAAGTTTCGTCCCCGAAACTTACAACTAAAAAAAAATTTCATTCCCGGAGCTTACAGCCTGAAGTCATACTCTATGAAAATGTTCAAAAAGTTTAATCGAGGCTACAAGTCAGTCGCAAGGTATCTACGACTCTAAGGCTACTAATTTAGACCCAATCTGGTACTTCCCATTACAGGGCAGAGTATTTCCTCAGTTCTCTCGACAGTCCGTTGCCTGCAGCCGACGTGCTCACCAAAAGAACAGCGGAATACCAACGGTTTGTTGCCAGCGACAAGTTGGGGACGCAACACCTACCAGACGGTACATCACATGCTTCCCAACACAAACCCAGTGCCAAAACATAACCTTTATCGAGGGTTACTACCGCCTCGCGGTCATGAACATCGCCATGACTACCACTTAGGTGAGTCCACGTCGATCCACAAAACCTGTGCGAAAGGTGGGGTCAATTTGCATCGGAGACTGTGCAATTCACGCACCGGTATGCGATTTGCTAAGGTTAGATTGGCTCCCTCGCCTGTAAGCGCACCGGACCGGAACGGTCGACGAAACGAGAGGTAGAGCTAAAGGCAGGAGGGCTCGCAAGGGTCTGGTAGGGTCGGGTTGCTCCGGCCCAAACGGAGCTTCTATGAAGCCGAGGGAAGGGAAGGTAAACGGAAAAAAGGAAAAGTAGAAAACAAAGAGAGATAAGTACCTGTCATTCCCTATTTCGGGACGACGCGTCGTCTGCCGGGGCGGCCGGGGGCGTCCGCCCACAATCCTTGGGCCAGCGTCGCACCGCGTGTTGGGGTGGGGGTTTGCTGTCTAAAGAGTCTGCACATCGCGGGTCGTCGGGCGAGCCCTTTGTCTGCACGGGGGCCGCCGCGCTCTTTGTTCCTCTTGGCGGTGGTGGCACGGCGGCGGAGGCGGGGGTGGGCCCTTGAGGGCAGGAGAGGTGATTGTGATCTGGCAAGCCGCACCGGTTACAATAGTGGTACCTCCAAGTGCATTCCGTCACTGGGTGCGCGCCCTTGCAGATGACGCAGGATCCCGGTTGCGCGTGCGCGCTCCCCTTAAGCCCTCGTTCGACCTTCGGTGCTTGCGTCGGGCGTGGATTAGGTCGGCTCTCTGGATCGGTGCCCCCTTGAGGGGTGGAGGCGGCGGTTCCCTTGGGCTCAACATGTCGCGGCGCCGGGGGTCTTCTGACAGACGGCTTCAGAGGGCACTCATACCGCGTGTGGCCCGGCTTGCCACATCGGAAACAGTGTCCGTCCCGCCACGGGCAGCTCGTTATGAGGTGTGCATTGCCGCATATGACGCACGGTTTCGGTGGCTTAGGTCTCTCCTCCGTCGTCTGCCCGAGGTTCTGCCCGGCTCTCGGGCGTTTGCTCGCCCGGCCCCTCCGATGGGGGTCCCCGGCCGACTCGGGGTAAGAGCATTCCTGCCGGGCGCACTCTGCGTTGGTGTGTGCACGGTCAGGTTAGCAGCCTCCTGGACGGCGGGAGGGCCCGTCGGTGGCATCCCGGGAGTGGCAACGCTTCTGCTGCCGCCCCGGAACCGGTCGACGCCCTCGAGTTCCTGTGTCAGCATGCTCAGGCGCTCCGCGAGAGTCAGCAGTTGCCCAGCCACGTCGCGCAGCTGGTTGCGGAGCAGGCGATTGGCTTCGTCGGCGATGTCCATTTCCGTCGTCGGTTGCTGGCTGAGTCGGCCCTCGATCTGTATGCACACAAAGAAGGTCGGCTTTAGTCTTTGCTAATCATCAACGGTACATCGCACCACTTAGCGAGGGAAAGGACTCGGACTCTGACTCTGCGTCCCCGGCCGATGATCTAGTACGGCCATGTCTGTCACACATCACAAGAGTCAACTTTAGACTACCCTACTAACAACAACCATAAAGTGAGAGAAAGGACTCAACATTTCTCCCCCCCCCCCCCTTCGGTCACTCACGTTCTACAGTCCTATGCCCTACCCATTTCATTCGTATGTAGGCATGTGAGGGTTGTCCACGGATGTCGGCACTAACTGTTGTGATTGAAAGAATTCTCTGATACCATTAAGTCTGTCACGCCCCGGGGTTTGTTTTAGCGGAAACGATTCATAAAAGTCGAATGTTTGACGTGTAAAATTTTTTTTTTTTGTTTAAAAGAGAACCCCTCTTCCCCGGCACGTGCCCAGACCCGCCACACATACAGGATCACTCTGCAAACGGACGGAGTCTCCCCTGTATGTGCACGGCGTAGCGTTCAGTTCATGCTCCAACATACTCAGCCAATCAATCACAACAATTAACCAGCATTCTAAACTAATAACAGAAGAACCTATGGCCGGTAAATTTGGAAAGGATAAATCCACAGTTTTGGAAGAGCGCCTACCCGGCGCTTACGTTTTGAAAGCTAGTTCCGAAATTAGCATAAATCCACAAGGTTCGAAAGCGGTGCCCACCCGACACCAAGTTTTTGAAATCCCTTTCGCAAATCCATAAATCCACAGGGTTTTAAAACCGGTGCCCACACGACACTTAGATTTTAAAAACAGTTTTCGCAATCCTTTCTTTGGCTTCTGCCTTTTGATTTTTAAATGGCTGATAGAAATAAAAGGGGAAAATATTCCACCAGGGGCACTAAATGTAGCCCGCACCGACATCCATGCCGACCCCACGAGGGTATCGCGAACCACTCACATAACTACAAAGTAATGAAAAGCGAGAATAAAAGAATAAATACAGTCCAGGGTCCCCAGCGACCCAGCTGCTCCTGTCCCGTCCTCACCAGCGCCTACCTCCCTCCCCGTCTGGACCCTGTCACGAAGTGGGATGTCAGTGACGCAGATATAGTAAAGCAGGAGAATATAGTAAAACAAACCGTGAAGACAACTGGAGCAACCATCCTCCCAAGGAGGAAAGGCAACCTGTACACCTGCATCCTGTAATACCCGGCCGCGTCGGTCCACTACCGACGGCCCCATACCGTACCTGCAACACCGCGACCGCGCCGGACAACTAAACCGGCGGGTCGCTCCGCTCGCAACTAGGCGCCTCAACCCCACAGCTAATAAGGGGCCCCCCACTACGTCACCTCGTGGGTATACACGGGTTCTACGACCTCTTTTCCGGAAAAGCGCACCCTCTGCGGTGGCCAAACCGCGGGTGCGCGTGTGGCAACCTCGAGCCAAGTAACCGTAACCTCCATCATGTCAGTATCACAATAAGAATAATAAGAGTAATGAGGTACATGAGGTAAAGTGCATAATCGAAAACAAGGTAATACTGCGCGCACTCGAAGGTGGCCCGCTGACATATATGGGTTGAAAAAGAAGAACACCGTCGGCAATCGACGCTAGTCATTATAGCGAACCCACTAACGTGCATAAGCTATCACCCGTCATTAGGTAACCCCAGTACACTTAGAATAGACCCCGTCCAATAAGATAGAATTTAGAGGCTAGGCATAAAGTAAAAACCACCCACTAACAGGCACAAGCCATCACCCATCAATATTTAACCCCAGTATACTTAGAATTGACCCCGTCCAATAGGATAGAGTTAGATGCTAGAACCAAGGAATTAAAACCCACCTGAATGTAGGCCGATCCCGAACTCCCGCTAGACTGCCGGGAGGCTGGCGCTGAACAACTGGGCCCTGAACAAGGGCTAGAATCAGTAATAGACTCACACAAACCCATCCCGATGACACAACAGTAATGCGATGCTAATAAGGAGCAATGTCGTCGATTTATTGAATACAAATCCGATTTCCGATCAACGAGAGTCCACGGGACTCTCACAAAATGTTCAGTTAGTGTAAAAACACTGTTTGAAGAGAGCTAGCATGTTCATTTTACATTTTGGTCCATAATAACTTTTAATTTGTCAAAATACATTAAGTTAGTTGACTGTTTCGACTTGTTCTTGCAATCCGGGGATCCAAAAGTAAATCCGTAAATTTCAGTGTGTTCATTACGACGAGACCAGGGCCGTGCTTACAAGTTTGGCCTGGCACGGATCCCGAGGGCAAGGTTGGCCCAACAGCTACTAAGTTCAACAAGCCACTACGCTACAACTTAACCTATACATGATCAATCCGAGAGTTAACTAGAGCATGGTGATCAGTATGGACCATGTACAACGGGGCTCACCTGAGGTTTGCCTGAGATCGGCCGGAGGAGTTGCCGGCGCGGCACCACCCAAAAGGCCCAAGCTCGGGTCGGGTGTTCTTGAGCAGCACAGGTGCAGACCTGTTACCAAGAGGAGCATCAGGTAAATGGAGGTCCCAGAAGCTGCTTGGTGCAAGTGGGGTCGAGCCCCCGGCGGCCGGAGGCGGCGGCGGCCGGAGGCAAGCCCGAGGTGATGCTCTCGGGGCGCAAGGTTGGGGAGCCAACACAAAAGGGTTTCCTGGGCCAAACCAAAATGCTGGAGAGAAAGGGTGGGGCATTTAGACCTCACCTGTACGGTCGGCAGGAGCCCGAGTCGCCGGGGATGGCCGGAGGGGAAGACCGAGGCCGTTTCGGGTGCAACTGAAAAGACTCCAAACCTGACGTTAGGATTCCATGCAACACCACCATTGGTCACGAAATGATGAGAGAGGGCCTAACTGCACCGTTTCCGGAGGTCTGAGGTCGCCGGCGACGCGCGGCGGCGGAGCTTGGTGGAGCTCCGACGGTCAACAATGGCGGATTCCGACCGGGGACCCCGGGCCGGTGCGACTTGGATCAAAGTTTTCCTGGTGGTGCCAGGAACCTTCTGGTGGTGATGGCCGGCGATGGGGACGAGCGACGGCGCCTGACGGAGGGGTTCCGGCGATGGGTCAATTCTCCCGATTCTAGGGCTCGGCCGCGCGAGAGGGATCCTTGTCCGATCTCCCTCGGGGTTTTGTGGGGAGGTTGCAGTCGTCACGGGGGCCAGATCCAACGGTGCTGATCTTTAGTTGGACGGTCGGATCACGGCGGCGCTGATGTCGACCGAGAAGACGACAATTTGATGGGACGGCTCCCGCCGGCGATCGGGTCGGCGGCGCCGACTCTGCCTGCATCCGATCGGTTGCTCCCAGTGTCAGGAGTCTTGTGGTCATGCCAAAAGGCCCGAAAGCAAGGGAAAGCTTCAAGAACTTACCTCGCCGGAAAACCGTGGAAGAAGGGGTTGGCCGCGGCGGCGCGCGGCGGCGTTCGGGGCCGGGACCACTCAGGCTTCGGATGCGGCTTCACGAGGGACTCCACAGGACCAAGTCTTGATCGCCCAGGCCCTTCCCGCACCCTTCCTTCCCAACAACCCGAGAGAAGGTTGATTCTTGAGGCCTCACTTCTCCGCGACCGGAGCGGCGGCGGCCGGTGCGGGCTAGTTCCGAGGGGAGCGGCTGAGGGAGGGATTCTGTTGAAGCTGGCGGCTATAGGGCTGAGGGCTACGAGGTTTGAGGCTTGGAAAACCCTAGCCCTAGCTATACGTGTATATGTATAGTGTATACACAATAGCAGTTTAGTCCTCCTCCTTTGACAATTTAGGTTTTGGTCCATCTCAGTAGCTTTTAGTCACATCTAGGTCCCTCTCCCAGAAGTGGCACGCAAATCGAGGCACAAACTATGGGGATCATTGTGCAAAAACCCACATTTTCGCTGTATTTCACGCTTTTCGAGGCGATCCGATCGTCGAAACGAAAATGGACTGCGCCATGACGTCCGGCTCGACGAGACCTATCGGGTAGCGATCTCTGATTTTCGCGAAACTGCCCGGATAAAATCTCGGTCCATAATAACTGTGTCAAAATACAGTTTTCACGCTTTCGAGATTCCAGAGTCGTCAAACAGAATTTCCGTCAGTGCCACTGCGTCCAGAAGCCGAAATCGTTCGAAACGACTACCTGAAGTGCTATGATCGGTTTTCCAGACAGCGAATAGTCAGCGTTGGATCCGTCGGGGTTCCGAAAACTAGGGTTACTGTTCACCTATAGTATCAACTTAATTTATACTGTGCACCGAGCACTGTTACAACTGATCGTGGTTATTTGCTCGCTTCTTCCCTCGATTTCTGGAAGATCCGACCGTCGGATCGAAAGTGCTGAATATTAATCTCGCTCAGTTCGATGAGACGATCGCAACGGTCAATTCGGATTTCCATGATCACGTCCGGATTGGAAAGTAGCCTTTTGTCTCGTAAAATGTGCAACTCGCACACTGGAAATTGACTAAATAAATCAACATAGGTCTTCTGAATTCAAACACCAGGTCAAAAATTCACTTTTAGACTACTTATTAAAATAAAATATTTGAGTTATCACAGATTGGGTATCTGAAGTCTCTGTGGACAGAGTCTCCCACTATTTTTGATTTTTTTTGCATCTGGTTGAGGACCGAGGCTTTCTTTGATGGTTGGGCTTTCCCACTTTGATCAGAGTCATGATCCAGTCCTGCTTTGGTTACTTATCACACCGGCGCGGTTATTGCCCGTGATGCTTTTATCTTACCGGCGCGGTATTGCCGGTGGTGCTACCTCGTGTGGGTCGATCCCCACGAGTGTCCCCCTGCGGAGGCCGGGGCCAGACAGTTATTGACAGTTTTTTTCTATCACATCGGCGCGGTTATTGCCCGATGATGAGAGCGGCAGCAGGTAGTACAGTTTCACTGGATACTAGATTGAGTTTACAGGCATTTACTTTATTGTTGCACTCGTGTCGGGGGGGGCCGAGTGGAGTCTAGTAGCTTTGTTTAGACCAGTGCTAGTGTTGTTGGGAACCGTTTGGGTTTGACGGTGGTCCCGTGGTCGTTGTGAGTTCTTTGACCATTGTGTGAGAGGTTGAGCATTTGAGTCTTCCGTTCTGAGAGAGAGGGATGGATTCTGACTATAGCCGCATGAGCCATTACTCGATAGCGAGTTGTCCGGTTGGACGCCCTACGTAATTCCTGCCCGTTAGCGGGAGGTGGTTGTTAGGTGGGCGCAGGTTTGACTGGACCCGATGTGGCAGTCAGCTCGATTGGGTCGATTGAGCACCTCGCGTGTGAGTGTTGCATATCTTATCAGAGTTTCCCCATTTGAGCATTAGATAGAGGCATGGTAGTTGTAGAGTGTCTTCCAGCTTCTCTCTTCAGTTTTACTGGATTGCATTGTTTATCTTTTGCCTCTAGTAGTCTTGGTGGGCAGACGTCGGGCCTAGTGGCGATACCCACTGAGAACTCCCTTTTGGTGTAGTTCTCACACCCGTTGGGGGTTTTCCCCCTTTTTGTCCTTTCTCTCCTTTGTTTTGCAGAGTCTTAGCGGTTGTTGCCGTTTCTGTTCTTTGCGGTGGTTGGAGGAGAGAGAGTCGCGAGCGAGACCCCTACCCGTCGTTGGAGAGTAGCGGTACACCCCTTGTTTTTGGTGGAGATCTTCATTATAGTCGGTAGATTGGTATTATTTCCTCTTTGGAGAGACTGATGTAGTGAGGATATGATGTATTGAGAGCTTGTACACTGATGTATTTTTTTTTGAGATACCTCCCTGTTGAGCTATGAGTGTTTGTAGCTCGAGGTTATTGTACGATTATCATTTTTGGGAGATGGACCTTGTTGTATTATTTTTTTCAGTTGTATAGTGGTTGAGTTTTTATAACAGATTTTATTTTTAGCTCTGATATCTGTTAGCTGTAGTACTTTTTCTTGCAGGTAGGACGCTTCGCCTATGCGGGTTTGGCATAGGTGGCGGATCTGTTGGCGAGCCCGGGTCGCAGTTTCGACCCCGGGGCGTGACAAATTAGGTGGTATCAGAGCCTAGGTTGTAGGTCATGGTGACTTGAAACCCTAGGCTTGAGGTTGGACCCTAGGTTGACTTCGTGAGAGTCGTGATTTGTAGCGGAGTCCTGA
>CM055072.1:28038225-28128786 GCA_029204045.2 Tillandsia leiboldiana
GTTCTTGCAATCGGGGATCCAAAGTGAAATCCGTAAATTTCAGTGGATGGTTAAGACGACGGGAGACCAGGGGCCGTGCTTACAGTTTGGCTGGCCACGGATCCCGAGGGCAAGGTTGGCCAACGTACTAAGTTCAACAAGCCACTACGCTACAACTTAACCTATACATGATCAATCGAGAGTTAACTAGAGCATGGTGATCAGTTATGGACCAATGTACAACGGGGCTCACCTGAGGTTTGCCTGAGATCGGCCGGAGGAGTTGCCGGAGCGGCACCACCCAAAAGGCACAAGCTCGGGTCGGGTGTTCTTGAGCAGCACAGGTGCAGACCTGTTACCAAGAGGAGCATCAGGTAAATGGAGGTCAGAAGCTGCTTGGTGCAATGTGGGTCGAGCCCCCGGCGGCCGGAGGCGGCGGCGGACGGAGCAAGCCCGAGGTGATTGCTCTCGGGCGCAAGGTTTGGGGAGCCAACACAAAAGGGTTCCTGGGCCAAACCAAAATGTGGAGAGAAAGGGTGGGCATTTAGACCTCACCTTTAAGGTCGGCAGGAGCCCGAGTCGCCGGGGCTGGCCGGAGGGGAAGACCGAGGCCGTTTCGGGTGCAACTGAAAAGACTCCAAACCTGACGTTAGGATTCCCATGCAACACCACCATTGGTCACGAAATGATGAGAGAGGCTACCTGCACCGTTTCCGGAGGTCTGAGGTCGCGGCGAGCGCACGCGGCGGCGGGGGCTTGGGGAGCTCCGACGGTCAACAATGGCGGATTCCGACCGTGGGACCCGGGCTGGTGCGACTTGGATCAAAGTTTTCCTGGTGGGTGCCAGGAACTTCTGGTGGTGATGGCCGGCGATGGGGACGAGCGACGGCGCCTGACGGAGGGGTTCCGGCGATGGGTCAATTCTCCGATTCTAGGGCTCTCGGCGCGCGAGAGGGATCCTTGTCCGATCTCCCTCGGGTTTTGTGGGGAGGTTGCAGTCGTCACGGGGGCAGATCCAACGGTGCTGATCTTTAGTTGGACGGTCGGATCACGGCGGCGCTGATGTCGACCGAGAAGACGACAATTTGATGGGAGGCTCCCGCCGCGATCGGGTCGGCGGCGCCGACTCTGCCTGCATCCGATCGGTTGCTCCCAGTGTCAGGAGTCTTGTGGTCATGCCCAAAGGCCCGAAAGCAAGGGAAAGCTTTCAAGAACTTACCTCGCCGGAAAAACCGTGGAAGAAAGGGGTTGGCCGCGGCGGCGCGCTGGCGGCGGTTCGGGCCGGGACCACTCAGGCTCGGATGCGGCTTCACGAGGGGACTCCACAGGACCAAGTCTTGATCGCCCAGGCCCTTCCCGCACCCTTCCTTCCCAACAACCCGAGAGAAGGTGGTTATTGAGGCCGTCACTTCTCCGGCGACCGGAGCGGCGGCGGCCGGTGCGGGCTAGTTCCGAGGGGAGCGGCTGAGGGAGGGATTCTGTTGAAGCTTGCGGCTATAGGGCTGAGGGCTACGAGGTTTGAGGCTTGGAAAACCCTAGCCTAGCTATACGTGTATATGTATAGTGTATACACAATAGCAGTTTAGTCCTCCTCCTTTGACAATTTAGGTTTTGGTCCATCTCAGTAGCTTTTAGTCACATCTAGGTCCCTCTCCCAGAAGTGGCACGCAAATCGAGGCACAAACTATGGGGATCATTGTGCAAAAACCCACATTTTCGCTGTATTTCACGCTTTTCGAGGCGATCCGATCGTCGAAACGGAAAATGGACTGCGCCATGACGTCCGGCTCGACGAGACCTATCGGGTAGCGATCTCTGATTTTCGCGAAACTTCCCGGATAAAATCTCGGTCCATAATAACTGTGTCAAATACAGTTTTCGCGCTTTTCGAGATTCCAGAGTCGTCAAACAGAATTTCCGTCAGTGACCACTGCGTCCAGAATGCCGAAATCGTTCGAAACGACTACCTGAAGTGCTATGATCGGTTTTCCAGACAGCGAATTAGTCAGCGTTGGATCCGTCGGGGTTCCGAAAACTAGGGTTACTGTTCACCTATAGTATCAACTTAATTTATACTGTGCACCGAGCACTGTTACACTGATCGTGGTTATTTGCTCGCTTCTTCCTCGATTTCTGGAAGATCCGACCGTCGGATCGAAAGTGCTGAATATTAATCTCGCTCAGTTCGATGAGACGATCGCAACGGTCAATTCGGATTTCCATGATCACGTCCGGATTGGAAAGTAGCCTTTTGTCTCGTAAATGTGCAACTCGCACACTGGAAATTGACTAAATAAATCAACATAGGTCTTCTGAATTCAAACACCAGGTCAAAAATTCACTTTTAGACTACTTATTAAAATAAAATATTTGAGTTATCACATCACTTACAACTTAAAGAAGTTTCGTCCCCGAAACTTACAACTAAAAAAAATTTCATTCCCGGAGCTTACAGCCTGAAGTCATACTCTATGAAAATGTTCAAAAGTTTAATCGAGGCTACAAGTCAGTCGCAAGGTATCTACGACTCTAAGGCTACTAATTTAGACCCAATCTGGTACTTCCCATTACAGGGCAGAGTATTTCCTCAGTTCTCTCGACAGTCCGTTGCCTGCAGCCGACGTGCTCACCAAAAGAACAGCGGAATACCAACGGTTGTTGCCAGCGACAAGTTGGGGACGCAACACCTACCAGACGGTACATCACATGCTTCCCAACACAAACCCAGTGCCAAAACATAACCTTTATCGAGGGTTACTACCGCCTCGCGGTCATGAACATCGCCATGACTACCACTTAGGTGAGTCCACGTCGATCCACAAAACCTGTGCGAAAGGTGGGGTCAATTTGCATCGGAGACTGTGCAATTCACGCACCGGTATGCGATTTGCTAAGGTTAGATTGGCTCCCTCGCCTGTAAGCGCACCGGACCGGAACGGTCGACGAAACGAGATGTAGAGCTAAAGGCAGGAGGGCTCGCAAGGGTCTGGTAGGGTCGGGTTGCTCCGCCCAAACGGAGCTTCTATGAAGCCGAGGGACGGGAAGGTAAACGGAAAAAGGAAAAGTAGAAAACAAAGAGAGATAAGTACATGTCATTTCCCTATTTCGGGACGAGCCGTCGTCTGCCGGGCGGCCGGGGGCGTCCGCCCACAATCCTTGGGCCATGCGTCGCACCGCGTGTTGGGGTGGGGTTTGCTGTCTAAAGAGTCTGCACATCGCGGGTCGTCGGGCGAGCCCTTTGTCTGCACGGGGGCCGCCGCGCTCTTTGTTCCTCTTGGCGGTGGTGGCACGGCGGCGGAGGCGGGGGTGGGGCCCTTGAGGGCAGGAGAGGTGATTGTGATCTGGCAAGCCGCACCGCGTTACAATAGTGGTAACTCCAGGCATTCCGTCACTGGGTGCGCGCCCTTGCAGATGACGGCAGGATCCCGGTTGCGCTGGGCGCGCTCCCCCTTAAGCCACTCGTTCGCCCTTCGGTGCTTGCGTCGGGCGTGGATTAGGGTCGGCTCTCTGGATCGGTGCCCCTTGAGGGGTGGAGGCGGCGGTTCCCTTGGGCTCAACATGTCGCGGCGCCGGGGGTCTTCTGACAGACGGCTTCAGGGGCACTCATAACGCGGGTGGCCCGGCTTGCCACATCGGAAACAGTGTCCGTCCCGCCACGGGCAGCTCGTTATGAGGTGTGCATTGCCGCATATGACGCACGTTTCGGTGGCTTAGGTCTCTCCTCCGTCGTCTGCCCGAGGTTCTGCCCGGCTCTCGGGCGTTTGCTCGCCGGCCCCTCCAATGGGGGTCCCCGGCCGACTCGGGGTAGAGCATTCCTGCCGGGCGCACTCTGCGTTGGTGTGCACGGTCAGGTTAGCAGCCCTCAGGGACGGCGGGAGGGCCCGTCGGTGGCATCCCGGAGTGGCAACGCTTCTGCTGCCGCCCCGGACCGGTCGACGCCCTCGAGTTCCTGTGTCAGCATGCTAAGGCGCTCCGCGATGAGTCAGCAGTTGCCCAGCCACGTCGCGCAGCTGGTTGCGGGCAGGGCGATTGGCTTCGTCGGCGATGTCCATTTCCGTCGTCGGTTGCTGGCTGAGTCGGCCCTCGATCTGTATGCACACAAAGAAGGTCGGCTTTAGTCTTTGCTAATCATCAACGGTACATCGCACCACTTAGCGAGGGAAAGGACCTCGGACTCTGACTCTGCGTCCCCGGCCGATGATCTAGTACGGCCATGTCTGTCACACATCACAAGAGTCAACTTTAGACTACCCTACTAACAACAACCATAAAGTGAGAGAAAGGGACTCAACATTTCTCCCCCCCCCCCTTCGGTCACTCACGTTCTACAGTCCTATGCCCTACCCATTTCATTCGTATGTAGGCATGTGAGGGTTGTCCACGGATGTCGGCACTAACTGTTGTGATTGAAAGAATTCTCTGATACCATTAAGTCTGTCACGCCCCGGGTTTGTTTTAGCGGAAACGATTCATAAAAGTCGAATGTTTGACGTGTAAAATTTTTTTTTTTTTGTTTAAAAGAGAACCCCTCTTCCCCGGCACGTGCCCAGACCCGCCACACATACAGGATCACTCTGCAAACGGACGGAGTCTCCCCTGTATGTGCACGGCGTAGCGTTCAGTTCATGCTCCAACATACTCAGCCAATCAATCACAACAATTAACCAGCATTCTAAACTAATAACAGAAGAACCTATGGCCGGGTAATTTGGAAAGGATAAATCCACAGTTTTGGAAGAGCGCCTACCCGGCGCTTACGTTTTGAAAGCTAGTTCCGAAATTAGCATAAATCCACAAGGTTCGAAAGCGGTGCCCACCCGACACCAAGTTTTTGAAATCCCTTTCGCAAATCCATAAATCCACAGGGTTTTAAAACCGGTGCCCACACGACACTTAGATTTTAAAAACAGGTTTTCGCAATCCTTTCTTTGGCTTCTGCCTTTTGATTTTTAAATGGCTGATAGAAATAAAAGGGGAAAATATTCCACCAGGGGCACTAAATGTAGCCCGCACCGACATCCATGCCGACCCCACGAGGGTATCGCGAACCACTCACATAACTACAAAGTAATGAAAAGCGAGAATAAAAGAATAAATACAGTCCAGGGTCCCCAGCGACCCAGCTGCTCCTGTCCCGTCCTCACCAGCGCCTACCTCCCTCCCCGTCTGGACCCTGTCACGAAGTGGGATGTCAGTGACGCAGATATAGTAAAGCAGGAGAATATAGTAAAACAAACCGTGAAGACAACTGGAGCAACCATCCTCCCAAGGAGGAAAGGCAACCTGTACACCTGCATCCTGTAATACCCGGCCGCGTCGGTCCACTACCGACGGCCCCATACCGTACCTGCAACACCGCGACCGCGCCGGACAACTAAACCGGCGGGTCGCTCCGCTCGCAACTAGGCGCCTCAAACCCCACAGCTAATAAGGGGCCCCCCACTACGTCACCTCGTGGGTATACACGGGTTCTACGACCTCTTTTCCGGAAAAGCGCACCCTCTGCGGTGGCCAAACCGCGGGTGCGCGTGTGGCAACCTCGAGCCAAGTAACCGTAACCTCCATCATGTCAGTATCACAATAAGAATAATAAGAGTAATGAGGTACATGAGGTAAAGTGCATAATCGAAAACAAGGTAATACTGCGCGCACTCGAAGGTGGCCCGCTGACATATATGGGTTGAAAAAGAAGAACACCGTCGGCAATCGACGCTAGTCATTATAGCGAACCCACTAACGTGCATAAGCTATCACCCGTCATTAGGTAACCCCAGTACACTTAGAATAGACCCCGTCCAATAAGATAGAATTTAGAGGCTAGGCATAAAGTAAAACCACCCACTAACAGGCACAAGCCATCACCCATCAATATTTAACCCCAGTATACTTAGAATTGACCCCGTCCAATAGGATAGAGTTAGATGCTAGAACCAAGGAATTAAAACCCACCTGAATGTAGGGCCGATCCCGAACTCCCGCTAGACTGCCGGGAGGCTGGCGCTGAACAACTGGGCCCTGAACAAGGGCTAGAATCAGTAATAGACTCACACAAACCCATCCCGATGACACAACAGTAATGCGATGCTAATAAGGAGCAATGTCGTCGATTTATTGAATACAAATCCGATTTCCGATCAACGAGAGTCCACGGGACTCTCACAAAATGTTCAGTTAGTGTAAAAACACTGTTTGAAGAGAGCTAGCATGTTCATTTTACATTTTGGTCCATAATAACTTTTAATTTGTCAAAATACATTAAGTTAGTTGACTGTTTCGACTTGTTCTTGCAATCCGGGGATCCAAAAGTAAATCCGTAAATTTCAGTGTGTTCATTACGACGAGACCAGGGCCGTGCTTACAAGTTTGGCCTGGCACGGATCCCGAGGGCAAGGTTGGCCCAACAGCTACTAAGTTCAACAAGCCACTACGCTACAACTTAACCTATACATGATCAATCCGAGAGTTAACTAGAGCATGGTGATCAGTATGGACCATGTACAACGGGGCTCACCTGAGGTTTGCCTGAGATCGGCCGGAGGAGTTGCCGGCGCGGCACCACCCAAAAGGCCCAAGCTCGGGTCGGGTGTTCTTGAGCAGCACAGGTGCAGACCTGTTACCAAGAGGAGCATCAGGTAAATGGAGGTCCCAGAAGCTGCTTGGTGCAAGTGGGGTCGAGCCCCCGGCGGCCGGAGGCGGCGGCGGCCGGAGGCAAGCCCGAGGTGATGCTCTCGGGCGCAAGGTTGGGGAGCCAACACAAAAGGGTTTCCTGGGCCAAACCAAAATGCTGGAGAGAAAGGGTGGGGCATTTAGACCTCACCTGTACGGTCGGCAGGAGCCCGAGTCGCCGGGGATGGCCGGAGGGGAAGACCGAGGCCGTTTCGGGTGCAACTGAAAAGACTCCAAACCTGACGTTAGGATTCCCATGCAACACCACCATTGGTCACGAAATGATGAGAGAGGCCTACCTGCACCGTTTCCGGAGGTCTGAGGTCGCCGGCGACGCGCGGCGGCGGAGCTTGGTGGAGCTCCGACGGTCAACAATGGCGGATTCCGACCGTGGGACCCCGGGCCGGTGCGACTTGGATCAAAGTTTTCCTGGTGGTGCCAGGAACCTTCTGGTGGTGATGGCCGGCGATGGGGACGAGCGACGGCGCCTGACGGAGGGGTTCCGGCGATGGGTCAATTCTCCCGATTCTAGGGCTCGGCCGCGCGAGAGGGATCCTTGTCCGATCTCCCTCGGGTTTTGTGGGGAGGTTGCAGTCGTCACGGGGGCCAGATCCAACGGTGCTGATCTTTAGTTGGACGGTCGGATCACGGCGGCGCTGATGTCGACCGAGAAGACGACAATTTGATGGGACGGCTCCCGCCGGCGATCGGGTCGGCGGCGCCGACTCTGCCTGCATCCGATCGGTTGCTCCCAGTGTCAGGAGTCTTGTGGTCATGCCCAAAGGCCCGAAAGCAAGGGAAAGCTTCAAGAACTTACCTCGCCGGAAAACCGTGGAAGAAGGGGTTGGCCGCGGCGGCGCGCGGCGGCGGTTCGGGCCGGGACCACTCAGGCTCGGATGCGGCTTCACGAGGGACTCCACAGGACCAAGTCTTGATCGCCCAGGCCCTTCCCGCACCCTTCCTTCCCAACAACCCGAGAGAAGGTTGGTTCTTGAGGCCTCACTTCTCCGGCGACCGGAGCGGCGGCGGCCGGTGCGGGCTAGTTCCGAGGGGAGCGGCTGAGGGAGGGATTCTGTTGAAGCTGGCGGCTATAGGGCTGAGGGCTACGAGGTTTGAGGCTTGGAAAACCCTAGCCCTAGCTATACGTGTATATGTATAGTGTATACACAATAGCAGTTTAGTCCTCCTCCTTTGACAATTTAGGTTTTGGTCCATCTCAGTAGCTTTTAGTCACATCTAGGTCCCTCTCCCAGAAGTGGCACGCAAATCGAGGCACAAACTATGGGGATCATTGTGCAAAAACCCACATTTTCGCTGTATTTCACGCTTTTCGAGGCGATCCGATCGTCGAAACGGAAAATGGACTGCGCCATGACGTCCGGCTCGACGAGACCTATCGGGTAGCGATCTCTGATTTTCGCGAAACTGCCCGGATAAAATCTCGGTCCATAATAACTGTGTCAAAATACAGTTTTCACGCTTTTCGAGATTCCAGAGTCGTCAAACAGAATTTCCGTCAGTGCCACTGCGTCCAGAATGCCGAAATCGTTCGAAACGACTACCTGAAGTGCTATGATCGGTTTTCAGACAGCGAATTAGTCAGCGTTGGATCCGTCGGGGTTCCGAAAACTAGGGTTACTGTTCACCTATAGTATCAACTTAATTTATACTGTGCACCGAGCACTGTTACACTGATCGTGGTTATTTGCTCGCTTCTTCCTCGATTTCTGGAAGATCCGACCGTCGGATCGAAAGTGCTGAATATTAATCTCGCTCAGTTCGATGAGACGATCGCAACGGTCAATTCGGATTTCCATGATCACGTCCGGATTGGAAAGTAGCCTTTTGTCTCGTAAAATGTGCAACTCGCACACTGGAAATTGACTAAATAAATCAACATAGGTCTTCTGAATTCAAACACCAGGTCAAAAATTCACTTTTAGACTACTTATTAAAATAAAATATTTTGAGTTATCACAGATTGGGTATCTGAATTCTCTAGTGGACAGAGTCTCCCACTATTTGAGTTTTTTTGCATCTGGTTGAGGACCGAGGCTTTCTTTGATGGTTGGGCTTTCCCACTTTGATCAGAGTCATGATCCAGTCCTGCTTTGGTTACTTATCACACCGGCGCGGTTATTGCCCGGTGATGCTTTTATCTTACCGGCGCGGTTATTGCCCGGTGGTGCTATCCTCGTGTGGGTCGCTCCCCACGAGTTCCCCTCCGGAGGCCGGGGCCAGACAGTTATTGACAGTTTTTGCTATCACATCGGCGCGGTTATTGCCCGATGATGAGAGCGGCAGCAGGTAGTACCAGTTTCACTGGTGATACTAGATTGAGTTTACAGGCATTTACTTTATTGTTGCACTCGTGTCGGGGGGGGACCGAGTGGAGTCTAGTAGCTTTGTTTAGACCAGTGCTAGTGTTGTTGGGAACCGTTTGGGGTTTGACGGTGGTCCCGTGGTCGTTGTGAGTTCTTTGACCATTGTGTGAGAGGTTGAGCATTTTGAGTCTATCCGTTCTGAGAGAGAGGGCATGGATTCTGACTATAGCCTGCATGAGCCATTACTCGATAGCGAGTTAGTCCGGTTGGACGCCCTACGTAATTCCTGCCCGTTAGCGGGAGGTGGTTGTAGGTGGGCGCAGGTTTGACTGGACCCGATGTGGCAGTCAGCTCGATTGGGTCGATTGAGCACCTCGCGTGTGAGTGTTGCATATATTTATCAGAGTTTTCCCATTTGAGCATTTAGATAGAGGCATGGTAGTTGTAGAGTGTCTTCAGCTTCTCTCTTCAGTTTTATTGCATTGTTTATCTTTTGCCTCTAGTAGTCTTGGTGGGCAGACCGTCGGGCCTGGTGGCGATACCCACTGAGAACTCCCTTTTGGTGTAGTTCTCACACCCGTTGGGGGTTTTCCCCCTTTTTGTCCTTTCTCTCCTTTGTTTTGCAGAGTCTTAGCGGGTGTTGCTGTTTCTGCGATTGTTGATCGAGGCGAGAGAGTCGCGAGCGAGACCCCTACCCGTCGTTGGAGAGTAGCGGTACACCCCTTTTTTTTTTGTGGAGATCTTCATTATAGTCGGTAGATTAGTGTTTATTTCCTCTTTGGAGTGATTGCTATAGTGAGGATATGATGTATTGAGAGCTTGTACACTGATGTATTTTTTGGAGATACCTCCCTGTTGAGCTATGAGTGTTGTAGCTGAGGATATTGTACGATTATCATTTTTGGGAGGTGGACATTGTTGTATTATTTTTTTCAGTTGTATAGTGATTGATTTTAGTTTTATAACAGATTTTTATTTATAGCTCTGATATCTGTTAGCTGTAGTACTTTTCTTGCAGGTAGGACGCTTCGCCTATGCGGGGTTTGGCATAGGTGGCGGATCTGTTGGCGAGCCCGGGTCGCAGTTTCGACCCCGGGGCGTGACAAATTAGGTGGTATCAGAGCCTAGGTTGTAGGTCATGGTGGACTTTGAAACCCTAGGCTTGAGGTTGGACCCTAGGTTGACTTCGTGAGAGTCGTGATTTGTAGCGAGAGTCCTGATTGAGTTTTACACCTCTCCCAAGGGGCGGGATGAGTGATTGGCATGTTTATTCTCCTAAGTAGTTATGTTGGCTGCAGACAACATAACGCTGTGGAATGGGTGACATGCTCTACACTTTCGCCGGATTGGGTCGAGCGTTGTGGTGTGCTGATTTTCGGTTTCGTCGTGGCGAGCGATGTCTCCCCGACGCTGGGTTTGGGACCCTGGTGCATCCTGTCATGGCAGTTGAGCTTGAGCGGTTGGTTTTGGGTCGGATCCCCGAATTGAGGTCAGAGAGCTCCGGACCCAGATGACAGGATTGTCAGAGGCTTATCAGCGGCAGAGTGAGCAAGCATCTAGTTTTTGCGACACAGTTGTCGGAGCAACGGGTAGCTCGACAGTGCTTCCTTTTGAGACCACCCGGTTGTAGTATCCTCAGGGGCGGGGATTGCTGTGGCACCGATGGAGTGAGTAGCCCTCTCTGTGCCAATGTTTAGTGCCGAGGCACCGAGACAGGGTGGATAGTTGACAGCTGGTGAGCTGAGGGGACATGATCGATCTATTGAGCCAGATTTGGCAAATGAACCACCCCGACTTGTAAGATTGAGTTTGGGGCCTTTGGGGGCAGAGTCGTGGTTGGTGGTGATGGAGTGATCAATTGAGAGCCTCCCTGTGCTAGAGAGTTTATGTAGTTGTTGAACTGCGCGCTCCAGGTTTCGAGGGACGAGGCGCATAGGATATGTGTGATTAAGAGTGGATTGCGCCAGGATACCTTTCAGTTTAGTTGGTCCCTCCGTTATGGATTATTGACGCCTCGATGGTTTAGGCGTTGTGTATGGAGGATGGCACTGCAGTTCCTTTGGACATGGATCTGCCGCCAGAGGTGAGTTCTGGATGTTGGCGCTTGGCGCTAGGTGATGGAGGACAGATCGGCCGGCAGAGGCATTTTCGTTTTGCTTTCCTGGATGGTGGATATCCTTGTGGACGGTTAATGTAACGCTTACCCAAGGGAATGCTACCCTTTGTGATTTATAACTTGCATATTTGGAATGTATTATATGTGATTGAGGGGTGAGCTTGTAAGGATAATTGTATAAGGAATCACGTGAATGTTGTGTTTTGTCAAATGACGGTTGCATTATTGGATGTCTGAGATGTCGGAGATCGGGTGGACCCCGGTGGCAGCATCAGCATCTCTATCAGAGTAGCGCAGCGGAAGCGTGGTGGGTGGCAGTTCGGTGTTTTGACCCTGTGCTTGTGATTGATTGGCACAATGCCACAGGATGTTTTGGCTGAGGAGTGAGAGGACGTCGATTTTCTGCGAGACAGACGAGAGGAGGTTTGGTTGTTAAGACTGTCAGAGCACACATGCTTTAGCAATTGTGTGAGAGGTGCTTTTGGCGGCACCGGGATTCATGGATATCTCTGTTGCCCACGAGATCCCGGGTGTGATTTCACCTGAGCTGTTGACGATGCCGCCGGTTAGGAAGATAGAGATTGCGTTTGACGTGGTTTGGGGAACCGCGCCACCCTTGATGGCACCTCATTGGATATCGCCTGTAGAGCTGAGAGAGCTGATGGCGCAGTTGCAGGATCTGATGGATCGAGGGGTCTGTTTGACCTGATGTCACGCCGTTGGTACACGGTGGTGATGCCACATCGTTGATACACGACTGTGAGAGCTCTTTTGTGGTTTGAGCACAGGCAGGTCCGGGTATTATTTAGAACCTTTTGATGGAGTTATACTCCGGCAGTTGAGGCCAAATGGAATGATTAATGCCCTGTTGCCTTCGAGATTTGAGGAATGGTGTGCTCCAGTTGTATTTGGACAGATGGGGAGTAGTGTTCCCCAAGGATATTATGATTTACTCCCTGAGTGACCTGGAATAAGAGGAACAATTGTGGATGTGTTATAACGTTTGGGTGGAAGAAGCTGTATCCCGTGTTATTGGACTACAAGTTTTAGCTTCTGAAGCTTACCTTCTTGGGTCACTTTGTGCTAGCCGTAGGGGCGGCGGTGGGAAATCCGGCCAATATGGATACCATTTGGGAGTTGGCCGAGGTCGACAATTATGGTCAAGGTAAGGAGCTTCTTGGATTGGGCAGTGCCAGGAGAGCATGGCAACCGAATGATGAGGCTGATACTAGCGCCAATGCGCATTTCCAGTGTTGGGAGAGAGATTTGCGAGTTTTAGTGATGCTTTCTGTTGTGACCGTGGAGTTATCGTTGGGTTATTGTTGAGCATTCTGGATCACCCAGGCAGGGCCACGGCGTTGGCGGATATCTGGAGTAGGAAAGCTGTCTGGGGTTGAGGGGATGATTCCACAGCTGGCGCTGTGTGGATTGTTGATGTCACGCCCCGGGGGTCGAAACTGCGACCCGGGCTCGCTAACAGATCCGCCACCTATGCGAAACCCCGCATAGGCGAAGCGTCCAACCTGCAAAGTACCATCTAATAACTAAATAGATATCAGAGCTGAAGAAAAACCGCTGAATAAAAACCTGAATCACTGTACAACTGAAAGATACAAGTACAATATCCATCTCCCCAAAATAATAATACAATAATCCGGTCCACCGAAACTGTAATACAAGTAGAAGCCACCTATACAACATCTATAAATCCAAAAAGGGAGATAAACTGAAATAATAAAATACAACTGTGTACAGTGAAACCCACAATCCGGGTTGGTACATCTATCCCACTGTAGAAATCAACACTGGTAGGGATCTATCTCGCGACTCCCTCGCCTCGAACCGTCAACAGAAAGATCCGCAACTCCCGCAGCAGACACTGCAAAACAAAGGGAGAAAAGGGGAAAAACAACAATGGGGGTGAGAACCACTAGTAAAACGAGCAGCCTCCCCCTGTGGGTAAAGCCTCAAACCCCGACGTACCTACTTAGTCTACCAGAGGCAAGAAAAGGAATAAGAGAGGTGGTAAGCTATAAACAGAACTACTGATAAAAGGAAGCTACCACTAAAATGCCTCTAAATGCCGAGCTAATAAGAATAGCTAAAAGTATGCATCAGAAAATAGTATCTAACATGCCTGCCCGAATAAACCCAATCAATGAACCAGTAAGAACTGGTACTGCCTGCCGTGCCTGCCAAATCGGGTATGCCAGCCTACGCATAACACCGATAGGGGATAGGAGTCTCAAGGACTCAAAGTCTGTATATCGCACACTCCGGAGTGGCCCTCGAGGGGAGCGACCCACATGAGGAAGTAAAAAGTATCAAAACTAGCAGGACTGGATCATGACACTGATCAAAGTGGGAAAATCCCATCCACTAAAGTAAGCCTGATCCCTCGATCCCTCTCCCCCAATCCGATGCAATAACAACTGTCCGGTCAACCGCCCAAAATTCGCGGTTGCCGCAATACCCTGCCATCAAAGCCTGCCTGTCCCAAATCCCCAATATCTGTTGTCACGCCCTGGGAGGTCTTAGTATAAGCGGAAAAACGTGTATTATATATATTTTTTTTTCTTCACACGTGAAGATCAACCTCGCCCCCGGTGCATGACAGACCGCCACATATACAAATTCACTCTGCAATCGGACAGAGTCTCCTTTGTATATGCACGGCGTCCCATTTACAATATCAACCATCAACCATACAGTCGTCATCATACATAGAGCAGAAGAAGTAATTACCTACGGTTTTGCAAACGGTGTCCACCCGACACCCAATTTTTAAAACAGTTACACATCCAAACAAGAGGGCGGCGACATCGTTTAGAAAGGATAAATCCAGAGGTTTACAAAATCTGTGCCCACACGGCACTCTGCTTTTGAAAACATTTTCGCAATCATTTTTATGATGATAAAAACATGACGCGCCCGAAATCACGAAAGTATGTCTAAACCGTAATAGTACATCCAATCCACAGTGCTAACTATAACTAATATGATCCACAGATGCAAATTAAACTAAGAGTAGTTAAGAAAGAGTTGAGATAATTCCAAGGAACCACGAGTAGAAAGCCTCCTATGACTACGGTCCTCTCGACGCAGTCTCACCACCGTCCCGACTAGTGTCCCTAGTCAAACCTGTCACGGAGTGGGTGAAGTCAGTGACAAATAAAGTAGATGTCTTAATAATTAACGTTGAATTAAAAACAAACCGATTATACCGGAACCTTTCGCTAAAAACCCTGTTACAAAAATAAGTTGGGCCCCAACCCCAGAGTACCTGTCGGAGAGACGGAAGTCTACCCTCGTGCACAGTCACAATACCCCTTTGATGGTTTTAACCTCTTCACGGTGCTAGTGCGGCGCCCTTAGCTGGCGTGAAGAGGTCCCCACCCCATACACGTGAGGAACACGGGTCAATCGGACCACTTCTCCGGAAAAGTACACCCATGCGGAGGCCAATCCGCCTGTGTACGTGCAACATCCAAAACAGAAATTGCCGGTGTCGGCGTGTGAAAAGCCCCGCGACCGCAGCCGCCACAATTATTAATAAAAAGCATTAAGCCCCGCGGCCGCAGCCGCCACAATTATTAATAAAAAGTATTCATGCGAAGGTATAATAGTCCATCTACTTTATTAGACAAATTAACGAGCCTTTTACGATGATATGGTGCACTCTTTGCACTCGTTGCACTTATAGCAAGGGTACCCACCTGGTTGCGAGGGGATCGGAGCACCCGGATCTTTCGCACACTCCCGTTGCGTATCTGGACCTAAGAAGAGTCCATGAGGGTAACCAAAATCAGAACCACGCATTAACTCTACAAAACGAAAGCCCGACATTACCCATCCGACGGAAACCCAAGTAAACCGTCAAACCCGTCGATCAACGGATCCCCCCCCCCCCCCCCCCCCCCCCCCCCCCCCCCCGCGCAGCCGTTGCCGCCTGTCGGAGCCCGGCGCCGCCCGAACCCATGCGGCGGCCCTCCGCGGGCAGCGCCCGCGCGGGTGTGGTCCGCGCGGCGCCCGCGCGGCGCCCACACGGGTGCGGCCCGTGCGGCGCCCGTGCGGGTGCGGGCCCGCGCGGCGCCCGCTCGGTGCCCCGCGCGGGTATGACCCGCGCGGTGCCCCGCACGGGTGCGACCCGCGCGGTGGCCGCGCGGTGCCCCGCACGGGTGCGACCCGCGCAGTGGCCGCGCGGTGCCCGCGCGGGTACGATCCGCGCGGCGCCCGCGCGGGAACTGTTACGGAATTTGAGTTGGCGTAATTTCGTGAAAGGTTCAAGTCTTGAAGATTGAAGGTGAAGAAGGTTGGATCATTTAACTCAATCTCAAGAAAGAATAATTCAAAAGGATCAGGTATGTTTAACTAAAGATTTTTGGTGATCCGAATACTTCTTGTAGTGTAGAAACACCTGGAAGAATTTTTCATTGCATAAAAATCAAAAACTGGACATGGGACATGTTTAGGATCCGGATCAGACATTCCAATCCGGATCCCGAAGGGTGTTCGTTCATACACTGGTTCAATCCGGATCGCAGCATCTCATGATCCGGATCCCGAACACTAGTTTTACCTTTTTACTTGCACGATCCGGATCAGGATTTGCAATCCGGATCCCGAACGTTGATGTTTGGTGAAACTGTATGAACGATCCGGATCAGCCATTTCGATCCGGATCCCGAACTATCGTTTTTCTGGAAACCATCTTTCTTGCTACTGCAATCCGGATCGCCGAAATCCGATCCGGATCGCCGTCCGTAAAATTTCTAGAAATGGTAGGTTTTTGATTCTTATCTCCTTCCTAGGGTTTCTAACCTATAAATAGACCCTATGATTCTTTTTCTAGGGTTAATCGATATAGAGCCGTCATAATCAAATATCATCTTATACGGCCCTAGATCCACATATAGAGAAGAAAGGAAATACTAGATTTAATTCTATGTTTCTTCATCTATAGTTGATTGATTTGATTCTAGGTTTTCATACTCAGATTTTGAGTAGAATCAAATCAATGAATACTTAGATGGTATTTCCGATCTATTTCTAATCTAAGTATTCGGCGGATCATCACCACCCAAAAATAACGATTTCCCCAAAATCGGCGCGTGGACTCGCGTGTCCTTGTGGATTCAAGGTTCAACCGTTCTCGTGGATTCGGAGCGAGGTACGTTCGTGGATTCGAAGCGTGCTACTGGGTGAAGACCGTAGCACTCGTGGATTCGTGGATTTGAACCTTGTGGATTCAAGGTTCAACCGCTCTCGTGGATTCGGAGCGAGGTACGTTCGTGGATTCGAAGCGTGCTACTGGGTGAAGACTGTGGATTCGGTCAAACGTCGTGGACTCGACGTTGGACGCCGTGGATTCGGCGTTGGACGCAGATCGTGGATTCGAGACGCGTTGCGGAACGAGCGGAGAAGATCAACTAGGAGCGTATGGTAAAAGGTTGAGTCGTCTGTGAGTACGTTAAATCACCTTGTACGTGTTTCAATTCTAGTGGATTTCACCGTGTTATCGGTCCCGTGGTTTTTTACTCCGGTTTGGAGTTTTTCCACGTAAAAATCTTGCGTGTTCATTTATTTTCCCGCATTGGGTTTTGTTGCGCAATGATTTTTTGAGTGTTTATTGTTTACACCTATTCACCCCCCTCTAGGTGTTTTTTCCCCTATTTAGATCTATATTACATATAACCCAACAAGTGGTATCAGAGCGGGAATAGGGTTGTAAACAATGGTTGAAGGTGGAAACATCAACAGACCCCCATTCTTCGATGGAACAAATTATGCGTACTGGAAAGTACGGATGAAAGTCTTTTTAATTTCCATTGACGAACGGATGTGGCAATCAATTGAATTAGGATGGTCTAATCCAACTGAATTTATTGGTGATGTTCGCACCATCAAACCTAGGTCGAAATGGACCAAGGAAGAGTTAGATTCATCTTCTTACAATGGCAAGGGAATTAATGCTATTTTTAATGCCTTATCTCAAACTGAATTCTCTCGCGTCTCGGCATGTGAGACTGCGAAAGAAATCTGGGATGTTCTTCAGGTTACACATGAGGGAACTAACCTCGTGAAGATTCAAAAGCTGCAAATGCTTATGAGCAGATTTGACTCCATTTTTATGGCAGAAAATGAATCTTTCACGGACTACTATACACGATTGCAAGACATCGTAAACTCATGTGCTAACCTGGGAGAGAAGATTCCAAAATTTAAAGTTGTAAGAAAGATCTTAAGAACTCTTCCTGAACGATTTCACCCAAAGGTTACAGCCATTGAAACTATTAAACACACGGACGAAATACGTGTAGAAGAACTAGTTGGTTCATTACAAACTTATGAAATGACATTTACTACTAACTATTCTTCGGGAAAAGCATCCTCTTCTAAGTCTTCAGGTTATGCGTTGAAAACAACTAAGGAAGAAGACGCGGATACATCCTCCTCAGACGATGACGAGAACCTTTCTATGGAGGACTTTGAGAAGCAACTCGCTCTCTTGACAAGGAAGTTTCGCCGCAACTTTCGAAGGGGTAATTCAAGTAAATCTCCATCCTTCAGAAAGTCGAAGAAAGGCAAGGGTACTTCAAGTTACAAGTCAAGAAAGCAAGAGAACTTCTCAAAGGATAAGAAAAGTTCAGAGGGACAACTACAATGCTTCAAATGTCGAGGCTACGGCCACATTGCAACGGAGTGTCCCAACAAGTATCCGGCAAAGAAGAAGGCGATGCAAGTCGTCACTTGGGATGACAACTCAACGTCAAATGAGTCGTCTTCAAGTGATGAAGAAAAGAGCACCACGGCATTCCACGCGTCCACATCTTCACCATTCATGTGCTTAATGGCAAGTACATCCGAGTCATTGTCCAACTCCACTGTTGAAAAGACTGCAACGGACAACGAATCGGATAATTCGGAAGGTGAAGATTTTGCTCTAGCCTACCACAGACTTTTGAGGGATTCAAAGAAAGTGGCTAAGCAAAACAAGAGTTTGAGAGGGAGATTGCATGATCTCGAAGAAGAAGCAAAAAGGGCAACTTCTCTATCAAACGCTCTTGAAGTGGAAAGGGAAAATCTGATAAAAGTAAATGTTTCCCTTCAAGAGTCCAATGAGCTTTTTGAGAAGGAACATACAAAACTGGTGGATAAAGCGGATCACTTCTCAAAGCTCTACAACGAGGCTCGACAGGATAACCTGGAAATGACAAAGACCATTTTCCAACTGAAGGATGACTTGCAGCGTTTTTCATCAGGAAGGAGTAAGTTGGATAAGCTTCTTGGTCTTGGTCAATCAAACAAGTTCGGCCTCGGATACAATCGAACTAAAGACGATTTTAGTTCGATTGGGACAGTTTTTGTCACGCCCCGGGGTCGAAACTGCGACCCGGGCCCGCCAACAGATCCGCCATCTGTACGGAAACTGCCGCACAGACGAAGCGTCTACTCTGCAAAAGATCTATAGCTAAACATGCATCAGAGCTGAAAAAGAACTAAATAGCTACAGAAATCCACTGAACATCTGATATAAATAAATAAATCTCAATACAAGGTCTCTCAGCTACAAAAGTACAAGAAATCCTCACTGATCTCTCAGAATGTCTAGTACAAAGTGGAGTCATAAAACACACAAGGTACATCTACCTCTGACTCTCAGCGCTGGTAAGGAACTAAATGGCCACGTCCTCACCTCGATCAGCTGTCTCCGCGTGAGCTAAGCCGGAATAGCAGCCTCGGGAAACCTGTCACCGCAGCGGGTGTGAGAACTACTGCAAAGGTAGTTCCCAGTGGGTACCGTCTCAATATCCACGGTATGCCCACTAAGTCTACAGGAGGCACAACAGATAGGTATGCAGATAGATAGATAGATAAAAGCTGAAAGCAGGAAAGGAACTACAACTAGCATATACCACATCATGCTCAAGAAAACTCAACTCTGATCCTGCTATGCATACACCCTCACTACTAACATGCCTCAAGTATCATGCTCAAGGAAAAATTCATCTAGGAACATGCTATGAAACTCACTCAAACATATCACCCAATCCCAATGACTGTCCCTCTTTGGACCAGTCAAACAAGCCTGCGCTCATCTACTGCCGCACATCCCGTAGGAACGGACTTACGTAGGCATCCACTGCCGCACATCCCGGAGGAACGGACTTACGTAGGCATCCACTGCCGCACATCCCGGAGGAACGGACTTACGTAGGGTGTCCCTCTAGGACCATCTCAGTAGTCACATCGCAGCCTCGTCAGGCTCGGTATCATCATCGCACCCGGGGCGTAGCTCGAGGGGAGCGACCCCACCGAACTCAAGTATCTCAAGTATCTCATAACTGGCATAAAAAGCCAGGCTCAGCAGGCTATAGTCCACGATCAAACAGATCGGATCTCAATGCTCAACTAGCATAACTCAGTCGGAGAAAGACTCCACGACTCGAACAGGAAAAGCCCAAACACTCTCACAGCTATGTCGGAGAACCCTCAACGACTCAATCTGATAATGCATGACCCGTGGCTGAGTCAGGAAACCTCCACGACTCGATCTGCCAGAGCCCCCGAAACTCTCAAGGCTAAGTGGGAGAACCATCTCCACCACTAAATCAGAACACGACCCATGATCTAGAGTAACCCAATCAGGGAATACATCCTCAATACCCCGCGAACTCAAGTATCTCAAAACTCTCTCATGACACTAGAAAGTCATCTCATAATGCTCTAAAAATCCACTCGGCCCTCTGGCACGAGAACACATGCATCCTGAACCTACTCAACCCTCGGGAAGATCTCAATATTTTAAAACTCTTTTCAAAACCCAGTTTTCATTAAAACAGGTCCGACGATTTTTAAAACGGTTCAGATGCCAATATAAAGCCAACTAAACATGCAGTCTAGTGTCAAATCACTTCTAGATCATGCTAAAAATATCTGGGGCTTGCAATTGTATTCCTACAATTTTCTAGGCAACTATCAGATTTACCAGCTATGCAAATAATTAAGCTAAACATGATCAACATGCATTCAATAGCTTTAAAGGGCATTCCATACATCTTGAAGAAATTCCAACCCACCTGGAATGCTTCCGCAGGCAATCGCTGAAGTCGGTGAAGTACCAAAACGCGCACTGTCTAAAATCCGCCGGAAACTGCACCTCGGCGCTCGGTCGCGCGCACCTCTGCCGGGTGTCCAGAAAAAATCCCCGAAGCTCACAGCGCACTCCAAAGGCCTCAAGCAAGGTCTCCACCTGATCTCGGTCCAAATCGATGTCGCTCCGGAATCCTCCTGCGCACCCAGTCCGCGCCCTCGCCGCGGCTCCGCACAGTGCGCAGGGCCCTCGCCGCGCTCCTCGCGGCCCGGACAGCACTCCGCTGCACCCTCTCATGGCAGGGAAGATGAAAAGACGGAATTAATCCATTTCCCAAGCTCAAAATCAATCTCTGCCCGAATCCGAAAATCCGCGGAAAAGTCGAAAATCCAAAACTCGGAGAAATGCAACGTACTCACCTCCACCGTGTCCGCGCACGCACACGAGCCCCAACCGGGCTCTCCAACCGGGCAAGCTCCCTGTCGCGCTCACGATCCACATCCGAAGCCTCGGCGCGAAGAACAGTCCTCCAAAAATCCACAGCCAACTCTCTCTCTCAAACTCCATCTCTCCCTTTCTCTCATTCTTCCTCTCACTTTTTCTCACTTTCTTTCTCTGGTTTCCCCCCCACGAAAAGGGAGGAGGAGGAGGAGTCTTATAAAGAGAGGAGAGGTCTACAAAGTCAACAGAGTGGTTGGGAACATGAAATTACTCTTTTACCCCTGTTTTCATAAAAATCTGGGGGCTGAGTACCGGTACACGGGCTCCCGTACCGGTACCCAGGCTCAAAAATCCAAACCCGAGGCTCAACTTGCTCCAGTTCACATTGTGTTCCGGTACTCGTCCCCGCGTTCCGGTACGCAAGCCAAAAAGAGTATGGGGTACCGGTACGCCCTAATTGGTACCGGTACCCAGGGACTAGTCAGATTTTTCCAAAAATCTTCAACCGAAGCTCTCTGTTTCCTTCACAGTAACAGGTTCCGGTACCCAACATGGCGTTCCGGTACTCAACATGGCGTTCCGGTACTCAATGGCCCAAAATGCTGAATCAAACTGGAGTTCTCTGATTTGACGCCGCCAACTCACTTTTCCATCTAAAGGCTTCCGCGTCAATCCGGGACCACCCGAACCTCTCTGTAAATACAAACAGAAACTGCTAAAGGTATTTTCACAATACCAGGCTGCCACGTGGAGTCGGCACACTGCCCGAAGCTCCGGTACTCTACACTCTCCCCTCCTTTTAACGGTTTCGTCCTCGAAACCCCAAAACTCCAAAACTCAGGAGGGTGACTCAAATAAGTGGGGATATGAAACTCTCAGCTCAAACTCAGGCTCCCATGTGGCCTCTCGCTCCTCATGATGACTCCATAGGACCTTTACAAAAGGTATGATCCGGTTGCGCAATTCTCTCGTCTCTCGAGCAAGAATCCGCACCGGTCGCTCCTGATAGTCCAAGTCCTCATCTGACTCCAAAGAAACGAAGTCCAAATCATGAAAGGAATCCAAATCCATACTTCCCTCAGAACGGATACACCAACGTCCTCGTGGGTACTTGCCAAATCATGGCGGTAGCGCAACTCGGTGAACAGCTAATCCAATGCGCTCTAACTCCTCGAATATGCCAATAATTTGCGGATTCAACTTCCCGCGAAATCTCAAATCTACACATTTCTGCGGATAGTGATTCTCAGAAGTCACCAAAACTCCCTGCTTCCAGTTGGCATAACTTTTCCGTTGCTCCTTAGCAACCACAATGCTGAGAGCTTCACAAAAGCATTCTTACATCCATCTACAGGGTAAGAAGTCCAACATCGGGAACAACACTCAACCCCTAACTCTCAAAATCAGCTCTCGGATCTCGGAATCCATGGGCACACAGATGCGGTCCTTGTACTTCAGTACTCCCGCTGCATTCACTAAGAAGTTCCCTCTCTAATCCTGTCCAACGGAGTGGGTTACGAGTCCAACACACAAGTTTTGCCACATTCCCAGGGAACACCACCTTAAACTCAATTACTCTTTCAGCGGCATCTGCTGAGTAACCATCATACTCCAAAACTGCACCACTCGTCTAAACAAGGCAGCTGCGACCACATTGACCTTGCCGGGATGTTACTGTAAGCTCAATCATACATCCTTAATAACTCTATCCACCGGCATTGCCCCAAATCGAAATCTTCTGAGTAACCCAGCACCTCAGGTTCTAGGATCGATAGATATCTCCAGCCATTATTCATCATAATGCTAAAACCATCCACAGCTTGAACTCCTCAAAGTTATGCTGGCACTGCTTAATCCACAACTCTGGACCTCTGTCACTGTCATGGGTCTAAGCCGAACCCAAACGGCAACACTCTTCGTCGGGTCCACTATCACTTTGCAGCTGAAATCACATGGCCTAACCACAGAACCTTCCAAAGTCAAGCACAAACTCTCTCCACTTGGCAAACAACAACTTTTTCTCTCCTAAAAGTTGCAGCACAATCCTCGAGTGCTCATCGTGCTCAATGTTACCTCGGAAATAAATCCCAAGCATAAAATCAAACCAACCGGCCATGTATAAATTTAACTCAACTACTAGCACGGCAACTCACTGTAGAGCTCAAACTCACACTGGTTCTACTGCCCGGTCCAAGTACCGCCGGAACACACAAGTCCTCAAATCCAAAAGGCCGCAGGGCCTTAGTCAATCCGCTTGACCTCACTGTTTGCTCAAAATGTCTCTATCGGGTTCAGACTCTATCTGGCGCAGCCCTCAGCTGTAGGGTTCCACAAAGCCTTCAATGTCCCGCAAGGCATCGACCCAACACGATCCAAATCTAACTGTGCTCGAACCGTCACAGCACCCTCACCGTTGTGCACACACAACGTGGCATCACTGCCGTGTACCAACGGCATGGCATCACCACCGTATATCAACGGCGTGGCATCACCACCGTGTATCAACGGTGTGGTAACATATCCAAAATATCAATCTCTCGGATCCTCACTGTCGTATCCCCACGACGTGGTACTGGGTCACACAGACCTCTCGATCCCTCGGATCCCGCAACTGTGCTAACAGCTCCCTCACTGTCTCACGAGTGATACTCCAAGAGATGCTACCAAAGTCGGCGCGGTTTCCAAACCACGTCGATCACTAACTCGATCTCAGTCTCACTAAACGGCGGCTTCAACATCAGATCAGGTAAACTCCTGTCCGGGATCACACGGGCAAAAAGATATTCCTTTAATCCCGGTGCTGCAGTAGGCACCTCTTCTACCGTCGCTAGCAAAGCGACACGACCACGACTCAACCTCTGCCGTGCTCTAGCATCCTCTATAACCACACTCCTCCTGGCCAGGTCCACGGAGGGTCATTGTCCACTCTCGACAATCCAAGATAACACAACATTGGGATAACCAATCCCTATCCAACCTCATTTCCACATCTCGGAGCCGACGTAGGACTAACAACTCTAGGATCAAATCCAAGGTCCTACAGAACTGGGCGGAACTGGCAACACTCATACCTGTGCTATACGTGATCTGAAACCTGATCCTCACGTGCACAAGCCAACAGTCCCACCTCTGGCCCACGCGAAGCTACCCCTGCTCTAGTAAAGCACACACCCGCGGTGTCGGCCTCAACATGCTCCAACTCTAATGACCATAAGCAACCACACCTGATAAGACGCGATCCACTATCCTGGCGTCCTCTAATCGGCTGCACAATTCATCCACAAGATGATGGTGGCCATCGCTCAATCTGCCTCGGCATCTCGGCTCAATCAGCCTACCGGTAAGTCGGATGAACCGCTGCATCCTGAAGGGGTAGTGGGGTGCCGTCGCAGGCGGCAAATCCAAGAACACCACTCCGGGACCCTCTGCCTGAAGATGTCCTGACTAAACACATGAAAAACATCGCCCTCATCATGAAGTCACTCTATGGCGAAGAATGCGGCTCCCCGCAAAGACATACTCATCCTAGCACTGCTGCTGGTGCCTCGGCTGTCGAGAACCTCCTAGTCTCCGTCTCCTCTGAGACTCATGATCCTGTGACTGGAATCATGGCAACCTCGATCCACTCGACTATCCCAAAATCAGGCGATACTGGACATCTCTCTCTGGAGCTAGTCCCTCGCTCTCCGTCCCTCTCGGACATGATCATAGACCTCAGTCAATCCATCGGGCATGCACAACCGCTGCATCTGAAGTTGCTCGTCGAGAATATCCAAAATGATAACATCTCGAAGCAGTCCCCTCTCAAACATAATCAACTATCTGGGCCTCATCCTGGCAACATGGGGCACACTGCTCAACCGTCGAAGAAACTCGCTCCAAGTCCTCGACCGCTCTCCCGGTGGTTCAATAGGACAACTCGAAGCCACCAACTCTCGGCGTCCCTATCCAAAGTGCATAACAAAGTGCACCCGATGCTTGTCCTGGATAACAAGTCCTCAAACACTTCCAAAGCGACAATCCAGTTCTCGGCCTCTCGAGGCTCCAACTCTGCCCTGAAATCTTTAGGGGATGGAACTGGCGGATGCACGACTATCAATCAGCAATCTCTCGCTGCTCCCGCACTACTCACAGTGCAACCTGGGTCGAAATCGCCAATGTCGCGGCCGGAAGTACTACGGCGATACCTCAAACGATACTCTCTGCTCAAACATGCGCATCACGCGCTCCGTGTTCTCTTCCTGGCGCCGCGTCGCCTACACAACTGAACTACCTGGGCCCGTAACTCGCAGACCTCGCTCTGCTCTGTCCATTCAGCCCCCCGCTGTTTGGGCTCCTCATCCAAGGTCAAACACGCCCTCGCCGCTGCACGGCATCAAAGGGCCAACAAGAGGAACAGTCACGGCCAACCAAACCACAAACACTCTCGACCCAATCAAGCGAAAGTCTATAACATGTTAACCATTCTAAAGTATTATGTTGTCTGCAGCCAACATAATCACTTTAGAGAATAAACATGCAAAATTACTCGCCCCAATCCCTCAGGGGAGGTACAAACTCAATCAGGACTCTCGCTAAAATCACGTCTCTCACGACAGTCATCCTACTGTCCAACCAATAGCCTAGGGTCACTAAGTCCTCAACGGCCTATATTCCTAGGCTCTGATACCACCCTAATCTGTCACGCCCCGGGGTCGAAACTGCGTGTAATAGCCGCTAGTTTAAAATATTTTAAGGGTCTACTTTTGGTTCGTTATTTCCGCTTTTCGTTTCGGGGGGATTGGGGGATGATCGAATAATTCCTTGTTTCCAGACAGACCCTCGGGGCCCGCGGGTATTTTTAGTTAATAGGGCTCGCGAAACGGAGAGTGGCGGCGAAATCGGTTCTGAATTCCGACGCCGGAATCTCCCGGAATAAATTCCGGAAGGTAGCTAACGGCTCAGATGGTTAACGCGGGTTATTTAGACAGACCGGACTCTAGTTCGCACCTGATTTGGACCCGTTTTAACTTGAACTGGGTTCTTTCCCTTTTACCAACTTAACCGTTCCCGTTATTTTTCCCCGTCGTATAACTCCCCTTAAACAAACCGTAACTCCCATAACTACCCACCCCCTCTAACTACCCCTAACTACCCGTAACTCCAATAACTACCCACCCCCTCTAACTACCCTTAACTACCCGTAACTCCCATAACTACCCCCTCTAACTACCCTTAACTACCCGTAACTCCCATAACTACCCACTCCTACCCACTACCCGTAACTCCCATAACCACCCACTCCCTCTAACTACCCATTCCCCCATAACCACCCGTAACTCCCTTTAACTACCCACTCCCCTTAAACCACCACACTCCCCCTTAACTACCCGTATTCCCCACAATTCCCCTACGTACGAAACCCCATTTCCCCAACCCTTCTATTTCCCAACCAAATCCTTCCGCTTCCTCACCGACTGCACGGAGGACCCAAGAGGCGAGACCAAGGAAGGAGAAGGAGGCGTCCTCACATTCCTTGTAGCCGAACGCGCAGGCCCGGATCGCCTCTTCCTCCGACAACCGAGGTGAGCACGCTAGGGTTTTGCCTTCTCGCCCCGTTCTTGGTTGGAGCGGACGAGAGGGAGGGGGGGGAAAGGAAAAAGAAGGGGGCATGGGCATCGCGGGAATCCGGCGCGCACGGCGGCACCGCATGCGGACTGCCGCATGCGGGCGCCGCCGCTTGCGGGCGGCACCGCATGCGGACTGCCGCATGCGGGCGCCGCCGCTTGCGGGCGGCGCCGCATGCGGGCTGCCGCATGCGGGCTGCCGCTTGCGGGCGGCACCGCATGCGGGCTGCCGCATGCGCGCCGCCACTTGCGGGCGGCGCCGCATGCGGGCTGCCGCATGCGGGCGCCGCCGCTTGCTGGCTGCCGCATGCGGGCGCCCCCGCATGCGGGCACGGCCGCTTGCGGGCTGCCGCATGCGGGCGCCCCCGCATGCGGGCGCGCCGCTTGCGGGCTGCCGCATGCGGGCGCCCCCGCATGCGGGCGCGCCGCTTGCGGGCGCCTCCGCATGCGGGCACGGCCGCTTGCGGGCTGCCGCATGTGGGCGCCGCCGCTTGTGCGCCGCCGCATGCGGGCGCCGCCGCATGCGGGCGCTGCCGCTTGCGGGCACCGCCGCATGCGGGCGCCGCCGCTTGCGGGGGCCGCCACTTGCGGGCACCTCCGCATGCGGACGGCCGCACGCTGTTAGTACACCGCCCAGCCGTGCGGGGCCAGGCGCGTACCTGTGCGTATTATACGCAAGGTGAGAGGGCGCCGGGCGCTCTAATCATTAGTCTGACAAAGCCTTAAGTTGCTGACTCCTATATGACAGATTCGTGTAGGTCCGGGCGGGCACCCGAGACGCGAGAGAACCTTACATCAGTCAGGAGCGCGACAACAAGGTGGGTTTACGGTCGAGGCTGAGTATTATGTTGGTAATCCAAAAAGGACTTTTCATTATTGATCGGTACTAACGTTGATGGTTTCTATGATGTACTACCTTACCCCGTGACATGGTGACATGGTTACTTGGATACTTGGTTACTTGGTTACTGGTTACTTATGCTCGAGTTGCGACACGCGCACCCGCGGTTTGGCCACCGCAAAGGGTGCTCTTTTCCGGAAAGGCGGTCTTTGACCCGTGTTACCCCACGAGGTGACGTAGTGGGGGGCCCCTGATAGTTGGGGGGTTTGAGGCAGCGAGGTGCGAGCGGTGAGACCACCGTGGGATTGGATCCCGATGTGGTCAGGTGTGAGACCACCGTGGGATTGGATCCCGATGTGGTCAGGTGTGAGACTACCGTGGGATTGGATCCCGATGTAGTCAGGTGTGAGACCGCCGGGTCCGGTGCCCGACGCGGTCAGGTGTTACAGGTGTTACCGGGGTTACAGGTGTTACAGGTGGTACAGGTGGTTGCGAGTTACCATTACGAGTAGAGCGGGTGTTCCGGCTAGTCTTACTTTGCGGCTTGGTATTACTTTACTGCTTTAGTACTACTTTGATGATAGTGTCGCTGACTACCCACTCTGTGACAGGTACCTCCAGGGGGTAGAGGTAGGCGACGGTGAGGCCGAGTTGGTAGCAGTCGGTCTGAGGGAGCCCTAGTATGCTGTTTTATTTACCTTCTCTGCATTTCATTCAGTATTGTAGGTTACTGTGTGGTTCTCGATACCCTTGTGGGGTCGTGTGGATGTTGAATTCTTTCTTTCTACTTATGCACTACTATTTCCGTTATTGTCCCCGTTTGGCCGCTTTCAAAGCAACATGACTAGAAAAGAAAAGAACTTCGAAAACTATTTTTTAAAATCTGGGTCGTGTGGACCTGTTTTCCAAAACCTGTGGATTTATGGCATCTTTTCAAACTGTCTTCAAAACCTTGGGTCGTGTGGACCTGCTTTCAAAACTGTGAGTTTATCCTTTCAACTTGATTGGCCACGGGTATTGTTTAGTCTTCATGCACCGTACTACTTCGAACTGTTGTGATTAAATGGGAAAAATGATTGCTCATAATCGGCTATTGTAGCAGCCGGGACGCCGTGCATATACAGAGGAGACTCTGCCCGATTTTCGAGTAAATCTGTATATGTGGCGGGTCTGGGCACGCGCCGGGGAAGGAGGTTTCTAAACAAAAAAAAATTCGTACGCACTTTATGCGTACTTTGAAGTATCGTTTCCGCTAAAATAAAACCCCCGGGGCGTGACAGACTAAGATGGTATCAGAGACTTTGCTTTAATCACAACAGTGACGGCCCAACATCCACCGAGATATCACACTTAACTACGAATAAATGAAATGTGCAGGGTTTAAGGTTTAAGACGTGAGAGACCGGGGAGGGGATTTGTAGATAATGTTTCTTTTCTCTCTCGATTTTTACGATTGTTCATCTAGCAGAGATGAGTGCTAAGCTTTGGTTGGTATGTCTGTACAGACAATGGTACGGACCAGAGCGTCGGCCGAGGAGGTAGGGACTGATGCGACGACATCAGCAGCTGCAGAAAACCAGCTCCTGCGGCAACAATTGCCGCATGCGGGTGCCGCCGCTTACGCGTACTTTGGTAGCCACTTGCCCGATTAAGCTAGGGCGGCTAATTTGGTAGCCACGTGCCCGATTAAGCTAGGGCGGCTATTTTGCCCTTGGGATTTAATAGTGATTCCCTTGAAGGAGTACGACGTTATTTTGGGCATGGACTGGCTCTCAAGGTACCAAGCGCTTATCGACTGCGATAAGCGGATGGTACAACTACAAGAACCAAGTTTCCCTAAGAATGCGTACCTAGCGTGCAAGAGCACCTCCTTCCCGGCAGTCATCTCAGCGGCTCGAGCCAGGAGTCTGATAGAGGGTGGGTGTGTAGCCTATTTGGCATAGGTAGATCTGGTTACTCGACCCTCGACGACACCTTCAGACATCCCGGTGGTGAGGGACTTTCCCGATGTCTTTCCGACGGAGCTGCCTGGGATACCCCCTGAAAGGGAGGTTGTGTTCCCTATTGAACTCTTGCCAGGTACTCAACCTATAACGAAGGCACCCTACCGAATGGCCTTCGCGGAGTTGAAGGAGTTAAAGGCGCAGCTGGAAGACCTCTTGGACAAAGGGTTTGTCAGGCCGAGTGTGTCACCCTGGGGCGCACCAGTGCTTTTCGTACGGAAGAAGGATGGGAGCCTGCGACTCTGTATCGATTACAGAGGAATAAACAAGGTCACGGTGAAAAATAAGTACCCCTTGCCCAGAATCGACGACCTCTTCGACCAACTACGAGGAGCGACGGTCTTTTCAAAAATTGATCTACAGTCTGGCTACCACCAGCTCCGGGTTCGGAACGAGGACATTCCGAAGACCGCTTTCCGGACCCGGTATGGCCATTACGAGTTTACGGTCATGCCGTTCGGACTTACGAACGCCCCCGCAGTCTTTATGGACATGATGAACCGGGTCTTCAGACCATTCTTAGATCGGTTCGTGGTGGTCTTCATCGATGATATACTAATTTACTCATCCACCGACGAGGAGCACGAGGATCACTTACGAACGATTCTCCAAACCCTCAGGGAGCAGAAGCTGTTCGCTAAGCTCAAAAAGTGTGAGTTCTGGCTACGCGAAGTAGGATTCCTGGGGCATGTGATCTCGGCAAAGGGAATCGCCGTAGACCCCAAGAAGGTGGAATCGGTGATAGACTGGCAGCCGCCCACAACGGTGACGGAGATCCGCAGTTTCTTGGGGCTGGCGGGGTATTATAGACGCTTTGTCGAGGGTTTCTCGAAGATTGCGACCCCTCTAAACCGGCTGACCAAGAAAGGAGAAAAGTTTGTATGGACGGCCAAATGCCAGGAAAGTTTTGAAGAACTCAAAAGAAGGCTAACCGAGGCACCGATTCTTGTACTACCAACACCCGGTGAGGACTATGAGGTGTACTGCGACGCTTCAAGAATCGGCCTTGGGGGTGTGTTAATGCAGCAGGGGAAGGTAATAGCCTATGCATCTAGGCAACTAAAGGACTACGAAAGAAACTACCCAACACACGACCTAGAGCTGGCTGCAGTGGTCTTCGTCCTGAAGTTATGGAGACACTATCTCTTTGGTGTCCATTGTAACATCTTCTTAGATCACCAAAGTCTTAAATACCTGTTCACACAAAAGGAACTAAACCTGCGGCAGAGACGGTGGCTTGAATTACTGAAGGATTACGACCTAACGATCCAATACCACCCCGGGAAAGCAAACGTGGTAGCAGACGCTCTGAGCAGGAAGGGGCGACTGGAGGGAGGATCGGTAGGTGCGATAACTGAGCAGAGCGACTTGATCGCAGAATTTTCTCGACTAGGGTTGGAAGTAGTGTCAGCGGGCACGGTTGCGCAACTTCTAACTCTGGTAGTCAAGCCAACACTGTTAGAAAAGATTCGAGAGGGACAGCAGGCGGACTCGCACTTACAGCTCGTAAGAGACAAGATCTCACCGGACCAGGAAGGGGACTTCTCATTAAAAAGCGATGATACCCTACGGTTCCGCGGGCGGATTTGCGTGCCGGATACCCCGGAATTAAAGAAGGAAATTCTGTCCGAGGCACACAGCGCCCCTTATACAGCGCATCCAGGAGGCACAAAAATGTACAGGGACCTCAAGCAGACCTTCTGGTGGCCCAAGATGAAGAGGGATGTAGCCCAATTTGTAGCTCATTGCCTGGTGTGTCAACAAATAAAGGCGGAACATCAACGACCGGCGGGAAAATTACAACCCTTACCGGTACCGGAGTGGAAGTGGGATCATATCACCATGGACTTTGTCACCGGGTTCCCACGTTCACCACAAGGACACGACACAATATGGGTGGTGGTGGACCGGCTGACTAAGTCAGCACACTTCCTGCCGATTCACACAACCTGGACCAGAGAGCGGTTGGCTCAAGTCTATCTCAGCGAGATAGTGAGACTGCATGGGGTACCGGCATCGATCACATCAGACAGAGACACACGTTTTGTCTCGAAGTTTTGGCAGAGTCTGCAACAAGCCTTGGGGACAAAATTGCACTTCAGCACAGCCTTCCACCCTCAGACAGACGGGCAGTCGGAGCGAGTGATACAGACACTAGAAGACCTGCTCCGGGCCTGTGTACTCGATTGGGGAGTCGGTTGGGAGCGATACCTACCACTAGCAGATTTCGCTTACAACAATAGCCACCAGGCCAGCATACTAATGGCGCCCTACGAAGCTTTATACGGGAGACGCTGCCGATCCCCGATCTGTTGGGACGACTTGGGAGAACGAAAGCTCTTGGGACCCGACTTGGTGGAAGAAACAGAAGAGAAAGTGCGCCTCATCAGACAGCGCTTACTAACCGCCCAGAGTCGACAAAAGAGCTACGCGGATCGAAGACGCCGCGATTTAGAGTTCCAGGTGGGAGAACACGTGTTTTTGCGGGTCTCGCCGTCCAGGGGAATCAAGCGATTCGGGATAAAAGGCAAGCTAAGCCCGCGGTTCGTGGGACCATTCGAGATCCTGGAACGGAT
This sequence comes from Tillandsia leiboldiana, assembly GCA_029204045.2. Lineage (NCBI taxonomy): Eukaryota > Viridiplantae > Streptophyta > Magnoliopsida > Poales > Bromeliaceae > Tillandsia > Tillandsia leiboldiana. The sequence goes on from CM055072.1 coordinate 28,069,872, forward strand.
CGGCCCAGTGGCTTACCGCCTTACCCTACCACCGAACCTCAACCGGATTCATGACGTGTTCCACGTGTCGATGCTCAAGAAATACCTCCCCGACCCGTCGCATGTGCTGGACGTCTCGACACTCGAACTAAAGGAGGACCTAAGTTTCGAGGAAACCCCTGTGCGAATACTAGCAAGAGAAAGTAAGACGCTTCGAAACCGAGACATCCCCTATGTGAAGGTGCTCTGGAGCAACCACGAGGAGCGGGAAGCGACGTGGGAACTAGAATCGAAGATGAGAGAGGGCTATCCTTATCTCTTTACCGCAAATCAGGATTGAGTTTCGAGGACGAAACTCGTTTTAAGAGGTGAGTGGTGTAATAGCCGCTAGTTTAAAATATTTTAAGGGTCTACTTTTGGTTCGTTATTTCCGCTTTTCGTTTCGGGGGGATTGGGGGATGATCGAATAATTCCTTGTTTCCAGACAGACCCTCGGGGCCCGCGGGTATTTTTAGTTAATAGGGCTCGCGAAACGGAGAGTGGCGGCGAAATCGGTTCTGAATTCCGACGCCGGAATCTCCCGGAATAAATTCCGGAAGGTAGCTAACGGCTCAGATGGTTAACGCGGGTTATTTAGACAGACCGGACTCTAGTTCGCACCTGATTTGGACCCGTTTTAACTTGAACTGGGTTCTTTCCCTTTTACCAACTTAACCGTTCCCGTTATTTTTCCCCGTCGTATAACTCCCCTTAAACAAACCGTAACTCCCATAACTACCCACCCCCTCTAACTACCCCTAACTACCCGTAACTCCAATAACTACCCACCCCCTCTAACTACCCTTAACTACCCGTAACTCCCATAACTACCCCCTCTAACTACCCTTAACTACCCGTAACTCCCATAACTACCCACTCCTACCCACTACCCGTAACTCCCATAACCACCCACTCCCTCTAACTACCCATTCCCCCATAACCACCCGTAACTCCCTTTAACTACCCACTCCCCTTAAACCACCACACTCCCCCTTAACTACCCGTATTCCCCACAATTCCCCTACGTACGAAACCCCATTTCCCCAACCCTTCTATTTCCCAACCAAATCCTTCCGCTTCCTCACCGACTGCACGGAGGACCCAAGAGGCGAGACCAAGGAAGGAGAAGGAGGCGTCCTCACATTCCTTGTAGCCGAACGCGCAGGCCCGGATCGCCTCTTCCTCCGACAACCTAGGTGAGCACGCTAGGGTTTTGCCTTCTCGCCCCGTTCTTGGTTGGAGCGGACGAGAGGGGGGGGGGGGGAAAGGAAAAAGAAGGGGGCATGGGCATCGCGGGAATCCGGCGCGCACGGCGGCACCGCATGCGGACTGCCGCATGCGGGCGCCGCCGCTTGCGGGCGGCGCCGCATGCGGGCTGCCGCATGCGGGCTGCCGCTTGCGGGCGGCACCGCATGCGGGCTGCCGCATGCGCGCCGCCACTTGCGGGCGGCGCCGCATGCGGGCTGCCGCATGCGGGCGCCGCCGCTTGCGGGCTGCCGCATGCGGGCGCCCCCGCATGCGGGCACGGCCGCTTGCGGGCTGCCGCATGCGGGCGCCCCCGCATGCGGGCGCGCCGCTTGCGGGCGCCTCCGCATGCGGGCACGGCCGCTTGCGGGCTGCCGCATGTGGGCGCCGCCGCTTGTGCGCCGCCGCATGCGGGCGCCGCCGCATGCGGGCGCCGCCGCATGCGGGCGCTGCCGCTTGCGGGCACCGCCGCATGCGGGCGCCGCCGCTTGCGGGCACCTCCGCATGCGGACGGCCGCACGCTGTTAGTACACCGCCCAGCCGTGCGGGGCCAGGCGCGTACCTGTGCGTATTATACGCAAGGTGAGAGGGCGCCGGGCGCTCTAATCATTAGTCTGACAAAGCCTTAAGTTGCTGACTCCTATATGACAGATTCGTGTAGGTCCGGGCGGGCACCCGAGACGCGAGAGAACCTTACATCAATCAGGAGCGCGACAACAAGGTGGGTTTACGGTCGAGGCTGAGTATTATGTTGGTAATCCAAAAAGGACTTTTCATTATTGATCGGTACTAACGTTGATGGTTTCTATGATGTACTACCTTACCCCGTGACATGGTGACATGGTTACTTGGATACTTGGTTACTTGGTTACTGGTTACTTATGCTCGAGTTGCGACACGCGCACCCGCGGTTTGGCCACCGCAAAGGGTGCTCTTTTCCGGAAAGGCGGTCTTTGACCCGTGTTACCCCACGAGGTGACGTAGTGGGGGGCCCCTGACAGTTGGGGGGTTTGAGGCAGCGAGGTGCGAGCGGTGAGACCACCGTGGGATTGGATCCCGATGTGGTCAGGTGTGAGACCACCGTGGGATTGGATCCCGATGTGGTCAGGTGTGAGACTACCGTGGGATTGGATCCCGATGTAGTCAGGTGTGAGACCGCCGGGTCCGGTGCCCGACGCGGTCAGGTGTTACAGGTGTTACCGGGGTTACAGGTGTTACAGGTGGTACAGGTGGTTGCGAGTTACCATTACGAGTAGAGCGGGTGTTCCGGCTAGTCTTACTTTGCGGCTTGGTATTACTTTACTGCTTTAGTACTACTTTGATGATAGTGTCGCTGACTACCCACTCTGTGACAGGTACCTCCAGGGGGTAGAGGTAGGCGACGGTGAGGCCGAGTTGGTAGCAGTCGGTCTGAGGGAGCCCTAGTATGCTGTTTTATTTACCTTCTCTGCATTTCATTCAGTATTGTAGGTTACTGTGTGGTTCTCGATACCCTTGTGGGGTCGTGTGGATGTTGAATTCTTTCTTTCTACTTATGCACTACTATTTCCGTTATTGTCCCCGTTTGGCCGCTTTCAAAGCAACATGACTAGAAAAGAAAACAACTTCGAAAACTATTTTTTAAAATCTGGGTCGTGTGGACCTGTTTTCCAAAACCTGTGGATTTATGGCATCTTTTCAAACTGTCTTCAAAACCTTGGGTCGTGTGGACCTGCTTTCAAAACTGTGAGTTTATCCTTTCAACTTGATTGGCCACGGGTATTGTTTAGTCTTCATGCACCGTACTACTTCGAACTGTTGTGATTAAATGGGAAAAATGATTGCTCATAATCGGCTATTGTAGCAGCCGGGACGCCGTGCATATACAGAGGAGACTCTGCCCGATTTTCGAGTAAATCTGTATATGTGGCGGGTCTGGGCACGCGCCGGGGAAGAAGGTTTCTAAACAAAAAAAAATTCGTACGCACTTTACGCGTACTTTGAAGTATCGTTTCCGCTAAAATAAAACCCCCGGGGCGTGACACTGCGACCCGGGCCCGCCAACAGATCCGCCATCTGTACGGAAACTGCCGCACAGACGAAGCGTCTACTCTGCAAAAGATCTATAGCTAAACATGCATCAGAGCTGAAAAAGAACTAAATAGCTACAGAAATCCACTGAACATCTGATATAAATAAATAAATCTCAATACAAGGTCTCTCAGCTACAAAAGTACAAGAAATCCTCACTGATCTCTCAGAATGTCTAGTACAAAGTGGAGTCATAAAACACACAAGGTACATCTACCTCTGACTCTCAGCGCTGGTAAGGAACTAAATGGCCACGTCCTCACCTCGATCAGCTGTATCCGCGCGAGCTAAGCCGGAATAGCAGCCTCGGGAAACCTGTCACCGCAGCAGGTGTGAGAACTACTGCAAAGGTAGTTCCCAGTGGGTACCGTCTCAATAACCACGGTATGCCCACTAAGTCTACAGGAGGCACAACAGATAGGTATGCAGATAGATAGATAGATAAAAGCTGAAAGCAGGAAAGGAACTACAACTAGCATATACCACATCATGCTCAAGAAAACTCAACTCTGATCCTGCTATGCATACACCCTCACTACTAACATGCCTCAAGTATCATGCTCAAGGAAAAACTCATCTAGGAACATGCTATGAAACTCACTCAAACATATCACCCAATCCCAATGACTGTCCCTCTTTGGACCAGTCAAACAAGCCTGCGCTCATCTACTGCCGCACATCCCGTAGGAACGGACTTACGTAGGCATCCACTGCCGCACATCCCGGAGGAACGGACTTACGTAGGCATCCACTGCCGCACATCCCGGAGGAACGGACTTACGTAGGGTGTCCCTCTAGGACCATCTCAGTAGTCACATCGCAGCCTCGTCAGGCTCGGTATCATCATCGCACCCGGGGCGTAGCTCGAGGGGAGCGACCCCACCGAACTCAAGTATCTCAAGTATCTCAAGTATCTCATAACTGGCATAAAAAGCCAGGCTCAGTAGGCTATAGTCCACGATCAAACAGATCGGATCTCAATGCTCAACTAGCATAACTCAGTCGGAGAAAGACTCCACGACTCGAACAGGAAAAGCCCAAACACTCTCACAGCTATGTCGGAGAACCCTCAACGACTCAATCTGATAATGCATGACCCGTGGCTGAGTCAGGAAACCTCCACGACTCGATCTGCCAGAGCCCCCGAAACTCTCAAGGCTAAGTGGGAGAACCATCTCCACCACTAAATCAGAACACGACCCATGATCTAGAGTAACCCAATCAGGGAATACATCCTCAATACCCCGCGAACTCAAGTATCTCAAAACTCTCTCATGACACTAGAAAGTCATCTCATAATGCTCTAAAAATCCACTCGGCCCTCTGGCACGAGAACACATGCATCCTGAACCTACTCAACCCTCGGGAAGATCTCAATATTTTAAAACTCTTTTCAAAACCCAGTTTTCATTAAAACAGGTCCGACGATTTTTAAAACGGTTCAGATGCCAATATAAAGCCAACTAAACATGCAGTCTAGTGTCAAATCACTTCTAGATCATGCTAAAAATATCTGGGGCTTGCAATTGTATTCCTACAATTTTCTAGGCAACTATCAGATTTACCAGCTATGCAAATAATTAAGCTAAACATGATCAACATGCATTCAATAGCTTTAAAGGGCATTCCATACATCTTGAAGAAATTCCAACCCACCTGGAATGCTTCCGCAGGCAATCGCTGAAGTCGGTGAAGTACCAAAACGCGCACTGTCTAAAATCCGCCGGAAACTGCACCTCGGCGCTCGGTCGCGCGCACCTCTGCCGGGTGTCCAGAAAAAATCCCCGAAGCTCACAGCGCACTCCAAAGGCCTCAAGCAAGGTCTCCACCTGATCTCGGTCCAAATCGATGTCGCTCCGGAATCCTCCTGCGCACCCAGTCCGCGCCCTCGCCGCGGCTCCGCACAGTGCGCAGGGCCCTCGCCGCGCTCCTCGCGGCCCGGACAGCACTCCGCTGCACCCTCTCATGGCAGGGAAGATGAAAAGACGGAATTAATCCATTTCCCAAGCTCAAAATCAATCTCTGCCCGAATCCGAAAATCCGCGGAAAAGTCGAAAATCCAAAACTCGGAGAAATGCAACGTACTCACCTCCACCGTGTCCGCGCACGCACACGAGCCCCAACCGGGCTCTCCAACCGGGCAAGCTCCCTGTCGCGCTCACGATCCACATCCGAAGCCTCGGCGCGAAGAACAGTCCTCCAAAAATCCACAGCCAACTCTCTCTCTCAAACTCCATCTCTCCCTTTCTCTCATTCTTCCTCTCACTTTTTCTCACTTTCTTTCTCTGGTTTCCCCCCCACGAAAAGGGAGGAGGAGGAGGAGTCTTATAAAGAGAGGAGAGGTCTACAAAGTCAACAGAGTGGTTGGGAACATGAAATTACTCTTTTACCCCTGTTTTCATAAAAATCTGGGGGCTGAGTACCGGTACACGGGCTCCCGTACCGGTACCCAGGCTCAAAAATCCAAACCCGAGGCTCAACTTGCTCCAGTTCACATTGTGTTCCGGTACTCGTCCCCGCGTTCCGGTACGCAAGCCAAAAAGAGTATGGGGTACCGGTACGCCCTAATTGGTACCGGTACCCAGGGACTAGTCAGATTTTTCCAAAAATCTTCAATCGAAGCTCTCTGTTTCCTTCACAGTAACAGGTTCCGGTACCCAACATGGCGTTCCGGTACTCAACATGGCGTTCCGGTACTCAATGGCCCAAAATGCTGAATCAAACTGGAGTTCTCTGATTTGACGCCGCCAACTCACTTTTCCATCTAAAGGCTTCCGCGTCAATCCGGGACCACCCGAACCTCTCTGTAAATACAAACAGAAACTGCTAAAGGTATTTTCACAATACCAGGCTGCCACGTGGAGTCGGCACACTGCCCGAAGCTCCGGTACTCTACAGTTTTCGTGCCCCAGTCGGTATCTCCTCCTCCGACACCGGAACTAACGACAAGCAACGACAACAAGCCTACTTCATCCTCCTCGGGATCGTCAAGTACTAAGGTATGTTTTCGTTGTGGTATTTTAGGGCACATAAGGAGAAATTGCAAGATGGGAGCCAAACACTCAACTCAAGCACTTCTTGCAACGACTACCAAAAAGGCGCCTCCCCGGAAATCAAAGCAAAACTTTTCAAATGAAAAGAGCCTTGGTAGTTCACCGCGCAAGACGACATCATCAAGAAGCAGCAATCGATCTGACAAGACGCCTTCACCTAGGAGAATAACCTCACGACCATTACCGACGCATTCCAAAAAAGTTTGGGTGCGCAAAGGTGAAATTTACCCTTGTCTTGTTACCAATGTTTCCTTGCATGCATATGATAGTTCGTCTTGATATCTGGATAGCGGGTGTTCCCGTCACATGACCGGTGACAAAAATAGTTTTCAAAACTTTGAGAAAATCTCCGGAGGACTCGTTGTTTTCGGAGACGGTCGGTCTTCAAAAATTATTGGAAAAGGAACAGTAGCTATTCCAGATGGCCCGATTCTAAATAATGTGTTATATGTAGAAGGCTTTAAGACTAACCTCATTAGCATAAGTCAACTTTGCGACAATGGTTTTTCAGTTAACTTTTCATCTGTTGAATGTGTTGTAACTGATAAGGACCATGTATTCTTTTTAAAGGGGGTTAGATCTGAAAATAATTGTTATGTTGTTCCTAGTAAAACTTCTGAAAATTGTAACTTAGCCTCTTTGAATAATGAAACACTTTGGCATGAAAGGCTAGGTCACATAAATTTTAAGGAACTTGCTAGAATTTCAAACAAAGATGTGGTCAAGGGGGTTCCTAAACTTTCATTTGAACAAAACATTGTGTGCGGCGGTTGTCAAAAGGGAAAACAGTCCAGGACTGCACACAAGAACTTGAACCACGTTGGTACAAAACGGCCTTTGGAACTTTTACACATGGATTTAATGGGGCCAACTCGTCAACCATCTTTGGGAGGTAAATGGTATATTTTCTTATTGGTTGATGATTTCTCTAGATATTATTGGGTAGCATTTTTAAAAGAGAAAGCTGATACTTTTGATTCTTTTCACGAGATTTGCCATCGTATTATGATTGAAAAGAATGAAAAGATCATTCGTGTTAGAAGTGATAGAGGTGGAGAATTCGTTAACTCTAAATTCATTGACTTTTGCACTTCAAACGGTATTAAGCATGAATTCTCAGCACCCTATACACCTCAACAGAATGGTGTTGTCGAGCGCAAAAACAGGGTTGTTCAAGAGATGGCACGTGTTATGCTTCACAGCCGGAATTTACCGCTACATTTTTGGGCTGAAGCTGTGAACACTGCAATCTATGTAATTAATCGAGTTTATTTGCGCCCGGGAACGTTAAAAACACCATATGAACTATGGTGTGGTAGAAAACCCAACATCAAATATTTTCGTATCTTTGGGAGTCGGTGTTATGTTTTGCATGACCGCGAAAATCTTGGAAAATTTGACTCTCGAAGTGACGAAGGGATTTTCTTGGGTTATTCTACAAATAGTAGAGCATATCGGGTATTTAACTTGGAATCTAAGACGATCGTAGAATCTATAAATGTTAAAGTAGATGAAGCTTTTCACTTTGCATCTGAAAAATCTACCCTCGATATCTCTCTAGATGATGATACACCTGCCATTGCATCTTCTCATAATAATACTTCCAATATTAATGATGCATCTAATGGTTCTTCAAGTTTATCTGATGTGCAGGAATCGTCTCATGTACCTCCGAGTACTCCGTTACCTCAAACGTTACGAATCTCCAAGGATCATCCGGAATCGAATATTATTGGAGATCCACAAGAAGGAGTTAGAACTCGGAGGCAGTTGGTTTGTGGATTCGCTTGCTACGTATCTTTAATCGAACCAAAGAATATAGATGAAGCTCTTCAGGATGACTACTGGATTAAAGCAATGCAGGAAGAGCTCCATCAATTTGAGCGAAACAAAGTCTGGGAATTAACGAAGCCTCCAAAGCAACACAATGTGATAGGTACCAAATGGATTTTCAAGAATAAGAAAAATGAGGATGGTACTATCATCAGGAACAAGGCACGATTAGTTGCTCAAGGCTACTCTCAAGTAGAAGGTATAGACTTTGATGAAACTTTCACCCCTGTAGCTAGACTCGAGTCCATTCGTATACTATTTGCTATTGCTTGTCATTTTAAAATCAAATTATTTCAAATGGACGTTAAGAGCGCGTTTCTAAATGGGTTTTTAAATGAGAAAGTTTATGTGGCTCAACCGAAAGGTTTTGTAGACCATAAACAACCTAACCATGTTTTTCGTTTGAAAAAGGCTCTTTACGGTCTGAAACAAGCACCGCGAGCATGGTACGAAAGGTTGACAAAGTACCTTTTGGAGAAGGGCTATACTCGAGGGGGAGCTGACAGGGCTCTCTTTGTGAAGCATTATCAAAACAATTTCATTGTAGCACAAATCTATGTCGATGACATTGTATTTGGCGCAACAAGAGATAATGATGCTTCTAAATTCGCGGAGACCATGGAAAGCGAATTTGAGATGTCCATGATGGGCGAATTGACTTATTTTCTTGGATTGCAAATTAAACAAAATGATGAAGGTATTTACTTGTGTCAATCAAAGTATGCAATGGAGTTGGTTAAAAAGTTTGACTTAGAAAATTCGAAGGATTTTCCGACTCCAATGGGAACTAGCCACAAGGGACTTGGAAGTGAATCACATAGTGAGAATGTAGACGAGAAACTGTATCGAAGTATGATTGGAAGTCTATTTTACCTCACGGCTAGTCGCCCGGATATATCCTTTAGTGTTGGGATTTGCGCGAGATATCAATCAGCACCAAAGGAGGTTCACCTGAAAGCGGTGAAAAGGATCATCCGGTGCATCAAAGGATCAATTAATTTTTGGAATTTGGTATCCTATGGGAACTAGTTTGGATATTGTTGGTGTGAGGTCCCGGAATCCCCCGCGTAGGGTTGCTGGTTGTTGGACAGCTTTCGGTGGCCGTTGGGGGTGTTGGTGCGCGTGTTGGGGGCCCAGAAATGGATTTGTGATGCAAATTGGGATTTGCTTGCATCACTGGAGGCCTGCGTGGGTTGCGCGCAATTTGGACATAAGTGGTGGACTTCGGGCTTAAATTGAGACCCCGTGGGAAGTTGGAGGACCCGTCGGGTGTTTAGAAGTGATTTCGCGCGATTCAGATGTCAAAATTAGACTCCGGGTGAAGTCCGGATAAAATTTTACCACTCCGGTCGCCTTCGGGAATTTTTAGAGTTGGAATTGGGCAAATCGGACTTTAAAAATGGACCCGGCGCGAAAATCGGATCGAGTGGGCATTCGGCAAATTTTCGGGTGAGAATTTGGAGAAATGGACATCGTTTTTGGATTCAGCGCGCGAAATCGCTAAGAATGGACTATTTACTTGTTGGTTTTGGAGCCCGGATGAAGTGCGCGTTTTTCGAGGCATCACGGCACGAATCTCGAGGTGAGGCGAGGCAAATCCCGAGGAGTGCGGCTCGCGGATCGAGGCGGGCGCGCGGCTCGAGGAGCGTACGGCGCGGCAGGGGGGGCGCACTGGCGCTTCGGCGGGAATCGCGCAGGGGCAGCCACGTGGCGGCCCCCCTTTCGCGCCCGCGCGGACGCGGGGTGCGAGCGTCCGTGCGGCGCGCTCGGTGTCCCGCGCTTGCGCGGTGCTGGGTGTCACGCGCCCGTGTGGCGCGTGACTGCACGCACCGCGTGGCGCGCGGTGACTCGGCCACGTGGCGGGCGGGGGCGCCCGCTGCGCCTGGTGCGCGCCCCTGTGTGTGTGGACCGGGCGGTTGGAGGCCCCCCATTGGACGGTCCACCGTGGACCGGGCTCCGTGGACCACCCCTTCCTCTTTTTCTTCTTCTTCTTCTTTCTTCTCCCCCGCAAGCCCTTCTCCTCCATTTTCTTTTCTTCCTTCTTCACCCGAGCGAGAGAGGGAGTGAGGAGGAGATTTTGGGTGGTGCGGTGGCGCGTCGTGAACCTCGTGGAGCGTGCGCGGGGTTCCGTTGGGAGCGTTGCGGCGACGGCGGCGCAGTCGGGTAGGTCCCGTGTGTTGGTTTTACTGTATTTTTGTACAGTTTTGGGGCAATCTTTTAGACTGTAACTGACCCTTTTGTTCCTTTCTGTGTTTGGCACCGTGCACCGTTTTGCGTGCGGACTCCGGCACCGTGCACCGTTTTGCGTGCGGACTCCGTTTTGCGTGCGGATCCTGGCACCGTGCACCGTTTTGCGTGCGGACTACGGCACCGTGCACCGTTTTGCGTGCGGACTCCGTTTTGCGTGCGGATCCTGGCACCGTGCACCGTTTTGCGTGCGGACTCCGGCACCTTGCACCGTTCTACGTGCGGACTCCGTTTTGCGTGCGGATCCTGTCACCGTGCATCGTTTTGCGTGCGGACTCCGTTTGGCGTGCGGATTTCGGCACCGTGCTCCGTTTTGCGTGCGGACTCCGGCAGCGTGCATCGTTTTGCGTGCGGACTCCGTTTGGCGTGCGGATTTCGGCACCGTGCTCCGTTTTGCGTGCGGACTCCGGCAGCGGACATCGTTTTGCGTGCGAACTCCGTTTGGCGTGCGGATTCCGGCACCGTGCTCCGTTTTGCGTGCGGACTCCGGCAGCGGACATCGTTTTGCGTGCGGATCGCGTGGAGGCCAATTGCAAGTGTCTACGAGCAATTGGTGGCAAATCGAGGTGGGTGGCCTTATCTCCAAGTTTTATGGACTGTACAGTATTTCTACTGATGTAGGACTATGCATGATAGTTTATTTCCTTGTGTAGCATGCTAGATTGTTGGAATGGCTATCCCTTTATTATCTGTTAAAGTAGTTATCTTGGAACTTGACCTAGCACCCCCGTCATATGATGTATGTGTAACCAGACTAGTAGAAAACCCTCACTTGGGCTAGGGTTATTTATGCTTAGACATCCACACAGTTCCTTCATCCCTGGACATAGTGTTTTCTCGCCCGGGTAGTGGGCCGAGAGGTCGGGACTTGCTTTTAGTGTGGGATGCTTTTACACTCTTGCCTGGGAGCAGAGTGGAGTCTGGTAGTTGTACTGGGTTGCTTATCTGTGCCGGGAGCCGTTTGGGTAAACGGTAGTCCCGGGAGGTCTTGTTTCCCTGTTGTGCCGTCGTGGAGGGAGCCGTTGCGCAGACGGCAGTCCCGGGCCGTCGTGTATCTTCCGGTCCGTCTTGTTGGGAACCGTTGGGGTTGACGGTGGTCCCAGGTCGTTGAGTGTTGTCCGACCTGTTTTGTTACCCTGAGTTGTGGGTCGTTCCTGGCTGTGGAGTATCTCCAGCCAGTGAGCCTTGTGCTGCGAGCCGTTGGAGAGGCTAGTGTCTCCTGTTTCGAGTTAGCCGAGCAGCTGAGTCGTCGAGAGTGCTCCGACTGTTGTGCGAGGTATTTGGGGATCTTGAGCCCTACCGTTCTGAGAGTGAGCGTGGATTTTGACTAGCCTGCATATGCCAATGTTTGATACTCTATGCCGCGCCGTTCTACTCAGTTGGAGTCGCGTCCTGAGATGCCGCTGTGGATACGATGGTTGGCCTGTTGAGGCAGTTTTCCGCAGTTGAGGCAACGATGGGCCTGTTGAGGCAGTTTTGCGCGAGGGATGAGTTAGTAGGACAGGACGCCCCACGTAAATTCCGTCCTCATGTGGATGTGTGGTAGTGGGCAGGAGCGTTCCTAGTCGACGGGCGCAGGCTTGACTGGACCTTTGAGGTAGTCAGTTCGTTTGGGTCGATTGAGCACCTTGGGTGCGAGTGGTCTCTTTTACTTTCATCTGTTCCACTTTTGAGTGTCTAGGTAGAGGCATGGTAGCTGTAGAGTAGTTTCCAGCTTTTCTTTCAGATTTCTTTGCCTGTTATCTTTTGCCTCTAGTAGACTTAGTGGGCAGACCGTTGGGCTTGTTGACGGTACCCACTGAGAACTACTGTGGGAAGTAGTTCTCACACCCGTCGTGGTGTCTTTTTCCCCAGGAACTTCTCCTCCTGTTCCTGTTGCTCCAGTTGCTGATCCTTCTGACCGAGGCGAGGGAGTCGCGAGCTAGTTCCCTACCCGTCGTTGGAGTGTAGCGGTACCCCATCAGAGGAGAGCTTCAGTAGATTAGTTTACTTCTTTTTCCTCTGTTGAGAGACCTTTGTTGTGAGGTATAGAGTTGTACTTTATTTTACAGTTTGAGAGACTGATGTAGTGAGGATTTTTTTGTAGTGAGAGCTTGTACACTGATGTACTTTATTGGAGATATCTCCCTTTTGAGTTTTGTATCAGAGGACTTTGTATACGATCGTATTTGGGAGATGGATATTGTATTATTCTCAGTTGTACAGCGTTTGGTTTTCAGTTCTTACTAGTTTACTTTCAGCTCTGATATCTGTATCTCTGTAGTTGATTCTTTCTGCAGGTTAGACGCTTCGTCTGTACGGCAGTTTCCGTACAGATGGCGGATCTGTTAGTGAGCCCGGGTCGCAGTTTCGACCCCGGGGCGTGACAGATTAGAGTGGTATCAGAGCCTAGGTTGTAGGTCGTGATGGACTTAGAAACCCTAGGCTTGCGGTTGGATATTAGGATGACTACGTGAGAGTCGTGACTTTTAGCGAGAGTCCTGATTGAGTTTTTACCTCTCCCAAGAGACGGGATGAGAGTTTGGCATGTTTATTCTCCTAAATCGATTATGTTGGTTGCAGACAACATAATGCTATGGAATGGATGACATGTCTTAGACTTTCGCTGGATTGGGTCGTATGGTTGTTGTGTCCTGACGTTTGTAGTTGTGCAGTGGGTTGCGATACCCCTGAGACGTCGTGTTGTGAAAAGGACACACCCCTCCCTGGCTGAGTTACCAGGAGAGCGTTTTCCCTGGCTGAGTTACCAGGAGGGCATTTTCCCTGGCTGAGTTACCAGGAGGGCATTTTCCCAGGCTGAGTTACCAGGAGGGCATTTTCCCTGGCTGAGTCACCAGGAGGGCATTTTCCCTGGATGAGTTACCAGGAGAGCATTTTCCCTGGCTGAGTTACCAGGAGGGCATTTTCCCTGGCTGAGTCACCAGGAGAGCATTTTCCCTGGCTGAGTTACCAGGAGGGCATTTTCCCTGGCTGAGTTACCAGGAGGGCGTTTTTATTGGCCGAGTTACCAGATGGATAATTATCACTGGTCGAGTTACCAGATGGATAATTATCACTGGCCGAGTTACCAGATGGATAATTATCACTGGCCGAGTTACCAGATGGATAATTATCACTGGCCGAGTTACCAGATGGATAATTATCACTGGCCGAGTTACCAGATGGATAATTATCACTGGCCGAGTTACCAGATGGATAATTATCACTGGCCGAGTTACCAGGTGGATAATTATCACTGGCCGAGTTACCAGGTGGATAATTATCACTGGCCGAGTTACCAGGTGGATAATTATCACTGGCCGAGTTACCAGATGGATAATTATCACTGGCCGAGTTACCAGATGGATAATTATCACTGGCCGAGTTACCAGATGGATAATTATCACTGGCCGAGTTACCAGGTGGATAATTATCACTGGCCGAGTTACCAGGTGGATAATTATCACTGGCCGAGTTACCAGGTGGATAATTATCACTGGCCGAGTTACCAGGTGGATAATTATCACTGGCCGAGTTACCAGATGGATAATTATCACTGGCCGAGTTACCAGATGGATAATTATCACTGGCCGAGTTACCAGATGGATAATTATCACTGGCCGAGTTACCAGGTGGATAATTATCACTGGCCGAGTTACCAGGAGGATACTTTCCACTGGCCGAGCAACCAGATGGATGCGTTGCCCCTGGCCGAGTTACGAGGTGGGCGCATGCCCTGGCCGAGTTACCAGGAGGACATTTTTCCCTGGCCGAATTACCAGGAGGATACTTTCCACTGGCCGAGCAACCAGATGGATGCGTTGCCCCTGGCCGAGTTACGAGGTGGGCGCATGCCCTGGCCGAGTTACCAGGAGGACATTTTTCCCTGGCCGAATTACCAGGAGGATACTTTCCACTGGCCGAGCTACGAGGGGCGATGCCGCCCAGTGAGAGGCGATGCCGCCCGGTAAGGGGTGATGCCGCCCAGTGAGTGGCGATGCCGCCTAATGAGTGGCGATGCCGCCTAGTGAGTGGCGAAGGTTTGGCCTGTTGAGGCGATTTTCACCTCCGGCCGAGTTACCAGGTGGTTATTTTAGTGAGATTTGATGGCGTCGAGTTCGTCCTGATGGACTACCGGGAGCGTCTCCAGCCGTGAGTTGCGTGTTGACATAGTTCCCGCTTTAAACGAGAGGGACCGAATCCCTGAATGGTAAAGGAGCGAAAACTTTGAGCCTAGAATCTGTTCTTGTTTGATTGGGGTTCTAGGCACCGGTCTATCGGGATTTTTGGATCTTTGCCGCGTCAGTCGGTTCTTCTCGCCTATGAGTGGGGTGTTGACGTGAGTTGAGTCGTTGAGGGTTCTCCGACATAGCTGTGAGAGTGCTAGGGCATTTGCATTGATGTATGGGCTAGAGATAGGACCTTTAGCTTGTGCTCGTGAGGTTCAGATACCTGATCACGTGTTGCACATAGATGGGAGTTATTGGTCCTGCCCAGTGCAGTTGGGGCCCTGGTTTTTGCCTGTTGATCTTTTGGCCCTTCCTCAGCTCCGGGTTTCGGGGTAGTTTTGGGTATAGGACTGTGAAGATCTGAGGCCTAGATGCTTGAGTATACCACACCGTTGATACACGGCAGTGAGGCCACGCCGTTGGTACACGGCAGTGATGCCACGCCGTTGATACACGGTGGTGATGCCACACCGTTGATACACGGTGGTGATGCCACGCCGTTGGCGCACGGCAGTGAGGCCACGCCGTTGGTACACGGCAGTGATGCCACGCCGTTGATACACGGTGGTGATGCCACGCCGTTGATACACGGTGGTGATGCCATGCCGTTGGCGCACGGCAGTGATGCCACGCCGTTGGTACACGGCAGTGATGCCACGCCGTTGATACACGACAGTGATGCCACACCGTTGATACACGGTGGTGATGCCACACCGTTGATACACGGTGGTGATGCCACGCCGTTGGCGCACGGCAGTGAGGCCACGCCGTTGTTACACGGCAGTAATTCCACGCCGTGAGTGCACGGCAGTGATGCCACGTTGTAGGTACACAACGGTGAGAGTCTTTTGGATGTTTCGGACTTTTGACCGCGAGTTGGGCATCAGCTTTATGATCGCCTTGTGAGCCAGTTTTCAGTCCCGTTCACCGACGGTTTGGTCCCCGTTAGGGTGTTCTTTATGAGTTGAGGGATCGACTTCGACCCGTGGGTCCGTTGGGGTTATGGCATGTTGAGCGACCAACTGTGGCACGAGATTGTGTCACTTGAGGATCCCTTTTGAGGGTAGCCTGCAGTTGAGTAGTCCACTCGGGTGGTTTTGGATCGGGAAGTGACCGAGTGAAGACCCCAACTTATTGGATTTCCCTTCCTTATTGGACGAGTCTGCGGGTATGCTTCGGGTCGTCTTGTTGAGGGTGGCACCATGTTGTGGTTTGGTGCGTATTACTCTTGTGGTTATTTCAGTTTTCCCCCAGCCTTTTAGTGGAGCCCTTGGTTTTTCACGTCTCAGCTCTGTAATGATGTGTTTTTCCTCGCCCGTGATTGACTTGCCCTTTTGAGATCTGTGATTATTGGAGTACGAGGGACGCCCGTTGCAATTTCTGGCTCGAGAGATGAGAGAATTGCACATCGGGTAATACCGTACTTGTTGTTGTTGTTGCGGAGTAATCACGAGGAGCGAGTGGGGGAGCTGGAGGCGTATTGTTAGATACCTAGCCGTGGTATTCTTGACTCCTGATGGGCTTGATCTAGTTTCGAGGACGAAACTTTCTTTTAGTGGGGGAGGATGTGAGGTCCCGGAATCCCCCGCGTTGGGTTGCTGGTTGTTGGGCAGCTTTCGGTGGCCGTTGGGGGTGTTGGTGCGCGTGTTGGGGGCCCAGAAATGGATTTGTGATGCAAATTGGGATTTGCTTGCATCACTGGAGGCCTGCGTGGGTTGCGCGCAATTTGGACATAAGTGGTGGACTTCGAGCTTAAATTGAGACCCCGTGGGAAGTTGGAGGACCCGTCGGGTGTTTAGAAGTGATTTCGCGCGATTCAGATGTCAAAATTAGACTCCGGGTGAAGTCCGAATAAAATTTTACCTCTCCGGTCGCCTTCGGGAATTTTTAGAGTTGGAATTGGGCAAATCGGACTTTAAAAATGGACCCGGCGTGAAAATCGGATCGAGTGGGCATTCGGCAAATTTTCGGGTGAGAATTTGGAGAAATGGACATCGTTTTTGGATTCAGCGCGCGAAATCGCTAAGAATGGACTATTTACTTGTTGGTTTTGGAGCTCGGATGAAGTGCGCGTTTTTCGAGGCATCACGGCACGAATCTCGAGGTGAGGCGAGGCAAATCCCGAGGAGTGCGGCTCGCGGATCGAGGCGGGCGCGCGGCTCGAGGAGCGTACGGCGCGGCAGGGGGGGCGCACTGGCGCTTCGGCGGGAATCGCGCAGGGGCCGCCACGTGGCGGCCCCCCATTCGCGCCCGCGCGGACGCGGGGTGCGAGCGTCCGTGCGGCGCGCTCGGTGTCCCGCGCCTGCGCGGTGCTGGGTGTCACGCGCCCGTGTGGCGCGTGACTGCACGCACCGCGTGGCGCGCGGTGACTCGGCCACGTGGCGGGCGGGGGCGCCCGCTGCGCCTGGTGCGCGCCCCTGTGTGTGTGGACCGGGCGGTTGGAGGCCCCCCATTGGACGGTCCACCGTGGACCGGGCTCCGTGGACCACCCCTTCCTCTTTTTCTTCTTCTTCTTCTTTCTTCTCCCCCGCAAGCCTTTCTCCTCCATTTTCTTTTCTTCCTTCTTCACCCGAGCGAGAGAGGGAGTGAGGAGGAGATTTTGGGTGGTGCGGTGGCGCGTCGTGAACCTCGTGGAGCGTGCGCGGGGTTCCGTTGGGAGCGTTGCAGCGACGGCGGCGCAGTCGGGTAGGTCCCGTGTGTTGGTTTTACTGTATTTTTGTACAGTTTTGGGGCAATCTTTTAGACTGTAACTGACCCTTTTGCTCCTTTCTGTGTTTGGCACCGTGCACCGTTTTGCGTGCGGACTCTGGCACCGTGCACCGTTTTGCGTGCGGACTCCGTTTTGCGTGCGGATCCTGGCACCGTGCACCGTTTTGCGTGCGGACTCCGTTTTGCGTGCGGATCCTGGCACCGTGCACCGTTTTGCATGCGAACTCCGGCACCGTGCACCGTTCTGCGTGCGGACTCCGTTTTGCGTGCGGATCCTGGCACCGTGCATCGTTTTGCGTGCGGACTCCGTTTGGCGTGCGGATTTCGGCACCGTGCTCCGTTTTGCATGCGGACTCCGGCAGCGTGCATCATTTTGCGTGCGGACTCCGTTTGGCGTGCGGATTTCGGCACCGTGCTCCGTTTTGCGTGCGGACTCCGGCAGCGGACATCGTTTTGCGTGCGGACTCCGTTTGGCGTGCGGATTCCGGCACCGTGCTCCGTTTTGCGTGCGGACTCCGGCAGCGGACATCGTTTTGCTTGCGGATCGCGTGGAGGCCAATTGCAAGTGTCTACGAGCAATTGGTGGCAAATCGAGGTGGGTGGCCTTATCTCCAAGTTTTATGGACTGTACAGTATTTCTACTGATGTAGGACTATGCATGATAGTTTATTTCCTTGTGTAGCATGCTAGATTGTTGGAATGGCTATCCCTTTATTATCTGTTAAAGTAGTTATCTTGGAACTTGACCTAGCACCCCCGTCATATGATGTATGTGTAACCAGACTAGTAGAAAACCCTCACTTGGGCTAGGGTTATTTATGCTTAGACATCCACACAGTTCCTTCATCCCTGGACATAGTGTTTTCTCGCCCGGGTAGTGGGCCGAGAGGTCGGGACTTGCTTTTAGTGTGGGATGCTTTTACACTCTTGCCTGGGAGCAGAGTGGAGTCTGGTAGTTGTACTGGGTTGCTTATCTGTGCCGGGAGCCGTTTGGGTAAACGGTAGTCCCGGGAGGTCTTGTTTCCCTGTTGTGCCGTCGTGGAGGGAGCCGTTGCGCAGACGGCAGTCCCGGGCCGTCGTGTATCTTCCGGTCCGTCTTGTTGGGAACCGTTGGGGTTGACGGTGGTCCCAGGTCGTTGAGTGTTGTCCGACCTGTTTTGTTACCCTGAGTTGTGGGTCGTTCCTGGCTGTGGAGTATCTCCAGCCAGTGAGCCTTGTGCTGCGAGCCGTTGGAGAGGCTAGTGTCTCCTGTTTCGAGTTAGCCGAGCAGCTGAGTCGTCGAGAATGCTCCGACTGTTGTGCGAGGTATTTGGGGATCTTGAGCCCTACCGTTCTGAGAGTGAGCGTGGATTTTGACTAGCCTGCATATGCCAATGTTTGATACTCTATGCCGCGCCGTTCTACTCAGTTGGAGTCGCGTCCTGAGATGCCGCTGTGGATACGATGGTTGGCCTGTTGAGGCAGTTTTCCGCAGTTGAGGCAACGATGGGCCTGTTGAGGCAGTTTTGCGCGAGGGATGAGTTAGTAGGACAGGACGCCCCACGTAAATTCCGTCCTCATGTGGATGTGTGGTAGTGGGCAGGAGCGTTCCTAGTCGACGGGCGCAGGCTTGACTGGACCTTTGAGGTAGTCAGTTCGTTTGGGTCGATTGAGCACCTTGGGTGCGAGTGGTCTCTTTTACTTTCATCTGTTCCACTTTTGAGTGTCTAGGTAGAGGCATGGTAGCTGTAGAGTAGTTTCCAGCTTTTCTTTCAGATTTCTTTGCCTGTTATCTTTTGCACCTAGTAGACTTAGTGGGCAGACCGTTGGGCTTGTTGACGGTACCCACTGAGAACTACTGTGGGAAGTAGTTCTCACACCCGTCGTGGTATCTTTTTCCCCAGGAACTTCTCCTCCTGTTCCTGTTGCTCCAGTTGCTGATCCTTCTGACCGAGGCGAGGGAGTCGCGAGCTAGTTCCCTACCCGTCGTTGGAGTGTAGCGGTACCCCATCAGAGGAGAGCTTCAGTAGATTAGTTTACTTCTTTTTCCTCTGTTGAGAGACCTTTGTTGTGAGGTATAGAGTTGTACTTTATTTTACAGTTTGAGAGACTGATGTAGTGAGGATTTTTTTGTAGTGAGAGCTTGTACACTGATGTACTTTATTGGAGATATCTCCCTTTTGAGTTTTGTATCAGAGGACTTTGTATACGATCGTATTTGGGAGATGGATATTGTATTATTCTCAGTTGTACAGTGTTTGGTTTCAGTTCTTACTAGTTTACTTTCAGCTCTGATATCTGTATCTCTGTAGTTGATTCTTTCTGCAGGTTAGACGCTTCGTCTGTACGGCAGTTTCCGTACAGATGGCGGATCTGTTAGTGAGCCCGGGTCGCAGTTTCGACCCCGGGGCGTGACAGTTGGATACTCAGATGCCGATTGGGCAGGATCAGTGGATGATCGGAAAAGCACGAGTGGTGCATGCTTCTATCTTGGCCATTGCCTTGTTGCATGGCACAGTAAAAAGCAGAATTGCATAGCACTCTCGACTGCCGAAGCGGAATACATTTCAGCGGGTAGTTGTTCAACCCAACTCATTTGGATGAAAAGTGTGTTGAGCGACTTCCGGATTTCAGCAACTTCGGTAACAATTCTTTGTGACAACACTAGTGCTATAAACATTTCCAAAAACCCTGTGTTGCACTCTAGAACAAAACACATTGAACTTAGATATCATTTTCTTAGAGAGCTAGTTGAATCAAATACTCTTCAACTTTCATATATTTCAACTAAAGATCAATTAGCTGACATTTTAACAAAACCTTTGGAT
Source organism: Tillandsia leiboldiana (assembly GCA_029204045.2). Taxonomy (NCBI): domain Eukaryota; kingdom Viridiplantae; phylum Streptophyta; class Magnoliopsida; order Poales; family Bromeliaceae; genus Tillandsia; species Tillandsia leiboldiana. The sequence continues at coordinate 28,090,062 of CM055072.1, forward strand.
CAAAAACGTTTTATTCATTTGCGTAAAGCAATTGGAATGCTTTCCTTGAAATAAACTTCTTTTTGAAACTTTTGCTTAGGTTAGGTTTTGTTTTTGTGTTTTTGTTCTTTATCTATGTTTATACATAGTACATTAATTGAGCATGTGTATTATTGACTTTACTTGCATCCTTTCATATAATTAGAAATTTATTATGCTTTGGATATCATAATAATTCAGTTGATGCATTGATCATTTATTTAAATTAAACCATTTTTAATTGATCAAAGTCAATTTCTCTCTCAATGATCTCTTGGTATTGTTTTTATCTTATTTGACTATTTAGTTGAGTATGAATTCGAGATCAATCCTTGGTTGAATACTTTATATCTTAAATTAATTGATAGCCAATTGAGGGGGAGTCAAAGAAAAGTAAAATGCTCAAAAGATGTGGAAAGAGTTACATCCCAATGAGGAGTGTGAAAACTACCACCACATGGAGGAAAGAGCTACCACCTCGGTCGTCCGAGTACTGTGTGCAGCTACCACATGTATACCAAGCATGGGTTTGTAATTTTTGATTAAATAAAATGCATGATTGAAATACTTGACTCCGTCAAATTTCAAGGTTGGTATAAGGTGGGTTTTTTAATGAAAGATGCTCAAAGAGCCACTCTCTTCAACAGATTGACTAGATACATTATATAATTTATTTGGGATTTCAAACATCTATTGATCTTGGTAATTCATTTTCTTTACCATTTTAATGATTTGATAAACGCCGTACTCATAAGATCATGATGGATGTGTTTGAACTTGATCAACTTTAAAAGTTTTAATTTCTATAAATTGTCATGTCATTATTTGAATGTTATTGATAGATTTAACATAATTTATTTCTCTTGACATGAAACGATGATTTTTTGTTTAAAGTTGATGTGCTAAAATGCTTACATACTTTTTCTGGATTTTATGGGTTTTTTTTCAAAATTTTTTTGAAGAAAAAGTTGCAGCTGATCCGGATCGGGTTAAGTGATCCGGATCCCGAACGCAGGCTTCTTCCTGCGGCTAGCCGATCCGGATCGAAATCTCGATCCGATCCGGATCACGGCTAGGGTTTTTAATAGAACAAGAGGGTTTTGATTTCTTTTACCTTAATCTTTTGTTCCCAAGTCTCTAGAGCTTCTCTCTCTAGAATTCTTGCACCTTGGAGCTTTCCTAACTCAAGTTCTTCAAATCCAAGTAAGTTTTATTGATCAAAATCTCGTTTTTCACAGGTTTTCTCTATTTTCTTCAAAACGTGATGAGATTTTTCTATCTTTTTCGTTTGTGAATGGTTTTTGGTCAAATCTCTTTTGAAATAAGAACTCTGGGTAGATTAGTTTTGATTATATGCTAGGTATTCTCCTGATTAACGAATTTTTGGGCTTCGATTTCAAAAATTTCGGTTTTAGGGCATATAATGGGATTTTTCCAAAATCATGCAATTGATCTAGTTTTAAAATTCCTTTTGCAAAACTAATTTGATTCTTAGTCTCTCTACATGATTATGATTGTTTGGGTACAATTCTTCTAATTTTTGAAAATTAACAATATTTTCATGTGTTCTTGAGTTGGTCTTCACAGGATATCAATCTTCTTAAGGCACTTGGATCAATGGGATTCTCATGGATCATCCTTTTGTTGGTCACTATGGTGCACACTCGGGCCACAAACAAATTAAAGAGAGATAAGAAAACACAACAAAAAGGTGAGTTTCTTCTGATCAGCGACACAGAAGTGGAAGCAGATTGTCAAGAGATAGATTGGACTGAATTGACAGATGATGATGACTCATTGCCTGAACAAAAGGCGTCTGATGGTTCAAAAGGAAAAGCTTCCGATGGATCAAAAGGAAAGGGACCCATGGACACAGGAAAAGCGCCTATGGCTAATCCAACCATCTCTGTGAAAAGAAAACGAGTAACTAGACGCTTTGGACTACGACGAGACGCTAATATTAACACACCGATAGTTCCTGACTCCCCGCCTCGCGTGGAAGGAGTGTTCGTCAGCATGGATCGCCTTCGAGCGTTTGAACGTCGTGAATGCATCGGTGAACGTCATGTCAACACTGAAGCTCTCCGAAATCACTCACAAGAGTTTAGAACCTTGATTGAGCAAGCTAATCTCATCCAAGTCTGCCGATTCCCCGAACTACTTGGGTATTGTTTGTATCGTGTAAGAACCTTTTACACGAATGCAAGACATCTTCAAGAAGATGAACATGGATCAATGCATTTCTATACAAATATCCAAGGGATGAAACTTAAAATCACTCCGCAGCTAATTGGCGAAGTCCTTGGAATGGAATCTAACACATCGGGGCTCAACTTTTTGAAAGGAAGAAGTTTGACGAATGCCTTGTGGCAAACAGTGATAGATAAAATTTGTTTGGAAGGAACGAAATCAGCTGATGGCAAAAGTGTAAAATCCAAACATCTTCGACTGGAGTACTGATTTCTAAATTTCATCACGTGTTACAACATTCTACCTAACATGCAGACTAAGGTCGTGAGATGGGAGAGACTGTTGTTCTTATATCTCATAGGTCATCCCTCTGAGGCTGTAGGATTGAACATGAATATCCCCTACATAATTTGGAATAGAATGTCAAGATATATTGTGCATCCTCATCCTTCTGAGCGACTTCCGTTTCCTTTAATCATCATGAGGATCTTACAAAAGTTTGACATTGATATAAGCTCGACATCTTATCAACACTGTTGGGGGATGATAGATGAGTCAACGATTGTGAAGTCACTTCACAAATTACCACATGTTACTCCGACACCGTCCACTGGAAAGAAACCTTGTGTCGGCACCTCGGCCTCACCGTCTCAACAAGCACCTGGCGCGGATGATGCCGCATCAGTAACTTCGATTTTCAAGCAACAACAGCGCCTATCTTTTGAGCAAGAGCGGATAACCATAGAACAAAGGCGAATGTCTGAAGAACTCGAGATCATAACGGCATCCCAAATTACATTGACCAAGAAAGTAAATTCGATGAGGAAATTGATCAAGAACATGTTCGCTAAGATGGGATATAGTGCGTCTGAGGATTCAGACTCCGATACCTAAGTTGTGCTCTAACAATTTTTGTGCAGATTTGTGCAGGCTTTTACCTTTTTAGATTTTAGTTCAGTTTTTAGGACTTACTCTTAGTTCTAGTTCTTACATTTCCTTACATTTTTGAAATTTTTCACTCTCCTTAAATTTTTGTAATTTTGGCTTAGTTTGTGACAAAAAGGGGGAGAGAGTTTAGAGAGAACTTGAACAATGATGATGTGAAAACTGTGTGAATGTGTGAACATCAAGGTAAGTATCACTTCAACTTCAACTTTGGTTTTTTATCTTGTGATTTGTTGCATGTTCCTACTAACTATTCGACTAACCATTTGGGCATGTAATATGACTAACAAGTTGATGTTGGACTAACACTTTGTGACATTTGGTTTTTGAATGCATAGAAGATATGTTGGTTTTTGACTATGATTCTCTTACATATCTGAATTCTCAAATGTCATGATGATCAGATAAACTCTATCTCTGTACTTGGTTTTGTATGTTTCAATTCTTGAGGTATCTAACGATTCTTTTTGTCAAGAATGATTTCTGTGTGCAGAGAGTACAGATGTCTAAGTCTAGAGTCTGTTTTAGGAGTTTATCTCATGTTTTTAAAATTTTTGGATCTCCATTGTAAATTTTTGTTGTATGGTGATAGCAACAAAAATATCTTTTTGAATTTTCTTTAGTGGATTTGTGTTTTGTCACGAAACCGCCAAAGGGGGAGATTGTTACAGAATTTGAGTTGGCGTAATTTCGTGAAAGGTTCAAGTCTTGAAGATTGAAGGTGAAGAAGGTTGGATCATTTAACTCAATCTCAAGAAAGAAGAATTCAAAAGGATCAGGTATGTTTAACTAAAGATTTTTGGTGATCCGAATACTTCTTGTAGTGTAGAAACACCTGGAAGAATTTTTCATTGCATAAAAATCAAAAACTGGACATGGGACATGTTCAGGATCCGGATCAGACATTCCAATCCGGATCCCGAAGGGTGTTCGTTCATACACTGGTTCAATCCGGATCGCAGCATCTCATGATCCGGATCCCGAACACTAGTTTTACCTTTTTACTTGCACGATCCGGATCAGGATTTGCAATCCGGATCCCGAACATTGATGTTTGGTGAAACTGTATGAACGATCCGGATCAGCCATTTCGATCCGGATCCCGAACTATCATTTTTCTGGAAACCGTCTTTCTTGCTACTGCAATCCGGATCGCCGAAATCCGATCCGGATCGCCGTCCGTAAAATTTCCAGAAAAGGTAGGTTTTTTATTCTTATCTCCTTCCTAGGGTTTCTAACCTATAAATAGACCCTATGATTCTTTTTCTAGGGTTAATCGATATAGAGCCGTCATAATCAAATATCATCTTATACGGCCCTAGATCCACATATAGAGAAGAAAGGAAATACTAGATTTAATTCTATGTTTCTTCATCTATAGTTGATTGATTTGATTCTAGGTTTTCAAACTCAGATTTTGAGTAGAATCAAATCAATGAATACTTAGATGGTACCTCCGATCTATTTCTAATCTAAGTATTCGGCGGATCATCACCACACAAAAACAACGATTTCCCCAAAATCGGCGCGTGGACTCGCGTGTCCTTGTGGATTCAAGGTTCAACCGCTCTCGTGGATTCAGAGCGAGGTACGTTCGTGGATTCGAAGCGTTCTACTGGGTGAAGACCGTGGATTCGGTCGGACGTCGTGGACTCGACGTTGGACGCCGTGGATTCGGCGTTGGACGCAGATCGTGGATTCGAGACGCGTTGCGGAACGAGCGGAGAAGATCAACTAGTAGCGTATGGTAAAAGGTTGAGTCGTCTGTGAGTACGTTAAATCACCTTATACGTGTTTCAATTCTAGTGGATTTCACCGTGTTATCGGTCCCGTGGTTTTTTACTCCGGTTTGGAGTTTTTCCACGTAAAAATCTTGCGTGTTCATTTATTTTTCCGCATTGGGTTTTATTGCGCAATGATTTTTTGAGTGTTTATTGTTTACACCTATTCACCCCCCTCTAGGTGTTTTTTCCCCTATTTAGATCTATATTACATATAACCCAACAGGTACGATCCGCGCGGCGCCCGCGTGGTGCCCGCGCGGCTCCCGCGGTTGCCGACGCGCGATGCCCTAGCGGCATCGCGCGTCTCCGCCGCCCGTGTCGTGCCCTAACTTGCGCAATGACGGCGGCGGTGGCGGAGATGCCGGAGACGACCGAAACCCTAAACAAAAACGTAAAAGAATATCCCGAAAAACCACAACGAGGATTCACTCACCGGATTAATCCACGGGGAAGTCGTCCGATCGCGCTCTTGTCTCCGGCTCGTTGTTTGGGGTGATCGGACTCCTTCGTTTCCTTCCTGTTCTCCTTTCTTTCCTTCGGCTAGGGTTCCGTCTTTTTTTTTTCTTTGTACATATTAATTTAACCCCTTTTTAAATCCTAGTCGCCGATTAATTAATTTCCCAATTTAATTAATCATAGGAGATAAAAATCCCTAATTTAATTGTACGTAACCGATTAATTAATTCCTTAATTAATTAATCACAGGAATATCCAAATTCCCCTAACAAACATGCCAGATATTTTACGCGGATTTCGATGCACGCCTTAAGTCATCGCGATCTTAAAAACCCCATTCCGGGAGATCCGTATATCGGATTCCCGATCCGATCGCGCCATCGGTCTTCGTTTTCCGAGCCCTTCGACGGAAAAATACCCGCACCACACACCGACCGAGTTTCAAACGTTAAATAATTTTATTCACTTAAGGGCATAAATAAATAACATGTGAGTCACAATTAGTCGTAAAAGCCGAATCACTACATCTGTCTACACTATCCAAAAACCCCCTGCTCGCGCACGAGCTACAAATACCCTGAGCCTAGTATGAAAGGAGAAAAGCAAGAAACATGGTTTCTCCTAAGTCAAATCCAACATGATAGTGTAGCAGAAAAAGGTGGCCTATCTAAATGACCATACAAGCATGCAAATGTCCCAAGATGATAAAAAGAAAACAGGTGTCGATGTTCTTACATTTATTAGAGCATGCTATTCCAAAATATGGATAATTGCATAAGAACATTAAGAGCAACATAGCCTATGCCTGCCTATACCACATACACGATGCTCACAGGTATAAATTGGCCTTTTTTCTCTAACATGATATGCTTTGATCTCAACCAAGCCTGCAATTTTATCCCCGATGCGCAATCAACATTCTAACCCAAGTGTCACTCATAATCAACATCACATAAGGTGATACAACGCTTGTCAAACCTCGCATTCATACATGAATATTCTTAGGATCATTTAACATTACTTAATCATAGACATTCAATCATGTATCACCAACGAATAGCCTAAGGCCCCACAACCTTTATTGATCTCACAAATGATGAACATAGGATCTACCAACAACATCCAATCTCATTTGGAGGTAATAGGAGTCATAAACAATGCTTAGCCACATAAGGAATAGGCCTCAACTCACAATGATATCCATCTTATCATGAATGAATTAGAAATCAAAAGCATAGGTCATTCTCCTATCAACTAGATCAATAACCAACATCAACACCCATTTTCACATAAACTAGATCAAAGATCAATCAACTCATTATTCTCACATAGATAGGTTATGAATCAACATCTATGCCCAACATCACACATTGTAGGTTAAGGATCATCAAAACCAACTACTCTCATATAAGCCATTCTCAAATAAATCAACCAGGTCCTTCTCACATAAGCAACCAAGCACTTCTCACATAACCCCATCAAGTCCTCACATAATTCAATCAACCATTCACATATAACTATCACCATCATTCTCACATAATTATGTTAACCATTCATCATAAGGTGTAGGTTGAAGATTAGTTTCCTAATTACCCTCACATAGAATAGGTTTAAGGATGATCGCTTAATATCAACTTCATATGAAATAATATAATTTCAACCAACTAATCATATACTCATGCATAAGCTAAGGATCAAATAACTTAATCTAAACATGGATATCCAAGCATATTATACCAAGGAGAAGAGAACAACAATCAACTATGCCAGGAGGGAAACCAATAGCCCGAGTGGGTAAATCGTTGTTTTCGGCAAAGCACAACCACCCACCTGAAACTTGACGATCCGATGCCTGATCTGGCTGAATTTTGGCGTGAGTAATCCTTATCCTCCCAGGAGTCCGATGCCGTGAAAATCATCCAAATCCGCCTCACGGATTGGGCGCAATCACTGAAACAATGCACACTGCGCACTCAAATTCCAGAATTTCAGCAAGTGCAACAAGGTTAAATAAAAAGTATGTGCAACCTCAAATACCTCAAAATGAAGCTCCATGTAGTAAAACAAAGGTATCCTCTTTCATACAAACATCTTCAAGTCCTCAAAAATCCACCATTAATTCCCCTTAACATTCAAATGAAGCAAAAATCACAATGCTGTCCATAACTGCTAACATAAACTTGCTAGCATTTCCAAGCTTAATTAGGGGCATTTCCAAAAGGATTTATCCATAGATAATAAAAGAGAATTTTCTCACCTTGAAGTTAAGAAGAATTACCAACTTGAATTTCAGAAAAATACCTTATATCCACAAAGTTATCTGCATTCCAAGGTGCATTGCTCAAATCAAAACTAAAACAGGGATTGCAGTAATCCATATAATCGCACTTAGAAAGATCATTAAAGTTACCTATTCAAACGTGCTCCAAATCCTGTAAGAGATGTACCATTGGATTCCTTGTCGAGAGTAGATACAAATTGAGCTAAAGAACTCCAATTTTCATGCTCGGATGAAGGAGAAAACCCATAAACACTTTGAACTATCTACCAAGTTCCATCTGTACCTGACTGCAGCAAGGTGCTCCAAAGATCATGCATAAATCCTAATAAAACTCAGATATGGGGAAAATGATACTTACCAATATTTTACATCTCCGAGTCCTGGAAATTGTCCCGCAAAAATCATCCAAAAATTCCACTCCTACAATTCAGAAAGGCCAAAATACCACAGATTGCCCAAAATCTCAGGCTGCAACAAAGGGTCCCAAAGATGGCCTTAAAACTCAGATAAAAATCCATATTTAGCCAAAGTGTTGAATATCAATGTTGTAGATCTACCTCTTATTAAGATCTCTTTAAATTTTCAGATCAAAAATCCATCAGATGAGTGCTGTAGGCCTCCTGCACTGAAACGCGACGAAAAAGAGTTGAAATAACAATAATGGTGATCTTCTCCTCTTGCTCAGCTATGAAGACAGCGGGGAGTCCCCCAAGTTCAGCAGCAGATGAAGGAGAAGAGGAAGAAGATGGGGAGGAAGCTCTGTGAAGTACAGGAATAATCTCCAAAGTCCAAAAATCTGAAAATGGAGGAAGAAGAGGGTTTATATAGCCAAAAAGAACTACTGCAATGTGGTTCAGGGGACATCCTGGGGTACTCCAAGCAGCCGGAAGAGAGAGGGAAGGCGGGGGGCACGTGGCGCTGATCCACACAGCGGACAGGCCATCCGGCGGCTCGGCGCGCGCCACGCGGGTGGAATCCGTGGCAACGGGCGCCCGCCAACCGGCAGGCGCCACGTGGCGCCTGGGGAAGCAGCGGGCGCCGCCTGCCCCGCCCCGCGTGCGCCGCCTACGCGTGAGCGCCACGCGTCCATCTCCCGGGTTGGCTGCTCCTGGTGCACGTGCGCTCCATGGACCGGCCGCCTAGGATTGGTCCAAATAAGCTCCAAAAATGCCTATTTTTGCTATTTTCGCGCGCTGAGTCTAATTACGACCTCCAAAACTCCAAATAATGCAACCAAATAGCCGTTTTGATCGTTTTTCCGCGCTGAATCCAAATACGATATCCGTTTTGCGCAAAACCACTTCCATTTTTCGACGAAACTCCCAATTAAGCAATCTTGATCCATTTCTCGCACTGAGTCCATTTCTTGGGTCCGATTTGCGCGCAACCAACACTATCCACAGAAATTGGCCTCCACCAGCTGTCGATCACACCATAATGACCACGAAGATCCGGGTCTTCACATCCCCCCCCACTAAAAGAAAGTTTCATCCTCGAAACTAACATAGCCCAAAAGGAGTCCCAAATCTGAAGGGCAAATGTCCAACATCCTCGTCACCAGCTCTCAAAGCATCACTCACTTCCCGTGATTATTCCACAACAACATCAACCGCCTGTACGACATGGCCTAGTTGCGCCATTCCTCATCTCTCGAGCCATAATCCACAACGGTGCCTCTAGCACTCCAGACACTCACTAGTCTCAAGTGGAGCGAGTCGAACATCGACGGGGAATCCGAACATATCACCTTTAAGCTGAGACATGGACAATGACAAGGATTCCAACATGACACGGGGAAAAGAAGAAGCAACTAGTAACCACTGATCCACAACACCCCTAAAATCTCCTCCTCAAAACCAACTCATTCAAGAAACCTGAAGTACACCCTCACAATTATCCATATAAAAAGGGAGTCCAACAACTACAACTCTGAGTTGGAGAACCACCGAAAAACAACGAAGAGTTGAAGTTGTCCCTACTATGGCTGTCATTTTGTCCTTACTCCACATCAATTGTGGACCCTTAATTCACACTCACTGATCTCATCCATCCGTGTGGGTTGCTCGACTGAAACCAAAATCTGGAAAGGATCACTCTGGGGCACGATCCCTGGTCCCAATCATCCCATCCATTCCAGTAATGGCGCTTATTGCGCAAGCATCGCTCCAGCCTGGCATTGTACTCCGGCCCAAAACATCTACACACATCCAAGACTACCGTAGGGGCATCACTACAACTCAATCACTGCTGACAGGACGAAAGATCCATCGTCACCTCCATCAGGTAACACACCGGGTCTAACAATTCCGTTATCCATCATAATCAATAACTGTACCATCAGCTCTCAGTTGTGCTGGTGCCATCCAAAAAGGTGCCTTCAATATCGACGCGGTTCCCAGAGCCACGTTAATAACAATCTGAATCTCGTTGCCCGGCGGCATCGTCATCAACTCAGGTGGACTCATATCCGAGAACTCACGGGCACTAAGGACACCCTTGAGTCTCGGGGCCGCCGTAGGCACCTCTATAACAGTCACTAACTGGGCAATGCATCCCTGGTTCATCATCTGTCTAACTCTTGTTGGCACATTATCGTTGCAACTAGTGCAATCTACCAATCCCTGTAGACAAACGCCTCCTGTCCAACTTGCAGAAGTTCACAGTCCACTCACCACAATCAAAATTGCAAGATGTCACCCCGACCAATCCAATACACCGAGTCGAAAATCCTGGGCTGCCACAAGACCAGCTAGTCAACGGGTGTAACCCACAACCTAACTGCACTGGACATATTCCACAAACCTCCTCCACGTGCACATCCTAATCAAGGATCTATACCTCAAGTGCACGTGGTAGCAACTCTACTTTTAGTCCGTGCAGGGATGCACCTCGTTCTAGCTCAGATAGCTGTAAAGGTGTCACGCCCCCGGGGGTTTTTGAGTCTATCAAAGCGGAAAATTGCGTGTATTATTTTTATTTTTTTCTTCTTAACAAGGTAACTTAAACCTCATCCCCGGTGCGTGCCAGACCGCCACATACACAAATTCTCTCTGCCCACGGACAGAGTCTCCTTTGTATATACACGGCGTCTCATTTACAACAACATACCTCAACCATCAACCATACAATAGACATACATCGTCAAACAGAGTACAGTAGTTTAACTAATGTTTAAAAAGACTGGTGTCCACTCGACACCTTGTTGTTTTATTTTCAAGCGGAATATTAAAGCGGCATCAGTGTTTAGAAAGGATAAAACCAACGGTTGCCAGACCCGTGCCCACACGGCACTTCGTTTTGAGAAAACATTTTCGAAGTCATTTGGTTCGTCACGAAAACGTGCCGCATACGAAAACATCACTAAAAGCATCAAAGCATAAAAGTACACCTCATCCACAGCGCTAAGTAATACATGTCCACGGCTAATACGATCCACACACAAATTAACTAAAAGAAGCATAAGGGAAATGAGATAATAAACCCAAGTATCTGACTACGGTCCTCGCAACGCAGTCTCACCGCCCTCCCGGCTAACGCACCTCGTAACACCAGTCACGGAGTTGGTAATGTCAGTGACAAACCAAGTAGATGTCTAATAACAATAAGGAATAAGGAGCAAACCGAAAACACCGGAACCTTTCGCTAAAACCCTACACACAATTAAGCTGGGCCCCAACCCCAGATTTATTAATTAAGTTGGGCACCAACCCCAGAGTACCTGTCGGGGAGACTAAAGTCTCCCCTCGTGCGCAAACACCTCTTTGATGCTTTTAACCTCTTCGCGGTGCTGGTGTGCTATTTTCAGCGGGCGCGAAGAGGTCCTCATGGCACCCACACCTTTGTGAGGTACACGGGTCAAAAAGAGACCACTTCTCCGAAAAAGTACACCCATGCGGAGGCCAATCCGCCTGTGTACGTGCAGCATCCGAAACGGATTTGCCGAGATCGGCGTGTAGTGAGCACGGCGACCGTAGCCGCTTCAATTGTTAGATGAAATACAATTATGCGAAAGGTTAAACTGTCCATCTACTTTGTTAGATAAATTAAGAGCACTTTAATGACGATAGATGCACTTACTGCACTTGTTGCACTTATCGCAACCGTACCCACCTATTTGAAGAGAAATCGGAACACCTGAATCCTTCGCGCACCCCCGCTGCGCACTTGGACCTAAAGAAAGTCCGCAAGGATAACTATAGTCAAAAACGTGTACTAACATCCGAAAACAAAATACCCAATTTACTCTTTTCGACGGAAAAGTCCAACACCGTCCGGGTTGACGAAAACGGAAATCCCGCGCCGCCGTCGTCGTCCGCCGGAGCCCCGCGCGGTTCGGAACCGCGCGGCATGTCTCCGCGGCGACGCCCACGCAGCGCGGTGCCTCACGCGGGTGTTGCCCGTGCGGCGGCCTCGCGGTGCCCGCGCGGGTGCGGCCCCGCACGGCGCCCGCGCGGTTGCGGGTCCGCGCGGGTGCCGCCCGCGCGGCAGCCGCTTGGCGCCCACGCGGTGCCCGCGCGGTTGCGGGTCCGCGCGGGTGTCGCCCGCGCGGCAGCCGCGCGGCGCCGCGCGGTGCCCGCACGGTTGCGGGTCCGCACGGGTGCCGCCCGCGCGGCGCCCGCGGGGTGCCCGCACGGTTGCTAGTCCGCGCGGGTGCCGCCCGCGCGGCGCCCGCGCAGTGCCCGCACGGTTGCGGGTCCGCGCGGGTGCCGCCCGCGCGGTAGCCGCGCGGCGCCCGCGCGGTGCCCGGGCGGTTGCGGGTTCGCGGGGCGGCCGCGCGGCGCCCATGCGGTGCCCGCGCGGTTGCGGGTCCGCATGGGTGCCGTCCATGCGGTAGCCGCGCGGCGCCCATGCGGTGCCCGCGCGATTGCGGGTCCGCATGGGTGCCGTCCGTGACTCTCCTCCGCGCGATGCCCTAGCGGCACTGCGCGCCTCCGCCGTCCGTTCCGTGCCCTAGCATGGCGACGATGACGGTGACGGCGACGGATACGACGGAGAAACCCAAGAACTCAACAAAAGGGACGACGGAAAAATCCCAAATAAATTATAACAATTATCTTACTAACCGAAGATCGATTGGAAGGTTGTCCGGTCGCGTTCTTGCCTTCGGTTCGATGTCCGGGAAGATCGGGCTCCTTCTCTTTCTCCTTTCCCTTTCTTCCGGCTAGGGTTCCGTCTTTTCTTTTCTCTTTTTCTCTTCTCACCGATTAGGGTTTTTATTTCTTTCTTTTCTTTTCTTTCCGATAATCGGGATCCCTTATATAGCTCGTATTAAATCTTTAATTAATTTCCTTTTTTAATTAGTACGTAAGAGAATTCTATTTTCCCTCATGGATAATTAATTAACTAATTAATTATCCCCTACGAGATAACCCACCTTATCTCTAACGGGTGCAAGATATTTTGCACGGATTCCGATGCATGACTAATCACCGTATCACTAGGAATTCCGTTCCGGGAGATCCCGGTATCGGATTTCAGATCCGATCGCACCGTCGGCCTTCTTTTTCCGCGCTCTATCGCAGAAAAATACTAGCACCACACACCGGCCAACTTTTAAGAATTGAATAATTTTATTTCACTTAGAGGCTTAAATGACTACATGTAAGTCAAAAATACCCCGAAAGGCCGGATCACTACACCACTCACACTTTATAAAAAGTTTCGTCCCGAAACTTAAGTACAAACCCCACTAATCAATTCGGAAAAACATTCTCTCATCTTCGATTCCAGTTCCCACGTCGCCTCGCGCTCTTCGTGGTTGCTCCACTGGACCTTCACATAGGGGATAGTTCGATTGCGCAACTTCTTGTCCTCTCTTGCCAAAATCCGCACCGGTGTCTCCTTGACGCTTAAATCCTCTCGCAACTCGACGGTGGAGGCATCCAAGGCATGAGAGGGGTCAGCTAGGTACTTCCGGAGCATTGAGACATGGAACACGTTATGGACTCGTTCGAGATTCGGCGGCAGGGCTGATCGGTACGCCACCGGTCCTACACGTTCTAGGATCTCGAACGGTCCTACGTACCTCGGGCTTAACTTTCCCTTTATGCCGAAGCGTCGGTTCCCCTTGGAGGGCGAAACTCGGAGTAACGCGTGCTCACCCACCATGAACTCTAAGTCTCGGCGTCTGTTGTCCGCGTAGCTTTTCTGTCTGCTCTGGGCGGTCAGTAGCCTTTGTCTAATCAATCGCACCTTTGCTTCGGTCTCCTCCACCAAATCTGGGCCCAGAAACTTACGCTCGCCCAAGTCGTCCCAGCATATTGGAGACCGACAGCGGCGCCCGTACAGGGCCTCGTATGGTGCCATCTGAATGCTGGCCTGGTAACTGTTATTGTAGGCAAATTCCACTAGGGGCAAACACCGTGCCCACCCTTCGCCCAGGTCTAAAACGCATGCCCGAAGCATGTCCTCCACAATTTGTATCACCCGCTCTGATTGTCCGTCGGTCTGCGGGTGAAAAGCCGTACTGAAGTGCAACTTGGTTCCCATTGCTCGCTGCAGGCTCTGCCAAAAGTTTGACACAAATCACGTGTCCCTGTCCGACGTGATGGATGTCGGCACCCCATGCAACCTTACTATCTCGTTGATGTAGGTTTGTGCCAGTCGTTCCCGCGTCCACGTCGTGTGTATGGGCAGAAAGTGGGCCGATTTCGTCAGACGGTCCACAATTACCCATATTGCATCGTGTCCCTGTGACGATCTCGGGAACCCGGTTACAAAATCCATGGTAATCATGTCCCATTTCCACTCGGGCACCGGTAAGGGTTGCAATTTTCCTGCCGGACGCTGGTGCTCGGCCTTCACTCGTTGGCACACCAGGCAGTGTGCCACAAACCGAGTCACGTCTCCCTTCATTTTGGGCCACCAGAAGGTCTGCTTGACATCCTTGTACGTCTTCGTTCCCCCGGGATGCGCTGCATATGGAGCAGTATGCGGCTCCCGCAGGATTTCCTCTTTGAGTTCCGGTAGATCCGGCACGCAGATTCGTCCCCGAAATCGTATCGTGCCGTCGGAGTTTACTGTGAAATCACCTTCTTGGTCGGCAGTTACTCTATTTCGCACCAGCTGGAGTTGGTCATCAGTCGACTGCCCCTCGAGAATTCTGTCAAGCAAGGTAGGTCTGACCACCAGTGTCAGAAGTTGTTCGACTGTACCCGCCGGTACTACTTCAAGTCTTAATCGCGAAAACTCCGCAATCAGACTATCTTGCTGGGTGATGGCACTTACCCCTGCCTTTTCGGCCTGCCCCTTACGGCTCAGGGCGTCGGCCACCACGTTTGCCTTTCCCGGGTGGTAGTGGATCGTTAAATCGTAATCCTTCAGTAGCTCGAGCCACCGTCTTTGTCGCAAATTTAACTCCTTTTGGGTGAAAAGGTTCTTAAGACTTTTATGATCTGAATACACATTGCAGTGTGCCCCATACAGGTAGTGTCTCCAAAGCTTGAGGACGAACACAACCGCTGCAAGTTCCAAATCGTGCACGGGGTAGTTTCGCTCGTATTCTTTGAGCTGCCTTGACGCATAGGCTATAACCTTTCCCCGTTGCATGAGTACTCCACCCAGTCCGTTTCGCGACGCATCGCAATACA
Organism: Tillandsia leiboldiana; assembly: GCA_029204045.2. Classification (NCBI taxonomy): domain Eukaryota; kingdom Viridiplantae; phylum Streptophyta; class Magnoliopsida; order Poales; family Bromeliaceae; genus Tillandsia; species Tillandsia leiboldiana. The sequence goes on from CM055072.1 coordinate 28,105,325, forward strand.
CTTCATAATCCTCCCCTGGTTCTGGCAGGGCGAGAATCGGGGCTCGCGTCAATCTATCCTTGAGCTCCTCGAAGCTCCTCTGACATTTGTCCGTCCAGATGAACTTTTCCCCCTTTTTAGTCAAGCGGTTTAAGGGGGTGGCTATCTTGGAGAAACCCTCCACGAAGCGCCGGTAGTACCCGGCTAATCCTAGAAAGCTTCGAATCTCCGTTACCGTCGTCGGTTGGGGCCAGTCCGTCACCGAATCTATCTTTTTCGGATCGACTGCGACTCCAGCCGCCGAGATTAAGTGCCCCAAGAAGCCGACCTCACGGAGCCAAAACTCACACTTTTTGAGTTTGGCGTAGAGTTTCTGTTCCCGTAGGGTCTGGAGGACTGTGCGCAAATGTTCTTCATGTTCCTCGTCTGTACAGGAGTAGATGAGGATATCATCGATGAAGACCACCACAAATAAGCCCTGTTCATCATGTCCATGAACACCGCCGGGGCATTTGTGAGCCCGAACGGCATTACTGTAAATTCGTAATGGTCGTAGCGAGTCCGAAAAGCCGTTTTGGGGATGTCCTCCCCCTTGACCTGGACCTGATGATAGCCCGACTGCAGGTCAATCTTTGAAAACACCGTCGCCCCCTGTAGTTGGTCGAAGAGGTCGTCGATCCTTGGCAAGGGGTACTTGTTCTTAACGGTGACCTTATTTATCTCCCGGTAGTCGATGCACAACCGGAGACTTCCGTCCTTCTTCCTCACAAACAGGACGGGCGCGCCCCAGGGAGACGCGCTAGGTCTGATGAAGCCCTTATCCAAAAGGTCCTCCAACTGTGCCTTGAGTTCCTTCAACTCCGCGAAGGCATCCTGTACGGTGCCTTGGTGATGGGTTTGGTGCCGGGAAGTAGTTCAATAGGGAAGTCGACTTCTCGTTCCGGCGGCGCTCCGGGGAGCTCTGCCGGAAACACGTCCGAAAATTTCCTTACCACGGGACCGCTGATCCTTATCTGGGGAGCGGCCCTGAACTACCTATCGACCCATTGGGTCCTCGGCTGCAAGGCATAGGGTGGAGCCTATTTATTCCTTGCATGGCCCTTAACGGGCCCCGAGTACACGAGGTTCTCCTATGCTTCGAAGCCCGCCCGCGCACATCGGCCGGGGGAGGCTTCGCCTAATACTTAAGGATTTTAGATCGAGGGAGGGAGAGAGAGAGTCTAACAGGGGTAGCAGGCTATGGTGTAACCGGTGTTCCTAATCTAAGAGGAAAAAGAGAAACCAAAAATTACCTGCCGTTACTAGGTCTGGGACGTCGCGTCCTCCGCTGTAGTATCCCGGGGAGTCCGTCCACAGCCCTTGGGCCAGCGTCGTACGGCGTGCTGGGGAAGGGACTTGATGTCTGAGGAGTCTGCGGATTGCTGGTCGTCAGGCGAATCCTTTGGCTGAACGGGGGCCGCAGCACTCTCTGGTCCTTTCTGCTGTGGTGGCGCGGCGGCGGCGGGGATGGGCCTCTGAGGGCAGAAGGCACGGGAGTGGTCCGGTAAGCCGCACTGATTGCAGTAATGGTACCTCCACGTACATTCTGCCACCGGGTGAGCACCCTCGCCGATTACGCACGGTCCCCGAGGTGGTTTCGCGTCCCTTGCTGGTGTCGGTTCGTCCTTCCGTGCTTTCTCCGGACGTCCTCCTTCTCGGCCCTCCGGGGTGGGGCCCCCTTGCGGAACAGGTGTAGCAGTCTTCTCTGTCCCCTCCGATCGCGGTGCCGGAGGCATGGTGGTGCCCGGTTTCCGTGGGCACTCGTAGCGTGCGTGTCCTGGTTTGCCACATCGGTAGCAGTGGCCGTGACTCCATGGACAATCAGTCACCTGATGCGCCCCACTGCATATGGGACATGGCTTCCTCTGCGGTTTGGATTCTCCTCTCATCGCCTTTCCAAAGTTCCCCTCTATCCTCGGGCGTTTGAGTGCCGGGCCCTGCTGGAAAGGGTCCTCCGCCGGACTGGGATAGGGATAACTCTGCCGAGCGCGTGTCTCGGCCAGTTCTTGCTCTGCCCGCCGGGCCAACATAACCGCTTCGTTAAAGGTGGGGAACCCTGCCGGTGGCATTCCCCGATAGGCGCCGTCCCTGGCGTCTCGCTGGATGCGGTCGACACCCTCGAAATCCTGAGTCAGTAGGCCTAGGCGCTCAGTGAGAGTTAGCATTTGCCCTGCTATGTCGCGTAGCTGGTTGCGGAGTAAGCGGTTGGCTGCGGCTACGGGATCCATCCTGTCCATTGAGAATGGTTAGCACTCGGTGGCCGGATCCCGGCCGTTGTCTGCTGTGATACAAAGAAACCACGTTAACCCTAAGGTTATAACCCTATCACCCTGTCTTACGATTACACCTACTTTACGTCCCCTTTTCCCCGTACTCTCACGTACTACGCACCTATACCTTGGTTATCTCATGTCTAATTTTCTTGTGGCACCTTACACTGTGGATGTGGATCACGTCTACTATGGTTATGGTTGTTTTTCTCTGATACCATTTAATCTGTCACGCCCCCGGGGGTTTTTGAGTCTATCAAAGCAGAAAATTGCGTGTATTATTATTGTTTTCTTCTTAACAAGGTAACTTAAACCTCATCCCCGGTGCGTGCCAGACCGCCACATACGCAAATTCTCTCTGCCCACGGACAGAGTCTCCTTTGTATATGCACGGCGTCTCATTTACAACAACATACCTCAACCATCAACCATACAATAGACATACATCGTCAAACAGAGTACAGTAGTTTAACTAATGTTTAAAAAGACTGGTGTCCACTCGACACCTTGTTGTTTTATTTTCAAGCGGAATATTAAAGCGACATCAGTGTTTAGAAAGGATAAAACCAACGGTTGCCAGACCCGTGCCCACACGGCACTTCGTTTTGAGAAAACATTTTCGAAGTCATTTGGTTCGTCATGAAAACGTGCCGCATAAGAAAACATCACTAAAAGCATCAAAGCATAAAAGTACACCTCATCCACAGCGCTAAGTAATACATGTCCACGGCTAATACGATCCACACGTAAATTAACAAAAAGAAGCATAAGGGAAATGAGATAATAAACCCAAGTATCTGACTACGGTCCTCGCGACGCAGTCTCACCGCCCTCCCGGCTAACGCACCTCGTAACACCTGTCATGGAGTGGGTAATGTCAGTGACAAACAAAGTAGATGTCTAATAACAATAAGGAATAAGGAGCAAACCGAAAACACCGGAACCTTTCGCTAAAACCCTGCACACAATTAAGCTGGGCCCCAACCCCAGATTTATCAATTAAGTTGGGCACCAACCCCAGAGTACCTGTCGGGGAGACTAAAGTCTCCCCTCGTGCGCAAACACCTCTTTGATGCTTTTAACCTCTTCGCGGTGCTGGTGTGCTATTTTCAGCGGGCGCGAAGAGGTCCTCACGGCACCCACACCTTTGTGAGGTACACGGGTCAAAAAGAGACCACTTCTCCGGAAAAGTACACCCATGCGGAGGCCAATCCGCCTGTGTACGTGCAGCATCCGAAACGGATTTGCCGAGATCGGCGTGTAGTGAGCACCGCGACCGTAGCCCCTTCAATTGTTAGATGAAATACAATTATGCGAAAGGTTAAACTGTCCATCTACTTTGTTAGATAAATTAAGAGCACTTTAATGACGATAGATGCACTTACTGCACTTGTTGCACTTATCGCAACCGTACCCACCTATTTGAAGAGAAATTGGAACACCTGAATCCTTCGCGCACCCCCGCTGCGCACTTGGACCTAAAGAAAGTCCGCAAGGATAACTATAGTCAAAAACGTGTACTAACATCCGAAAACAAAATACCCAATTTACTCTTTTCGACGGAAAAGTCCAACACCGTCCGGGTTGACGAAAATGGAAATCCCGCGCCGCCGTCGTCGTCCGCTGGAGCCCCGCGCAGTTCGGAACCGCGCGGCGTGTCTCCGCGGCGACGCCCACGCGGCGCGGTGCATCGCGCGGGTGCTGCCCGTGCGGCGGCCGAGCGGTGCCCGCGCGGGTGCGGCCCCGCACGGCGCCCGCGCGGTTGCGGGTTCGCGCGGGTGCCGCCCGCACGGCAGCCGCGCGGCGCCCGCGCGGTGCCCGCGCGGTTGCGGGTCCGCGCGGGTGCCGCCCGCGCGGCAGCCGCGCGGTGCCCGCACGGTTGCGGGTCCGCGCGAGTGCCGCCCGCGCGGCAGCCGCGCGGCGCCCGCGCGGTGCCCGCGCGGTTGCGGGTCCGCATGGGTGCATCCATGCGGTAGCCGCGCGGCGCCCATGCGGTGCCCGCGCGTTTGCGGGTCCGCATGGGTGCCGTCCGTGACTCTCCTCCGCGCGATGCCCTAGCGGCACTGCGCGCCTCCGCCGTCCGTTCCGTGCCCTAGCATGGCGACGATGACGGTGACGGCGACGGATACGACGGAGAAACCCAAGAACTCAATAATAGGGACGACGGAAAAATCCCAAAATAAATTATAACAATTATCTTACTAACCGAAGATCGACGGGAAGGTTGTCCGGTCGCGTTCTTGCCTTCGGTTCGATGTCCGGAAAGATCGGGCTCCTTCTCTTTCTCGTTTCCCTTTCTTTCGGCTAGGGTTCCGTCTTTTCTTTTCTCTTTTTCTCTTCTCACCGATTAAGGTTTTTATTTCTTTCTTTTCTTTTCTTTCCGATAATCGGGATCCCTTATATAGCTCGTATTAAATCTTTAATTAATTTCCTTTTTTAATTAGTACGTAAGAGAATTCTATTTTCCCTCATGGATAATTAATTAACTAATTAATTATCCCCTACGAGATAACCCACCTTATCTCTAACAGGTGCAAGATATTTTGCACGGATTCCGATGCATGACTAATCACCGTATCACTAGGAATTCCGTTCCGGGAGATCCCGGTATCGGATTTCAGATCCGTCGTACCGTCGGCCTTCTTTTTCCGCGCTCTATCGCAGAAAAATACTAGCACCACACACCGGCCAACTTTTAAGAATTGAATAATTTTATTTCACTTAGAGGCTTAAATGACTACATGTAAGTCAAAAATACCCCGAAAGGCCGGATCACTACAAAAGGAAATCAAACCTGCGACAACACATCCCACTGATGGGACGCCCTCCAACCAGGTTGCACAGACTCAACTGCCAGTGTTCGTGGTCGTCGCTCAATCGGCCTGAGAATATCCTGGATAAACCCGTAGAAAGCACCATCTCTACCTCCACTCTTGCTGCGGCAGTGACTGCAGCCCATCATGCTTCCGCTGCGCCACTCTGATACTGATGCCGATGCTGCCGTCGGGGTCCACCCAACCTCTGGCACCTCAGAAGTCCACGCCTCTGAAACGGAATCGAGAAGGCCTCTGCCTACTAGTCTGCTCTCCATCAACTGGCACCGAGTGCCTCCGTCTGTCCAAAGGAACTACAATGCTATGCTCCATCGGGGCATCCAAAATCTGAAGTCAGAGGGACCGAATGAGCCCAAAAAGGTATCCTAGCACAATCCTAACCCAGCACACACATCCTATGCGCCTCGTCCCTCATAACGTGGAGCGTGCAGTTCATCAACTGCGCAAACCTTATGGCATAAAAAGGCTCTCAATAGTCTGTCCAGCACCACCAACCATGACTCTGCCTCCCAAGGCTCCAAACTCAATCCTACGAGTCGGGATAGGTCAAACAGCCAAAGCTGACCCAGTCAATCAATGATGTCCCACTGCTCATCTGCTATCCACTATCCACCCCGCCTCAGTGCCTCCGCACTAAAAGTAGACACCGAGGGGGCTGCGCGCTCAACCGGCGCCACTGAGATTGTTGCTATCAGGGATCTACAAAGGGGTTGGTCTCAACGGAAAGCACTATCGGAGGTGTCCACTGCTCCTGCAACTGTATCATCCTATTCAACTGCTCACTCTGCCGCTGATATGCCACTGCCAATCCTGTCATATGGGTCCAGAGCTCTCTGACCTCAATCTGGGTATCCAACCCAAAACTGCCTATCCTGGCCCACAAGCTACAATACGGAGCACACGGGTCAGAACTCTGCGTTAGGGAAACACCGCTCACTGCGACAAACCGCACAACAGAACACACAACAAGCTCTCGACCCAATCCAGCGAAAGTCTAAGACATGTCACCCATTCCATAACATTATGTTGTCTGCAGCCAACATAATCGCTTAGGAGAATAAACATGCCAATCACTCATCCCGTCCCTTGGGAGAGGTATAAAACTCAATCAGGACTCTCGCTGTAAGTCACGACTCTCACGTAGTCATCCTAAGGTCCAACCACAAGCCTAGGGTTTCTAAGTCCATAATGACCTACATCCTAGGCTCTGATACCACTCTAATCTGTCACGCCCCGGGGGTCGAAACTGCGACCCGGGCTCGCTAACAGATCCGCCACCTATGCGAAACCCCGCATAGGCGAAGCGTCCAACCTGCAAAGTACCATCTAATAACTAAATAGATATCAGAGCTGAAGAAAAATTGCTGAATAAAAACCTGAATCACTGTACAACTGAAAGATACAAGTACAATATCCATCTCCCCAAAATAATAATACAATAATCCGGTCCACCGAAACTGTAATACAAGTAGAAGCCACCTATACAACATCTATAAATCCAAAACGGGAGATAAACTGAAATACTAAAATACAACTGTGTACAGTGAAACCCACAATCCGGGTTGGTACATCGATCCCACTGTAGAAATCAACACTGGTAGGGATCTATCTCGCGACTCCCTCGCCTCAAACCGTCAACAGAAAGATCCGCAACTCTCGCAGCAGACACTGCAAAACAAAGGGAGAAAAGGGGAAAAACAACAACGGGGGTGAGAACCACTAGTAAAACCAGCAGCCTCCCCTTGTGGGTAAAGCCTCAAACCCCGACGTACCCACTAAGTCTACCAGAGGCAAGAAAAGGAATAAGAGAGGTGGTAAGCTATAAACAGAACTACTGATAAAAGGAAGCTACCACTAAAATGCCTCTAAATGCCGAGCTAATAAGAGTAGCTAAAAGTATGCATCAGAAAATAGTATCTAACATGCCTGCCCGAATAAACCCAATCAATGAACCAGTAAGAACTGGTACTGCCTGCCGTGCCTGCCAAATCGGGTATGCCAGCCTACGCATAACACCGATAGGGGATAGGAGTCTCAAGGACTCAAAGTCTGTATATCGCACACTCCGGAGTGGCCCTCGAGGGGAGCGACCCACACGAGGAAGTAAAAAGTATCAAAACTAGCAGGACTGGATCATGACACTGATCAAAGTGGGAAAATCCCATCCACTAAAGTAAGCCTGATCCCTCGATCCCTCTCCCCCAATCCGATGCAATAACAACTGTCCGGTCAACCGCCCAAAATTCACGGTTGCCGCAATACCCTGCCATCAAAGCCTGCCTGTCCCAAATCCCCAATATCTGTCTACACTATCCAAAAACCCCCTGCTCGCGCATGAGCTACAAATACCCTGAGCCTAGTATGAAAGGAGAAAAGCAAGAAACATGGTTTCTCCTAAGTCAAATCCAACATGATAGTGTAGCAGAAAAAGGTGGCCTATCTAAATGACCATACAAGCATGCAAATGTCCCAAGATGATAAAAAGAAAACAAGTGTCGATGTTCTTACATTTATTAGAGCATGCTATTCCAAAATATGGATAATTGCATAAGAACATTAAGTGCAACATAGCCTATGCCTGCCTATACCACATACACAATGCTCACAGGTATAAATTGGCCTTTTTTCTCTAACATGATATGCTTTGATCTCAACCAAGCCTGCAATTTTATCCCCGATGCGCAATCAACATTCTAACCCAAGTGTCACTCATAATCAACATCACATAAGGTGATACAACGCTTGTCAAACCTCGCATTCATACATGAATATTCTTAGGATCATTTAACATTACTTAATCATAGACATTCAATCATGTATCACCAATGAATAGCCTAAGGCCCCACAACCTTTATTGATCTCACAAATGATGAACATAGGATCTACCAACAACATCCAATCTCATTTGGAGGTAATCGGAGTCATAAACAATGCTTAGTCTCATAAGGAATAGGCCTCAACTCACAATGATATCCATCTTATCATGAATGAATTAGAAATCAAAAGCATAGGTCATTCTCCTATCAACTAGATCAATAACCAACATCAACACCCATTTTCACATAAACTAGATCAAAGATCAATCAACTCATTATTCTCACATAGATAGGTTATGAATCAACATCTATGCCCAACATCACACATTGTAGGTTAAGGATCATCAAAACCAACTACTCTCATATAAGCCATTCTCAAATAAATCAACCAGGTCCTTCTCACATAAGCAACCAAGCACTTCTCACATAATCCCATCAAGTCCTCACATAATTCAATCAACCATTCACATATAACTATCACCATCATTCTCACATAATTATGTTAACCATTCATCATAAGGTGTAGGTTGAAGATTAGTTTCCTAATTACCCTCACATAGAATAGGTTTAAGGATGATCGCTTAATATCAACTTCATATGAAATAATATAATTTCAACCAACTAATCATTTACTCATGCATAAGCTAAGGATCAAATAACTTAATCTAAACATGGATATCCAAGCATATTATACCAAGGAGAAGAGAACAACAATCAACTATGCCAGGAGGGAAACCAATAGCCCGAGTGGGTAAATCGTCGTTTTCGGCAAAGCACAACCACCCACCTGAAACTTGACGGTCCGATGCCCGATCTGGCTGAATTTTGGCATAAGTAATCCTTATCCTCCCAGGAGTCCGATGCCGCGAAAATCATCCAAATCCGCCTCACGGATTGGGCGCAATCACTGAAACAATGCACACTGCACACTCAAATTCCAGAATTTCAGCAAGTGCAACAAGGTTAAATAAAAAGTATGTGCAACCTCAAATACCTCAAAATGAAGCTCCAAGTAGTAAAACAAAAGTATCCTCTTTCATACAAACATCTTCAAGTCCTCAAAAATCCACCATTAATTCCCCTTAACATTCAAATGAAGTAAAAATCACAATGCTGTCCATAACTGCTAATATAAACTTGCTAGCATTTCCAAGCTTAATTAGGGACATTTCCAAAAGGATTTATCCACAGATCATAAAAGAGAATTTGCTCACCTTGAAGTTAAGAAGAATTACCAACTTGAATTTCAGAAAATTACCTTATATCCACAAAGTTATCTGCATTCCAAGGTGCATTGCTCAAATCAAAACTAAAACAGGGATTGCAGTAATCCATATAATCGCACTTAAAAAGATCATTAAAGTTACCTATTCAAAAGTGCTCCAAATCCTGCAAGAGATGTACCATTGGATTCCTTGACGAGAGTAGATACAAATTGAGCTAAAGAACTCCAATTTTCATGCTCGGATGAAGGAGAAAATCCGTAAACACTTTGAACTATCTACCAAGTTCCATCTGTACCTGACTGCAGCAAGGTGCTCCAAAGATCATGCATAAATCCTAATAAAACCTCAGATCTGGGGAAAATGATACTTAAAAATATTTTACATCTTCGAGTCCTGGAAATTTTCCCGCAAAAATCATCCAAAAATTCCACTCCTACAATTCAGAAAGGCCAAAATACCACAGATTGCCCAAAATCTCAGGCTGCAACAAAGGGTCCCAAAGATGGCCTTAAAACTCAGATAAAAATCCAGATTTAGCCACTGTGTTGAATAGCAATGTTGTAGATCTACCTCTTATTAAGATCGCTTTAAATTTTCAGATCAAAAATCCATCAGATGAGTGCTGTAGGCCTCCTGCACTGAAACGCGATGAAAAAGAGTTGAAATAACAACAATGGTGATCTTCTCCTCTTGCTCAGCTATGAAGACAGCGGGGAGTCCCCCAAGTTCAGCAGCAGATGAAGGAGAAGAGGAAGAAGATGGGGAGGAAGCTCTGTGAAGTACAGGAATAATCTCCAAAGTCCAAAAATCTGAAAATGGAGGAAGAAGAGGGTTTATATAGCCAAAAAGAACTACTGCAATGTGGTTCAGGGGACATCCTGGGGTACTCCAAGCAGCCGAAAGAGAGAGGGAAGGCGGGGGGCACGTGGCGCTGATCCACACAGCGGACAGGCCATCCGGCGGCTTGGCGCGCGCCACGCGGGTGGAATCCGTGGCAACGGGCGCCCGCCAACCGGCAGGCGCCACGTGGCGCCTGGGGAAGCAGCGGGCGCCGCCTGCCCCGCCCCGCGTGCGCCGCACCTACGCGTGAGCGCCACGCGTCCATCTCCCGGGTTGGCTGCTCCTGGTGCACGCGCGCTCCATGGACCGGCCGCCTAGGATTGGTCCAAATAAGCTCCAAAAATGCCTACTTTTGCTATTTTCGCGCGCTGAGTCCAATTACGACCTCCAAAACTCCAAATAATGCAACCAAATAGTCGTTTTGATTGTTTTTCCGCGCTGAATCCAAATACGATGTCCGTTTTGCGCAAAACCACTTCCATTTTTCGACGAAACTCCCAATTAAGCAATCTTGATCCATTTCTCACACTGAGTCCATTTCTTGGGTCCGATTTGTGCGCAACCAACACTATCCACAGAAATTGGCCTCCACTAGCTGTCGATCACACCATAATGACCACGAAGATCCGGGTCTTCACAGTTGAGGTAAACATGGCTTGTGGTTGTGTCCCTGAGGGTTCCTTTGGATGATAGACCGCGGCTGAGTAGTTCACTTGGATGGTCAAGATTCGCGAGTGACCGAGTGAGGACCCCTCCTTGTTAGGGCTCTTTTTCTTATTGGAAAATCGTGTGAGTGTGCTTCGGGTTGCCTTGGTTGAGTTGATTCAGGTTGTGGTTTGGTGCGTGTTGCACTAGTGGTTATTTCTTTTTTTCCCAGCCTTTTGTTGGAATTCTTGATGGTTCTTCCATGTCTCAGCTCAGGAGAGTTATGCTTGTGGATCCCTCGCCCGTGATTGACTCGTTCGTTCGAGATCTGTGAGAGTCTGGTGTACGAGGGACGCCCGTTGTGAATTCTGGCTCGTGGGATGAGAGGATTGCGCAATCGGGCCATGCCATACTGGTTGCTGATGTTGTCGTTGAGGAGTAGTCACGGGGAAAGAGTGGTGACCTGGGAGCTGGAGACGATGTTGCTGGGTGCCTACCCTGGTTTTGGAGACCTCCTTTGGAGTTGTGTTAGTTTCGAGGACGAAACTTTCTTTTAGTGGGGGAAGATGTGGTGACCCGGATCTCTACAGGGCTTCTACAGTGTGACCTGCAGCTTTTGGGGGCCTCTGTGGCGCGTCGGCGGTGTTTCTGCATCCATTTGGTCACAAGTGATGGTTTTTGGGTGTTTAATTGGATCACTTGGGCATTAGGATGACCCTGTCGGATGTTTAGATGTGGTTTCGCATGAATCGGGCATCAAATTTGGACTCAGTGCGGAATTTGAATTAAAAATGCCCTTCCGGATGCCTTCGACAAATTTTGGAGTTGGAATTTGGCAAAACGGACAGCGGATTTGGATTCAGCGCGCGAAAACGGTGAAAACGGACTATTTACTTGTATTTTTCGGAGTTCGGATGCAAAAGTGCATTTTTCGAGGCATGGGGTACTATTCCGGCGGCCGGAGTTGCGCCGGCAGCGGCGGCGGGCGGCGGAGCGCGGCGGTGGGCTGTGGCGCTGTCGGCCGGTCCACCGCGGAGGCGTGCACCTGGGGGCAGGGCAGGTGGCGGCTCCCGATTGGCCGGCGCAACAGGCGCAGTCCACGGGAGACGTGCGGGTGCACGGTGGACCGGCGGGGGACACGTGGCACCTTCCTACTGGTTCGGTGCATTGGGCTTACGTGCACCGGGCGCAGCGAGCGAATGGGCTGACACGTGGCGCCTCCCCACTGGTCGGGGTACTGTGCGCGGCAGGTGGGGCGATGTGCGCTGGCAGGCGGGCAGGTGGCCGTACGGCGGGGCAGGTGGTCGTACGCGCGGGGGCAGGCGCGCGACGTGCGCGGGGCAGGCGCGGTCAACGCCACGTGGCGGAGCGCGGGACGCCAGTTTTGCTGTTGCCTGTTCGGTGATGATGTGGCGCGCTGTGGGCGTTTCGGGCGCTTGATGGACGGCCGAGATCTGGGTACTGTGCGCGCCCGAAAAGTTTCGGGCGCCCGGAAGTTGGGACACTTTGGGTATTTTGTGAATTGTTCAGTTTTGGCTATAAATACCTCCCTTTGGCCTGCGGTTTGTGTTGGGTTATATGTAATACGGATCTAAATAGGGGAAAAAACACCTAGAGGGGGGTGAATAGGTGTAAACGCATAAACACTCAAAAAATCGTTGCGATAAAACCCAATGCGAAAATAAAAAATAATACGCAAGATTTTTACGTGGAAAACTCCATCACCGGAGTAAAAAACCACGGGACCGATAACACGGCAGAAATCCACTAGAATTAAAACACGTACAAGGTGATTTACCGTACACACTTACGACTCAACCTTTTCCATACGCTCCTAGAGGATCTTCTCCGCTCGCTCCGCGACGCTTCTCGAATCCACGATCTGCGCCCAACGCCGAATCCACGGCGTCCAACGTCGAATCCACGACGTCCGACCGAATCCACGGTCTTCACCCAATAGCACCCTTCGAATCCACGAACGTGCCTCGCTCCGAATCCACGAGAGCGGTTGAACCTTGAATCCACAAGGACACGCGAATCCACGCGCCGATTTTTGGGGTAAATCGTTGTTTTGGGTGGTGATGATCCGCCGAATACTTAGATCAAAGATAGATCGGAAATACCATCTAAGTATTCATTAGTTTGATTCAACTCAAGATGTGAGTATGAAAACCTAGAATCAAACTAATCAATATAGATGAAGAAACATAGAGTATTCTCTAATGATTTCCTTTCTTCTCTATATGTGGATCTATAGCCGTATAAAATGATATATGAAAATGACGGCTATTCACTATGTGGATTAACCCTAGAAAAAGAGTCATAGGGTCTATTTATAGGTTAGAAACCCTAGGAAGGAGATAAGAATCAAAAACCTAACATTTCTGGAAATTTTACGGACGGCGATCCGGATCGGACTAGCTGTGATCCGGATCGTCGTAACGAGTCAGCCAGTTCCAGAAAAACGAAGGTTCGGGATCCGGATCGAAGTGCATGATCCGGATCGTTCATACAGTTTACCAAACATCAACGTTCGGGATCCGGATTGCGAAGCATGATCCGGATCGTTCAAGGAAAATGGTAAACTCACTGTTCGGGATCCGGATCAAGAGACTACGATCCGGATTGAACTAGTGTATGAACGAACCACCTTCGGGATCCGGATCGAACAACCTGATCCGGATCCTGAACATGTCCCAAGTCTAGTTTTTGATTTTTATGCAATGAAAGATTCTTCCAAGTGTTTCTACACTACAAAAAGTATTCGGATCACACAAAATCTTTAGTTAAACATACCTGATCCTTTTGAATTCTTCTTTCTTGAGATTGAGTTAAATGATCCAACTTTCTTCACCTTCAATCTTCAAGACTTGAGACTTTCACGAAACTACGCCAACTCAAATTCCGTAACAATCTCCCCCTTTGGCGGTTTCGTGACAAAACATAGATTCACTAAAGAAAATTCAAAAAGATATTTTTGTTGCTATCACCATACAACAAAAATTTACAATGGAGATCCAAAAATTTAAAAACATGAGATAAACTCCTAAAACAGACTCTAGACTTAGACATCTGTAGTCTCTGCACAAAGAAATCATTCTTGACAAAAAGAGATCGTTAGATACCTCAAGAATATTTAGCATATAAAACCTAGTACAGAGATAGAGTTTATCTAATCATCATGACATTTGAGAATTCAGATATGTAAGAGAATCATAGTCAAAAACCAACATATCTTCTATGCAACTAAAAACCAAATGTCACAAAATGTTAGTCCAACATCAACTTGTTAGTTATATTACATGCCCAAATAGTTAGTCGAATAGTTAGTCGAGACATGCAACAGTAGGGGCATGCAACAAATCACAAGATAAAAACCAAAAGTTGAAGTTGAGATCATACTTACCTTGATATTTCATCATTCATTGTAGAGATCATACTTACCTTGATATTTCATCATTCATACCATCATTCATTGTTCAAAGTTCTCTCTAACTCTCTCCCCCTTTTTGTCACAAAACAAAGCCAAAATGTAGTTAAGACTACGAAATGTTAGGAGAGTGAAAAGTTCCAATAAAACGTAAAACCTGAGAACTAAGCTAAAGTAAGTATAAAACTAAATCCTAAAATCGTAATCCTGCACAAAAAGAAAGAATAAAAAAAATGAGTCAAAAGTAATCAGTTGTCAGAATCTGAGTCTTCAGAGCTTGTGCAACCCATCTTAGAGAGTATCTTTCGCATCCGCTTGTCCATTGAATTGATCTTCTTCGTTATTGTAATGTGAGCTGCCGTGGTAATATCAAGCTCATTGGTAATTCTTTGTTGTTCCTTCAAAACTTGTTCTTGTTTAACAGATAGTCGCTGTTGTTCCTTGATAATCGATGTTATTGATGCTTCATCATCTGTGCCGGGTACTTGTCAAGATGGTGATGCGGCAGTGCTTGTACTGTGCTTCGTTCCAGATGCAGGAACTGGAGTGACATGCGGCAACTTATGGAGGGATTTGACAATGGTAGACTCATCTATCATGCTCAGACATTGATGATAAGTTGTTGAAGTAATGTCAACCTGAAATTTCTTTAAAATCCTCATTATAATCAAGGGAAATGGAATTCTCTCAGTGGGATGAGGATGCTCAACATATCGCGCCATTCTATTCCAGATAATGTACGGAATGTTGATATTCAATGCCGTTGCCTCTGATGGATGTCCTATGAGATACAAAAACAACAACCGGTCCCATCTCACAACCTTTGTCTGCATATTTGGAAGTATATTGTAACATGTGATGAAGTTTAAGAAGCGATATTCAAGACGAAGTTCTTTAGACCGAACAGATTTTTCGGTTGATTGTGTTCCCTCGAGACAAATTCCCTCTATAACTTTTCGCCATAATGTGTTTGTCAAATTTACCCCCTTCAAGTAGTGAACTCCTTTCTTGCTGGCTTCCATTCCCAAAACCTCGCCAATCAATTCTGGAGTAATCTTAAACCTTGTGCCTTGGATATTCGTGTAGAACTCCATAGGACCGTTCTCAGACTCTCGAAGATGCCGTGCATTAGTATAGAAGGTCCTCACATGATGCAAACAGTAGCCAAGAGTTTCTGGGAAACGACATACTTGAATAAGGTTGGCTTGTTCAATCAGAAGACCAAAACCAGGGGAGTGACCTTGCAGAGCCTCAATGTTAACATGCCTTTCACCAATGCATTCGCGATGTGCAAAGGCTCGAAGACGATCAGTGTTAACGAATACTTCTTCCAAGCGATGTGGGGAGTCAGGAGCTATCGGCGTGTCAACATTAATGTCCTGTCGTAGCCCACGGCGTCTAGTTATTCTCTTTCTTTTCATGGAGATGGTTGGTGCTGCCACTGATGCTTTTCCTGGTTCCTTAGTTGCCTTTTCTTTTGATTTAACAGACGCCTTTCTCCTTGAATCATCAGACGGTTCTTGTTCATACATTGAGTCATCATCATCCGTCAATGCCGCCCAGTCAATCTCATGACAATCTACCTCTGTGTCACTGACCTCGACAAATTCACCTTTTGTTGGAGGTTCTTGGCTCTCTTCAGTTTATTCGTTGGGCGAGTGTGTACCATTGAGACCAGGAGAAGGATTAACCAAGAGAGTGCCATTGATCAAAGTGCTTGAGTTAAGAAGGTGTCCTGTGAAAACCAACTCAAGAACACAAAAATTCTTAGTTTTCAAAAATTGAAAAAATTGTATCCAAAGAATCATTATTATGTAGAGAGACTAAGAATCAAATTAGTTTTGCAAAAGGACTTTTAAAAATAGATCAATTGCATGATTTTCGAAAATCCTTATTATATGCCCTAAAACCGAAATTTTAGAAATCGAAGCCTAAAAATCCGTTAATCAGAAGAATACCTAGCATATAATCAAAACTAATCTACCCAGAGTTCTTATTTCAAAAGAAATTTGATCAAAAACCATCCACAAACAAAGTTGATCCAAGAAATTCATCACGTTTGAGGAGGAAAAGAGAAGAACGGTGAAAAACTGAGATTTTGATCAATAAAACTTACTTGGAGTTGAAGAACCTGAGTTTGAAAGCTTCCAGGAAGGATGAAATCTAGAGAGAGAGGCTCTGGAAACTTCGGAACAAAAGATTGGAGTAAAGAAATCAAAGACCCCTTTCGTTCCTTATAAAACCTAGCCGCGATCCGGATCAGTTCATAACTGCGATCCGGATCGGCTACCCGCAGTGAGAAACTGCGTTCGGGATCCGGATCGGCAGATACAATCCGGATCGTCAGCCCGCAGAAGAATTCCTGCGTTCGGGATCCGGATCATCTAGCCCGATCCGGATCGGCCCCAACTTTTTCTTTAGAAAATTTCAGAGAAATTGAAGAAAAACCAGAAAAAGATTGTAAGCACAAATGTGTATCAACTTTAAACAAAAATCATCGTTTCATACAACAAGAATTAGATTATGCCAAATCTATCAATAATATCCAAAAATGAAACGAAAATTTACAAAAATTAAATCCCTTAAAGTTGAACACCTTCAATTACATCTAACTTGATCTTATGAGTAATGCCTTTATCAAATCATCAATTCAGTAAAGAAAATGAAATACAAAGATCAATAGATGTTTGAAATCCCAAATATAATAGATAATGTATCTAGACAATCTGTTGAAGAGAGTGGCTCTTTGAGCATCTTTCATTAAAAAACCCACCTTATACCAACCTTGAAATTTGACAGAGTCAAGTATTTCAACATGCATTTTACTTAATCAAAAATTTGAACAACCATGCTTGGTATACATGTGGTAGCTGCACACAATACTCGGACGACCGAGGTGGTAGCTCTTTCCTCCATGTGGTGGTAGTTTTCACACTCCTCATTGGGATGTAACTCTTTCCACATCTTTTGAGCATTTTACCTTTTCTATGACTCCCCCTCAATTGGCTATCAATTATTTAAGATATAAAGTATTCAACCAAATATTGATCTCGATTTCATACTCGACTAAGCAGTCAAATAAGATAATGACTATACCAAGAGATCATAGAGAGAGAGAAATTGACTTTGATCACTTTAGAAGATGATTTAATTAACATAAATGATCATTGCAACAGTGAAATATTATGATGGCAAAAGCATAATAAATTTCTAAATGTGCGAAAAGATGCAATTAAAGTCAATTATGATCTATGCTCAATTAATGTCCTATGTACAAACATAGATAATGAACAAAACAAAAACAAATACAAAACCTATCCTAAGCAAAGATTTCAAAAAGAAGATTACTTCAAGGAAGGCATCCCAATTGCTTTTCGTAAATGAATAAAACGTTTTTGATCCAAAGGTTTTGTTAGAATGTCAGCTAATTGATCCTCAGTTGAAATATATGAAAGTTGAAGAGTATTTGATTCAACTAGCTCTCTAAGAAAATGATATCTAAGTTCAATATGTTTTGTTCTAGAGTGCAACACAGGGTTTTTAGAAATGTTAATAGCACTAGTGTTGTCACAAAGTATTGTTACCGAAGATGCTGAAATGCGGAAGTCGCTCAGTACGCTTTTCATCCAAATGAGTTGAGTTGAGCAACTTCCAGCTGAAATGTATTCCGCTTCGGCAGTCGAGAGTGCTATGCAGTTCTGCTTTTTACTGTGCCATGCAACAAGGCAATGGCCAAGATAGAAGCATGCACCACTCGTGCTTTTCCGATCATCCACTGATCCTGCCCAATTGGCATCTGAGTATCCAACAATATCCAAACTTGTTCCCATAGGATACCAAATTCCGAAATTAATTGATCCTTTGATATACCGGATGATCCTTTTCACCGCTTTCAGGTGAACCTCCTTTGGTGCTGATTGATATCTCGCGCAAATCCCAACACCAAAAGATATATCCGGGCGACTAGCCGTGAGGTAAAGTAGACTTCCAATCATACTTCGATACAATTTCTCGTCTACATTCTCACTATGTGATTCACTTCCAAGTCCCTTGTGGCTAGTTCCCATTGGAGTCGGAAAATCTTTACAATTTTCTAGATCAAACTTTTTGACCAACTCTATTGCATACTTGGATTGACTCAAGTGAATACCTTCATCATTTTGTTTAATTTGCAATCCAAGGAAATAAGTCAATTCGCCCATCATGGACATCTCAAATTCGCTTTCCATGGTCTCCGCGAATTTAGAAGCATCGTTATCTCTTGTTGCGCCAAATACAATGTCATCGACATAGATTTGTGCTACAATGAAATTGTTTTGATAATGCTTCACAAAGAGAGTCCTATCAGCTCCCCCTCGAGTATAGCCCTTCTCCAAAAGGTGCTTTGTTAACCTTTCGTACCATGCTCGCGGTGCTTGTTTCAGACCGTAAAGAGCCTTTTTCAAACGAAAAAACATGGTTAGGTTGTTTGTGATCTACAAAACCTTTCGGTTGAGCCACATAAACTTCCTCATTTAAAAACCCATTTAGAAATGCGCTCTTAACGTCCATTTGAAATAATTTGATTTTAAAATGACAAGCAATAGCAAACAGTATACGAATGGACTCGAGTCTAGCTACAGGGGCGAATGTTTCGTCAAAGTCTATACCTTCTACTTGAGAGTAGCCTTGAGCAACTAATCGTGCCTTGTTCCTGATGATAGTACCATCCTCATTTTTCTTGTTCTTGAAGATCCATTTGGTACCTATCACATTGTGTTGCTTTGGAGGCTTCGTTAATTCCCAGACTTTGTTTCGCTCAAATTGATGGAGCTCTTCCTGCATTGCTTTAATCCAGTAGTCATCCTGAAGAGCTTCATCTATGTTCTTTGGTTCGATTAAAGATACGTAGCAAGCGAATCCACAAACCAACTGCCTCCGAGTTCTGACTCCTTCTTGTGGATCTCCAATAATATTCGATTCCGGATGATCCTTGGAGATTCGTAACGTTTGTTGAAACGGAGTACTCGGAGATATATGAGATGATTCCTGCACATCAGATAAACTAGAAGAACCATTAGATGCATCATTAATATTGGAAGTATTATTATGAGAAGATGCACTAGCAGGAGAATCATCATCTAGAGAGATATCGAGGGTAGATTTTCCAGTTTCAAAGTGAAAAGCTTCATCTACTTTAACATTTATAGATTCTACGATCGTCTTAGATTCAATGTTAAATACTCGATATGCTCTGCTATTCGTAGAATAACCCAAAAAGATCCCTTCATCACTTCGAGAGTCGAACTTTCTAAGATTTTCACGGTCACGTAAAATGTAACATCGACTCCCGAAGACACGAAAATATTTGATATTGGGTTTTCTACTAAACCACAGCTCATATGGTGTATTTAAAGTTCCTGGGCGCAAGTAAACTCTATTAATGACATAGACAGCGGTGTTCACAGCTTCAGCCCAAAAATGTAGCGGTAAATTCCGGCTATGAAGCATCACACGCGCCATCTCTTGAACAACCCTGTTCTTGCGCTCAACAACACCATTCTGCTGAGGTGTATAGGGTGCCGAGAATTCATGTTTGATTCCATTTGAAGTGCAAAAATCAATGAATTTTGAATTTATGAATTCTCCACCTCTATCACTTCTAACACGAATGATCTTTTCATTCTTTTCAATCATAATACGATGGCAAATCTCATGAAAAGAGTCAAACGTATCAGCTTTCTCTTTTAAAAATGCTACCCATGAAAACCGAGAGAAATCATCAACCAATAAAAAAAAATGTACCATTTACCTCCCAAAGATGGTTGACGGGTCGGCCAAAAGAAAAAGAAGAAAAGAAAGTAGTATACATAAACTACACAAGATTTAATCGAAGAACGATTAAAGACAAGGAGGAGTTTCACCTTTGCATACCCAAACCTTTGAGTTTTGGAGTATGTTGGCAATGGTTGAGAAGTTTTCCTTGATGAAGACGTCTTGCAAGATTGGTCTTTTTCTTTTGTCATCGTCTTGTTTGAAGTACTACCAATGTCTTTTTCTTTAGGAAAATCCTTCTTTGAGTACCATGGAGTGAACTTGTTGGTAGCAGTTGCAAGATGTGGTTGATTTGATCTTTGAGCTCCAATCTTGCAATTTCTTCCAATGTGCCCTGCAGAATTACAACGAAAACATACCTTTGTGCTTGACGATTCTGAAGAGGATGAAGTAGGTTTGTTGTCGTTAGTTGTCATGATTTCCGGTGTCGGAGGAGGAGATACCAACTGAGGCACAAAGACTGTCCCAACCGAACTAAAATTGTCTTCAGTTCGATTGTATCCGAGGCCGAACTTGTTTGTTTGACCAAGACCAAGAAGTTATCCAACTTACTCCTTCCTAAGGAAAATTGCTGTAAGTCATCCTTGAGTTGGCAAATGGTCTCTGTCATTTCCAATTTTTCCCGTCGGGCCTCGCCGTAGAGCTTCAAGAAGTAGTTCGCTTTGTTCACCATATCTATATAGTTCTTCTCGAGTTGCTCATTGGACTCTTGAAGGGAAACATTTTCTTTTATCAGTTTATCCCTTTCCACTTCAAGATCGGTCGAGAGAGAAGTTACCCTTTTTACTTCTTCTTCGAGATCCTGCAATCTCCCTCTCAACCCCTTGTTTTGCTTAGCCGGTTTCTTTAAATCCCGTAAAGATCTGTGGTAGGCTAGAGCAAAATCTTCACCTTCTGAATCATCCGATTCGTTGTCCGTTGCATTCTTTTCAACAGTGGAGTTGGACAACGACTCAGATGTACTTGCCATAAAGCACATGAAGGGTGAAGATACGGACGCGTGGAATGCGGTGGAGCTCTTTTCTTCATCACTCGAAGACGACTCATTTGACGTTGAGTTGTCATCCCAAGTGACGACTTGCATCGCCTTCTTCTTTGCCGGATACTTGTTAGGACATTCCGTTGCAATGTGGCCGTAGCCTCGACATTTGAAGCATTGTAGTTGTCCTTCTGAACTTTTCTTATCTTTGAGAAGTTCTCTTGCTTTCTTGACTTGTAACTTGAAGTACCCTTGCCTTTGTTCGACTTTCCGAAGGATGGAGATTTGCTTGAATTACCCCTTCGAAAGTTGCGGCGAAACTTCCTTGTCAAGAGAGCGAGCTGCTTCTCAAATTCCTCCATAGAAAGGTTCTCGTCATCGTCTGAGGAGGATGTATCCGCGTCTTCTTCCTTAGTTGTTTTCAATGCATAACCTGAAGACTTAGAAGTGGATGCCTTTCCAGAAGAATTGTTAGTAGTAAATGTCATTTCATAAGTTTGTAATGAACCAACTAATTCTTCTACACGTATTTCGTCCGGGTGTTAATAGTTTCAATGGCAGTAACCTTTGGGCGAAATCGTTCAGGAAGAGTTCTTAAGATTTTTCTTACAATCTTAAATTCTGGAATCTTCTCTCCCAGATTAGCACATGAGTTTACGATGTCTTGCATCGTGTATAGTAGTCCGTGAAAGATTCATTTTCTGCCATTAAGATAGAGTCAAACTTGCTCGTAAGCATTTGCAGTTTCTGAATCTTCACGAGGTTAGTTCCTCATGTGTAACCTGAAGAACATCCCAGATTTCTTTCGCAGTCTCACATGCCGAGACGCGAGAGAATTCAGTTTGAGATAAGGCATTAAAAATAGCATTAATTTCCTTGCCATTGTAAGAAGATGAATCTAACTCTTCCTTGGTCCATTTCGACCTAGGTTTTAAGGTGCGAACATCACCATTAAATTCAGTTGGATTAGACCATCCTAATTCAATCGATTGCCACACCCGTTCGTCGATGGAAATTAAAAAGGCTTTCATCCGTACTTTCTAGTACGCATAATTTGTTCCATCGAAGAACGGGAGTCGGTTGATGTTTCCACCTTCAACCATTGTTTACAACCCTATTCCCGCTCTGATACCACCTTGTTGGGATTATATGTAATACGGATCTAATAGGGGAAAAAACACCTAGAGGGGGTGAATAGGTGTAACGCAGTAACACTCAAAAAATCGTTGCGATAAACCCAATGCGGAAATAAAAATAATACGCAAGATTTTTACGTGGAGAAAACTCCATCACCGGAGTAAAAACCACGGGACCGATAACACCGGCAGAAATCCACTAGAATTAAAACACAGTTACCAAGGTGATTTACCGTACACACTTACGACTCAACCTTTTCCATACGCTCCTAGAGGATCTTCTCCGCTCGCTCCGCGACGCTTCTCGAATCCCACGATCTGCGCCCAACGCCGAATTCCACGGCGTCCAACGTCGAATCCACGACGTTCCGACCGAATCCACGGTCTTCACCCACTAGCACCCTTCGAATGCTACGAACGTGCCTCGCTCCGAATCCACGAGAGCGGTTGAACCTTGAATCCACAAGGACACTGCGAATCCACGCGCCGATTTTGGGGTAAATCGTTGTTTTGGGTGGTGATGATCCGCCGAATACTTAGATCAAAGATAGATCGGAAATACCATCTAAGTATTCATAGTTTGATTCAACTCAAGATGTGAGTATGAAAACCTAGAATCAAACTAATCAATATAGATGAAGAAACATAGAGTATTCTCTAATGATTTCCTTTCTTCTCTATATGTGGATCTATAGCCGTATAAAATGATATATGAAAATGACGGCTATTCACTATGTGGATTAACCCTAGAAAAAGAGTCATAGGGTCTATTTATAGGTTAGACAACCCTAGGAAGGAGATAAGAATCAAAAACCTAACCATTTCTGGAAATTTTACGGACGGCGATCCGGATCGGACTAGCTGTGATCCGGATCGTCGTAACGAGTCAGCCAGTTCCAGAAAAACGAAGGTTCGGGATCCGGATCGAAGTGCATGATCCGGATCGTTCCTACAGTTTACCAAACATCAACGTTCGGGATCCGGATTGCGAAGCATGATCGGATCGTTCAAGGAAAATGGTAAACTCACTGTTCGGGATCGGATCAAGAGACTACGATCCGGATTGAACTGGTGTATGAACGAACCACCTTCGGGATCCGGATCGAACAACCTGATCGGATCCTGAACATGTCCCAAGTCCATGTTTTTGATTTTATGCAATGAAAGATTCTTCCAAGTGTTTCTACACTACAAAAAGTATTCGGATCACACAAAATCTTTAGTTAAACATACCTGATCCTGTTTGAATTCTTCTTTCTTGAGATTGAGTTAAATGATCCAACTTTCTTCACCTTCAATCTTCAAGACTTGAGACTTTCACGAAACTACGCCACTCAAATTCCGTAACAGTTTGAGGCTTTTTCCCGATCTCCTCGCTCTCTAACAACCTTAACCAGGTTGTTCACCCTCCTGTGGAGCTCTCGTGAAGAAGTTTGGGAATGTTTGGTGGCACG
>CM055072.1:28128823-28196645 GCA_029204045.2 Tillandsia leiboldiana
GTATATGTATATACATACATATATATATATATGTATGTATATGTATATACATACATATATATATGTATATGTATGCGGGGAAACAATGTAACTTAATTAGTAAATGTATATAAATTCATAACTTATGAATTTATTAACGGTAAGTTTCTTTTTCTCCTTCTTCGTTTCCTCCTATCCATAAATGAGAGGAGAGAAACTTGTCTTTTGATATTACCCTTTGGCTTCTTGCTAGGTTTCTTATTTCTCCATTTAGACTTTCTCTTGGAGGAAGAAGCCCGTTCCATAGCCAAGATTGTCCCCTTGTTACCTTTTATTGTTCCCTCTGCTGTCACCAGCATATTCAAGAGCTCTGAGAGAGTGCACTGAATCTTATTCATTTGAAAGTTCATGACGAACTGCGAAAGTGAGTCAGGTAAGGACTGCAGAATTAAATCTGTTTGCAAGTCTGCGTCCATCCGTAGGCCGAGCTTCTCAAGCTCCTCAATATCTTCAATCATTTTCAAACAATGATGATTAACTGATTGGCCTTCAGACATTCTTGCTCGAAATAACCGCTTTGATATCTCATATCGAGTAGAGCGGCTTTGTTCACTATACAGTTCCTGTAGGTGAAGTAGAATGGCTTATGCACTGTCTATGTGCTCATGTTGGCGTTGCAACTCGTTGCTCATCGATGCCAACATGTAGCACCTGACTCTATTATCGTCATCTACCCATTTTTCATAGGCGGCTCTCTGCTGCTCATTATCATCAGTTGGAAGTTCAGGAGTAGGAGTGGTCAAAATATAGGCAATTTTCTCGGAGTTGAGAACAATTCTCAAGTTCCGTAGCCAATAAGAAAAATTAGGACCGGTCAAGCGGTTGGCATCAAGAATTTTAGTGAGAGGGTTAGAGGCAGCCATATTCTGCAAAAGGTAAAGATATTCAATTAGTTATGTATCTTTCATTATTCCATTTGATTATGGACTTTTAATCAAATGGTATCTCCCACTAAATTTTACGGATTTTCACACTCCTTTAGTGAAGAAACAGAAACCTCTTAAATTGGTTTCTAGTGGGAATTGCGCTCTCACCGATTTTTGTAAATTACCTCACCCAATAGTTATTGGTAATTAGTAATTCGATGAGTGGACAACTCTTGCCCAATGTTTCAAAAACATATTGCAATCATTCTTTAGCCTCTAGGACATAAAAGCCTCACCTAACAGTTATTGGCCTCACATCCTAGTTAAGTTTGACCTACCGTTCAATATATGAATAAAATTAATATTAAACCCTCACCTAACAGTTATCGGGTACAATAATAATTTTACCATATAACATCAAATGTTGTTAAGGTGGTTACGCTTTCTTCGTGCAAGTAGCCCATGTAACCATGCGTACTACTCAACCCTAAGATAAACGCCCACACCTTACAACGGTAGAAGGCTACGATAGAGTGTTCACAACACTCTTCTTTACAACTTAATATTATTTGTTATTATTCCAATCTCAACAGATCTTATTTTCAAATTTCATCCAATGCAATTATATTTTTTATCTAATATAAATTTATATTAAAAGCTGATGACAAAATTAGTCCAAATCACATGATGAAATCTGATCATAGCATCTCATGCCCCATCATATGTAATTTCAATTAATATGTTAATATAATCTTAATATGTTAATTGATTAAGTTAAATGAAATTAAAATATTTCAATTAATTGCATATTAACTTAATTAATTAACCATCATAAGATTAAATAATAATAATAATAATAACAGTATATCATTTATATACATGTGTGGTCCCAATTATTATTATCACAAATTATTTTCAAACATCATATGTATGAAATATAATTTTCAAAAAAAATTGCATAGGCATTCGCATTAGGGTTAACTCATATAACCCTAAATCTAAATCAACAATAGAAATAATTTTTGTGGCTGCACGAGGGTGGCTCCGATACCACTGTAATAGAGATGGCCATTGGAAAAGGAACTGCCCCGAATACCTTGCTAGCCTAAAGAACAAGGCAAAGGACAATCCTTCTGAAGGTAAATCTGACCTGCTCATTATTGAAACTAGTCTGTCGGTATGTTCTACTACCACTTGGATAATTGATTCTGCATGCACTTCTCACTTGTGCACCTCGATGCAGGGTTCAAAACAAAGTAGAATGCTGAAGGAAGGAGAAATCACCCTACGAGTGGGTAATGGAGCAAAAGTTGCTGCATTAGCCGTAGGGACCTATCCTATACTATTACCGTCAGGCATAGTTTTAGAATTAAAAGATTGTCTTTACGTTCCTAATGCTAGTAGAAACTTAATTTATGTTTCTTCATTATCAATGATTGGTTGCAAATTTGTTTTTAAAATAAATACTTGCTTAATTTATTTGAGAAATAAATTGATAGGCTATGGAACAATGATTGACAAGTTATATCACTTACATATGGATGCAAGTGTAAATACAGTTGAGCAGGAAATGAATGCCGTAGGATCTAAAAGACCTAGAGAAGAGGTAGATCACAAGTATATGTGGCATCTTAGATTAGGTCATATCAGTGAAGATAGGATTAACAAATTGGTGAAAGATGGGCTCTTGAGCTCATTGGCTTGCGAGCCATATCCGACTTGTGAATCATGTCTTCAAGGAAAGATGACCAAATTACCCTTTACTGGACAAGGAGAAAGAGCCACTAATATACTTTCCCTGGTGCATACTGATGTATGCGGACCATTTGATGTGCAAGCCAGGGGTGGTTATGTTTACTTCATTACATTTACTGATGATTATTCACGGTATGGGTATGTCTACTTGATGAGACAAAAATCTGAAGCCTTTGAAAAGTTCAAAGAGTTTAGACATGAAGTTGAAAAACAAACTGGAAAGTTTATAAAAATTCTTCGATCAGATCGAGGAGGAGAGTACTTAAGTACAGACTTTCTAAACTACCTCAAAGAAAATGGCATTATCTCTCAATGGACTCCTCCCGGCACTCCGGAACTTAATGGAGTATCTGAACGGAGGAATCGCACTTTATTAGATATGGTGCGATCCATGATGAGTTTCACTGATTTGCCTATGTCACTTTGGCGGTATGCTCTTCTCACTGCTGCATATATTTTAAATAGAGTACCTTCCAAATCTGTTTCTACCACTCCATATGAGATTTGGTATAGTAGAAAGCCAACTCTTGGTCATCTCAAGATTTGGGGATGTCCAGCTTTTGTTAAGAAGCTGAAGACAGACAAATTGGAAGTAAGGTCGGATAAAGGTAGATTCATTGGTTATCCCAAAGAATCATTGGGATACTATTTCTATTTTCCCCAGGATCAAAATATTATTGTGAGCCGGCACGCCTCTTTTCTTGAGAAACTATTCATTCAAGAAGGAGGTAGTGGGAGGAAAATAGAGCTCAATGAGAATGTCTCTGATGAGCAACAAATCTATAATAATCGACCAAAAATCTCTACTCAATCAAAACCATTGTACATACAACCACTTAGAAGATCTAGTAGAGTTTCCCAACCTCCAGACAGATATTTAGGATTTGTCGTTGAGAAGGTAAAAGAAATGTTCTTAATGGGAGATAAAGATCATAGACATGATCCTACTAGCTATAAAGAGGCGATGTTAGACATCGACTCTAAGAGATGGAAGGAAGCTATGAAGTCTGAAATGGACTCCATGTATTCCAACAAGGTTTGGACTCTAGAGGATTTACCAGTGGGTATAGTACCCATTGGATGTAAATGGATCTTCAAGAGAAAATTTGGTTCAAATGGAAAGGTTGAGACCTATAAAGCAAGGCTAGTGGCGAAAGGTTATAGTCAACGAGAAGGTATTGATTATCAGGAGACCTTCTCGCCAGTGGCAATGTTAAAATCAATTCGAACCTTACTAGCTATAGCTGCACATTATGATTATGAAATATGGCAGATGGATGTGAAAACTGCTTTCCTTAATGGATATCTTGAGGAAGACATATATATGGAACAGCCTCAAGGTTTCACCTCTAGCAATGATAATCATAAAGTGTGCAAGCTTCAGAGATCCATATATGGATTAAAGCAAGCATCTCGGAGTTGGAACACTCGTTTTAATGATGCAATCAAATCGTTTGATTTCACCAGAAACGAGGAAGAACCATGTGTGTACAAAAAGACTAGTGGGAGTGCTGTCACATTTCTCATATTATATGTGGATGATATACTTTTAATTGGGAATGACATTGGGATGATGTCATCGGTCAAATTGTGGCTATCTCAGAATTTCTCCATGAAAGACTTAGGCGATGCATCCTATATTTTAGGTATAAAGGTCTATAGAGACAGGTCTAGACGGCTGCTTGGCCTATCTCAAAGAATGTACATAGAGGAAGTACTGAAGAGATTCGGTATGGAAAATTCCAAAAGAGGTCTATTACCTCTCAGACATGGAATCTATCTTTCTAAGAAGATGTGTCCTAAAACACCCGAGGAAAGAGAATGTATGAATAGAATTCCATATGCTTCAGCTATTGGGAGTCTAATGTATGCAATGCTATGTACGAGACCTAATATCGCACAAGCTGTGAGTGTCACAAGTAGATATCAATCTAACCCGGGTATGGAACACTGGGTTGCAGTTAAAAATATCCTTAAGTATTTAAGAAGAACTAAGGATATGTGCCTAGTCTTTGGAGGTGGTGAGTTGAAGCTAGAAGGCTTCACAGATTCTGATTTTATGTCAGATGTTGATGATAGAAAATCTACATCAGGATATTTATTCATATGTAATGGAGGATCCATTATTTGGAAAAGTTCCAAACAAGCAACGACTGCTGATTCCACCATGGAGGCAGAATATATTGCTGCATCAGAAGCCTCAAAGGAATGTGTTTGGATCAGAAAGTTCGTTGCAGAACTCGGTGTGATTCCAGCTATTAAGGAACCAACGCCGCTTTTCAGTGACAATAATAGCGCCATAGCATTAGCTAAGGAGCCAAGATCTCATCAGAAATCCAAGCATATTGAACGGCGATATCATATAATCAGAGATTATATTGAAAGGAATGAAATACTCATACAAAAGGTTGCTTCTGCTGACAATGTAGCAGACCCACTAACCAAAGCACTCACTCAACAAAAGTTGGAAGGCCATCTTGAGAAAATGGGTCTACGCTATATGGGTGATTGGCTTTAGTGCAAGTGGGAGATTGTTAGTTATATGCCCTATAAGCCAATCGGTGACACAACTATAGGGTTTGTATCTTTATATCTTTCATTAAATTAATAAATTGGCATTTATTCATTCATATTATTGTCAAGTATATATATATATATGAATCGTCCTTAGAATTAATGGTAAAAGAATCATATTTCTAAGATGTTAGGAATTTGAGACATGTATTCTTTTGTAATTAATTTTAAATGCTCTTGATCATAGGATTATCATGAGGGCGATGATAAATCCGGTTAGGTCAGTGTATACTGTGCTTTCCCTATGGGATGATGAGTCTTAAGTCATTAGTGTGGTGACACTAGAGCAAGTATACAGGTGAATGTTGGAGAACATTTTCACTGAGCGTGACCAATTATGAACAATCACATGGATGTCTACTCACTCGTCAGTAAATTGTTCCATGCTATAGTGGTGTGAGTGATCCTTTGACCTGAGGCACCACGGTTATCTTACGTATGGGTTACTGTAGTTTGACTGTGTAAATACTTTATACCCTAATCATGAGTTAAAGTCAACATATGTTGGCTACAGTGGGTCATGCGTAAAGATAGGTGTGTGTCAAGATGGAATCTATCACCCTCGGTAGAGAGGTAACTATCCTATACTATCTGTTCTTTAAGATATAAAAGCCCTTGGCCAAGGCAGTGTGATTTTATGAAAAGGAGTTTTCATATATCGGGTAATGATCAGATAAAATATATAATTGAGTAATGGGGTTTGACGAGTTATCCATAACCTCGGCTCAATTAGGACAGTGATAGAAGGATTTAATCACACGGTAACTACACCTAGAGATTTAGTCTATTATTCATTCTACTTGGATTGCCGCGACATACTGCTAGGTGTCACTCGTGGATTGTGGGACCCACATGAGTGATTAAAGATAGTTAATCACAATCAATTGGGAGAGTCAAAACTATTTTGGTCCATCAAAAGGAGTTCCGATGGTGACACTAAAAGAGTTTAGAGTCACATCTCACAACCATGTAGAATTGAACCTATGTGGTCACACACAATAAAGGTTGCGTGTGATTTGTGCTTAGAGAATTTATAGAGACCATTTTGCTAAAATAACAAAGTATTTGTTATTTGCTAAGCTATAGCTTAGCAATATATATATATATATATATATATATGGACATACATATATGTATGTATATGTATATACATACATATATATATATATATATATGTATGTATATGTATATACATACATATATATATGTATATGTATGCGGGGAAACAATGTAACTTAATTGGTAAATGTATATAAATTCATAACTTATGAATTTATTAACGGTAAGTTTCTTTTTCTCCTTCTTCGTTTCCTCCTATCCATTGAATGAGAGGAGTTTACTCTCCTCTCATTTATGGCTTATAAGCCTATAAAAGAGAGGAGTAATCTCCCTCAAACAATGGCATAATAAAAGAGAGTAATCATATAAGTGGGAGTAATCATAAAGAGAATCATATGAGAAATCATATGAAGTAATCATATAGAGTTTTCTTAATCATTTAGAGTTCTCTTTAATCATTAGAGAGAAGTCTTCCCAATCATTGGTCTCTATATTATAGTTAATTCTCTTGAAATTGCTAGCACAATTTGAGAATTAATTATTCTCCACATTGATACAAGAAATCACGAAAGGAGTTTCGAGATTATATTGTGTGAAGCACAGATCCCGGAGCAGCCTTGTGTGGATACACATAGAGGCCGGACAGTTGTGCGGCTCAAAGGACCGAAAGTTCAGATCCAATATCAACCGACAGACAATTTCAATAATCAGCAAAGGTTGAAATTCTAACCCTTCTTCTAATTAGATTAGAATAATAATTTTTGTGTGTCTCACGAGATGATCTTGTAACATATTTTTATATATACACTAATATCAAAAATGTTATGATGTTAAGGTATATATGATTAGATCATATTTATGATCATAAAATTATTTCCGCTGCATTAAATGCGCATGCACGCGCATCCGCTTTCCTTACAATAATAGGACTAAATCTCTAACCCGGCTATAGCATTTTGGATGGTAGCAAGATCCAAGAGGAACATGAGAGTTAAGCGTGCTAGAGCTAGAGTAGTTCTAGGATGGGTGACCCCCTGGGAAGTGGGGCATCACACTCACCCTCCTCGGGATCGTCAAGCACAAAGGTATATTTTCGTTGTGGTTTTGCAGGGCACATAAGGAGAAATTGCAAGATGGGAGCGAAACGTTCAACTCAACCACCTCTTGCAACAACTACCAAAAAGGTGATTCCCCGGAAATCAAAGCAAAACTTTTCAAAGGAAAAGAGCCTTGGTAGTTCACCTCGCAAGACGATGTCAAGCAATCAATCAAACAAGACGCTTTCACCTAGGAGAATAACGTCACATTCTTTACCGACGCAATCCAAAAAGGTTTGGGTGCGCAAAGGTGAAATCTTCCCTTGTCTTGTCATTCATACTTCTTTGTATGCTTATGACAATTCGTCTTGGTATCTGGATAGCGGGTGTTCCCGTCACATGACCGGTGACAAAAATTATTTTCAAACTTTTGAGAAAATCTCCGGAGGACTTGTAGTTTTCGGAGACGGTCGTTCTTCCAAAATTGTTGGAAAGGGAACTATTGCTATTCCAGATGGCCCGGTTCTGAACAATGTGTTATTTGTTGAAGGCCTTAAGACTAACCTCATCAGTATTAGTCAACTTTGTGACAATGGTTTTTCAGTTAACTTTTCTTCTGTTGAATGTGTTGTAACTGATAAGGACCATGTATTCTTTTTAAAGGGGGTTAGATCTCAAAACAATTGCTATGTTGTTCCAAATAAAATTTCTGAAAATTGTAACCTAGCTTCTTTAAATAATGAAACGCTTTGGCATGAAAGGCTAGGTCACATAAATTTTAAGAAACTAACAAGGATTTCAAATAAAGACGTGGTTAAGGGGGTTCCTAAACTTTCATTTAAAGATAACATTGCGTGTGGAGGTTGTCAAAAGGGAAAACAATCAAGGACTGCACACAAGAACTTGAACCACGTTGGTACCAAACGGCCTTTAGAACTATTGCACATGGATTTAATGGGGCCAACTCGTCAACCATCTTTGGGAGGTAAATGGTATATTTTTCTTTTGGTTGATGATTTCTCTAGATACTCATGGGTAGCATTTTTAAAAGAGAAAGCTGATACTTTTGATTCTTTTCATGAGATTTGTCATCGTATTATGATTGAAAAGAATGAAAAGATCATTCGTGTTAGAAGTGATAGAGGTGGAGAATTCATAAATTCTAAATTCATTGATTTTTGCACTTCCAACGGCATAAAACATGAATTCTCAGCACCCTATACACCTTAACAGAATGGTGTAGTCGAGCGCAAAAACAGGGTTGTACAAGAGATGGCACGTGTTATGCTTCATAGCCGGAATTTACCGTTATATTTTTGGGCTGAAGCTGTGAACACTGCAGTCTATGTAATTAATCGAGTGTATTTGCGTCCGAGAACTTTAAATACACCATATGAACTATGGTTCTGTAGAAAACCAAATATCAAATATTTTCGTATCTTTGGGAGTCGCTGTTACATTTTACGTGACCGCAAAAATCTTGGAAAATTTGACTCTCGAAGTGACGAAGGGATTTTCTTGGGTTATTCTACAAACAGTAGAGCATATCGGGTATTTAACTTAGAATCTAAAACGATGGTAGAATCTATAAATGTTAAAGTAGATGAAGTTTTTCACTTTACATCTGATAAATCTACCCCCGATATCTCTCTTGATATTGATACTCCTGTAAATGCATCTTCTCATAATAATTCTTTCGATAATGTTGATGCATCTAATGGTTCTTCAAGTTTATATGATGTGCAGGAATCATCACATGTACCTCCGAGTACTCCGTTATCTCAAACATTACGTATCTCCAAGGATCATCCGGAATCGAACATTATTGGAGACCCACAAGAAGGAGTTAGGACAAGGAGACAATTGGTTTGTGGAGTCGCATGCTACGTCTCCATGATAGAACCAAAGAACATCGATGAAGCTCTTCAGGATGACTACTGGATTGAAGCAATGCAGGAAGAGCTCCATCAGTTCGAATGAAACAAAGTCTGGGAATTAACAAAGCCTCCAAAGCAACACAACGTGATAGGTACTAAATGGAGTTTCAAGAATAAGAAAAACGAGGACGGTACCATCATCAGGAACAAAGCACGTCTAGTTGCTCAAGGCTATTCACAAATAGAAGGAATAGACTTTGATGAGACGTTCGCCCCAGTAGCTAGACTCGAGTCCATTCGTATCTTATTCGCGATAGCTTGTCATTTTAAAATAAAACTCTTTCAAATGGACGTTAGGAGCGCATTTTTAAAAGGATTTTTAAACGAGGAAGTTTATGTGGCTCAACCGAAAGGTTTTGTAGACCTTAAACTACCTAACCATGTTTTTCGTTTGAAAAAGGCTCTTTACGGTCTAAAACAAGCACCGCGAGCGCGGTACGAAAGGTTGACAAAGCACCTTTTGGAGAAGGGCTATACTCGAGGGGGAGCGGATCGGACTCTCTTTGTGAAGCATTATCAGGATAACTTCATTATGGCACAAATCTATGTCGATGACATTGTATTTGGTGCAACAAGAGATAATGATGCTTCTAAATTCGACCATGGAGAGCGAATTTGAGATGTCCATGATGGGCGAACTGACTTACTTTCTTGGATTGCAAGTGAAACAAAATGAAGAAGGCATCCATCTGTGTCAATCCAAGTATGCAATGGAGTTGGTCAAGAAGTTTGATCTAGAAAATTCTAAAGATTTTCCGACTCCAATGGGAACTAGCAACAAGGGATTAGGAAGTGAATCTCTTAGTGATAGTGTAGACGAGAAGCTTTATCGCAGCATGATTGGAAGTCTACAATACCTCACGGCTAGTCGCCCGGACATATCCTTTAGTGTTGGGATTTGCGCGAGATATCAATCAGCACCAAAGGAGGATCACCTGAAAGCGGTGAAACGGATCATCCGGTACATCAAAGGAACCATAAATTTCAGAATTTGGTATTCTATGGGAACAAGTCTTGACATTGTTGGATATTCAGATGCCGATTGGGCAGGATCTGTGGATGATCGGAAGAGTACGAGTGGTGCATGTTTTTATCTTGGCCATTGCCTTGTTGCATGGCATAGTAAAAAGCAAAACTGCATTGCACTCTCGACTGCCGAAGCGGAATATATTTCTGCGGGTAGTTGTTCAACCCAACTCATTTGGATGAAAAGTGTGTTGAGCGACTTCCGGATTTCAGCAACTTCGGTAACAATTCTTTGTGACAACACAAGTGCTATAAATATTTCCAAAAACCCTGTGTTGCACTCAAGAACAAAACACATTGAACTTAGATATCATTTTCTAAGAGAGCTGGTTGAATCAAATATTCTTCAACTTTCCTACATTTCAACTGAAGATCAATTAGCTGACATCTTAACAAAACCTTTGGATCAAAAACGATTTATTCATTTGCGTAAGGCAATTGGAATGCTTTCTTTGAAATAATCTCTTTTTGAAACCAATGCTTAGGTTAGGTTTTATTTTTGTGTTTTTGTTCATTATCTATGCTTGTACATAGAATATTAATTGAGCATTAGTTATATTGACTTTAACTGCATCCTGTCATATATTTAGAAATTTATTATGCTTTGGATATCATAATAATTCATTTGATGCAATGATTATTTATGTTAATTAAGTCATCTTTGTTTTGATCAAAGTCAATTTCTCTCTCAAATGATCTCTTGGTATAGTTTTTATTTTATTTGACAATTGAGTCGAGTATGAATTCGAGATCAATTTTTTGGTTGAATACTTTATATTTTAAATAATTGATAGCCAATTGAGGGGGAGTCAAAGAAAAGTATTATGCTCAAAAGATGTGGAAAGAGTTACATCCCAATGAGGAGTGTGAAAACTACCACCACATGGAGGAAAGAGCTACCACCTCGGTCGTCCGAGTACTGTGTGCAGCTACCACATGTATACCAAGCATGGTTTTTCAAGTTTGATTAAATAAAATGCATGTTGAAATACTTGATTCTGTCAAATTTCAAGGTTGGTATAAGGTGGGAATTTAAATGAAAGATGCTCAAAGAGCCACTCTCTTCAACAAGTTGACTAGATACATTATATAATTTATTTGGGATTTCAAACATCTATTGATCTTGGTATTTCATTTTCTTTACCAAATTGATGATTTGATAAAGACATTACTCATAAGATCATGATAGATGTAATTGAACTTGCTCAACTTTAAAGGATTTAATTTTTATAAATTTTCGTTTCAATTTTTGGATATTATTGATAGATTTTGCATAATCTATTTCTTTTTATATGAAACGATGATTTTCATTTAAAGTTGATACACACAAGTGCTTACAATCTTTTTCTGGATTTTCTGAAATTTTTCTGAATTTTTCTGGAGAAAAAGTTTGAAGCCGGTCCGGACTGAAGAATTCGATCCGGACCCCGAACGCAGGTAATCCTGCGGGTAAGCCGATCCGGACTGGATTCTTGAGGCAGTCCGGACCGCGGCTAGGGTTTTATATAGAACAAAAGGGTTTTGATTTCTTTTTACTTCAATCTTTTGTTTCTAAGTCTCCAGACCTTCTCGCTCTAGAAATCAACCGATTTGGAGCCTTCCCAACCCATCTTCTTCGATTCAAAGTGAGTTCTTATGATCAAAATCTCGGTTTTTCACAGTTTTTCTTATTTTTGCTCAAAACGTGATGAAAATCTTGTAACTTTTTCGTTTGAGATTGGTTTTTGGTCAAATTTCTTTTGAAATAAGAACTCTGAGTAGATTAGTTTTGATTATATGCTAGGTTTTCTCTTGATTAACGAACTTTTAGGCTTCGATTTGTAAAAATTCGGTTTTAGGGCATATAATGAGAATTTTTGAAAATCATGAAATTGATCTATTTTTAAAATTCTTTTTGCAAAACTAATTTGATTCCTAGTCTCTCAACACGATAATGATTGTTTAGGTACAATTTTTCGATTTTTTAAAAATTGACAATTTTTCCGTGTTCTTGAGTTGTTGCTTACAGGACTTTAAATTTGTTAAGCACTTGCACCAATGGCGTTTGCATGGTTAATAGTTCTTCTTGTTGCAATGGTGCACACACGTGCGACTATCAAAAAGGAACAAGATGACTCAACTCAAGACAAGACAAGAAATGTTGGTCAAGACAGCTCAGAATCTGATAAAGAAGACTGGGAAGAATTTCTTAAACAAGCTCAACAAAAAGTCGATGATGAAGACAGGCTGTATTTAAAGAACAAGAAGCTGATGAAATCTTCTTCCACAACCAAGCAGTACTCACGGCGAAAGAGTTCGAAGGGTAGTGGAATTCGGATAAATGAACCCCTCGTCAGGTCTCACTCTCTTCCTAAAGAAACTTCCTGGATTGAAGGCCAGAATACACCATCTACACCTACACCACATCCATCGACTTCCAAGAAAGACACTTCAGAAGCCAATGTATTGTCCTCTATTTGTCAAGAACAGAGGAGAATATCTGAAGTACAGAGGAGAATGTCTGAAGAACAAGAAAGAATGTCAACTAACATTCGCAAGATGGAAAGGAAGTGTTCCGCAATATCGGGAATGCTGAAAGGAATATTGAACAAATTAAATTGCGGAAGTTCAAATAGTTCTGATTTGGCTTGATCTTTTGCTCTTGTGATCTAACTCTTTGTTTTGCAGGTTTTTAGTTTTTAAGTTCTTTTTGTTTAGTTCTCAGGTTTTTACTTGTTTAACCTTTTAAATCTCCTTGAATTTTTGTAATTTTGGCTTGTTTTGTGACAAAAAGGGGGAGAGAGAACAACAATGAACAATGATCAACTATGATTGTGATTTTTGTGAACTGTGAAAGGTAAGTATAACTCAACTTTGGTTTTATAATGTGTGATTGCATGCCTCGACTAACTATTTGACTAACTATTTGGGCATGTAATATAACTAACAAGTTGCTTGTTGACTAACTTTTCTATGACATTTGGATTTTTATTGTTTAGAAGATATGTTGGTTTTTGATTGTGATCTTTTTACATATCTGAATTTGTAAATGTCATGGTGAGTATAAACTCCATCTCTGTGTTTGGTTTTGTATGCAAAAATTATTGAGGTATCTAACGATCCCTTTTGTCAAGAATGTTTTCTTTTGCAGAGAGTACAGATGTCTAAGTCTAGAGTCTGTTCTAGGAGTTTATCTCATGTATTTAATTTTATTTTGGATCTCCATTGTAAATTTTTGTTGTATGGTGATAGCAACAAAAATATCTTTTTGAATTTTCTTAAGTGGATTTGTGTTTTGTCACGAAACCGCCAAAGGGGGAGATTGTTACGGAATTTGTGTTGGCGTATTTCGTGAAATTGTTTAAGCCTTGAAGATTGAAGATGAAGAAGTTTGGATCATATACCTCAATCTCAAGAAAGAAGAATTCAAAAGGATCAGGTACGTCTAACTAAATATTTTTGGTGATCCGAATACTTCTTATAGTGTAGAAACACTTGGATGAATTTTTAATTGCATAAAAATAAAAAACTGGACATTTTACATGTTCAGAGTCCGGACCGGGCATTACAGTCCGGACCCCGAACATAGGTTAGTTCATGCACAGTTTCAGTCCGAACCTTGGTAATTTCAGTCCGGACCCCGAACGTGGAAATTGATGAAATTGCGTGAACAGTCCGGACCGTGGAAATTTCAGTCCGGACCCCGAATGTCGTCTTTTCTAGAAAAAGTCTGTTTCGTCATGACAGTCCGGACCGCAGAATTTCCAGTCCGGACCGTCGTCCTGTAAAATTCCAGAAATGGTTAGTTTTTGATCCTTATCTTCTTCCAAGGGTTTCTAACCTATAAATAGACCCTACGATTCATTTTTTAGGGTAAGCGGTATAGATCGATATACGACCGAAAAAGAAAAATCCACATATAGAGAAGAAAGGAAATCAATAGATCTAATTCTATGTTTCTTCATCTATATTGATTAGTTTGATTCTAGGTTTTCATACTCAGATTTTGAGTAGAATCAAACTAATGAATACTTAGATGGTATTTCCGATCTATCTTTAATCTAAGTATTCGGCGGATCATCACCACCCAAAAACAACGATTTTCCCAAAATCGGCGCGTGGACTCGCGTGGCCTTGTGGATTCAAGGTGCTACCGCTCTCGTGGATTCGGAGCGAGGTACGTTCATGGATTCGAGACGTGCTACTGGGTGAAGACCGTGGATTCGGTCGGACGTCGTGGATTCGACGTCGGACGCCGTGGATTCGACGTCGGACGCCGTGGATTCGGCGTTGGACGCAAATCGTGGATTCGAGGAGCGTTGCGGAGCGAGCGGAGAAGATCTACTAGGAACGTATGGAAAAAGGTTGAGTCGTAAGTGTGTACGGTAAATGTCACGCCCCGGGGTCGAACGGCGACCCGGGCTCGCCAACAGATCCGCCGTCTGTACGGAAACTGCCGCACAGACGAAGCGTCTAACCTGCAAAAGAGATCTATAGCGATACAAGTATCAGAGCTAAAAGGAAGCTATAAGAAAAAGAAGAAACTGAGTCACTAAGTGATAAAAAGTCCATCGTACACTAGTCCACTATCTCCCAAAACATAAGTACAAATAACACTATCAGGTACAAAAGTGGAAACCAAAAAGTACAGGTGACCCTATCACTGACTCCACAGACTCGGGTAGGAACTAGTCGGCCACACTCTTACCTCGGTCTGAAGGCTCCGAACGAGCCGAGCCTGCAACGGTCGCCTCAGGAACACCTGTGAGGTCCCGGAATCTCCCGTGTAGGGCTTGCTGGTTGTTGAGCAGCTTTTAGTGGCCTTTGGGAGTGTTTGTGCGCGTGTCGGGCCCGAGAATTGGATTTGTGGTGCAATTTGGGTTTTAGTTGCATCACTGGAGGCCTGCGTGGTGTGTCGGTAGTGTTTGCGCGCAATTTGGACACAAGTGTTGGACTTTGGGCTTAAAGTTGATCCCGTGGGAAATTGGAGGACCCGTCGGGTGTTTGGAAGTGGTTTCGCGCGATTCAGATGTCAAAATTGGACTCCGGGCGAAGTTTGGATAAGAGTTTACCTCTCCGGTCGCCTTCGGGAATTTTTAGAGTTGGAATTTGGCAAATCGGACTTTAAAAATGGACCCGGCGCGAAAATCGGATCGAGTGGGCTATCCGGGGGCACTCCGTAATTTTCGGATGAGAATTTGGAGAAATGGACATCGTTTTTGGATTCAGCGCGCGAAATCGCTAAGAATGGACTATTTACTTGTTTGTTTTGGAGCCCGGATGTTTTACACATTTTTCGGGGCGGCGCGACACGTTTCCCGAGGCGAGGCGACGGTGCGGATCCCGAGGCGGCTCAAGGCGCGCAGCTG
The DNA here is from genome assembly GCA_029204045.2 of Tillandsia leiboldiana. Taxonomy (NCBI): domain Eukaryota; kingdom Viridiplantae; phylum Streptophyta; class Magnoliopsida; order Poales; family Bromeliaceae; genus Tillandsia; species Tillandsia leiboldiana. The sequence continues at coordinate 28,144,465 of CM055072.1, forward strand.
GCGCGCGTTGGGAACGCGCGCCTGCGCGTGTCAGCACAGGGGCCGCCACGTGGCGGCCCCCCGTTGGAGGCCCGCGCGGGAGCGGGTGGGCGTGCCCGTGTCACGCGCCCGTGTCCCGCGCCTGCGCGGGCGCGGTGTCACGCGCCCGTGTGGCGCGTGGACTGCGCGCCCGCGTGGCGCGCAGGGGCGCGGCCACGTGGCGGGCGCGCGGTCGCCTGCGCCTGGTGCACCGCTTTGTGCCGTGGACCGGGCGGTTGGAGGGTCCGGATTGGCCGGTGCACCGTGGACCGGTGCACCGTGGACCATCCCCTTTTTCCCCTCTTCTTTTTCTTCTTCTTTCTCCCCCGCACGCCACTTTCTTCCTTTCTTTTCCTTTCTTCTTCAACCGAGCGAGAGGGAGGAGGTGGTGGGTTGTGTGGCGGGGCGTCGTGGGCCTCGTGGAGCGTGCGAAGTTCGCCGGCGGAGCGTTTCGGCGGCGGCGGCGCAGTCGGGTAGGCCCCGTGTGCTAATTTTTCGGTGTTTTTAGCACAGTTTTGGGGCGTTCTTTGGACTGTGAATTAACCCCTTATTCTTATTTGTGTTAGGGACAGTATTTTTTACTGTGCTCCGTTTTGCGTGCGGTCCCCGACGCCGTGCACCGTTTTGCATGCGGACTCCGTTTTGCGTGCGGATTCTGGCACCGTGCTCCGTTTTGCGTGCGGACTCCGGCACCGTGCACCGTTTTGCGTGCGGACTCTGGCACCGTGCACCGTTATGCGTGCGGACTCCGGCATCGTGCACCATTTTGCGTGCGGACTCTGTTTTGCGTGCGGACTTCGGCACTGTGCACCGTTTTGCGTGCGGACTCCGGCACCGTGCACCGTTTTGCGTGCGGACTCCGGCACCGTGCACCGTTTTGCGTGCGGACTCCGGCACCGTGCACCGTTTTGCGTGCGGACTCCGGCAGCGGACATCGTTTTGCGTGCGGATCGCGTGGAGGCCAATTGCAAGTGTCTACGAGCAATTGGTGGCAAATCGAGGTGGGTGGCCTTATCTCCAAGTTTTATGGACTGTACATTAATCCTATTGATGTAGGACTATGCATGATATTTTATTTCCTTGTGTAGCATGCTAGATTGTTGGAATGGTTATTCCTTTATCATCTGTTAACATAGTTATCTTGGAACTTGACCTAGCACCCCCGTCATATGTTGCATGTGTAACCAGACCAATAGAAAACCTTCACTTGGGCTAGGGTTATTTTATGCTTAGACATCCACACTGTTATTTCATTCCTGGACATAGTGTTATCCTCGCCCGGGTAGTGGGCCGAGAGGTCGGGACTTGCTTTTAGTGTGGGATGCTTTTGCACTCTTGCTTGGGAGCAGAGTGGAGTCTGGTAGTTGTAGCGGGTTGCTTATCTGTGCCGGGAGGCGTTTGGGTAAACGGTAGTCCCGTGAGGTCTTGTTTCCCTGTTGCACAGTCGTGGGAGAGAGCCGTTGAGTAGACGGTAGTCCCGGGCCGACGCGTATCTTCCGGTCAGTGTTGTTGGGAACCGTTGGGGTTAACGGTGATCCCGGGTCGTTGAGTTTTGTCCGACCAGTATTGTTGGCCTGAGTTGTGGGTCGTTCCTGGCTGTGGAGTACCTCCAGCCAGTGTGCTTTGTGCTGCGAGCTGTTGGAGAGGCTAGTGTCTCGTGTTTTGTGTGAGCTGATCAGCTGAGTCGTAGAGAGTGCTCCGACTATTGTGCGAGATATTTGGGGATCTTGAGTCCTACCATTCTGGGAGTGAGCGTGGTTTTTGACTATAGCCTGCTTGTGCCCATTTAGTGATACTCTATGCCGCGCCGTTTTCCTCAGTTGGAGTCGCGTCCCTGAGATGCCGCTATGGATACGATGGGCCTGTTGAGGCAGTTTTGCGCGAGGGGTCAGTTAGTCGGGCAGGACGCCCCACGTAAATCCCGTCCTCATGGGGATGTGTGGTAGTGGGCAGGCGCGTTCCTAGTCGACAGGCGCAGGCTTGACTGGACCCTATGAGGCAGTCAGTTCGATTGGGTCTATTGAGCACCTTGGGTGTGAGTGGTCTCTTTTAATTTCATCTGTTCCACTTTTTGAGTATCTAGATAGAGGTATGGTAGCTGTAGAGTAGCTCCAGCTTTTCTTGTTCAGATTTCATTGCACTGTTACCTTTTACCTCTAGTAGACTTGGTGGGCAGACCGTTGGGCTTGTTGACGGCACCCACTGAGAACTACTGTGGGAAGTAGTTCTCACACCCGTCGTGGTGTCTTTTTCCCCAGGAACTTCTTCTCCTGTTCCTGTTGCTCCAGTTGCTGATCCTTCTGACCGAGGCGAGGGAGTCGCGAGCTAGTTCCCTACCCGTCGTTGGAGTGTAGCGGTACCCCTTCAGAGGAGAGCTTCAGTAGATTAGTTTACCTCTTTTTCCTCTGTTGAGTGATCTTTGTTGTGAGGTATAGAGTTGTACTTTATTTTACAGTTTGAGAGACTGATGTGGTGAGGATATTTGTATTGAGAGCTTGTACACCGATGTATTTTATTGGAGATACCTCCCTTTTGAGTTTTGTATCAGAGGACTTTGTATACGATCGTATTTGGGAGATGGATATTGTATTATTTTCAGTTTTTAGTAGTTTACTTTTCGCTCTGATATCTGTTTACTGTAGTTGATTCTTTCTGCAGGTTAGACGCTTCGTCTGTACGGCAGTTTCCGTACAGATGGCGGATCTGTTGGCGAGCCCGGGTCGCAGTTTCGACCCCGGGGCGTGACAGATTAGAGTCGTATCAGAGCCTAGGTTGTAGGTCGTGGTGGACTTAGAAACCCTAGGCTTGTGGTTGGATATTAGGATGACTACGTGAGAGTCGTGACTTTTAGCGAGAGTCCTGATTGAGTTTTTACCTCTCCCAAGAGACGGGATGAGTGTTTGGCATGTTTATATTCCTAAGCGATTATGTTGGCTGCCGACAACATAATACTCTGGAATGGATGACATGTCTTAGACTTTCGCTGGATTGGGCCGTATGGTTGTTGTGTCCTGACGTTTGTTATTGTGCAGCGGATTGCGATACCCCGGAGACGTCGTGTTGTGAAGAGGACACACCCCTCACCTGATGAATACCCCACAGCGGGAGGCAGAACTATCAGAGTCACGCAGCGGAAGCGTGGTGGGCCCATAACCCACAGGTCCCAGGATCGAAAACTTCGATAGGCTGAGCCTGGAAGAGCCTAGAATCTGTTCTTGTTTGATTGGGGTTCTAGGCACCGGTCTATCGGGATTTTTGGATTTTTGCCGCGTCAGTCGGTTCTTCTCACCTATGAGTGGGGTGTTATTGTGGGAGCCGTTTGGAGTGACGGCGGTCCCAGCTGAGTGGGTATTTTCCCTGGCTGTGTTACCAGGAGGGCATTTTCCCTGGCTGAGTTACCAGGAGGGCATTTTTCCCTGGCTGAGTTACCAGGAGGGCATTTTTCCCTGGCTGAGTTACCAGGAGGGCATTTTTCCCTGGCTGAGTTACCAGGAGGGCATTTTCCCTGGCTGAGTTACCAGGAGGGCATTTTTCCCTGGCTGTGTCACCAGGAGGGCATTTTCCCTGGCTGAGTTACCAGGAGGGCATTTTTCCCTGGCTGAGTTACCAGGAGGGCATTTTTCCCTGGCTGAGTTACCAGGAGGGCATTTTTCCCTGGCTGAGTTACCAGGAGGGCATTTTCCCTGGCTGAGTTACCAGGAGGGCATTTTTCCAGGCTGAGTTACCAGGAGGGCATTTTTCCCTGGCTGAGTTACCAGGAGGGCATTTTTCCCTGGCTGAGTTACCAGGAGGGCATTTTCCCTGGCTGAGTTACCAGGAGGGCATTTTTTCCCTGGCTGTGTTACCAGGAGGGCATTTTCCCTGGCTGAGTTACCAGGAGGGCATTTTTCCCTGGCTGAGTTACCAGGAGGGCATTTTCCCTGGCTGAGTTACCAGGAGGGCATTTTTTCTTGTCTGAGTTACCAGGAGGACACTTTCCACTGGCCGAGCTACTAGATAGATACATTGCCCCTGGCTGAGTTACCAGGTGGGCACATGCCCCTGGCTGAGTTACCAGGTGGGCACATGCCCTGTCTGAGTTACCAGGAGGACACTTTCCACTGGCCGAGCTACCAGATGGATACATTGCCCCTGGCTGAGTTACCAGGTGGGCACATGCCCCTGGCTGAGTTACCAGGTGGGCACATGCTCTGGCTGAGTTACCAGGAGGACACCTTCCATTGGCCGAGCTACCAGATGGGTACATACCCCTGGCCGGGTTACCAGGTAGGTACATGCCCAGGTCGAGTTACCAGGTGGTTGCTTTACTGAGATTGAGATGGTCTGACAGGACGCCGAGATTTGGTGGCGTCGAGTTCGTCCTGTTGGACTACCAGGAGCTCAGTTGTTGACTTGAAACCAGTTTCGTGCTTTGCTGCTCAGGGCCAATTTTCCTGACAGTGTAAGCAGAAACTGGAAGGGGACCTTAGACTCCTGCAGCAGGGGAGTCGACCTCTTCTGGAGTATGTTCGCGAGTTTTGCGATTGTTGAGTGGTGTACCCCATGTCTCCTGGATGAGATCCAGGATGTTGAGCTAGTTGAGAAAGGACTGCAGTGGAATATCTATCACTTGGTGTATTCTCGGCGGGTGCCAACGTTAGATGCAGCGATTGAGCATGCTTAGCGGGTTGACCGAGGATTAGTGATCATGTCAGAGAGGGACGGAGCGCCAGGGACCAACTCCGGGGAGAGGCATCCAGTGCCGCCTGTGTTTGGACAGTCTAATAGATCGAGACCCCCGGGGCCGCCACGATCCCAGTCTGAGGGTCGTGAGTCTCAGAGGAGACAGAGACCAGGAGGTTCTCCGCAGCCGATGTATCAGCAGCAGCAGCGGGATGACTGTGTCCTCGGTGGTGGGCCGCATTTTGCGCCGCAGTGTGACCACAGGCAGGGCACAGATCATGGTCTTGTCCTAAAGCGGGGTCATCAGTCGCTTGGGCAGCTTCGGTTCCTCCTCCTCCGCTCTTCCAGACAGGCGGAGCTTCGACAGGTTATGGCCAGATAGTTAGGGCCACTTCTTCGCGGCTGTCTGACGAACGACCACCCCCGAGCGAGAGCGTCTATGTCACACAGGATGAGGATTCGGGGGCAGCTAGCCACGTGGTGGCAAATACTAATCTTATCTCCCCTTCACGCACTTGAGCGTTATTTGTTACCGGAGCATCGCATTCATTTCTTCTGTAGGGCATTTGCTTTGTTGTATGGGCTAGAGATAGGACCCTTAGCTTGTGCTCGTGAGGTTCAGATACCTGATCACGTGTTGCACATAGATGGGTGTTATTGGTCCTGCCCAGTGCAGTTGGGGCCCTGGTTTTTGCCTGTTGATCTTTTGGCTCTTCCTTAGCTCCGGGATTTCGAGGTAGTGTTGGGTATAGTACTGTGAGGATCTGAGGCCTTGATGCTTGAGTGATACCACGCCGTTGATACACGGTGGTGATGCCACACCGTTGATACACGGTGATGATGCCACACCGTTGATACACGGTGGTGATGCCACACCGTTGATACACGGTGGTGATGCCACGCCGTTGATACACGGTGGTGATGCCACACCGTTGATACACGGTGATGATGCCACACCGTCGATACACGGTGGTGATGCCACGCCGTCGATACACGGTGGTGATGCCACACCGTTGATACACGGTGGTGATGCCACACCGTTGATACACGGTGGTGATGCCACGCCGTTGATACACGGTGGTGATACCACACCGTTGATACACGGTGGTGATGCCACACCGTTGATACACGGTGGTGATTCCACGCCGTTGATACACGGTGGTGATGCCACGCCGTTGATACACGGTGGGGATGCCACGCCGTTGGTACACGGTGGTGATGCCACGCCGTTGGTGCACGGCAGTGATGCCACGCCGTTGGTGCACGGCAGTGATGCCACGCCGTTGGTGCACGGCAGTGATGCCACGTTGTAGGTACACAACGGTGAGAGTTTTGTGGATGTTTCGGACTTTGACCGCGAGTTTGGGCATCAGCTTTATGATCGCCTTGTGGGCCAGTTTTCAGTCCCGTTCACCGACGGTTTGGTCCCCGTCATGGTGTTCTTTATTAGTTGAGGGATCAACTTCGACCCGTGGGTCCGTTGGGGTTATGATAGCATGTTGAGCGACCAACTGTGGCATGAGATTGTGCCTTTTGAGGATCCCTTTTGAGGGTAGCCTGCAGTTGTATTGTCCACTCGAGTGGTTTCGGATCGGGAGGTAACCGAGTGAAGACCCCAGCGTATTGGACTCCCTTCCTTATTGGATTAATATGCGGGTATGCTCGGGTCGTCTTGTTGAGGTTGGCACCATGTTGTGGTTTGGTACGTGTTACACTTGTGGTTATTTCAGTTTCCCCCAGCCTTTTGGTGGAGCCCTTTTGTTTTTCACGTCTCAGCTCAGTAATGATGTGATTTTCCTCGCCCGTGATTGACTTGCCTCTTGAGATCTGTGATTGTTGGAGTACGAGGGACGCCCGTAGCAATTTCTGGCTCGAGAGATGAGAGAATTGCACATCGGGTCATACCGTACTTGTTGTTGTTGTTGCGAAGTAATCACAAGGAGCGAGTGGGGTTTAGGGAGCTGGAGGCGTATTGTTAGATACCTAGCCGTGGTATTCTCGACTCCTGATGGGATTGAGCTAGTTTCGAGGACGAAACTTTCTTTTAGTGGGGGAGGGTGTGAGGTCCCGGAATCTCCCGCGTAGGGCTTGTTGGTTGTTGAGCAGCTTTTAGTGGCCTTTGGGAGTGTTTGTGCGCGTGTCAGGCCCGAGAATTGGATTTGTGGTGCAATTTGGGTTTTAGTTGCATCACTGGAGGCCTGCTTGGTGTGTCAGTAGTGTTTGCGCGCAATTTGGACACAAGTGTTGGACTTTGGGCTTAAAGGAGATCCCGTGGGAAATTGGAGGACCCGTCGGGTGTTTGGAAGTGGTTTCGCGCGATTCAGATGTCAAAATTGGACTCCAGGCGAAGTTTGGATAAGAGTTTACCTCTCCGGTCGCCTTCGGGAATTTTTAGAGTTGGAATTTGGCAAATCGGACTTTAAAAATGGACCCGGCGCGAAAATCGGATCGAGTGGGCTATCCGGGGCACTCCGTAATTTTCGGATGAGAATTTGGAGAAATGGACATCGTTTTTGGATTTAGCGCGCGAAATCGCTAAGAATGGACAATTTACTTGTTTGTTTTGGAGCCCGGATGTTATACACGTTTTTCGGGGCGGCGCGACACGTTTCCCGAGGCGAGGCGACGGTGCGGATCCCGAGGCGGCTCAAGGCGCGCAGCTGGCGCGCGTTGGGAACGCGCTCCTGCGCGTGTCAGCGCAGGGGCCGCCACGTGGCGGCCCCCCGTTGGAGGCCCGCGCGGGAGCGGGTGGGCGCGCCCGTGTCATGCGCCCGTGTCCCGCGCCTGCGCGGGCGCGGTGTCACGCGCCCGTGTGGCGCGTGGACTGCGCGCCCGCGTGGCGCGCAGGGGCGCGGCCACGTGGCGGGCGCGCGGTCGCCTGCGCCTGGTGCACCGCTTTGTGCCGTGGACCGGGCGGTTGGAGGGTCCGGATTGGCCGGTGCACCGTGGACCGGTGCACCGTGGACCATCCCCTTTTTCCCCTCTTTTTCTTCTTCTTCTTTCTCCCCCGCACGCCACTTTCTTCCTTTCTTTTCCTTTCTTCTTCAACCGAGCGAGAGGGAGGAGGTGGTGGGTTGTGTGGCGGGGCGTCGTGGGCCTCGTGGAGCGTGCGAAGTTCGCCGGTGGAGCGTTTCGGCGGCGGCGGCGCAGTCGGGTAGGCCCCGTGTGCTAATTTTTCGGTGTTTTTAGCATAGTTTTGGGGCGTTCTTTGGACTGTGAATTAACCCCTTATTCTTATTTGTGTTAGGGACAGTATTTTTTACTGTGCTCCGTTTTGCGTGCGGTCCCCGACGCCGTGCACCGTTTTGCATGCGGACTCCGTTTTGCGTGCGGATTCTGGCACCGTGCTCCGTTTTGCGTGCGGACTCCGGCACCGTGCACTGTTTTCCGTGCAGACTCCGGCATCGTGCACCGTTTTGCGTGCGGACTCCGGCACCGTGCACCGTTTTGCGTGCGGACTCCGTTTTGCGTGCGGACTCCGGCACTGTGCACCGTTTTGCGTGCGGACTCCGGCATCGTGCACCGTTTTGCGTGCGGACTCCGGCACCGTGCACCATTTTGCATGCGGACTCCGGCACCGTGCACCGTTTTGCGTGCAGACTCCGGCAGCGGACATCGTTTTGCGTGCGGATCGCGTGGAGGCCAATTGCAAGTGTCTACGAGCAATTGGTGGCAAATCGAGGTGGGTGGCCTTATCTCCAAGTTTTATGGACTGTACATTAATTCTATTGATGTAGGACTATGCATGATAGTTTATTTCCTTGTGTAGCATGCTAGATTGTTGGAATGGTTATTCCTTTATCATCTGTTAACATAGTTATCTTGGAACTTGACCTAGCACCCCCGTCATATGTTGCATGTGTAACCAGACCAATAGAAAACCCTCACTTGGGCTAGGGTTATTTTATGCTTAGACATCCACACTGTTCTTTCATTCCTGGACATAGTGTTATCCTCGCCCGGGTAGTGGGCCGAGAGGTCGGGACTTGCTTTTAGTGTGGGATGCTTTTGCACTCTTGCTTGGGAGCAGAGTGGAGTCTGGTAGTTGTAGCGTGTTGCTTATCTGTGCCGGTAGGCGTTTGGGTAAACGGTAGTCCCGTGAGGTCTTGTTTCCCTGTTGCACAGTCGTGGGAGAGAGCCGTTGAGTAGACGGTAGTCCCGGGCCGACGCGTATCTTCCGGTCAGTGTTGTTGGGAACCGTTGGGGTTAACGGTGATCCCGGGTCGTTGAGTTTTGTCCGACCAGTATTGTTGGCCTGAGTTGTGGGTCGTTCCTGGCTGTGGAGTACCTCCAGCCAGTGTGCTTTGTGCTGCGAGCTGTTGGAGAGGCTAGTGTCTCGTTTTTTGTGTGAGCTGATCAGCTGAGTCGTAGAGAGTGCTCCGACTATTGTGCGAGATATTTGGGGATCTTGAGTCCTACCGTTCTGGGAGTGAGCGTGATTTTTGACTATAGCCTGCTTGTGCCTATTTAGTGATACTCTATGCCGCGCCGTTTTCCTCAGTTGGAGTCGCGTCCCTGAGATGCCGCTGTGGATACGATGGGCCTGTTGAGGTAGTTTTGCGCGAGGGGTGAGTTAGTCGGGCAGGACGCCCCACGTAAATCCCGTCCTCATGGGGATGTGTGGTAGTGGGCAGGCGCGTTCCTAGTCGACAGGCGCAGGCTTGACTGGACCCTATGAGGCAGTCAGTTCGATTGGGTCTATTGAGCACCTTGGGTGCGAGTGGTCTCTTTTAATTTCATCTGTTCCACTTTTTGAGTATCTAGATAGAGGTATGGTAGCTGTAGAGTAGCTCCAGCTTTTCTTGTTCAGATTTCATTGCACTGTTACCTTTTACCTCTAGTAGACTTGGTGGGCAGACCGTTGGGCTTGTTGACGGCACCCACTGAGAACTACTGTGGGAAGTAGTTCTCACACCCGTCGTGGTGTCTTTTTCCCCAGGAACTTCTTCTCCTGTTCCTGTTGCTCCAGTTGCTGATCCTTCCGACCGAGGTGAGGGAGTCGCGAGCTAGTTCCCTACCCGTCGTTGGACTGTAGCGGTACCCCTTCAGAGGAGAGCTTCAGTAGATTAGTTTACCTCTTTTTCCTCTGTTGAGTGACCTTTGTTGTGAGGTATAGAGTTGTACTTTATTTTACAGTTTGAGAAACTGATGTGGTGAGGATATTTGTATTGAGAGCTTGTACACCGATGTATTTTATTGGAGATACCTCCCTTTTGAGTTTTGTATCAGAGGACTTTGTATACGATCGTATTTGGGAGATGGATATTGTATTATTTTCAGTTTTTAGTAGTTTACTTTCCGCTCTGATATCTGTTTACTGTAGTTGATTCTTTCTGCAGGTTAGACGCTTTGTCTGTACGGCAGTTTCCGTACAGATGGCGGATCTGTTGGCGAGCCCGGGTCGCAGTTTCGACCCCGGGGCGTGACAACACCTGTCATCACAGCGGGTGTGAGATCTACTGCAACAGGCAGATCTCAGTGGGTACCGACGCCAAAACCCGCGGTATGCCCACTAAGACTGCTGGAGACAAGAATAGATAGATAGATAGATAGATAGATAGAATAAGAATGCTGGAAATGAATCTACCACTATATGTCTCAATGCAATGCTCGAAGGAAACAACATCTAAGAACATACACTACAACCACCCGCTCATGTCATCCAATCTCAGCGACTCCTACACAGGCTCCAGTCAAGCCTGCGCCCGTCGACTAGGAACGCACCTGCCCATTACCACACATCCAAATGAGGAAGGGGTTATGTGGGGCGTCCTGTCGGGCTATCTCAATCTTACTCAAGTAACCTCCTGGTAACTCGGCCAGGGCATGTACCCACCTGGTTGTCACGCCCCGAGTGTAAACCAGAACTCGGATTCATCTACAGATCCGCCGTGCACACGGAATTTTCCGCATACACGAAGCGCCGGTAACCTGCTCAAATAAAACAGATACAATAGTAGAGCAATAAAACAGAGCTGAACTGAAAATACTACATCTCAGACTGAACTGGAAGTAAAAATACAAAATGACTGTAAAATAAAGTACAAGTCTCACTCCCAGCTCACCACAGATATACAACCAGCTGGCTAAAGCCAGACCCCAAAAGTAAAAGTACAACCGTCTGAGATAGGATACATAAGAGGTACCAGTCTAGCTACTCACTGTCGGGCCCACTGTCTAGCTACTCAGCCGTCCTCTCTCCTCGACCCGCCGCTATATGTCCAGCAGCACCCGCAGAAGGCTCTGTAAAACAAAGGCGAAGAAAAGAAAAAGAAGAATGGGGGTGAGAAATACTAGTGAACCAGTAGCCTCCCCTAGTGGGTAAAGCCTCACGCCCTGAACACACCCACTAGGTCTACCAGAGGCAAAAAGGGGAAGAAGAGTGGTAAGTAAAAAGACTACTGCAAAGGAAAAACTACCACTACTATGCCTCTAAAAATACAGTCATAGACTGGAACAACCATATGCAACAATAACCAACCGTCCCAGATGAACCCAATCTGTACCGCCCTCATCATCGGGCAAGTAAGCCGCGCCGATGTGATAGCAAAAATCCTGCTGCCGCCCTCATCATCGGGCAAATAAGCCACGCCGATGTGATAGCAAAACTGTCAATAACTGTCTGTCCCCGGCCTCCGGAGGGGATCTCGAGGGGAGCGACCCACACGAGTAAAGCATCACCGGGCAATAACCGCGCCGGTGTGATAAGTAACAAAAGCAGGACTGGATCACAACTATAAATCCCCAGTGGAACATAACCCTCCACTAAAAGAAAACTGATTCCCAATCAGATGCAAAAGTAACCATCCGGTCAATCGCCCAATATCCGCGATTGTCGCAATACCCCAAAATCCTCGACCAGGTCTCACAACCGACCTCCGGTCAACTGCCCAATATCCGCGGTCGCCGGAATAACCCACAATCACAATCATGTCCCACATCCGACATCTGGTCAACCGCCTACTATCCGCGGTTGCCACAAAACCCTCTAGTCCATAATCATGCCCTATCACCGATGTCCTATAACCGACATCCGGTCAACCGCCCAATATCCGCGGTCGCCGCCAAACCCATAATCCATAATCCAGGCCCCGGCTACACTATCCCAAACCCCTGCTCAAACCCGAGCAACAAATACCACCTGACTAACGAAAGGAGAAAAGAAACAAACAAGGTTTCTCCTAAGTCAAGTTCCAGCATGAAAGTGTAGCGATAAAAGATGGCCTACCTAGATGTCCAAACAAGCATGCATATGTCCTCATGAAAGATAAAGAAAGTGCGACAAATAATGGCTCCACATGTGTATCAATTAACAGCTCCGCATAGATATAACCATCATGCTAAAACATTATCCAACCACACATGTTTGTGATCCACAACTTTCCCTTACCTAAATCATCCACCTATGCATGTCCCAAAAGATCCTCAAGTGGCACCCTCCCACAAGACATTTCATTTTATCCCAGCATAAAAGTAAATTTCACATGCAAGGTTAAGTGCCAAAACTATATCCATACAAACATGAATAACCCCCAACCACTATCAGAGATCCACAATAGTAATTTTCATTTAATAGGCTCACAATTATTTACTTTAATCATGCATGTCCATAATTGATCATTCTATGTAACCAATGGGAGGGTCTCTCCAATATTCCTAGGGGTATGACAGAAAATGAGGAGTATAACAACCACCCACCTCGGTCGCTAATTCCAAGTCCAAATAGTGCTCCTGGCCAAAAAGCTAAACCGCCGCGATCACTGAACAAGAATTACCCCAAAACATACAATTAAACTCAACACATGTTGTCCCAAAGCTAACAGTCCAAAGATGCCTTGTTTTTACCTGCGAGAAGTGCCTAGAAAATTCCAAGAAAAATACTGTCACGATCCTTGCGACGAACCCGTCGAAACGAGTACCTGCACACTCAAATCCGAGTTTCCTACACTGAGAAACAAATCCGACAAGGGAACCACCCCGAAATAAACAAATCGCAAAATCTGAATCACAAGGTTCTGCAAACAAGGACTTTCACCTTTGGGGAAAAATTCAGAAAATTCTAAGAAAATTTGGGGATATTCTTCATGATGTGTAGATGCAAAACGCCTCTTAAAACGCCCCAATCCGATATCTGTACGCGAAGAGATGGCCGAAATACCACTGCGCTGTCCAAAACTCCGCCCAAGAAAAAGGGTCAAATGGAAGCTCGGGGAACTCCAAGATAAACTCGAAATGAGGGGGAGCTCAAAACACAAAGATCGAAGCCCTACCTGTCGTGAGTCCAACAGCGTAAAAATCGCCTCAATCGGAGGTCGGAGCAAGCCGGGGGAGCCCTCGCACCAAAACGCGACGAAGAAGATCACAAACGAACGAGCGTCGCGCCGCGTCGTAAAAATGAAAACCTCGGGATGCGTGCTGCAGAAAAATCCTGGAATCCGCAGTTGGAATCGCCACAGGGAGAGGAAGAGATCTTGTGAAGGTTGCACAGAGAGATGAGGAGCAGAAAAAGAGCTCCAGGGTGAAGTTCGGGCTCTATTTATAGGCCCACAAAAACAAATCTAAAAATCCCGGATTTGTCCCAACTTCCGGGCGCAGGCCCACTTTCGGGCGCCCGGAAGCCCCACGGGCCGGCCCGTGACGAGCGCCCGGAACGCCCGGAGGCCGCCACGACGCCCCGAACAGGCAACAGCCTTTCCCGCCGCACGCGAGGCGCCACGCGGCCACCCCCGGTCAACGCGGGTGGGTGGCGCCCGCGAATCAGCGGACGCCACGTGGCCCGCACTAACCTCCCCCGACCAACCCTGGCGCGCCGCCTGGCACGCCGCCTGGCGACCCTGCCAGGCATGGTTCCCGAGGCCACCTCCCGCGCCTCGGTGAACCCCGCCTCCTGAGCCCGCCAACAGGAAACTGCCACGTGTCCCTGCACCGGGTTCATGCACCCGCGCGGGGAACTCCGTGGACCGCGCACCCAGTGCCAGCTAACCGGGGGTCGACATGTGTCTCCCGCCCGAAACCCTGCACCACCGTTCAAAACCCTGCACCGCCGCACGAAAGCCGTGGACCGCGCCCATTGAACCGACCCTATCGCCAGCTGCCACGTGTCTAACGCGCTCCCGTGCACCGCGCGCCTGCCCGCGCGCCCACGCGCTTGCCCGCGCGCTGCCCGCGGCCGCTCCGCCGCCTGCCCGAGCCCGTCCGCCGTGCTCCGCCGCCGCCCACCGCTGCCCGCCGCTGCCCGCCGGCTGCCGGAGTTACTGTTCCGGCGTGAACAGTAACCAGTTGCGCAAAACGTCAAGCAGGTAGTCCATTTTAACCATTTTCGCGCGCTGAATCCGAATTTGCTGTCCGATTTGCTAAATTCTAATTCCAAAATTTGCCGAAGGCACCCGGAAAGGTATTCTTTTGTCCAAACTTCGCGCCGAGCCCAATTTTAATATCCTTTTTGCGCGAAACCACTTCCGAAGATCCGACGGAGTCCACTGATCACCCACGTGATCCATTTAAGTCCAAAGTCCAACACTCGTGTCCAAATTGTGCACAAAACCTCCGACACACAAAACAGGCTCCGAGAAGCCACCAATGACTCCACCACAGCTCTGCAGAGATCCAGGTCATCACATCCTCCCCAACTAAAAGAAAGTTTCGTCCTTAAAACTAAAATCAATCCTCAACCCGGAACCTCAACCAAATAGAGGGGGTAAATATCCAATCATCCACCACTCAAGCTCCCAAGGCTGTCTAATACCTCCTCTAGAGACGCGGTACAACCCTCGGGTCTCTAACTAGAACAAAGTAGAGGCGGGCATTCCAGAAAACCGCACCACCTCATCCAAGTACAGCTGGGCTAACCGCTCGAGCTACCAAGTAGTCTGCATCGGTGCAAGCATCCGCTCCTCCCAGGGCCCCGATAATCCAACCACCAAGTCCAAAGGCAAAAAGCTCAACGCGAGTACCTCCGCACTACCGGGGTATCCCACAACCACGCTAGCCAAAAAGGCTGCGCACCCACGGCGGGACACCCGCCCCGCTCACAAGGTCGAAACCATAGAGGCAAAGATAGCCCCCGAGTAACCCCAGCACACCATCTACTTCTGGCCTAGCCCCTCCTAAGAGACCGTCCTCGCGGCACAATTAACCGCCGTGAAAAGAAGAAAACCGAGCCAGCCAAACCGTCCTAAGTACCAAATCCAAAACCCAAAACTAGTTTAAGACCAGCAGGTCTACCGGTACTATCAAGGACTCAACTGCACCGGGCGGCAGGACCAACAACACTCCCCTACGTGCCGAGGATCGAGGATATAAACCTCCCGAACACCAGGTAACCGTCCTACCCCTAACCCATGCGAAGAAGTACATGCACCCCTAACCAAAGACTAGGATGCTCAAGTGCTAGACAATGCAAAACCAATGCCGGTAAATAAAATAAAATAACAAAAATAATACCTGTCACCACAAGGTCGGCTGCTGTAAAGTCCTCCACCTGAGCGGCGTAGACCCGACCGCTCTGAGCCGGCGGCCGGTGATCCGCCGGGTAAAAAGAAGGTGATCCTGTCACGCCCCGGGGGTTTAATTTAGCGGAAACGATTCACAAAAGATATGTGTTTGGCGTGTATAAATTTTTTTTTTGAAAAACCTTCTTCCCCGGCGCGTGCCCAGACCCGCCGCATATACAGGATCACTCTGCAAACGGACAGAGTCTCCCCTGTATATGCACGGCGTCGCGACTCATACAATGTCCATAAACGGGTAATCATTCAATCACAACGTTTCAAACATACATCCATTCACGAAATGCTAAATAAATCTCACGGCCGATCAGTTTAAAAGGATAAATCCACAGTTGTTAAAAACAGCGCCCACCCGGCGCCCATATTTTGAAAACACCTTTCGAAAGCAACATAAACCCAGAGGTTTTGGAAAACAGTGCCCACACGACACTTAGGTTTTGAAATCCCTTTTCGAAATCCATAAATCCACAATGTTTTGAAAACGGTGCCCACACGACACCTAGGTTTTGAAATCCAGTTTTCACAATCTTTTCATTGGTTTGCTCTTTGATTTTCTTAAAGCGGCCAACAGAGATAACAAAAGGAAATAAATAATTCAATAACTACCATGCCGACATCCACATCGACCCCACGAGGGTATCGAGAACCACACCACAGTCTACAACGTAAATGAAATGCGAAGGGAAAAATAGAAAGTACTGTTCGGGGTCACCAGAGACCCAAGAACTCCTGCCGCGGCCTCACCGTCGCCTATCTCTCCCCCCTGTAAGACCCTGTCGCAAGGTGGGAAGTCAGCGACTAAACAAAAATAATAATAAAAGTAATGCAGGGTAAAGTAGTACATCCAACTGTATCTATCCGAAGCAACCACTCTCCCGTGAGGGACATGATGACACGTACACCTGTAGACCTGCAAAACCCCGACCCCGTCGGGCATGTAAACCGACGGATCGCACCGCTCCCACGTCGGACAACTAAACCGACGGGTCGCACCGCTCCCACGTCGGACAACTAAACCGACGGGTCGCACCGCTCATACCTAGGCGCCTCCCGCCCCACAACTACAGAGGCCCCACTCTGTCCTGGTGGGTATACACGGGTCATCGACAACTTTTCCGGAAAAGCGCACCCTTTGCGGTGGCCAAACCGCGGGTGCGCGTGCTGCAGCCTCGAGCAAAGTAACCAACAACCAATAGTACTCAAGAATAAGATGTAGCCGTTATCATGTTAGAGACATAGTGTATAATGAAGAGTAAAGTTACGACTGCTATCATGTAAAACCTAGAGTAAGAACAACCGCCGGAAATCGGCGCTAAGTACCAAAATAAAACCCACCTGTCACTTGTAGCGATCAACGCTCGACTCTCCCGCGTCCCGGTACGCTCCCCGAACTACAAAAAGGGTCCCCGGGCGGAGAATCAAAACCCACCAAACACAAAACAAGGAAGAGCCCAGACACCATCCGGCTCCCGTGTCGGAACGGCCTTCGGCTCCGACGACGGCGACTAAGACCCTGCGCCGCCATGCTGCCCGCGCGTGCCGCGGGCACTGTTGCCCGCGCGGCGCCCCGCCTGGCGCCCAGCCCGCTCGGGTGCACAGCCCGCATGTGCGGGCTGCCCCGCGCGGCGCCCCCTGCATGCGGGCGGCCCCGCGCGGCGCCCCTACATGCGGGCGGCCCCGCGCGGTGCCCCCTGCATGCGGGCGGCCCCGCGCGGCGCCCCTGGATGCGGGCGGCCCCGCGCGGCGCCCCTTGCATGCGGGCGGCCCCGCGCGGCGCCCCTGCATGCGGGCGGCCCCGCGCGGCGCCCGTTCATGCAGGCGGCCCCGCGCGGCGCCCAGCCCGCTCGGGGGAGCTGCCCGCAGGCACGGGCGGCCCCGCGCGGCCTCCAGCTCGCGCAGGTGCCCTGCCGACGGGTGGTTCGTCCCTCCCTCGCCTCCGAGGGCAGCGGATGCCCATCACCGAAACCCTCCAAGAACCCCCTCCCCTTGATCGGTCAAGAACGAAAAGGGGAAAACGAAAATGTGCTTACCTCGGTTTCGTCGGCTAGGGTTCCACGAGGGGGATCGTGCCGTTCTTACGTGCCCGGTCTCGAAGGGTGTGCGGACGTTCCTCCCTTTCCTCGATCGCGCCTCCTCGGTTCTCCACGCCGATCGTTGGGAAGAAAGTGGTGTTGGGGAGGGGAAAATACGGTTCCCCGTCCGCGCTCAGAAAAAGTATCCTAGGGTGCGCGAATTGGAAAAGTACAAACCCTTACCCCAAACCACACGATATAACAGTCGGTCAAAAAGAGAGTGGGAGTTAACCCCTAAACCTCAAATAGGTAGATTAGGGCAATTGGTCACAAACCAGGGTCCGGTCCGCCTCGAAAACCGTGTTAGTCGCCTGGACTGCCGTCAGTCTTCTAGAATTTATTCTGGGAGATTCCGGGGTCGGAATCCAGAACCGATCGCGCCGCCGTTCTCCGTTTCGCGAGTTTTATTGTCTAAAAATACCCGCGAGCCCCGACAGTCTGCCCAGAAACAAGGAAAAATTAGTCCCCCCCTCCGGACCCCGCTTAAGCGAAACGTGGTGCAAAAGAACTAAAATAGAATCCACAGTAATTATAAAACCAATGGTTACTACACCACTCACCTCTTAAAACGAGTTTCGTCCCCGAAACTCAGTCCTGGGTTGCGATAAAAAGATCGGGGTAGCATTCCCTCATTTTCGACTCCAGCTCCCAGGTTGCTTCTCGCTCCTCCTGGTTGTTCCAGAGTACCTTCACGTAGGGGATGACTCGGTTTCGCAGCGCTTTGCTTTCTCTCGCTAGGATACGCACCGGGGCTTCTTCGAAGCTTAGGTCTTCCTTGAGCTCGAGTGCGGAGACGTCCAACACGTGTGACGGGTCGGAGAGGTATTTCCGGAGCATGGACACGTGGAAAACATTGTGGACTCGGTCGAGGTTTGGCGGTAGAGCAAGGCGGTACGCCACTGGGCCAATGTGCTCCAAGATCTCGAATGGCCCCACAAACCGTGGGCTCAACTTGCCCTTCAGCCCGAAACGCTTGATTCCTCTGGATGGCGAGACCCGTAAGAACACGTGTTCTCCCACTTGGAATTCCAAATCGCGGCGCCGCCGTTCTGTGTAGCTCTTCTGTCTGCTTTGGGCGGTCAGTAGACGCTGCCTGGTGAGGCGTACCTTTTCTTCAGTTTCTTCCACTAAGTCGGGTCCCAAAAATTTCCGTTCTCCCAAGTCATCCCAACAGATCGGGGACCGGCAGCGGCTCCCGTATAAGGCTTCGTAAGGCGCCATCTGGATGCTGGCCTGGTAGCTGTTGTTGTAGGCGAACTCCACGAGGGGTAAGTAGCATGACCAACCGGCTCCCCAGTCAAGTACACAGGCGCGAAGTAGGTCCTCGAGGGTCTGAATCACTCGCTCCGACTGTCCGTCCGTCTGAGGGTGGAAGGCTGTGCTGAAATATAGCTTGGTCCCCAGGGCCTGCTGTAAGCTCTGCCAAAACTTCGAGACGAAGCGGGTGTCTCTGTCCGAGGTGATCGATGCCGGCACTCCATGTAGTCTCACGATCTCGCTGAGGTAAACTTGGGCCAACCGTTCTCTGGTCCAGGTTGTATGGATGGGCAGGAAATGTGCTGACTTGGTTAGCCGGTCCACAATGACCTAAATCGCGTCGTGCCCCTGCTATGAACGTGGGAATCCAGTGACGAAGTCCATGGTGATCTGATCCCACTTCCACTCTGGCACTGGTAGGGGTTGTAGCTTTCCCGCCGGCCGCTGATGCTCTGCCTTTATCTGTTGACATACTAGGCAATGAGCCACATGTCGTGTCACATCCCCCTTCAGCTTGGGCCACCAGAAGGTGTGCTTGAGGTCCCTGTACATCTTCGTACCCCCCGGATGCGCCGCATAAGGAGCGCGGTGTGCCTCCGCCAGAATTTCCTCTTTCAATTCCGACGAATCCGGCACGCAAAGCCGCCCGCGGAACCGCAAGATGCCGTCGCCCCCCACTGCAAAGTCGTTCTCCTGGTCCGGGGAGATCTTGTCTCGCACGAGCTGTAAGTGCGAGTCCGTCTGTTGCCCTTCTGGAATTTTCTCGAAAAGCGTCGGCTTGACCACCAAAGCTATCAGTTGTGCAACTGTGCCCGCTGGTACCACCTCCAATTTCAGTCGTGAAAATTCAGCGATCAAGGTGCTCTGCTCAGTTATCGCGCGTGCCGACGCCTCCTCCGGTTGCCCCTTCCTGCTCAAAGCGTCCGCCACCACGTTTGCCTTCCTGGGGTGGTATTGGATTGTTAGATCGTAATCCTTCAATAACTCGAGCCATCGCCTCTGCCGCAAATTCAGCTCTTTTTGGGTGAACAGGTACTTAAGACTTTGGTGGTCTGAAAAGACGTTACAGTGAACACCAAAGAGGTAGTGTCTCCACAGCTTCAGAACAAAAACCACTGCAGCCAGCTCCAGATCATGTATTGGGTAGTTCTTTTCATAATCCTTCAGCTGCCTGGATGCATAGGCTATTACTTTCCCCTGTTGCATCAATACACCCCCAAGGCCGATCCTCGACGCGTCGCAGTACACTTCATAGTCCTCTCCGGGTGTTGGTAGTACGAGTATAGGCGCCCTAGTTAGCCTCCTTTTAAGTTCTTCGAAACTCTCTTGGCACTTAGCCGTCCATAGAAACTTCTCCCCTTTTTTGGTCAACCGGTTTAAAGGGGCCGCAATCTTCGAGAAACCCTCGACGAAGCGTCTGTAATATCCTGCCAGTCCCAAGAAACTGCGGATCTCCGTCACTGTCATCGGCGGCTGCCAGTCGATCACCGATTCCACCTTCTTGGGGTCTACGGCGATTCCCTTCGCCGAGATCACGTGCCCTAGAAAACCCACCTCCCGTAGCCAGAATTCACACTTCTTGAGCTTCGCGAACAGCTTCTGATCCCTGAGAGTTTGAAGAATCGTTCGTAAATGGTCCTCGTGCTCCTCGTCGGTGGTTGAATAGATCAGGATGTCGTCGATGAAGACCACTACGAACCGATCCAAGAAAGGCCTGAAGATTCTGTTCATCATATCCATGAAGACGGCGGGGGCGTTCGTAAGTCCGAACGGCATAACCGTGAACTCATAGTGGCCATACCGGGTCCGAAAGGCGGTCCTTGGGATGTCCTCGTTCCGTACCCGGAGTTGATGGTAGCCCGATTGCAGATCAATTTTTGAGAATACCGTCGCTCCTCGCAACTGGTCGAAGAGGTCGTCAATTCTGGGCAGGGGGTACTTATTCTTCACGGTAACCTTGTTTATTCCTCTGTAGTCGATGCAGAGACGTCGGCTTCCGTCTTTCTTCCTTACAAAGAGTACCGGTGCGCCCCAGGGTGAGACGCTCGGTCTGATAAACCCTTTGTCCAGGAGGTCTTCAAGTTGCGCCTTAAGCTCTTTCAACTCTGCGAAGGCCATTCGGTATGGAGCCTTAGTAATAGGCTGTGTACCCGGTAGGAGTTCAATAGGAAAGACCACCTCTCGTTCCGGGGGCAACCCGGGCAGTTCCGTCGGGAAGACATCTGGAAAATCCCTCACCACGGGGATGTCTGAAGGTGCCGCCGAGGGTCGGGTAACTAGATCCACCGATGCCAAGTAGGCCACACACCCACCCTCCACCAATCTTCTAGCCCGTGTCGATGAGATGATTGCTGGGAAAGAGATGCTCTTACACGCCAGGTACACATGTTCGGGGAAACCTTGCTCTTGTAACCGCACCTGCCGCTTCTCACAATCGATGAGTGCTTGGTACCTTGAGAGCCAGTCCATACCCAACACTACGTCGTACTCCTTTATGGGGATCACCACCAAATCCCAAGGGCAAGGTAGTCGCCCTAGCTTAATCGAGCAGGCGGCCACAAGGCTATTCGCTTCCAAGGACCCACCCGCAGTTTGGACCGTCAGAAGACTTTGAAGGGGTATCTCCCCAAGACCATGCACAAACACAAAATCACGAGCAATAAAAGAGTGTTGCTCCGGTATCGAAAAGAGTTCTAGCGCGGGAATTTGGAACAGAAGTAATACCTGCAAGGGCGTCCTCCGGCGGATCCGTCTCTTGGCGGGTCATCGAGAAAACCCGCCCGCCAGGTTGTGGCTGCCTATCCTCCTCTCGTCGTGGCGCAGGGGTTCTAGAGTTCGACCCCACAGGAGCTTTCCCCCGCCCCGACAGTTGTGGCGAGGGCGTAGAAGCCGCTGAGGACGCAGATCCCCAGGCTAAGGGGCAGTTGCGGCGAAAGTGCCCCGGTTTGCCGCATCGGAAGCAGTGGTCTCCCCTTTGGGGGCAGTCTCCCACTCGGTGCCCTCCCCCACAAATAACACAACGCCGGTCTCCCGTCCTCGGCCCTCCTGCCGGTGCGCTCCGAGGTCCCGACTGTGGCTTCCACCGCTTTGGGGGTCGGCTTCCACTAGAAGAGCCTCCCCCGAAGTACTGCTGCGGTCGCTTCCTTTCTTCATGCTGTACCGGGCCCACCCTCCTGGCGCGCGTAACGGCGAACCAGCGCTCCACCACTGTGGCCCTGTCGACCACTTTCTGAAAAGTGTGCAACTCCGCTGCTTGCACCACTTCGAAAATATCAATACGCAATCCATCCACGAAAAGTTGCGCCTTGTGGGACTCGTCCCTTATAACGAAAGGGACGCAGTTGGCCAGTCGTACGAATTCGCGCTGATAGGCCATCACTGTCTTATTCCCCTGCTGGATGTGGTTCAGGTCGTCCTCCAACTTCTTCTTAACGCTGCTTGTGAAGAAGGCTCCGAACAGCTCCTGTTTGAACTCCGTCCACGATGGAAGTACGGTTGTGCCCTTGGTGGGATCAGGGCGTACCATCTTCCACCATAAGCGGGCGTTCCCCTCTAGGAAGTGAACCGCAAGGGGAACCCGCTCGTGATCCTCCATGAGTAAGTCCTCAAACAGCTTTTCCAACGATCCCACCCACTTCTCGACGACCCAGGGATCAGTCGTCTCCCCTTCGAACGTGGGCGGGTCGTACTTCTTAAAGTCGGCCAGGTTGGCCCGCACGCGATCCCGCTCAGTCAGCGGAACCGACCCCTCCCCCGTGGCGGCGGCGGCCATGGAAGGGGAAGGGATGCCCACGGTCTCCCCCGAGGTAACCCCGCCGGTGGTTCCCGGCGCCGGTCCCGCAGTTGCTGTCGCGGTTACCGCCGCTGGTGTCGTCGTCTGGGGTGGTGGTACCTCGCCTGCGGCAGTCGCTGTAGGGGTCACTCCTGCGCTGACCCCCGTCGTCGACGCGTCTGGCCCCTGCGGTGGGGCGGTGGCGACCGTCACCGTCGCAGCCCTTTGTTGCTGCGTCAACTGACGCACGTGGGCCGTGAGAGTCGCCAGCTGCCCCGCCATCTCCCCCAGTTGTTGTCGCAGGAGCCGGTTTTCTGCGGCCGCCGACGTCGTCGCATCTGTCCCTGCATCCTCTGCCGATGATCTAGTACGGGCCATGTCTGTACACACAAAACATAAGTCAGCCCTAGACTCCATTAACCAACAATGAACCACCTGTCGAGGGAAAAGGACCCAAACTTTCTCCCCCGCCCCCCCCTCAATCACTCGCGTCCTACTCTCCTATACCCTATCCATTCCATTCATTTGTAGCTAAGTGAGGTATTCCTGTGGACGTCGGCACCAATTGTTGTGATTGAAGGATTGTTTGTCTCTGATACCATCTTAATCTGTCACACCCCGGGGGTTTAATTTAGCGGAAACGATTCACAAAAGATATGTGTTTGGCGTGTATAATTTTTTTTTTTTGAAAAACCTTCTTCCCCGACGTGTGCCCAGACCTGCGGCATATACAGGATCACTCTGCAAACGGACAGAGTCTCCCCTGTATATGCACGGCGTTGCGACTCATACAATGTCCATAAACGGGTAATCATTCAATCACAACGTTTCAAACATACATCAAACATACATCCATTCACGAAATGCTAAATAAATCTCACGGCCGATCAGTTTAAAAGGATAAATCCACAGTTGTTAAAAACAGCGCCCACCCGGCGCCCATATTTTGAAAACACCTTTCGAAAGCAACATAAACCCAGAGGTTTTGGAAAACAGTGCCCACACGACACTTAGGTTTTGAAATCCCTTTTCGAAATCCATAAATCCACAATGTTTTGAAAACGGTGCCCACACGACACCTAGGTTTTGAAATCCAGTTTTTGCAATCTTTTCATTGGTTTGCTCTTTGATTTTCTTAAAGCGGCCAACAGAGATAACAAAAGGAAATAAATAATTCAATAACTACCATGCCGACATCCACATCGACCCCACGAGGGTATCGAGAACCACACCACAGTCTACAACGTAAATGAAATGCGAAGGGAAAAATAGAAAGTACTGTTCGGGGTCACCAGAGACCCAAGAACTCCTGCCGCGGCCTCACCGTCGCCTATCTCTCCCCCCTGTAAGACCCTGTCGCAAGGTGGGAAGTCAGCGACTAAACAAAAATAATAATAAAAGTAATGCAGGGTAAAGTAGTACATCCAACTGTATCTATCCGAAGCAACCACTCTCCCGTGAGGGACAAGATGACACGTACACCTGTAGACCTGCAAAACCCCGACCCCATCGGGCATCTAAACCGACGGATCGCACCGCTCCCACGTCGGACAACTAAACCGACGGGTCGCACCGCTACCACGTCGGACAACTAAACCGACGGGTCGCACCGCTCATACCTGGGCGCCTCCCGCCCCACAACTACAGGGGCCCCACTCCGTCCTGGTGGGTATACACGGGTCATCGACCACTTTTCCGGAAAAGCGCACCCTTTGCGGTGGCCAAACCGCGGGTGCGCGTGCTGCAGCCTCGAGCAAAGTAACCAACAACCAATAGTACTCAAGAATAAGATGTAGCCGTTATCATGTTAGAGACATAGTGTATAATCAAGAGTAAAGTTACGACCGCTATCATGTAAAACCAAGAGTAAGAACAACCGCCGGAAATCGGCGCTAAGTACCAAAATAAAACCCACCTGTCACTTGTAGCGATCAACGCTCGACTCTCCCGCGTCCCGGTACGCTCCCCGAACTACAAAAAGGGTCCCCGGGCGGAGAATCAAAACCCACCAAACACAAAACAAGGAAGAGCCCAGACACCATCCGGCTCCCGTGTCGGAACGGCCTTCGGCTCCGACGACGGCGACTAAGACCCTGCGCCGCCATGCTGCCTGCGCGTGCCGCGGGCACTGTTGTCCGCGCGGCGCCCCGCCTGGCGCCCAGCCCGCTCGGGTGCACAGCCCGCATGTGCAGGCTGCCCCGCGCGGCGCACCCCGCATGCGGGCGGCCCCGCGTGGCGCCCCTCCATTCGGGCGGCCCCGCGCGGCGCCACTGCATGCGGGCGGCCCCGCGCGGCGCCCCCTGCATGCGGGCGGCCCCGCGCGGCGCCCCTGCATGCGGGCGGCCCCGCGCGGCGCCCCTGCATGCAGGCGGCCCCGCGCGGCGCCCAGCCCGCTCGGGGGAGCTGCCCGCAGGCACGGGCGGTCCCGCGCGGCCTCCAGCTCGCGCGGGTGCCCTGCCGGCGGGTGGCTCGTCCCTCCCTCGCCTCCGAGGGCAGCGGATGCCCATCACCGAAACCCTCCAAGAACCCCCTCCCCTTGATCGGTCAAGAACGAAAAGGGGAAAACGAAAACGTGCTTACCTCGGTTTCGTCGGCTAGGGTTCCACGAGGGGGATCGTGTCGTTCTTGCGTGCCCGGTCTCGAAGGGTGTGCGGACGTTCCTCCCTTTCCTCGATCGCGCCTCCTCGGTTCTCCACGCCGATCGTTGGGAAGAAATTGGTGTTGGGGAGGGGAAAATACGGTTCCCCGTTCGCGCTCAGAAAAAGTATCCTAGGGTGCGCGAATTGGAAATGTCCAAACCCTAACCCCAAACCACACGATATAACAGTCGGTCAAAAAGAGAGTGGGAGTTAACCCCTAAACCTCAAATAGGTAGATTAGGGCAATTGGTCACAAACCAGGGTCCGGTCTGCCTCGAAAACCGTGTTATTCGCCTGGACTGCCGTCAGTCTTTTGGAATTTATTCTGGGAGATTCCGGGGTCGGAATCGAGAACCGATCGCGCCGCCGTTCTCCGTTTCGCGAGCTTTATTGTCTAAAAATACCCGCGAGCCCCGACAGTCTGCCCAGAAACAAGGAAAAATTAGTCCCCCCCTCCGGACCCCCCTTAAGCGAAACACAGTGCAAAAGAACTAAAATAGAATCCACAGTAATTATAAAACCAGCGGTTACTGCAGATCCGCTCGCTGGAGCATAAAGCCGCTGAGCTAACAACTGCTGCTGAGGCGGAAAAGGAGCCGATGCTGATGAAGGTGCCGCTGAAGTCGAAAAGGGGCACGAAGCCCGAATGTGGCCTGGCTGTCCACACCTGTAACAACGACCCCACCTCTGATCACAGGTGTGCGACAAATGAGGTCCCCCGTAGAATATACATCTGTCTCTGTCGCGAAGCCGTGGCTGTCCCGGCTGATGCTGTCCCTGTGTCTGATGCTGAGACTCCGGTTGCTGCTGCGATGGCCTCTGAGATCCACTAGGCTCTCGCTGATCCGCACGCCCACGGCTAGGTAACTGAGACCGCGGCGGTCTCCGCAAACTAGCCTGTCCCTCGTCCTCGGGTACTGGTCATTTCCTAACGGAACTCTGTGCGACCATCCCGCCTCGCCTCGCCACCACTGTGTCGCCTCTCTCCACCCATTCGGCATGCTCGACGGCCTCCTTAAGAGTCTGGAGTCGCTGTGCATGCACTAGGGTATAAATCTCGCTGCGGAGGCCTGCCTTGAATAACTCGACCTGGTGTGGCCCATCACGGGCGACAAAGGGCACGCAGTTAAGCAACTGTATGAACTCCTGATAGTAATCCTGAACCGGTCGATCGCCCTGCTGAAGGTTCTTCAAATCATCCTCCAGTTTTCTCTTCACGCTCGTCGGAAAATAGGTATCCAATACCATACGCCGAAACTCAGACAAGGGTAACTGTCGAGAAATCTGAAAATCCCGTGGCTCCACTCGATGCCACCAAATATCTGCATCTCCATCTAGGCAGTGTACCTCCATATGAACCCTGTACCTCGGGTCGATGAAGAAATCCCTGAAAATCTTCTCCATCGCTGACAGCCATGTTCCAACCTCCCATGGCTGCATGTCCCGTCCCGAGAATCTAGGCGGTCCGTGCTGACAAAACTTAACAAGTTTGTCAGCAATATCCTGCTCCTCGGCCCGGGTCAAAGGCTGGGCCACTCCCCGAGCCCCGCTACTCGATGATGGTGCCGTCGGCACAAGTGGTACCACGGGTGGTGCCGAGGCCTCAAAAACTGTCGGAGGCAGCGCCTCTCTCTGCGCCAATAGCTGCTCAATCCGCTGCTCCTGCCGGCGGTTGGTCTCAGCCAGTTGGGCCACCAAGGCCCTCAACTCAGCAATCTCAGAAGGTCCAGCCTGTCCTGGCTCAACAGGGGGTGTAGGGGCACCCCTGGTAGGAATCCGACGTCGGGGAGGCATCTGCCACAAGAAACCACAAGTCAGCCACACAACCACACACGACCCAATCTAGCGAAAGTCAAGGACATCCCCTTATTTCTGTAACTTTATGTTGTCTGCAGCCAACATAACTGTCCCACAGAAATAGGGTATGTCGATCCCTCTTCACTCTCTGGAAGAGTCAAAAACTAAATCACCGACTTTCGCAAAATGTCACATCCCTCACGCCCTATCATCCTAGGGCTAACAAAAAGCCTAGGGTTTCCTAAGTCCCAACTGACCTATCCCTAAGCTCCGATACCAACTAATCTGTCACGCCCCGAGTGTAAACCAGAACTCAGGTTCGTCTACAGATCCGCCGTGCACACGGAATTTTCCGCATACACGAAGCACCGATAACCTGCTCAAATAAAATAGATACAATAGTAGAGCAATAAAACAGAGCTGAACTGAAAATACTACATCTCAGACTGAACTGGAAGTAAAAATACAAAATGACTGTAAAATAAAGTACAAGTCTCACTCCCAGCTCACCACAAATATACAACCAGCTGGCTAAAGCCAGACCCCAAAAGTAAAAGTACAACCGTCTGAGATAGGATACATAAGAGGTACCAGTCTAGCTACTCACTGTCGGGCCCACTGTCTAGCTACTCAGCCGTCCTCTCTCCTCGACCCGCCGCTGTATGTCCAGCAGCACCCGCAGAAGGCTCTGCAAAACAAAGGAGAAGAAAAGAAAAAGAAGAATGGGGGTGAGAACTACTAGTGAACCAGTAGCCTCCCCTAGTGGGTAAAGCCTCACGCCCTGAACACACCCACTAGGTCTACCAGAGGCAAAAAGGGGAAGAAGAGTGGTAAGTAAAAAGACTACTGCAAAGGAAAAACTACCACTACTATGCCTCTAAAAATACAGTCATAGACTGGAACAACCGTATGCAACAGTAACCAACCATCCCAGATGAACCCAATCTGTACCGCCCTCATCATCGGGCAAGTAAGCCGCGCCGATGTGATAGCAAAACTCCTGCTGCCACCCTCATCATCGGGCAAATAAGCCGCGCCGATGTGATAGCAAAACTGTCAATAACTGTCTGGCCCCTATTGGGTTATATGTATAATTGGATCTAAATAGGGGAAAAAACACCTAGAGGGGGGTGAATAGGTGTAAACGTTTAAACACTCAAAAATCGTTGCGTAATAAAACCCAATGCGGAAATAAAAATAACACGCAAGATTTTTACGTGGAAAAACTCCAAACCGGAGTAAAAAACCACGGGACCGATAACACGGCGAAATCCACTAGAATTAAAATACGTACAAGGTGATTTACCGTACACACTTACGACTCAACCTTTTCCATACGCTCCTAGTGGATCTTCTCCGCTCGCTCCGCAACGCTGCTCGAATCCACGATTAGCGTCCAACGCCGAATCCACGACGTCCGACCGAATCCACGGTCTTCACCCAGTAGCACGCTTCGAATCCACGAACGTACCTCGCTCCGAATCCACGAGAGCGGTTGCACCTTGAATCCACAAGGCCACGCGAGTCCACGCGCCGATTTTGGGAAAATCGTTGTTTTTGGGTGGTGATGATCCGCCGAATACTTAGATTAGAAATAGATCGGAAATACCATCTAAGTATTCATTAATTTGATTCTACTCAAAATCTGAGTTTGGAAAACCTAGAATCAAATTAATCAATATAGATGAAGAAACATAGAATTAATCTAGTTATTTCCTTTCTTCTATATGTGGATTTTTCTATTTTTTGATCGTATCGGATCTACTTCGGATTACCCTAAAAAATGAATCGTAGGGTTTATTTATAGGTTAGAAACTGTTGGAAGAGGATAAGAATCAAAAACTAACCTTTTCTGGAATTTTACAAGACGACGATCCGGATCGGATTTGGCGATCCGGATTGCCGTAACGATACAGACAATTTCCAGAAAAACGAAGGTTCGGGATCCGGATTGAAATGCCCGATCCAGATCGTTCATATATTTCAGCAAAAACCAATGTTCGGGATCCGGATCAGAAAGAGGCTTTGATCCGGATCGGATTTGCATATGAACCAACACCCTTCGGGATCCGGATTGGATTGTCTGATCCGGATCCTGAACATGTCCCATGTCCAGTTTTTGATTTTTATGCAATTAAAAATTCATCTAAGTGTTTCTACACTATAAGAAGTATTCGGATCACCAAAAATAATTAGTTAAACATACCTGATCCTTTTGAATTCTTCTTTATTGAGATTGAGGTATATGATCCAAACTTCTTTCATCTTCAATCTTCAAGACTTAAAACTTTCACGAAATGCGCCAAAACAAATTCCGTAACAATCTCCCCCTTTGGCGGTTTCATGACAAAACACAAATCCACTTAACAAAATTCAAAAGGATATTTTTGTTGATATCACCATACAACAAAAATTTACAATGGAGATCCAAAAATTTAAATACATGAGATAAACTCATAAAACAGACTCTAGATTTAGATATCTGCACTCTCTGCAAAAAGAAATCATTCTTGACAAAAGAGATCGTTAGATACCTCAAGAATATTTAGCATTCAAAACCTAGCAGAGATAGAGTTTATACTCACCATGATATTTAAGAGTTCAGATATGTAAGAAGATCATAATCAAAAACCAACATATCTTTTATGCATTCAAAAACCAAATGTCACAAAGTGTTAGTCAACATCAACTTGTTAGTCATATTGCATGCCCAAATAGTTAGTCAAATAGTTAGTAGAGGCATGCATCAAAACACAAGATAAAAAAACCCAAAAGTTGAAGTTATACTTACCTTCATAGTTCAAGTTCTCTCAAGCATTGTCATCAGTGAGCACAGTTCACTGTTCAATCACTGTTCAAAGTTCTCTAACTCTCTCCCCCTTTTTGTCACAAAACTCAGCCAAAATTACAAAATGTAAGGAGAGTTAAAAGTTTCAAAAACATGAAAAACCTGAGAACTAAGACTAAAAGAAACTATAAACTGAACTGAAAACCTGCAAGAAAGAAAAACTGCACAAAGAGAGAAAAAAAAAAAAAAAAAATGAGGCAAAGAATTAATCTTCCGAGTCGGACTCATCTGAGGCATTGCAACCCATTTTCGAAAACATTTTCTTCATGAATGTCTTCATTGAAGTGATAGTCTTGGTCAACGTAATTTGGGATGCCGTGATAATTTCAAGCTCCTCTGAAATACGCCGCTGTTCCTTGCTGATCTGTTCTTGTTCAAAAGAAAGGCGTTGTTGCTGCTTGAAAATTGAGGTTACTGATGCGTCATCATCTGTTCCGGGTGCTTGTTGTGATGGCGAAGCAGAGGTACCGACACCAGGTTTCTTTCCAGATGAAGGAGTTTGAGTAACATGAGGCAATTTGTGAAGGGACTTCACAATGGTGGATTCATTTATCATCCCCAGGCAATGTTGATATGATGTTGCGGTGATGTCAATCTGAAACTTTTTCAGAATCCTCATAATTATCAATGGAAACGGAAGTCTTTCAGAGGGGTGAGGATGCTCAACGTATCTAGTCATCTTGTTCCAAATAATATATGGGATGTTCATGTTCAAACCAACTGCTTCAGATGGATGCCCCAGAAGATATAAGAACAGCATTCGATCCCATCTCATCACCTTTGTTTGCATGTTTGGGAGAATGTTATAGCAAGTGATGAAGTTGAGAAATCTGTATTCAAGCCGGAGTTGCTTGGATTTAACAGTTTTACCATCTGCCGATTCAGTTCCTTCCAAACAAATTCCTTTCAAAACAGTTTGCTACATGGCACTCGTTAGACTTCTTCCCTTCAAATAGTTGATTCCTGATTTGTTGGACTCCATTCCAAGGACTTCGCCGATCAACCGCGGAGTGATTTTGAGTCTCATTCCTTGGATATTTGTGTAGAACTGCATTGAGCCATGTTCATCTTCTTGAAGATGTCTTGCATTTGTATAAAAAGTCCTTACTCGATGCAAGCAATATCCGAGTAATTCCGGGAATCGGCAAACTTGAAGAAGATTAGCTTGTTCAATCAATATCCCGAACTCTGGTGAGTGATCACGGAGAGCACCAATATTGACGTGTCGTTCGCCGATGCATTCACGATGTTCAAAAGCTCTAAGGCGATCAGAGTTTATGAACACTTCTTCCAGGCGAGGCGGAGAATCAGGAACTATAGGCTTGCTAACATCAACATCTCGTGCTAGTCCAAAGCGTCGTGCTAGTCGTTTCCTTTTCACCGAGATGGTTGGTGCAGTCATAGGTGCTTTACCTTTGTCCATGGGTGCCTTTCCTTTTGATGCATCGGAAACCTTTTGCTTAGGTTTAACGAGCATTGATTCATCATCATCCGTCAATTTGTCCCAATCCACCTCATCATTATCTGCTTCAGTTTCTGAATCTTCAAGTTGAACGCATTCTCCCTTTTTGAAAGGTTTCTTTGCTCTCTTCAATTTATTTGTTGCTCTTGTATGCACCATGGCAACCAATAGGAAAATGATCCAAGAGAATCCCATTGCTGTTTGTGCTTTAAGAAGTGTCATGTGAAGACCAACTCAAGAACACGAAAAATTGTTAATTTTCAAAAATTTGAAAAATTGTACCCAAACAATCATATTCATGCAGAGAGACTAGGAATCAAATTAGTTTTGCAAAAAGAATTTTAAAATAGATCAATTCTATGATTTTCAAAAATTCCTATTATATGCCCTAAAACCGAATTTTCAGAAATCGAAGCCCAAAAATTCGTTAATCAGGAGAAAACCTAGCATATAATCAAAACTAATCTACCCAGAGTTCTTATTTCAAAAGAAATTTGATCAAAAACCAATCCAAAACGAAAAAGATATAAGATTTTCATCACGTTTTGAAGAGAAACATGAAAAACCGGATTTTGATCAAGAAAACTTACTTAGAATCGAAGAACTTGAGTTTGAAAGCCTCCAAAAAGTATGAATTCTAGAGAGAGAAGCTCTGGAGTCTTAAGAACAGAAGATTGCAGTTAAAGAAATCAAAACCCTTTTGTTCTATATAAAAACCCTAGCCGTGATCCGGATCGGATCGTGAATCCAATCCGGATCGGCTACTCGCAGGAAATACCTGCGTTCGGGATCCGGATCGGCTTGTCCAATCCGGATCGGCCCCAACTTTTTCTTCAGAATAAATCAGAAAAATTCCATAAAATCCAGAAAAAGTATGTAAGCACTTTTGCGCATCAACTTTAAACAAAATCATCGTTTCATGTCAAAAGAAATAGATTATGTTAAATCTATCAATAACATTCAAATAATGACATGAAAATTTATAGAAATTAAAACCTTTAAAGTTGATCAAGTTCAAACACATCCATCATGATCTTATGAGTAAGGCGTTTATCAAATCATTAATATGGTAAAGAAAATGAAGTACCAAGATCAATAGATGTTTGAAATCCCAAATAAATTATATAATGTATCTAATCAATCTGTTGAAGAGAGTGGCTCTTTGAGCATCTTTCATTAAAAAATCCACCTTATACCAACCTTGAAATTCGACAGAGTCAAGTATTTCAATCATGCATTTTATTTAATCAAAATTGACAAAACCATGCTTGGTATTCATGTGGTAGCTGCACACAGTACTCGGACGACCGAGGTGGTAGCTCTTTCCTCCATGTGGTGGTAGTTTTCACACTCCTCATTGGAATGTAACTCTTTCCACATCTTTTGAGAATTTTACTTTTCTGACTCCCCCTCAATTGGCTATCAATTATTTAAGATATAAAGTATTCAACCAAGGATTGATCTCGTATTCATACTCGACTAAATAATCAAATAAGATAAAAACAATACCAAGAGATCATTGAGAGAGAAATTGACTTTGATCAATTAAAAATGGTGTAATTTAAATAAATGATCATTGCATCAACTGAATTATTATAATATCCAAAGCATAATAAATTTCTAAATATATGAAAGGATGCAAGTAAAGTCAATAATACATATGCTCAATTAATGTTCTATGTCTAAGCATAGATAATGAACAAAAACACAAAACAAAACCTAACCTAAGGATTGGTTTCAAAAAGAGATTATTTCAAGGAAAGCATCCCAATTGCCTTACGCAAATGAATAAATCGTTTTTGATCCAAAGGTTTTGTTAAAATGTCAGCTAATTGATTTTCAGTTGAAATATATGAAAGTTGAAGAATATTTGATTCAACTAGCTCTCTAAGAAAATGATATCTAAGTTCAATGTGTTTTGTTCTTGAGTGCAACACAGGATTTTTGGAAATGTTTATAGCACTAGTGTTGTCACAAAGAATTGTTACCGAAGTTGCTGAAATCCGGAAGTCGCTCAACACACTTTTCATCCAAATGAGTTGGGTTGAACAACTACCCGCTGAAATATACTCCGCTTCGGCAGTCGAGAGTGCTATGCAGTTTTGCTTTTTACTGTGCCATGCAACTAGGCAATGGCCAAGATAAAAGCACGTACCACTCGTACTCTTCCGATCATCCACAGATCCTGCCCAGTCGGCATCTGAATATCCAACTATATCAAGACTTGTTCCCATAGGATACCAGATTCTGAACTTTATGGTTCCTTTGATATACCGGATGATCCGTTTCACCGCTTTCAGGTGAACCTCCTTTGGTGCTGATTGATATCTCGCGCAAATCCCAACACTAAAGGATATGTCCGGGCGACTAGCCGTGAGATAAAGTAAACTTCCAATCATACTGCGATAAAGTTTCTCGTCTACATTCTCACTAAAGGATTCACTTCCTAATCCTTTAATGCTAGTTCCCATTGGAGTCGGAAAATCTTTACAATTTTCTAAGTCAAACTTTTTGACCAACTCCATTGCATACTTGGATTGACACAAATGGATGCCTTCATCACTCTGTTTTACTTGCAATCCAAGAAAATAAGTCAATTCACCCATCATGGACATCTCAAATTCGCTTTCTATGGTTTCAGCGAATTTAGAAGCATCATTATCTCTTGTCGCACCAAATACGATGTCATCGACATAGATTTGTGCTACAAGGAAGTTATTTTGATAATGCTTCACAAAGAGAGTCCTGTCTGCTCCCCCTCGAGTATAGCCCTTCTCCAAAAGGTGCTTTGTCAACCTTTCGTACCATGCTCGCGGTGCTTGTTTCAGACCGTAAAGAGCCTTTTTCAAACGAAAAACATGATTAGGTTGTTTATGGTCTACAAAACCTTTCGGTTGAGCCACATAAACTTCCTCATTTAAAAACCCATTTAAAAATGCGCTCTTAACGTCCATTTGAAATAATTTTATTTTAAAATGACAAGCTATCGCGAATAAGATACGAATGGACTCGAGTCTAGCTACAGGGGCGAAAGTTTCATCAAAGTCTATACCTTCTATTTGAGAGTAGCCTTGAGCAACTAGACGTGCTTTATTCCTGATGATGGTACCATCCTCATTTTTCTTATTCTTGAAAATCCATTTAGTATCGATCAAATTGTGTTGCTTCGGAGGCTTCGTTAATTCCCAGACTTTGTTCCGTTCAAACTGACGGAGCTCTTCCTGCATTGCTTCAATCCAGTAGTCATCCTGAAGAGCTTCATCTATGTTCTTTGGTTCTATCATGGAGACGTAGCAAGCGAATCCACAAACCAACTGTCTCCGAGTCCTAACTCCTTCTTGTGGGTCTCCAATAATGTTCGATTCCGGATGATCCTTGGAGATGCGTAACGTTTGAGGTAACGGAGTACTCGGAGGTACATGAGATGATTCCTGCACATCATATAAACTTGAAGAGCCATTAGATGCATCCCCTGATATGTCTCTTGATGATGATACTCCTGTAAATGCATCTTCTCATGATAATTCTTCCGATAATGTTGATGCATCTCATGGTTCTCCTAGTTTATCTGATATGGAGGAATCATCACACATATCTCCGAGCACTCCGTTACCTCTGTTGGGTTATGTATAATTGGATCTAAATAGGGGAAAAAATACCTAGAGGGGGGTGAATAGGTGTAAACCATAAACACTCAAAAAATCATTGCGCAATAAAACCCAATGCGGAAATAAAAATAACACGCAAGATTTTTACGTGGAAAAACTCCAAACCGGAGTAAAAAACCACGGGACCGATAACACGGCGAAATCCACTATAATTAAAACACGTACAAGGTGATATACCGTACTCACTCACGACTCAACCTTTTCCATACGCTCCTAGTTGATCTTCTCCGCTCGCTCCGCAACGCTCCTCGAATCCACGATTAGCGTCCAACGCCGAATCCACGACGTCCGACGTCGAATCCACGACGTCCGACCGAATCCACGGTCTTAACCCAGTAGCACGTCTCGAATCCACGAACGTACCTCGCTCCGAATCCACAAGAGCGGTAGCACCTTGAATCCACAAGGCCACGCGAGTCCACGCGCCGATTTTGGGAAAATCATTATTTTTGGGCGGTGATGATCCGCCGAATACTTAGATTAGAAATAGATCAGAAATACCATCTAAGTATTCATTAATTTGATTCTACTCAAAATCTGAGTTTGGAAAACCTAGAATCAAATTAATCAATATAGATGAAGAAACATAGAATTAAATCTATTGATTTCCTTTCTTCTCTATATGTGAATTTTTCTCTTTTTCGGCTTACCCTAAAAAAGAATCATAGGGTCTATTTATAGGTTAGAAACCCTTGGAAGAAGATAAGAATCAAAAACTTACCATTTCTGGAATTTTACAGGACGACAGTCCGGACTGGTATTGGCGGTCCGGACTGTTTCAGCGAAACATACTTTTTCCAGAAAAGACGACATTCGGGGTCCGGACTGAAATTTCCACGGTCCGGACTGTTCATGCTATTCCTGCAATTTCCACGTTCGGGGTCCGGACTGAAATTCCCAAGGTCCGGACTAAAACTGCGCATGAACTAACCTATGTTCGGGGTCCGGACTGTAATGCCCGATCCGAACTCTGAACATGTAAAATGTCCAGTTTTTTATTTTTATGCGATTAAAAATTCATCCAAGTGTTTCTACACTACAAGAAATATTCGGATCACCAAAAGTATTTAATTAAACGTACCTGATCCTTTTGAATTCTTCTTTCTTGAGATTGAGGTATATGATCCAAGCTTCTCATCTTCAATCTTCAAGACTTAAACATATTCACGAAATACGCCAACTCAAATTCCGTAACAATCTCCCCCTTTGGCGGTTTCGTGACAAAACACAAATCCACTTAAGAAAATTCAAAAAGATATTTTTGTTGATATCACCATACAACAAAAATTTACATTGGAGATCCAAACAAAAATAAGTACATGAGATAAACTCCTAAAACAGACTCTAGACTTAGACATCTGTACTCTCTGCAAAAAAAAATATTCTTGACAAAAGAGATCGTTAGATAGCTCAAGAATTTTTGCATACAAAACCAAACACAGAGATGGAGTTTATACTCACCATGACATTTACAAATTCAGCTATGTAAAAAGATCACAATCAAAAATCGACATATCGTCTAAGCAATAAAAATTCAAATGTCACAGAAATTGTTAGTCAACATCAACTTGTTAGTTATATTACATGCCCAAATAGTTAGTCGAATAGTTAGCTGAGGCATGCAACAAATCACAATATTAAAGCCAAAAGTTGAAGTTATACTTACCTTCATATTTTCAAGTTCTCACAAGCATTGTCATTGTTTCTCACAAGCATTGTCATTGTCATTGTTCAAAATAGTTCTCTTCTCTCTCCCCCTTTTTGTCACAAAAGTTAGCCAAAATTACAAAAATTCCAGGAGAGTTAAAAGTTTGTAAAAACAAGAAAACCTGAGAACTAAACAAAAACTGAAAACCTGAAAAACAAAGAGTTAGATCACAAAAGCAAAAGTTCAAGCCTAATCAGAACTATCTGAACTTCCGCAATTTAATTTGTTCAATATTCCTTTCAGCATTCCCGATATTGCGGAACACTTCCTTTCCATCTTGCGAATGTCAGTGGACATCCTTTCTTGTTCTTCAGACATTCTCCTCTGTACTTCAGATATTCTCCTCTGTTCTTGACAAATAGAGGACAATACATTGGCTTCTGAAGTGTCTTTCTTGGAAGTTGATGGATGAGGTGTAGGTGCAGATGGTGCATTCTGGCTTTCAATCCAGGAAGATTCTTTAGGAAGAGAGTGAGACCTGACGAGGGGTTCATTTACGCGAATTCCACTACCCTTCGAACTCTTTCGCCGTGAGTACTGCTTGGTTGTGGAAGAAGATTTCATCAGCTTCTTGTTCTTTAAATACAGCCTGTCTTCATCATCGACTTTTTGTTGAGCTTGTTTAAGAAATTCTTCCCAGTCTTCTTCATCAGATTCTGAGCTGTCTTGACCAACATTTCTTGTCTTGTCTTGAGTTGAGTCATCTTGTTCCTTTTTGATAGTCGTACGTGTGTGCACCATTGCAACCAGAAGGAAGATTATCCACGCAAACGCCATAGGTGCAAGTGCTTGACAGAATTAAGGTCCTGTGAGCAACAACTCAAGAACACGAAAAAATTATTAATTTTCAAAAATTTGAAAAATTGTGTCACGCCCCGGGGTCGAAACTGCGACCCGGGCTCGCCAACAGATCCGCCGCCCATACGGGAAGCCCCGTATAGACGTAGCGACTAACCTGCAAAAGAAATCTACACTATACAAATATCAGAGCTGAAAAGTAAAAGCTGGGTAAAATAAATACAACTCTAACAAAATATACAACCAGAATCCTCACCAAAATACAAGTATCTCTCAAGATAAGAAGAGTACAACTCAATCCTCACTACAAGATCACTCGACAAGAACTCTCAAAATGTAAGGAGGTACATCTACTCTCAGGGCGACAACTGGTAGGGATCTATCTCGCGACTCCCTTACCTCGATCAGTCGGGTCAGCAACAGGTGCGGCAGGAACAGGTGCAGAAGAAGAAGTCCCTGGGGAAAAGACACCACGACGGGTGTGAGAACTACGTCCCAAGTAGTTCTCAGTGGGTGCCGCCAACAAGCCCGACGGTCTGCCCACTAAGTCTACTAGAGGCAAAAAGTAACAATGCAGTGCGGAAAGGGAAAAGCTGGTAAAGTAAACTCTACAGCTACTATGCCTCTATCTAGATGCTCAATAGTGGAACAGAAAGAACATGATGCTACAACTAGCTCTCGACTCAAATCACCCAATCTCAACTGACTGCCGCATAGGGTCCAGTCAAACCTGCGCCTACCTACTGCCGTCACGTCCCGGGGGACTGGACTTACGTAGGGCGTCCGTGACTGCCACTAACTGGCCCAGCCAGGGGGACTGTGTCCGTGACTGCCACTAACTGGCCCAGCCAGAGGGAACACTGCGTCGACAAGTCCCGATAGAAGAACAGACCCAACTCCGGAGTTGTGACGCCCCACTTCCCAGGGGGTCACCCATCCTAGAACTACTCTAGCTCTAGCACGCTTAACTCTCATGTTCCTCTTGGATCTTGCTACCATCCAAAATGCTATAGCCGGATTAGAGATTTAGTCCTATTATATCATTTATATAGAGGACTAATCCAAATTCCGGGGTGTCACATTCTTCCCCCCTTTAAGCCCTGACGTCCACGTCAGGCTCAAGCACACTCACAAGCACCAGGCGATGTGAGACTCGTCTCACTAGCCTTAGCCGACCTTGTGGGGAGCTGCACTCCACCCACAACGGTCATTAGCCGGGGAGCCTCGCTCTACCCGCTATATAACCCTGGCTCAGCCGAGACTCATCTCACATTTCCGGCTGGTGAATGGCTCTGATACCAACTGTGACGCCCCACTTCCCAGGGGGTCACCCATCCTAGAACTACTCTAGCTCTAGCACGCTTAACTCTCATGTTCCTCTTGGATCTTGCTACCATCCAAAATGCTATAGCCGGGTTAGAGATTTAGTCCTATTATATCATTTATATAGAGGACTAATCAAAATTCCGGGGTGTCACAGGAGTGGCTCTCGAGGGGAGCGACCCCACCGAGGAAAGTATCCGCGTATCTCTATCGAGCTCAAATGTGGCTCATGC
Organism: Tillandsia leiboldiana; assembly: GCA_029204045.2. Classification (NCBI taxonomy): domain Eukaryota; kingdom Viridiplantae; phylum Streptophyta; class Magnoliopsida; order Poales; family Bromeliaceae; genus Tillandsia; species Tillandsia leiboldiana. Next base: position 28,183,230 of record CM055072.1, read on the forward strand.
AGGCTATAATCCAAATCCTCGATCAACAAGATCGACTGTAACCAAAGGAACACTGTCTCACACACAGGCTGGAAAATTGCACAGCCGAGACTCACTATCACTCAAAATAGCTCTCAAGATCTCAAATCTACAACCCAAGTCACTCTCCCAAAGAAACCTGGTCTACAGACTGCTAACAACTCCACTCGGTCCCCAGACACGAGTGTAAAAGCATCCCACAATGATCCGACCTCTCGGCCCACTACTTGGGTGAGGAAAACTCTAAGTCCAGAGTGATAAAAAGAATAGTGATGTGGGAATGTCTAGAGCAATAAAAACCTAGCCCAAGTTGAGGTTTTCTACAGTCTGGCTGAACATGCATCATATGGCAGTGGTGCTAGGTCAAGTTCCAAGATAAATAATAAACAACAGCTTGTAGGGAGCAAGATAATAATAACCAACAGCTTAGGGGAGAAAAATAATCACAGGATCATCTAACTACAACAGGAACGTCAATTCACACATTCTAGCATGCTGTACATCAAACATTAAAATATGCAAGTCCCTAAAGCTAGAATTAGTATACAGTCCGCTGATCTTGAAAAAGTGGTCACCCACCTGATGCGCTGATCTGTCCAAGTCCTACAGCTAATAATTCCAGAAAATTAGCAACTCACTGTCCAGTAAGTCCAGCACAGTCCAAAATCCCACCTGGGTACAACATAGGCTACAATTATACACAAATACCCAAAAATCACATGCTGAATTTTCAGCTGTACAGAAGCCATAATTTCACCTTCTGAAAGTGCTCAATAAATTCCAATAAAAATATCCTGGCGTTCTTCGCGTCGATAGCTTCGAAACAAGTACCTGCACGCCCAAATCGGAGTTCCGTAGGCCAAGATATAAATTCCACAACACGGGCGCGCGAAAACATACAACCACATAACTGTAAAATCTTGTACAGTTAAAGAAGGAAAATGTATACCTCCGGGAAGATCTCAGGAAATTCCAAAAAAAATACCACGATGATCCCTGTGTCGAGTAGATGAAAAAAGTCTATAAGCACGTCCTGATCCGAGATTTGTCCACGAAGTTCTCCCCAAAAGAAGCTGCTGCCCTCTCCAAAAACTCACAGCAAGAAGGGTCCCAATGAGCACGAGAAAACACCTCGAAAAACGCGAAATCTGAAATGACACGGGCGCAGGGGGATTTTCAGGCGGCTATAGTGTTGGGCCTGGCCCAACACTGTGTGCGCCCGAAATCTTCCCGTGCGGCCACGTAGCCCAGCAAACAGGCGGCAGCGGGCGGAGCTACTCAGCGGCGGCCACGTCGCGCGCCTCCCCGCCCGACACGCGTCCCGCACAGCGAACAGCTGTGCGGTGCGCGCGAGCTGCCGACACGTGCCCCTCCCCGCGGTCAAAGCGGGTAGGTGGCGCCCGCCAGTGGCAGGGCGACACGTGGCCCTGCCACTGTCGCGGTCACACGTGCGGGCAGGGCGCCGCCCTGGCCGCCTGCCACGCACGCGCCCCGAGGTGCCCGTCCGCCGTTCCGTGCGCCGCGCCTCGTGAGCCCGCGAATAGAGTGACGACACGTGTCCCGTGCACCTGGTCCACGCACCAAATTTAGGTTCCGTGGACCACGCCGCGTGCACCGACCAACCGCGGGATGCCACGTGTCCCCCCGCCCCGGTCCATGCACCGCCGCGCAAAATCAGTAGACCGCGCCTCACGGGCCCGCCAATCAGGCGGCGCCACGTGTCATGCGCCGGGTCCGTGCACCCAGCCGCGGCACTCTGTGGACCGCGCGCTGCGGACCGGCCAATCATGGGCTGCCACGTGGCAGCCGGCGGTCCACGGCCCCTCCCATGCACCGAAATTCAACGAAAACTTCCGGGAGTCCTTTTTGGGCATCCGGACTCAGAATTTAACAAGCAAATAGCCGTTTTCAAGCGTTTTTCCGCGCTGAATCCATTTCCAACCTCTGTTTGGCCAAAAACTCTTTTCAAAATTTCGGCAAACACAGCCGAAGGCCAACACAGCTGTACATATCTCACAGGGTGTAGCACTCGAGAAATTCAAGTATGGTTGCGAGCGAGGAAGCAGATCTAAACCTTAGTGACTTGCATACTGGTGCGCGTATTGCACAGTTTACGGAGCACTATGTCTGCCTTTCGGATCCGAGTCTGATCTCGAAAATCTGAAATCACTAGTGCGACCGTCTCGTCGAATCGATTGAAAATGATATAAACTAATTGTCGATCCGACGGTCGGATTGTTCAGAAATCAGTAAAGAAGCTTGTGGGACCCACGACTTAAGTCGTGAATAGTAACCTCCTGATTTAATTCCCCACCGGGCGAACGTTAGCCGATTCACTGTCTGGAGTCCGAATCTAGCAATTCGGGTAGTCGATTTGAATGGCACCGCCATTCTGAGCACAATGGCACTGACGGAATTCGCGTTTAGCGATCCGGGTGCATCGAAGTGCGTGCGTCATACTGCAACTTACAGAACTTTATGGCCCGAGATTTTATTCGAGCGCTGAATCAAACAAACAAATACGCTACTTGATAGGTCTCGACGAGCCGGACGTCGTGGCGAAGTCGGTTTCGCATTTTGACGAACCATTCATCTCGAAATGCGTGAAATACGTCGAAAAAGGGGGTATTTTTGTAAAAAGCCCAACATTTTATGTGTCAAATGCAATGAGGTTACTTGGAGAGGGACCTCTAGGCATAAAAGACCTACAGCTTTGGACTGAATAGTAATAAACAAGGTATAGAGGGACCTAAATGCAAAGAAAGTGGAAAAATGCAAAAAATGGTTTTGGTTTCTTGTGTCGTGTGTTGGGGGCGGTTGCAACCGCTTGTCCACGTTCCTCACCACCTCTGCCACGACGCCCACTTCCAGAACCGCCCTCCCTGCGGTTGGGTGGCTCGTAGTAAGGAGAGGAGGCCGGTTATAACAAAGGGAAGTGGACGTTGGAGGAGAAGGAGGGATCACACAGAGTTTCTTGCACCCAATTCCCATCAAAGCTTTCTCCTACTTCCTCTGCACCTTCCCCGTGGCCGCGCGACGCTGGGAGGAGCGAAACGGGCATCAACCCATTCTCCCCAACTCCGGCGAGGTAAGCCCTCTTTATTCTTGGAGTTTTAGAAGTCAAGACCTTTGGAAGTGGGCTTTGTAGGTTCTAAGGATGCTCCACGCACAGCCCCGAAAATGGGAAGCCACCGGTTGGTCGGCGGCCGAGTTACACAGCCGAGAGCTCCGCCTCGAGCTATCTTTGCTCCCGGCAACGTTTAATGAAAAGTAAAATGATGGGTTGGGACTGTAGGACCAATAGGTCATCTCTGCAAAGTTTGGGGGTTTTTGGTTGAGTAACGACGCCGCAGTTCAAAACCCTAGTTTCGGGTATTTCCACCTCCGGCCGAGCTTGGTGCTCCGGCGCCGGCGGGCCTCCCCACCTCCGGCCAAGTGGTCGAGGAGCTTCCTGGGGGTGAGAGGAGTCCACCCATGTATTTGCATGGCACCCATGCAGCTTGGTTGAGGCGCGGCCATGATGGGGTTGAGGTGGGTTCGGGGCGCGGTCGCCGGCGTTCCGGTCGTCCCCGGCGGCCGGGGAGGGGACGAGAAGCATCCTGGGATCGAGTATATCGTATCCATACCCTTGCATGGATACCATGAAGCGTCGGTGGAAATCCGCCATTAGAGGCGAAGAAGCTCCAAACCGAGCTTGCTCCGCCGCCATCCCCACCGCGTCCCCACCGCCGGGAATTGTTCCAGATTTGATGGTAGAGATGAAAAACACCTTATGGTGCAGTCGCTGGAGGCCCAGAGACCAGAGATGGAAAAATCTTCATCTCGGGTCTAGGGTGGTCGTCTTCTTCACTAGCTCTACCTTTGCCCGCGGCTAACCTGGGGAGCAAGCTTGAATCCAAGTTGATGGGGATGATCCGTTACCTTATTAGATCATTTCCTTCCAACTTGGAAGAGTGTTGGTGCAGTATTGGCCGAGAACAAGCTCGGGCTTGGGTTCATGCTTAAAAGAAAATTGGTGCACATAGGGTGTTTGATGAAATGCCTGAGAGAGGTTCTGTTTGGATTTAGGCTTTGAACAGAATATGAAAGTTGCTCAAAAATGTCTCCTGAGCTTGATGCTCACTTCAGATCAAGTTAGATCTGGGTAGACTGAGGTTTGGTGCATTGTATGCGTTGTTAGTGGACTAGGTGTGGATCTGGTTGATCCAGCAACTGCTGGGCTGCAAATGAAGCAAGCCCCAGGCTTTTTAGGTTGCTGTGAGCTTGACCCTAAAGCAGATTTTGATTTGGATTATTAAAGGTGAGTTATAGGTTAACCAACCCTTAAAAGAATAGTTTAGCCCAAACACTGTTCCGGGCGGTTTGCGAGGCCGCGACAGTGAGCTCCTGGCTAATTTGGGGTCACTGGACGCGATGGCTCGCGTCAGATCTCGGTTCGTTGAGCCGAAGAAAAAAAAATGCATTTAAGCTATGTTGGAGAGGTGTTTCATGGCCTGAAGTTGTCCTCGGGTACCGTGCTGCTGCAACTGGGTGGGCACGGTGTTCAGCGGGTCGAGTGTCACTTACTGGAAGTGCCGGTTCGTAAAAATATTATCCCAGTTAAGAGAACGAGCAAAAAAAAAACGACTCTTATTTCATTGTAAAAGTGCGATTGGGTAAGACTCTAGGGGGTCTAACTGCAATGGTAGCCTCATGGGCTGTTTTGGGCTGTACGCCCATGATCTCTAAACCTTCGTGGGGGCCCAATGGCTTTTCGTTGAGCGGAAATCGGATTTCGGAAGTGCCGGCAAAACCCCGGGACTACGGCGAAGGTTGCCGTGTAGCTTGCACACACAGTGCAGTTAGTAGGGATGAATACGAGGGAGAGAGTCTATTATTGACTGGATTTATTATTCAGGTACTAGCAGTCAGTCGCTAGCCGGTGAGACTCCCAGCGGATTCCGGGATCGCTTGTGTTGAGGTGGGTTTACGGTCGAGGCTGAGTATTATGTGGTAATCCGAAAAGGACTTTTCATTATTAATCGGTACTAAACGTTGATGGTTTCTATGATGTACTACCTTACCCCGTGACATGGTGACATGGTTACTTGGATACTTGTTTACTTGGTTATCTGGTTACTTATGCTCGAGTTGCGACACGCGCACCCGCGGTTTGGCCACCGCAAAGGGTGCTCTTTTCCGGAAAAGGCGGTCTTTGACCCGTGTTACCCCACGAGGTGACGGTAGTGGGGGCCCCTGACCGCAGGGGGGTCCTGAGGCAGCGAGGTGCGAGCAGTGGGACTACCGGGATTGGATCCCGATGTAGTCAGGTGTGGGACTGCCGGGATTGGATCCCGATGTAGTCAGGTGTGGGACTGCCGGGATTGGATCCCGATGTAGTCAGGTGTGGGACTGCCCGGGATGGATTCCCGATGTATCAGGTGTGAGACAGCCGGGATTGGATCCCGACGCGGTCAGGTGTTACAGGTGTTACCGGGGGTTACAGGTGTTACAGGTGGTACAGGTGGTTGCGAGTTACCATTACGAGTAGAGCAGTTGTTCCGGCTAGCCTTACTTTGTGGCTTGGTATTACTTTACTGCTTTAGTACTATTTTGATGATAGTGTCGCTCGACTACCCACTCTGTGACAGGTACCTCCAGGGGGTAGAGGTAGGCGACGGTGAGGCCGCGTTGGTAGCAGTCGGTCTGAGGGAGCCCTAGTATGCTGTTTCATTTACCTTCTCTGCATTTCATTCAGAACTGTAGGTTATTGTGTGGTTCTCGATACCCTTGTGGGGTCGTGTGGATGTTGAATCCTTTCTTTCTACTTATGCACTACTATTTCCGTTATTGTTCCCGTTTGACCGCTTTCAAAGCAACATTGACTAGAAAAGAAAAGAACTTCGAAACTATTTTAAAAATCTGGGTCGTGTGGACCTGTTTTCCAAAACCTGTGGATTTATGGCATCTTTTCAAACTGTCTTCAAAACCTTGGGTCGTGTGGACCTGCTTTCAAAACTGTGAGGTTATCCTTCAACTTGATTGGCCACGGGTATTGTTTAGCCTTCATGCACCGTACTACTTCGAACTGTTGTGATTAAATGGGAAAAATGATTGCTCATAATCGGCTATCGTAGCAGCCGCGACGCCGTGCATATACAGAGGAGACTCTGCCCGATTTTCGAGTAAATCTGTATATGTGGCGGGTCTGGGCACGCGCCGGGGAAGGAGGTTTTTAAACAATCTAAACAAAAAAAATTAGTACGCACTTTGCGCGTACTTTGAAGTATCGTTTCCGCTAAAATAAAACCCCCGGGGCGTGACAGATTAAGATGGTATCAGACCTTTGTTTTAATCACAACAGTGACGACCCAACATCCACTGAGATATCACACTTAACTACGAATAAATGAAATGTGTGGGACGTAAGGTTGTAGGACGTGAGTGAACGTGGGGGAAAGGGGAATTTGTGTGATTTATTTACGCACGGTTTCTTTAGTATGCTGGGACTAATATGTTTCCTTGGTGTGCACAGATAGAAACCATGGATTTTGCGGCAGAGGCGAACCGCGTACTACGCAACCAGCTGCGAGACGTGGCTGTGAAATTGCTAACTCTTGCAGAGCAGGTGGGCATACTGACCCAAGAGCTCGAGAGTGTCGACCGCGCCCAGCACGGCACCGGTGGTGTTAACCCCCGTGGGGCACCCCCGACTGGCGTTTCCACCTTTCAGGGAGCGGTCAATTTGGCCGTGCGCGCGGAGCTAGAGCGCACACGACGAACACACCCCCTACCCCGGGCCGACAGGGGGCCCCTACCAGTGCGGCAGAGCGACCAAGCGCCAGAGGAACAGGTCGAAACCCGGGCAGGCAATGAGAGAGGGACCTACACCACCGACCCCGTGCGTCATTTGTGACGGTGCGCATCCCATGATGGAGTGCCCTTGGCGGAATGAGCATTGCTTCCGGTGTGGCAGGCCGGGCCACACACGTTACGAGTGTCCCCGGAGGCCAGGTGTCACCAGACCCCCGGCACCGAGACCCATTGACCCACGCCTGACGGACTCTTCCGATACCGAGACCCCACCCCGCCACGTCGAACGTAGCTGGCCCGAAGGTTGTGGACGGACCTCCCAGCCACCCCGGGAGCAGTGATGCAGAATCCTAGGACAGGTATATATATATATTTTTTTTTTATTCCCTTTACGGTTTTCCTTTGGTTAGGCATCGGTTCCCATCTTCCGTATCTGTCTTTTTTCTCCTCCGCGTACGGTACGGTTGTGTCAGGGGGGGGAAAAGGTTATATAGGATAGGAGTGGGGTACTCCCTAGTCCGCCTGAGGAGTTGCGAACGCTAGATAGGAATCCCTTACAAGTGTCGAGGAGAGAACCCTACCTAGTTGTTGGTCTGTTCAAAACCCCGGAGGAGGAACTTCGCGGGAGTAACCACTACCACGACTGCAGCAGGCAAAGTGTCACCAACCCCGACGGCGACACCAGAAGCGGTGTTTTGAATTCTCGAAGGATTACGACCTAACGACCCAGTATCACCCCGGGAAAGCAAACGTGGTAGCGGACGTTTTGAGCAGGAAGGGGCGATTGTGGGAAGAATCGGTAGGTGCGAGGGCTAAACAGAGCAACTTGATCGTGAAATTTTCACGACTAGGGTTGGAAGCAGTGCCAACAGGCACGGTTGCGCCAACTTCTAACTCTGGTGATCAAACCAACAATGTTAGAAGGGATTCGAGAGGAGTGTAACGCAATTTGTAGCTCGTTGCCTGGGGGGGGGGGGGGGGGGGGGAGTCAACAAATAGGGGCCGAACGTCAACGCCCGGCGGGAGAAACTGCAATCCCTCCTAGTGCCAGAGAGAAACGAGCGGATCAGGAGGGGCGCAAAGCCTTTTGGGAGAGCAAGTCAGGCATGCTTGAGTAATTCCCCACTTATTGGATTCATGGTGTATTTAAGTTTCGGGGACGAAACTTCTTTTAAGGGTGAGTGATGTAGCACTCGAGAAATTCAAGTATGGTTGCGAGCGAGGAAGCAGATCTAAACCTTAGTGACTTGCATACTGGTGCGCGTATTGCACAGTTTACGGAGCACTATGTCTGCCTTTCGTATCCGAGTCTGATCTCGAAAATCTGAAATCACTAGTGCGACCGTCTCGTCGAATCGATTGAAAATGATATAAACTAATTGTCGATCCGACGGTCGGATTGTTCAGAAATCAGTAAAGAAGCTTGTGGGACCCACGACTTAAGTCGTGAATAGTAACCTCCTGATTTAATTCCCCACCGGGCGAACGTTAGCCGATTCACTGTCTGGAGTCCGAATCTAGCAATTCGGGTAGTCGATTTGAATGGCACCGCCATTCTGAGCACAATGGCACTGACGGAATTCGCGTTTAGCGATCCGGTGCAGCGAAGTGTGCGTGCGTCATACTGCAACTTACAAAACTTTATGGCCCGAGATTTTATTCGAGCGCTGAATCAAAAACAAATAAATACGCTACTTGATAGGTCTCGACGAGCCGGACGTCGTGGCGAAGTCGGTTTCGCATTTTGACGAACCATTCGTCTCGAAATGCGTGAAATACGTCGAAAAAGGGGGTATTTTTGTAAAAAGCCCAACATTTTATGTGTCAAATGCAATGAGGTTACTTGGAGAGGGACCTCTAGGCATAAAAGACCTACAGCTTTGGACTGAATAGTAATAAACAAGGTATAGAGGGACCTAAATGCAAAGAAAGTGGAAAAATGCAAAAATGGTTTTGGTTTCTTGTGTCGTGTGTTGGGGGCGGTTGCAACCGCTTGTCCACGTTCCTCACCACCTCTGCCACGACGCCCACTTCCAGAACCGCCCTCCCTGCGGTTGGGTGGCTCGTAGTAAGGAGAGGAGGCCGGTTATAACAAAGGAAGTGGACGTTGGAGGAGAAGGGGGGATCACACAGAGTTTCTTGCACCCAATTCCCATCAAAGCTTTCTCCTACTTCCTCTGCACCTTCCCCGTGGCCGCGCGACGCTGGGAGGAGCGAAACGGGCATCAACCCATTCTCCCCAACTCCGGCGAGGTAAGCCCTCTTTATTCTTGGAGTTTTAGAAGTCAAGACCTTTGGAAGTGGGCTTTGTAGGTTCTAAGGATGCTCCACGCACAGCCCCGAAAATGGGAAGCCACCGGTTGGTCGGCGGCCGAGTTACACAGCCGAGAGCTCCGCCTCGAGCTATCTTTGCTCCCGGCAACGTTTTAATGAAAGTAAAATGATGGGTTGGGACTGTAGGACCAATAGGTCATCTCTGCAAAGTTTGGGGGTTTTGGTTGAGTAACGACGCCGCAGTTCAAAACCCTAGTTTCGGGTATTTCCACCTCCGGCCGAGCTTGGTGCTCCGGCGCCGGCGGGCCTCCCCACCTCCGCCAAGTGGTCGAGGAGCTTCCTGGGGGTGAGAGGAGTCCACCCATGTATTTGCATGGCACCCATGCAGCTTGGTTGAGGCGCGGCCATGATGGGTTGAGGTGGGTTCGGGGCGCGGTCGCCGGCGTTCCGGTCGTCCCCGGCGGCCGGGGAGGGGACGAGAAGCTTCCTGGGATCGAGTATATCGTATCCATACCCTTGCATGGATACCATGAAGCGTCGGTGGAAATCCGCCATTAGAGGCGAAGAAGCTCCAAACCGAGCTTGCTCCGCCGCCATCCCCACCGCGTCCCCACCGCCGGGAATTGTTCCAGATTTGATGGTAGAGATGAAAAACACCTTATGGTGCAGTCGCTGGAGGCCCAGAGACCAGAGATGGAAAAATCTTCATCTCGGGTCTAGGGTGGTCGTCTTCTTCACTAGCTCTACCTTTGCCCGCGGCTAACCTGGGGAGCAAGCTTGAATCCAAGTTGATGGGGATGATCCGTTACCTTATTAGATCATTTCCTTCCAACTTGGAAGAGTGTTGGTGCAGTATTGGCCGAGAACAAGCTCGGGCTTGGGTTCATGCTTAAAGAAAATTGGTGCACATAGGGTGTTTGATGAAATGCCTGAGAGAGGTTCTGTTGGATTTAGGCTTTGAACAGAATATGAAAGTTGCTCAAAAATGTCTCCTGAGCTTGATGCTCACTTCAGATCAAGTTAGATCTGGGTAGACTGAGGTTTGGTGCATTGTATGCGTTGTTAGTGGACTAGGTGTGGATCTGGTTGATCCAGCAACTGCTGGGCTGCAAATGAAGCAAGCCCCAGGCTTTTTAGGTTGCTGTGAGCTTGACCCTAAAGCAGATTTTGATTTGGATTATTAAAGGTGAAGTTATAGGTTAACCAACCCTTAAAAGAATAGTTTAGCCCAAACACTGTTCCGGGCGGTTTGCGAGGCCGCGACAGTGAGCTCCTGGCTAATTTGGGGTCACTGGACGCGATGCTCGCGTCAGATCTCGGTTTCGTTGAGCCGAAGAAAAAAAATGCATTTAAGCTATGTTGGAGAGGTGTTTCATGGCCCGAAGTTTTCCTCGGTACCGTGCTGCTGCAAATGGGTGGGCACGGTGTTCAGCGGGTCGAGTGTCACTTACTGGAAGTGACGGTTCGTAAAAATATTATCCCAGTTAAGAGAAACGAGCAAAAAAAAACGACTCTTATTTCATTGTAAAAGTGCGATTGGGTTAAGACTCTAGGGGTCTAACTGCAATTGTAGCCTCATGGGCTGTTTTGGGTGTACGCCCATGATCTCTAAACCCTTCGTGGGAGGCCCAATGGCTTTCGTTGAGCGGAAATCGGATTTCCGAAAGTGCCGGCAAACCCCGGGACTACGGCGAAGGTTGCCGTGTAGCTTGCACACACAGTGAGTTAGTAGGGATGAATACGAGGGAGAGAGTCTATTATTGACTTGGATTTATTATTCAGGTACTAGCAGTCAGTCGCTAGCCGTGAGACTCCCAGCGGATTCCGGATCGCTTGTGTTGAGGTGGGTTTACGGTCGAGGCTGAGTATTATGTTGGTAATCCGAAAAGGACTTTTCATTAATAATCGGTACTAACGTTGATGGTTTCTATGATGTACTACCTTACCCCGTGACATGGTGACATGGTTACTTGGATACTGGTTACTTGGTTACTGGTTACTTATGCTCGAGTTGCGACACGCGCACCCGCGGTTTGGCCACCGCAAAGGGTGCTCTTTTCCGGAAAGGCGGTCTTTGACCCGTGTTACCCCACGAGGTGACGTAGTGGGGGCCCCTGACCGCAGGGGGTCTGAGGCAGCGAGGTGCGAGCAGTGGGACTACCGGATTGGATCCCGATGTAGTCAGGTGTGGGACTGCCGGGATTGGATCCCGATGTAGTCAGGTGTGGGACTGCCGGGATTGGATCCCGATGTAGTCAGGTTGTGGACTGCCGGGATTGGATCCCGATGTAGTCAGGTGTGAGACCGCCGGGATTGGATCCCGACGCGGTCAGTGTTACAGGTGTTACCGGGTTTACAGGTGTTACAGGTGGTACAGGTGGTTGCGAGTTACCATTACGAGTAGAGCAGTTTGTTCCGGCTAGCCTTACTTTGTGGCTTGGTATTACTTTACTGCTTTAGTACTATTTTGATGATAGTGTCGCTGACTACCCACTCTGTGACAGGTACCTCCAGGGGTAGAGGTAGGCGACGGTGAGCCGAGTTGGTAGCAGTCGGTCTGAGGGAGCCCTAGTATGCTGTTTCATTTACCTTCTCTGCATTTCATTCAGAACTGTAGGTGTTGTGTGGTTCTCGATACCCTTGTGGGGTCGTGTGGATGTTGAATCCTTTCTTTCTACTTATGCACTACTATTTCCGTTATTGTTCCCGTTTGGCCGCTTTCAAAGCAACATGACTAGAAAAGAAAAGAACTTCGAAAACTATTTTTAAAAATCTGGGTCGTGTGGACCTGTTTTCCCAAAACCTGTGGATTATGCATCTTTTCAAACTGTCTTCAAAACCTTGGGTCGTGTGACCTCTTTTCAAAACTGTGAGGTTTATCCTTTCAACTTGATTGGCCACGGTATTGTTTAGCCTTCATGCACCGTACACTACTTCGAACTTTTGTGATTAAATGGGAAAAATGATTGCTCATAATCGGCTATCGTACAGCCGCGACGCCGTGCATATACGAGGAGACTCTGCCCGATTTTCGAGTAATCTGTATATGTGGCGGTCTGGGCACGCGCCGGGAAGGAGGTTTTTAAACAATCTAAACAAAAGAAATTAGTACGCACTTTGCGCGTACTTTGAAGTATCGTTTCCGCTAAAATAAAACCCCCGGGGCGTGACACAGGTCCATCTGTAGCATCCCCTGATGCACAATGGGCCAGACACACCAGCAATAGGTGTTCTAAACAATTGATTCACCAAAAAAAGCTGTGCATGGAATCTGGGCCACCACATCCTCCCCCACTAAAAGGGAAGTTTCGTCCCGAAACCAGAAACAAACAGGCAAACCTCAACCAGAAGTCTCGAACAGGAAAAGGATAGGTATCACGCATCACCGTCTCCAGCTCCCAAGTAGCCTCCCGCTCCTCGTGATTGCTCCACAAAACCTTCACATAAGGGAATGGCCCGGTTGCGCAATTCTCTCACCTCTCGAGCGAGAATTCGCAACGGGCGCTCATCGTAGCCAAGATCCTCTCCGATCTCCAAAGAAGTGAAGTCGATCACGTGCGAGGGGTCAAAAACATATCTCCTCAAAGCTGAGACGTGGAAGACGTCATAACTCCGGCCAGGCGAGGTGGAAGTGCACTCTATAAGCCACAGGGCCAATCCTCTCAAGTACCTCAAAGGGTCCAATAAAGCGGGGACTGAGCTTCCCCCGAACTCCGAATCTCCTGACCCCTTTCGAAGGCGAGACCTTCAAAAAGACTGATCACAATCTGAAACTCTAGGTCTCGCCGCCGAGTATCAGCGTAGCTCCTCTGCGACTCTAGGCTATCTCAGGATGTCGGCGAACCAATGTACTTTCTCTTCTGCCTCCAGCAGTAAATCCGATCCCAAAGTCCTCCTCTACCCACGTCACTCCAATACAGGGTGACCGACACTTGCGTCCATACAACGCCTCAAACGGAGCCATCGGATGCTCGCTTGATAGCTGTTGTTGTACGCAAACTCACCAATGCAAGTGCCGCACCACCCTCACTCCAAAATCCATAACGCACGCTCTCAACATGTCCTCAAGTCTGTATGGGTGCGCTCAGACTGTCCATCGGTCGTGGGTGGAATGCTGTGCTAAATCGGAGCTGGGTCCCCAAGGCTAACTGAATACGTCCCCCAGAAGTGTGATACGAACCTCGGGTCCCTATCTGATACAATCCGAGCGGTCCGTGCAGCCTCACCACCTCAGCCAAATATAACTGCGCAAGTCGCTCCAACGGCCAAGTCATCTGAACAGGCAAAAAGTGTGCAGACTTGGTGAGTCTATCCACGATAACCCAAACCGCA
>CM055072.1:28196745-28228595 GCA_029204045.2 Tillandsia leiboldiana
AAACCTCGAAAAACGCGAAATCCTAAATGACACGGGCGCAGGGGGATTTTCAGGCGGCTATATGTTGGGCCGGCCACGTCGCGCGCCTCCCCGCACGACACGGTCCCGCACAGCGAACAGTGTGGCGGTGCGCGCGAGCTGCGACACGTGCCCCTCCCCGCGGTCAAAGCGGGTAGGTGGCGCCCGCCAAGTGGAAGGGGCGGACACGTGGCCACTGCCACTGTCGCGGTCACACGTGCGGGCAGGGCGCCGCCTGGCCGCCTGCCCAGCACGCGCCCCGAGGTGCCCGTCCGCCGTTCGGCGCCGCGCCTCGTGAGCCCTGCGAATAGAGTGACGAAACGTGTCCCGTGCACCTGGTCCACGCACCAAATTTAGGTTACGTGGACAAGCCGCGTGCACCGACCAACCGCGCGATGCCAAGTGTCCCACGCCCCGGTCCATGCACCGCGCGCAAAATCAGTAGAACGCGCCTCACGGGGCCCGCCAATCAGGCGGAGCCACGTGTCATGCGCCGGGGTCCGTGCACCCGCCGCGGGCACTCTGTGGGACCGCGCGCTGCGGACCGGCCACTCATGGGCTGCCACGTGGCAGCCGGCGGTCCACGGCCCCTCCCATGCACCGAAATTCAACGAAAAACTTCCGGGAGGCTTTTTGGGCAGCCGGACTCAGAAATTGTAACAAGCAACTAGCCTTTTCAAGCGTTGTTTGTCCGCGCTGAATCCATTCCAACCTCGGTTTGGCCAAAAACTCTTTTCAAAATTTCGGCAAACACAGCCGAAGGCCAACAACCGCTTGGACATATCTCCAGGGTGTGTAGCACTCGAGAAATTCAAGTATGGTTGCGAGCGAGGAAGCAGATCTAAACATTAGTGACTTGCATACTGTGCGCGTATTGCACAGTTTACGGAGCACTATGTCTGCCTTTCGGATCCGAGTCTGATCTCGAAATCTGAAATCACTAGTGCGACCGTCTCGTCGAATCGATTGAAAATGATATAAACTAATTGTCGATCCGACGTCGGATTGTTCAGAAATCAGTAAAGAGCTTGTGGGACCCACGACTTAGTCGTGAATAGTAAACTCCTGATTTAATTCCCCACCGGCGCGAACGTTAGCCGATTCACTGTCTGGAGTCCGAATCTAGCAATTCGGGTAGTCGATTTGAATGGCACCGCCATTCTGAGCACAATGGCACTGACGGAATTCGCGTTTAGCGATCCGGGTGCATCGAAGTGCGTGCGTCATACTGCAACTTACAGAACTTTATGGCCCGAGATTTTATTCGAGCGCTGAATCAAACAAACAAATACGCTACTTGATAGGTCTCGACGAGCGGACGTCGTGGCGAAGTCGGTTTCGCATTTTGACGAACCATTCATCTCGAAATGCGTGAAATACGTCGAAAAAGGGGGTATTTTTGTAAAAAGCCCAACATTTTTATGTGTCAAATGCAATGAGGTTACTTGGAGAGGGACTCTAGGCATAAAAGACCTACAGCTTTGGACTGAATAGTAATAAACAAGGTATAGAGGGACCTAAATGCAAAGAAAGTGGAAAAATGCAAAAAATGGTTTTGGTTTCTTGTGTCGTGTGTTGGGGGCGGTTGCAACCGCTTGTCCACGTTCCTCACCACCTCTGGCCACGACGCCCACTTCCAGGAACCGCCCTCCCTGCGGTTGGGTGGCTCGTAGTAAGGAGAGGAGGCCGGTTATAACAAAGGGAAGTGGACGTTGGAGGAGAAGGAGGGATCACACAGAGTTTCTTGCACCCAATTCCCATCAAAGCTTTCTCCTACTTCCTCTGCACCTTCCCCGTGGCGCGCGACGCTGGGAGGAGCGAAACGGGCATCAACCCATTCTCCCCAACTCCGGCGAGGTAAGCCCTCTTTATTCTTGGAGTTTTAGAAGTCAAGACCTTTGGAAGTGGGCTTTGTAGGTTCTAAGGATGCTCCACGCACAGCCCCGAAAATGGGAAGCCACGGTTGGTCGGCGGCACGAGTTACCAGCGAGAGCTCCGCCTCGAGCTATCTTTGCTCCCGGCAAACGTTTAATGAAAAGTAAAAGATTGGGTTGGGACTGTAGGACCAATAGGTCATCTCTGCAAAGTTTGGGGGGTTTTTGGTTGAGTAACGCGCCGCAGTTCAAAACCCTAGTTTCGGGTATTTCCACCTCCGGCCGAGCTTGGTGCTCCGGCGCCGGCGGGCCTCCCCACCCTCCGGCCAAGTGGTCGAGGAGCTTCCCTGGGGGTGAGAGGAGTCCACCCATGTATTGCTGGCACCCATGCCGCTTGGTTGAGGCGCGGCCATGATGGGGTTGAGGTGGGTTCGGGGCGCGGTCGCCGGCGTTCCGGTCGTCCCCGGTCGGCCGGTGGACGGGGACGAGAAGCATCCTGGGATCGAGTATATCGTATCCATACCCTTGCATGGATACCATGAAGCGTCGGTGGAAATCCGCCATTAGAGGCGAAGAAGCTCCAAACCGAGCTTGCTCCGCCGCCCTCCCCACCGCGTCCCCACCGCCGGGAATTGTTCCAGATTTGATGGTAGAGATGAAAAACACCTTATGGTGCAGTCGCTGGAGGCCCAGAGACCAGAGATGGAAAAATCTTCATCCGGGTCTAGGGTGGTCGTCTTCTTCACTAGCTCTACCTTTGCCCGCGGCTAACCTGGGGAGCAAGCTTGAATCCAAGTTGATGGGGATGATCCGTTACCTTATTAGATCATTTCCTTCCAACTTGGAAGAGTGTTGGTGCAGTATTGGCCGAGAACAAGCTCGGGCTTGGGTTCATGCTTAAAAGAAAATTGGTGCACATAGGGTGTTTGATGAAATGCCTGAGAGAGGTTCTGTTTGGATTTAGGCTTTGAACAGAATATGAAAGTTGCTCAAAAATGTCTCCTGAGCTTGATGCTCACTTCAGATCAAGTTAGATCTGGGTAGACTGAGGTTTGGTGCATTGTATGCGTTGTTAGTGGACTAGGTGTGGATCTGGTTGATCCAGCAACTGCTGGGCTGCAAATGAAGCAAGCCCCAGGCTTTTTAGGTTGCTGTGAGCTTGACCCTAAAGCAGATTTTGATTTGGATTATTAAAGGTGAAGTTATAGGTTAACCAACCCTTAAAAGAATAGTTTAGCCCAAACACTGTTCCGGGCGGTTTGCGAGGCCGCGACAGTGAGCTCCTGGCTAATTTGGGGTCACTGGACGCGATGCTCGCGTCAGATCTCGGTTTCGTTGAGCCGAAGAAAAAAAATGCATTTAAGCTATGTTGGAGAGGTGTTTCATGGCCTGAAGTTTTCCCTCGGGTACCGTGCTGCTGCAAATGGGTGGGCACGGTGTTCAGCGGGGTCGAGTGTCACTTACTGGAAGTGACGGTTCGTAAAAATATTATCCCAGTTAAGAGAACGAGCAAAAAAAAAACGACTCTTATTTCATTGTAAAAGTGCGATTGGGTAAGACTCTAGGGGTCTAACTGCAATTGTAGCCTCATGGGCTGTTTTGGGCTGTACGCCCATGATCTCTAAACCCTTCGTGGGAGGCCCAATGGCTTTCGTTGAGCGGAAATCGGATTTCCGGAAAGTGCCGGCAAAACCCCGGGACTACGGCGAAGGTTGCCGTGTAGCTTGCACACACAGTGAGTTAGTAGGGATGAATACGAGGGAGAGAGTCTATTATTGACTTGGATTTATTATTCAGGTACTAGCAGTCAGTCGCTAGCCGGTGAGACTCCCAGCGGATTCCGGGATCGCTTGTGTTGAGTGGGTTTACGGTCGAGGCTGAGTATTATGTTGGTAATCCGAAAAGGACTTTTCATTATTAATCGGTACTAACGTTGATGGTTTCTATGATGTACTACCTTACCCCGTGACATGGTGACATGGTTACTTGGATACTTGGTTACTTGGTTACTGGTTACTTATGCTCGAGTTGCGACACGCGCACCCGCGGTTTGGCCACCGCAAAGGGTGCTCTTTTCCGGAAAGGCGGTCTTTGACCCGTGTTACCCCACGAGGGTGACGTAGTGGGGGGCCCCTGACCGCAGGGGGGTCTGAGGCAGCGAGGTGCGAGCAGTGGGACTACCGGGATTGGATCCCGATGTAGTCAGGTGTGGGACTGCCGGGATTGGATCCCGATGTAGTCAGGTGTGGGACTGCCGGGATTGGATCCCGATGTAGTCAGGTGTGGGACTGCCGGGATTGGATCCCGATGTAGTCAGGTGTGAGACCGCCGGGATTGGATCCCGACGCGGTCCAGGTGTTACAGGTGTTACCGGGGTTACAGGTGTTACAGGTGGTACAGGTGGTTGCGAGTTACCATTACGAGTAGAGCAGTTGTTCCGGCTAGCCTTACTTTGTGGCTTGGTATTACTTTACTGCTTTAGTACTATTTTGATGATAGTGTCGCTGACTACCCACTCTGTGACAGGTACCTCCAGGGGGTAGAGGTAGGCGACGGTGAGGCCGAGTTGGTAGCAGTCGGTCTGAGGGAGCCCTAGTATGCTGTTTCATTTACCTTCTCTGCATTTCATTCAGAACTGTAGGTTATTGTGTGGTTCTCGATACCCTTGTGGGGTCGTGTGGATGTTGAATCCTGTCTTTCTACTTATGCACTACTATTTCCGTTATTGTTCCCGTTTGACCGCTTTCAAAGCAACATGACTAGAAAAGAAAAGAACTTCGAAAACTATTTTTAAAAATCTGGGTCGTGTGGACCTGTTTTCCAAAACCTGTGGATTTATGGCATCTTTTCAAACTGTCTTCAAAACCTTGGGTCGTGTGGACCTGCTTTCAAAACTGTGAGGTTATCCTTTCAACTTGATTGGCCACGGGTATTGTTTAGCCTTCATGCACCGTACTACTTCGAACTGTTGTGATTAAATGGGAAAAATGATTGCTCATAATCGGCTATCGTAGCAGCCGCGACGCCGTGCATATACAGAGGAGACTCTGCCCGATTTTCGAGTAAATCTGTATATGTGGCGGGTCTGGGCACGCGCCGGGGAAGGAGGGTTTTTAAACAATCTAAACAAAAAAAAATTAGTACGCACTTTGCGCGTACTTTGAAGTATCGTTTCCGCTAAAATAAAACCCCCGGGGCGTGACAGATTAAGATGGTATCAGAGCCTTTGTTTTAATCACAACAGTGACGACCCAACATCCACTGAGATATCACACTTAACTACGAATAAATGAAATGTGTGGGACGTAAGGTTGTAGGACGTGAGTGAACGTGGGGGAAAGGGGAATTTGTGTGATTTATTACGCACGGTTCTTTAGTATGCTGGGACTAATATGTTTCCTTGGTGTGCACAGATAGAAACCATGGATTTTGCGGCAGAGGCGAACCGCGTACTACGCAACCAGCTGCGAGACGTGGCTGTGAAATTGCTAACTCTTGCAGAGCAGGTGGGCATACTGACCCAAGAGCTCGAGAGTGTCGACCGCGCCCAGCACGGCACCGGTGGTGTTAACCCCCGTGGGGCACCCCCGACTGGCGTTTCCACCTTTCAGGGAGCGGTCAATTTGGCCGTGCGCGCGGAGCTAGAGCGCACACGACGAACACACCCCTACCCCGGGCCGACAGGGGGCCCCTACCAGTGCGGCAGAGCGACCAAGCGCCAGAGGAACAGGTCGAAACCCGGGCAGGCAATGAGAGAGGGACCTACACCACCGACCCCGTGCGTCATTTGTGACGGTGCGCATCCCATGATGGAGTGCCCTTGGCGGAATGAGCATTGCTTCCGGTGTGGCAGGCCGGGCCACACACGTTACGAGTGTCCCCGGAGGCCAGGTGTCACCAGACCCCCGGCACCGAGACCCATTGACCCACGCCTGACGGACTCTTCCGATACCGAGACCCCACCCCGCCACGTCGAACGTAGCTGGCCCGAAGGTTGTGGACGGACCTCCCCAGCCACCCCGGGGAGCAGTGATGCAGAATCCTAGGACAGGTATATATATATATTTTTTTTTTATTCCCTTTACGGTTTTCCTTTGGTTAGGCATCGGTTCCCATCTTCCGTATCTGTCTTTTCTTCCTCCGCGTACGGTACGGTTGTGTCAGGGGGGGGAAAAGGGTTATATAGGATAGGAGTGGGGTACTCCCCTAGTCCGCCTGAGGAGTTGCGAACGCTAGATAGGAATCCCTTACAAGTGTCGAGGAGAGAACCCTACCTAGTTGTTGGTCTGTTCAAAACCCCGGAGGAGGAACTTCGCGGGAGTAACCACTACCACGACTGCAGCAGGCAAAGTGTCACCAACCCCCGACGGCGACACCAGAAGCGGTGTTTTGAATTCTCGAAGGATTACGACCTAACGACCCAGTATCACCCCGGGAAAGCAAACGTGGTAGCGGACGTTTTGAGCAGGAAGGGGCGATTGTGGGAAGAATCGGTAGGTGCGAGGGCTAAACAGAGCAACTTGATCGTGAAATTTTCACGACTAGGGTTGGAAGCAGTGCCAACAGGCACGGTTGCGCAACTTCTAACTCTGGTGATCAAACCAACAATGTTAGAAGGGATTCGAGAGGAGTGTAACGCAATTTGTAGCTCGTTGCCTGGGGGGGGGGGGGGGGGGGGGGGGAGGGAGTCAACAAATAGGGGCCGAACGTCAACGCCCGGCGGGAGAAACTGCAATCCCTCCTAGTGCCAGAGAGAAACGAGCGGATCAGGAGGGGCGCAAAGCCTTTTGGGAGAGCAAGTCAGGCATGCTTGAGTAATTCCCCACTTATTGGATTCATGGTGTATTTAAGTTTCGGGGACGAAACTTCTTTTAAGGTGTGAGTGATGTAGCACTCGAGAAATTCAAGTATGGTTGCGAGCGAGGAAGCAGATCTAAACCTTAGTGACTTGCATACTGGTGCGCGTATTGCACAGTTTACGGAGCACTATGTCTGCCTTTCGTATCCGAGTCTGATCTCGAAAATCTGAAATCACTAGTACGACCGTCTCGTCGAATCGATTGAAAATGATATAAACTAATTGTCGATCCGACGGTCGGATTGTTCAGAAATCAGTAAAGAAGCTTGTGGGACCCACGACTTAAGTCGTGAATAGTAACCTCCTGATTTAATTCCCCACCGGGCGAACGTTAGCCGATTCACTGTCTGGAGTCTGAATCTAGCAATTCGGGTAGTCGATTTGAATGGCACCGCCATTCTGAGCACAATGGCACTGACGGAATTCGCGTTTAGCGATCCGGGTGCATCGAAGTGCGTGCGTCATACTGCAACTTACAAAACTTTATGGCCCGAGATTTTATTCGAGCGCTGAATCAAACAAACAAATACGCTACTTGATAGGTCTCGACGAGCCGGACGTCGTGGCGAAGTCGGTTTCGCATTTTGACGAACCATTCGTCTCGAAATGCGTGAAATACGTCGAAAAAGGGGGTATTTTTGTAAAAAGCCCAACATTTTATGTGTCAAATGCAATGAGGTTACTTGGAGAGGGACCTCTAGGCATAAAAGACCTACAGCTTTGGACTGAATAGTAATAAACAAGGTATAGAGGGACCTAAATGCAAAGAAAGTGGAAAAATGCAAAAAATGGTTTTGGTTTCTTGTGTCGTGTGTTGGGGGCGGTTGCAACCGCTTGTCCACGTTCCTCACCACCTCTGCCACGACGCCCACTTCCAGAACCGCCCTCCCTGCGGTTGGGTGGCTCGTAGTAAGGAGAGGAGGCCGGTTATAACAAAGGGAAGTGGACGTTGGAGGAGAAGGGGGGATCACACAGAGTTTCTTGCACCCAATTCCCATCAAAGCTTTCTCCTACTTCCTCTGCACCTTCCCCGTGGCCGCGCGACGCTGGGAGGAGCGAAACGGGCATCAACCCATTCTCCCCAACTCCGGCGAGGTAAGCCCTCTTTATTCTTGGAGTTTTAGAAGTCAAGACCTTTGGAAGTGGGCTTTGTAGGTTCTAAGGATGCTCCACGCACAGCCCCGAAAATGGGAAGCCACCGGTTGGTCGGCGGCCGAGTTACACAGCCGAGAGCTCCGCCTCGAGCTATCTTTGCTCCCGGCAACGTTTAATGAAAAGTAAAATGATGGGTTGGGACTGTAGGACCAATAGGTCATCTCTGCAAAGTTTGGGGGTTTTTTGGTTGAGTAACGACGCCGCAGTTCAAAACCCTAGTTTCGGGTATTTCCACCTCCGGCCGAGCTTGGTGCTCCGGCGCCGGCGGGCCTCCCCACCTCCGGCCAAGTGGTCGAGGAGCTTCCTGGGGGTGAGAGGAGTCCACCCATGTATTTGCATGGCACCCATGCAGCTTGGTTGAGGCGCGGCCATGATGGGGTTGAGGTGGGTTCGGGGCGCGGTCGCCGGCGTTCCGGTCGTCCCCGGCGGCCGGGGAGGGGACGAGAAGCTTCCTGGGATCGAGTATATCGTATCCATACCCTTGCATGGATACCATGAAGCGTCGGTGGAAATCCGCCATTAGAGGCGAAGAAGCTCCAAACCGAGCTTGCTCCGCCGCCATCCCCACCGCGTCCCCACCGCCGGGAATTGTTCCAGATTTGATGGTAGAGATGAAAAACACCTTATGGTGCAGTCGCTGGAGGCCCAGAGACCAGAGATGGAAAAATCTTCATCTCGGGTCTAGGGTGGTCGTCTTCTTCACTAGCTCTACCTTTGCCCGCGGCTAACCTGGGGAGCAAGCTTGAATCCAAGTTGATGGGGATGATCCGTTACCTTATTAGATCATTTCCTTCCAACTTGGAAGAGTGTTGGTGCAGTATTGGCCGAGAACAAGCTCGGGCTTGGGTTCATGCTTAAAAGAAAATTGGTGCACATAGGGTGTTTGATGAAATGCCTGAGAGAGGTTCTGTTTGGATTTAGGCTTTGAACAGAATATGAAAGTTGCTCAAAAATGTCTCCTGAGCTTGATGCTCACTTCAGATCAAGTTAGATCTGGGTAGACTGAGGTTTGGTGCATTGTATGCGTTGTTAGTGGACTAGGTGTGGATCTGGTTGATCCAGCAACTGCTGGGCTGCAAATGAAGCAAGCCCCAGGCTTTTTAGGTTGCTGTGAGCTTGACCCTAAAGCAGATTTTGATTTGGATTATTAAAGGTGAAGTTATAGGTTAACCAACCCTTAAAAGAATAGTTTAGCCCAAACACTGTTCCGGGCGGTTTGCGAGGCCGCGACAGTGAGCTCCTGGCTAATTTGGGGTCACTGGACGCGATGCTCGCGTCAGATCTCGGTTTCGTTGAGCCGAAGAAAAAAAAATGCATTTAAGCTATGTTGGAGAGGTGTTTCATGGCCCGAAGTTTTCCTCGGGTACCGTGCTGCTGCAAATGGGTGGGCACGGTGTTCAGCGGGTCGAGTGTCACTTACTGGAAGTGACGGTTCGTAAAAATATTATCCCAGTTAAGAGAACGAGCAAAAAAAACGACTCTTATTTCATTGTAAAAGTGCGATTGGGTAAGACTCTAGGGGTCTAACTGCAATTGTAGCCTCATGGGCTGTTTTGGGCTGTACGCCCATGATCTCTAAACCCTTCGTGGGAGGCCCAATGGCTTTCGTTGAGCGGAAATCGGATTTCCGGAAAGTGCCGGCAAAACCCCGGGACTACGGCGAAGGTTGCCGTGTAGCTTGCACACACAGTGAGTTAGTAGGGATGAATACGAGGGAGAGAGTCTATTATTGACTTGGATTTATTATTCAGGTACTAGCAGTCAGTCGCTAGCCGGTGAGACTCCCAGCGGATTCCGGGATCGCTTGTGTTGAGGTGGGTTTACGGTCGAGGCTGAGTATTATGTTGGTAATCCGAAAAGGACTTTTCATTATTAATCGGTACTAACGTTGATGGTTTCTATGATGTACTACCTTACCCCGTGACATGGTGACATGGTTACTTGGATACTTGGTTACTTGGTTACTGGTTACTTATGCTCGAGTTGCGACACGCGCACCCGCGGTTTGGCCACCGCAAAGGGTGCTCTTTTCCGGAAAGGCGGTCTTTGACCCGTGTTACCCCACGAGGTGACGTAGTGGGGGGCCCCTGACCGCAGGGGGGTCTGAGGCAGCGAGGTGCGAGCAGTGGGACTACCGGGATTGGATCCCGATGTAGTCAGGTGTGGGACTGCCGGGATTGGATCCCGATGTAGTCAGGTGTGGGACTGCCGGGATTGGATCCCGATGTAGTCAGGTGTGGGACTGCCGGGATTGGATCCCGATGTAGTCAGGTGTGAGACCGCCGGGATTGGATCCCGACGCGGTCAGGTGTTACAGGTGTTACCGGGGTTACAGGTGTTACAGGTGGTACAGGTGGTTGCGAGTTACCATTACGAGTAGAGCAGTTGTTCCGGCTAGCCTTACTTTGTGGCTTGGTATTACTTTACTGCTTTAGTACTATTTTGATGATAGTGTCGCTGACTACCCACTCTGTGACAGGTACCTCCAGGGGGTAGAGGTAGGCGACGGTGAGGCCGAGTTGGTAGCAGTCGGTCTGAGGGAGCCCTAGTATGCTGTTTCATTTACCTTCTCTGCATTTCATTCAGAACTGTAGGTTATTGTGTGGTTCTCGATACCCTTGTGGGGTCGTGTGGATGTTGAATCCTTTCTTTCTACTTATGCACTACTATTTCCGTTATTGTTCCCGTTTGGCCGCTTTCAAAGCAACATGACTAGAAAAGAAAAGAACTTCGAAAACTATTTTTAAAAATCTGGGTCGTGTGGACCTGTTTTCCAAAACCTGTGGATTTATGGCATCTTTTCAAACTGTCTTCAAAACCTTGGGTCGTGTGGACCTGCTTTCAAAACTGTGAGGTTATCCTTTCAACTTGATTGGCCACGGGTATTGTTTAGCCTTCATGCACCGTACTACTTCGAACTGTTGTGATTAAATGGGAAAAATGATTGCTCATAATCGGCTATCGTAGCAGCCGCGACGCCGTGCATATACAGAGGAGACTCTGCCCGATTTTCGAGTAAATCTGTATATGTGGCGGGTCTGGGCACGCGCCGGGGAAGGAGGTTTTTAAACAATCTAAACAAAAAGAAATTAGTACGCACTTTGCGCGTACTTTGAAGTATCGTTTCCGCTAAAATAAAACCCCCGGGGCGTGACACAGGGTCCATCTGTAGCATCCCCTTGATGCACAATGGGCCAGACACACCAGCAATAGGTGTTCTAAACAATGGATTCACCAAAAAAAGCTGCATGGAAATCTGGGCCACCACATCCTCCCCCACTAAAAGGGAGTTTCGTCCCCGAAACAAGAAACAAACAGGCATACCTCAACCAGAAGTCTCGAACAGAAAAGGATAGGTATCACGCATCACCGTCTCCAGCTCCCAAGTAGCCTCCCGCTCCTCGTGATTGCTCCACAAAACCTTCACATAAGGTATGGCCCGGTTGCGCAATTCTCTCACCTCTCGAGCGAGAATTCGCAACGGGCGCTCATCGTAGCCAAGATCCTCTCCGATCTCCAAAGAAGTGAAGTCGATCACGTGCGAGGGGTCAAAAACATATCTCCTCAAAGCTGAGACGTGGAAGACGTCATGAACTCCGGCCAGGCGAGGTGGAAGTGCAACTCTATAAGCCACAGGGCCAATCCTCTCAAGTACCTCAAAGGGTCCAATAAAGCGGGGACTGAGCTTCCCCCGAACTCCGAATCTCCTGACCCCTTTCGAAGGCGAGACCTTCAAAAAGACATGATCACCAATCTGAAACTCTAGGTCTCGCCGCCGAGTATCAGCGTAGCTCCTCTGGCGACTCTAGGCTATCTCAGGATGTCGGCGAACCAATCTGACTTTCTCTTCTGCCTCCAGCAGTAAATCCGATCCCAAAGTCCTCCTCTTACCCACGTCACTCCAATACAGGGGTGACCGACACTTGCGTCCATACAACGCCTCAAACGGAGCCATCTGGATGCTCGCTTGATAGCTGTTGTTGTACGCAAACTCAACCAATGCTAAGTGCCGGCACCACCCTCCTCCAAAATCCATAACGCACGCTCTCAACATGTCCTCAAGGGTCTGTATGGTGCGCTCAGACTGTCCATCGGTCTGTGGGTGGAATGCTGTGCTAAATCGGAGCTGGGTCCCCAAGGCTAACTGAAGACTCCCCCAGAAGTGTGATACGAACCTCGGGTCCCTATCTGATACAATCGAGGCGGTACCGTGCAGCCTCACCACCTCAGCCAAATATAACTGCGCAAGTCGCTCCAACGGCCAAGTCATCTGAACAGGCAAAAAGTGTGCAGACTTGGTGAGTCTATCCACGATAACCCAAACCGCATCGGCCCCACTCTGCGCCCTCGGCAGTCCAGTGACGAAATCCATGGTGATGTGGTCCCACTTCCACTCGGGAATTGGAAGACTCTGTAACTTGCCAGCAGGAACACGGTGCTCTGCCTTCACTTGCTGGCAAGTTAAACAATGAGCCACGAATCTTCCAATATCCCGCTTCATTCCGGGCCACCAAAAATGTGCCTTGAGGTCCTTATACATCTTAGTACCACCAGGATGAATGGTATAAGGTGTATAATGGGCCTCCCTCAAAATCTGATCTCTGAGCTCAGTGTCCATAGGCACACACACTCGGTCCCTGTACCGCAGTACTCCCGAGCTATCCACTGCAAAATCCCCTAACTGATCAGCCTGAATCTGCGATCTAATCCGAGTCAAGTGGGGGTCCTCACTCTGTGTCTCTCTAATCCTCTCCAACAGAGTGGGCTGCAAGACCATAGACATGAGTCTAGCAGAGACCCCAGGGGATACAACCTCAATCTGTAAGCGCCTCATCTGCTCCACAAGCGATGCCTGTTGGGTGATCAACATGCTCAAGCTCTGCGCTGACCTCCTACTCAAAGCATCTGCCACTACACTGGCCTTGCCGGGGTGATAAAGAATACTCACATCATAGTCCTTAAGCAACTCCAACCACCGGCGTTGCCTCAAATTCAACTCCTTTTGTGTGAACAAGTATTTCAAGCTCTTATGATCAGTGTAAATCTCACAGTGCTCCCCGTAGAGGTAATGCCGCCACAACTTCAGCGCGAACACCACGACTGCAAGCTCCAAATCATGAGTAGGGTAATTCTTCTCATAATCCTTTAATTGCCGTGAAGCATAAGCAATCACCCTACCATGCTGCATCAGAACACATCCCAAACCGCTGTGAGAGGCGTCACTGTAGATCACAAATCCATCGCCCATCACTGGAAGTGCTAAAACTGGTGCCGAGATCAATCTCCTCTTCAGCTCCTCAAAGCTCTCCTGGCACCGCTCAGTCCAAACAAACTTTATCCCCTTCCTGGTCAAACTGGTCAGGGGAGTAGAGAGCTTCGCAAAGCCCTCTACAAAGCGACGGTAGTAACCTGCTAATCCCAAAAAGCTACGGACCTCAGTAACCGTCGTCGGTCTAGGCCAATCCTGAACAGCATCAATCTTCGTCGGGTCCACTGCCACTCCTGCGGCTGATACAACGTGGCCTAGAAAAGCAACCTCCCGAAGCCAAAATTCGCACTTTTTAAACTTGGCATACAGCTTCTTCTCTCGCAGAAGCTGCAGCACTATCCTCAAGTGCTCCTCATGCTCCATGTCACTCCGGGAGTAAATCAGAATGTCGTCAATAAACACAACGACAAACCGATCCAAGTACGGCTGAAATACCCAGTTCATTAAATCCATGAATGCTGCAGGGGCATTAGTTAATCCAAAAGGCATAACTGTAAACTCATAATGCCCGTACCGGGATCTAAAAGCCGTCTTGGGAATGTCCTCGGCCCTCACCCTTAGCTGGTGGTAACCTGACTGGAGATCAATCTTGGAGAACACAGACGCTCCTTGCAACTGATCAAACAGATCATCAATCCGTGGAAGGGGGTACTTGTTCCGGATGGTCACTTTATTCAACTCTCTGTAGTCCACACATAATCGAAGTGACCCATCCTTTTTCTTCACAAATAAAACCGGCGCTCCCCACGGAGATACACTGGGCCTCACAAAGCCCACATCCATCAAGTCCTGCAACTAGGCCTTCAGCTCTCTCAGCTCGGCAGGTGCCATCCTATAAGGTGCCTTCGAGATTGGTGCGGTTCCTGGAACCACATCAATCACAAACTCAATCTCCCTCTCTGGCGGCATGGTCGACAACTCTGAGGGAAACACATCTGGAAACTCGCGGAATATAGGGATATCCTCGAGTCCCAGTGCCGCCGTAGGCACCTCTACAATCGTCGCCAGGAAGGCGGTACAACCCCTACTCATCATCCGTCGGGCTCTCGCCGAAGGAATAGTCATGGCAAATAAAGTACTCTGGCAGCCTCTGTAAACGAACTCCTCCTGTCCAGGCTCGCGGAGAGTCACCGTCCTCTCTCTGCAGTCAATGGTGGCGAAATACCGAGCTAACCAATCCATGCCAAGTACCACGTCGAAATCCTGGAGCTGCCGCAAGACGAGCAAGTCTACCGGCAGGACCCAGGGTCCGAACTGTACAGGGCAATCCCTACAATACTCCTCGACATGCAAGACATGGCCTGGAATCTGAACCTCTAATGCATGCGATAAAGAAACTATCTCTATACCATGTAGGGATGCAAATGCTCTACTAATGAATGAGTGCGATGTGCCAGTATCAAAGAGTGCTCGGGTATGAACTGCAGAAATCAAAATAATACCTGCGACGACGTGATCAACGGCAGAAGCATCCTCAATCTGGGCGGCATAGATATGCCCGCTCGGTGCTGGTGGTCGTCGATCTGGCTGCCGCGAGGAAGATGGAGCATGATCAGGCCTACCATAGGCCACAGAAGGCCCTGTCGTCTGATGAGGAAGAGAAGGTGCTGATGCGGCGGAAGGAGCTGGAGAACCTGCTCTGGGGCACGAGCTTTGAATGTGACCGGCCTGTCCACAACGGAAGCAACGGCCGTGCCTCTGCTGACAATGCATCAGTAAGTGCGGCCCTCCACAAAAGACACATCGATCCTGCCGGGACTGCCACGAAGTCTGCTGCTGCTGAGAAGACTGCTGTGGCCGAGGTGGTCGACGCTGCTGCGAAGACTGACGAGATGATCCAGATCTCTGGCACCCCTGGCGTCCACGACCCTGAGGATAGAATCGTGGGGGTCTCGGGGGTCCCTGCCGACTCGACTGCCCCTCATCCACCGGCGCCGAGCGCTTCGCCCCTGGAGTCACTACGGGGGCTGGAGCCTCCTCATCCATAACTACCTCTCCAGACTCAACATATAGCGCCTGCTCCATCGAGGCCTCTAAAGTCAGCAATCTGAGGGAGCGAACAAGCTGATAAATGTCCCGGCGCAGCCCCCGCTCAAACATGTAGATCCGGTGAGCCTCATCCCTGGCCACGTGAGGCATACTAGCCAACAGCTGATTGAATTCAGCTATGTATACATGCACTGGCCGATCTCCCTGGCGGAGATTTCTCAGCTGCTCCTCCAATCTCTAACGAACACTCTCCGGAAAGAAGGCCCCCAAAAGAAGACTGCGAAACTCCGCCCAGGTGAGAAGCTGCGTCCCAGGCGGACCAGCGGGTCGCACACGCCGCCACCAAGCCTCGGCGTTGCCCTCCAGAAAATGCGCTGCCAAGAAGACCCGAAACCGATCCTCAACGAACAAACTCTCAAAGTGACGCTCCATGGCCGTAACCCAAGTCTCGGCCTCCCACGGCTCAGCACCCAAACCAGAGAAATGGGGTGGATCGAACTGGCGGAACCTCATCAACAGATCCACCACCGCACGCTGCTCAGAAGAAGTCAAGGGTCCCGTCGACCCAGGCGGTGGTCTGCAGGAAACCGGCTCGACAGGAACTGCCGGTGCTGACGGAATCACAGGGGGCGCTGCAGCTGGCGAAGAGGGCACAGGCGAACTCTCAGGGGGTGCTACCACAGGCTGTGACCTCTGCTCTAACATAAGCATCATCCGACTCAAGGCCTCCTCCTGGCGCCGAGAAGCCTCCTCCTGGCGCTGCGAGGCCTCCTCTTGGCATCGCAAGGTCTCCTCCTGACGCTGAGAAGTCTCCTCCTGGCGCCGAGAAGTCTCCCCCTGGCGCTGAACAGCCTCAGACATCTGTGCCAACTGGGCACGAAGCTCCTGCACCTCACTCTGATGTCCCTGTCCCGAGTCCTCCTGCTCGGGCACAGAAGAAGAAGGCTGCGAGCGCGTCGACATCTGGCGTCGCGGAGGCATCACTCACCTGCGGGGGAACAAGAAGAACAGTCAGAACCCCCAAACAAAACACGACCCAATCCAGCGAAAGTCAATGGCATGTCGCCCTTCCCGTAGCACTATGTTGTCTGCAGCCAACATAGTCGCCACCGAAGGAAGACATGCCGATCACTCATCCCATCCGCTGGGAGAGTTTAGAACCCAAATCAAGACTCTCGCTAAAAGGTTACGTCTCTCACGTAAGTCATCCTAGGGTCCAACCACAAGCCTAGGGTTTCTAAGTCCTCAATGACCTACACCTAGGCTCTGATACCACTCTAATCTGTCACGCCCCGGGGTCGAAACTGCGACCCGGGCTCGCCAACAGATCCGCCGCCCATACGGGAAGCCCCGTATAGACGTAGCGACTAACCTGCAAAAGAAATCTACACTATACAGATATCAGAGCTAAAAAGTAAAAGCTGGGTAAAATAAATACAACTCTAACAAAATATACAACCAGAATCCTCACCAAAATACAAGTATCTCTCAAGATAAGAAGAGTACAACTCAATCCTCACTACAAGATCACTCGACAAGAACTCTCAAAATGTAAGGAGGTACATCTACACTCAGGGCGACAACTGGTAGGGATCTATCTCGCGACTCCCTTACCTCGATCAGTCGGGTCAGCAACAGGTGCGGCAGGAACAGGTGCAGAAGAAGAAGTCCCTGGGGAAAAGACACCACGACGGGTGTGAGAACTACGTCCCAAGTAGTTCTCAGTGGGTGCCGCCAACAAGCCCGACGGTCTGCCCACTAAGTCTACTAGAGGCAAAAAGTAACAATGCAGTGCGGAAAGGGAAAAGCTGGTAAAGTAAACTCTACAGCTACTATGCCTCTATCTAGATGCTCAATAGTGGAACAGAAAGAACATGATGCTACAACTAGCTCTCGACTCAAATCACCCAATCTCAACTGACTGCCGCATAGGGTCCAGTCAAACCTGCGCCTACCTACTGCCGTCACGTCCCGGGGGACCGGACGTACGTAGGGCGTCCGTGACTGCCACTAACTGGCCCAGCCAGGGGGACTGTGTCCGTGACTGCCACTAACTGGCCCAGCCATAGGGAACACTGCGTCGACAAGTCGCGATAGAAGAACAGGCCCAACTCCGGAGTGGCTCTCGAGGGGAGCGACCCCACCGAGGAAAGTATCCGCGTATCTCTGTCGAGCTCAAATGTGGCTCATGCAGGCTATAATCCAAATCCTCGATCAACAAGATCGACTGTAACCAAAGGAACACTGTCTCACACACAGGCTGGAAAATTGCACAGCCGAGACTCACTGTTACTTAAAATAGCTCTCAAGATCTCAAATCTACAACCCAAGTCACTCTCCCAAAGAAACCTGGTCTACAGACTGCTAACAACTCCACTCGGTCCCCAGACACGAGTGTAAAAGCATCCCACAATGATCCGACCTCTCGGCCCACTACTTGGGCGAGGAAAACTCTAAGTCCAGAGTGATAAAAAGAATAGTGATGTGGGAATGTCTAGAGCAATAAAAACCTAGCCCAAGTTGAGGTTTTCTACAGTCTGGCTGAACATGCATCATATGGCATGGTGCTAGGTCAAGTTCCAAGATAAATAATAAACAACAGCTTGTAGGGAGCAAGATAATAATAACCAGCAGCTTAGGGGAGAAAAATAATCACAGGATCATCTAACTACAACAGGAACATCAATTCACACATTCTAGGATGATGTACATCAAACATTAAAATATGCAAGTCACTAAAGCTAGAATTAGTACACAGTCCGCTGATCTTGAAAAAGTGGTCTCCCACCTGATGCGCTGATCTGTCCAAGTCCTACAGCTGATAATACCAGAAAAATAGCAACTCACTGTCCAGTAAGTCCAGCACAGTCCAAAATCCCACCTGGGTACAACATAGGCTACAATTATACACAAATCCCCAAAAATCACATGCTGAATTTTCAGCTGTACAGAAGCCATAATTTCACCTGCTGAAAGTGCTCAATAAATTCCAATAAAAATATCCTGGCGTTCTTCCCGTCGATAGCTTCGAAACAAGTACCTGCACGCCCAAATCGGAGTTCCGTAGGCCAAGATATAAATTCCATAACACGGGCGCGCGAAAACATACAACCACATAATTGTAAAATCCTGTACAGTTAAAGAAGGAAAATGTATACCTCCGGGAAGATCTCAGGAAATTCCAAAAAAAATACCACGATGATTCCTGCGTCGAGTAGATGAAAAAAGTCTATAAGCACGTCCTGATCCGAGATTTGTGCGCGAAGATCTCCCCAAAAGAAGCTGCTGCCTTCTCCAAAAACTCACAGCAAGAAGGGTCCCAATGAGCACGAGAGAACACCTTGAAAAATGCGAAATCTGAAAATGTGCGAGAAACCCAAAATCGTAGCCTCACCTGTTACGAATCCAGCAGCAAAGAAATCGCTCAAAAAGATGGTCGGAGTAGGTCCGGAGAGCTCGTACACCGAAGAGCGATGGGAGAAACACCGAAGAAAGAGCGTCGCGCCGTGCCAAGAAAATGAGAATCTCGAAAAGCGTGCCCCCAAAAATCCCCAAACTCTGCAGATGGAAGCTTCACTGTGTGAGGATCAACTTTGGTGAGGGACTCTCCTCGGTTTGAAGCTCGGAAGTGCCAAAAAAATGAAGAAGAAAGGATTTCGGGCTATTTATAGGCCGCAGAAAACAAATGGAAAAATTCCCATTAAGTCCCCACTTTCGGGCGCAGGGGGATTTTCGGGCGGCTACAGTGTTGGGCCTGGCCCAACACTGTGCGCGCCCGAAATCTTCCCGTGCGGCCACGTAACCCAGCAAACAGGCGGCAGCGGGCGGAGCTACTCAGCGGCGGCCACGTCGCGCGCCTCCCCGCCCGACACGCGTCCCGCAGAGTGAACAGCTGTGCGGTGCGCGCGAGCTGCCGACACGTGCCCCTCCCCGCGGTCAAAGCGGGTAGGTGGCGCCCGCCAGTGGCAGGGCGACACGTGGCCCTGCCACTGTCGCGGTCACACGTGCGGGCAAGGCGCCGCGCTGGCCGCCTGCCACGCACGCGCCCCGAGGCGCCCGTCCGCCGTTTCGTGCACCGCGCCTCGTGAGCCCGCGAATAGAGTGACGACACGTGTCCCGTGCAATTGGTCCACACACCAAATTTAGGTTCCGTGGACCGCGCCGCGTGCACCGACCAACCGCGGGATGCCACGCGTCCCCCCGCCCCGGTCCATGCACCGCCGCACAAAATCAGTAGACCGCGCCTCACGGGCCCGCCAATCAGGCGGCGCCACGTGTCATGCGCAGGGTCCATGCACCCAGCCGCGGCACTCTGTGGACCGCACGCTGCGGACCGGCCAATCATGGGCTGCCACGTGGCAGCCGGTGGTCCACGGCCCCTCCCATGCACCGAAATTCAACGAAAACTTCTGGGAGTCCCTTTTTGGGCATCCGGACTCAGAATTTAACAAGCAAATAGCCGTTTTCAAGCGTTTTTCCGCGCTGAATCCATTTCCAACCTCTGTTTGGCCAAAAACCCTTTTCAAAATTTCGGCAAACACAGCCGAAGGCCAACACAGCTGTAGATATCTCACAGGGTCCATCTGTAGCATCCCCTCTATGCACAATGGGCCAGACACACCAGCAATAGGTGTTCTGAACAATGGATTCACCAGAAAAAGATGCATGGAAATCTGGGCCACCACAAATTGTACCCAAACAATCATAATCGTGTAGAGAGACTAGGAATCAAATTAGTTTTGCAAAAAGAATTTTAAAAATAGATCAATTTCATGAATTCCAAAAATTCCCAAAATATGCCCTAAAACCGAATTTGTAGAAATCGAAGCCCAAAAATTCATTTTTCAAGAGAAAACCTAGCATATAATCAAAACTAATCTACCCAGAGTTCTTATTTCAAAAGAAGTTTGATCAAAAACCAATCATAAACGAAAAAGATACAAAATTTCTCTCACGTTTTGACCAAAAACATGAAAAACTGTGAAAAATCGAGATTTGATCACAAGAACTCACTTTGATTTGAAGAAGATGGGTTGGGAAGGCTCCAAAACGATTGTTTTCTAGAGAGAAAAGGTCTGGAGACTTAGAAACAAAAGATTGAAGTAAAAAGAAATCAAAACCCTTTTGTTCTATATAAAACCCTAGCCGCGGTCCGGACTGCCTGAAGAATCCAGTCCGGATCGGCTACCCGCAGGATTTACCTGCGTTCGGGGTCCGGATTGGATTCTCCAGTCCGGACCGGATCCAAACTTTTTCTTCAGAAAAATTTAGAAAAATTCCAGAAAATCCAAAAAAAGATTGTAAGCACTTTTGTGTATCAACTTTAAATAAAAATCATCGTTTCATATAACAAGAAATAGATTATGCAAAAATCTATCAAAAATATCCAAATAACGAAACGAAAATTTATAAAAATTAAATCCCTTAAAGTTGAACAACTTCAATCACATCTAACATGATCTTATGCGTAATGACTTTATCAAATCATTAATTTGGTAAAGAAAATGAAATACCAAGATCAATAGATGTTTGAAATCCCAAATATGTTAGATAATATATCTAGTCAATCTGTTGAAGAGAGTGGCTCTTTGAGCATCTTTCATTAAAATTCCCACGTTATACCAACCTTGAAATTTGATAGAGTCAAGTATTTCAACATGCATTTTATTTAATCAACCTTGAAAAAACCATGCTTGGTATACATGTGGTAGCTGCACACAGTACTCGGACGACCGAGTTGGTAGCTCTTTCCTCCATGTGGTGGTAGTTTTCACACTCCTCATTGGGATGTAACTCTTTCCACATCTTTTGAGCATAACACTTTTCTTTGACTCCCCCTCAATTGGCTATCAATTATTTAAGATATAAAGTATTCAACCAAAAATTGATCTTGAATTCATACTCGACTAATAGTAAAATAAGATAAAAACTATACCAAGAGATCATTGAGAGAGAAATTGACTTTGATCACTTAAAAGATGACTTAATTGACATAAAAGATCATTGCATCAACTTGAAATATTATGATATCTAAAGCATAATAAATTTCTAAATATATAAAAGGATGCAGTAAAGTCAATATAACTAATGCTCAATTAATGTTCTATGTACTAGCATAGTGTTGGTTTTTATATATCCACAAGGATCTAAATAGGTACTATCAAACAACTAGAGGGGGGGTGAATAGGTGTAATACTTATAAAACCAAATCTCAGTGCAAAATAAAAACCAATGCGGAAAATAAAAAACAGCACACCGAGATATACGTGGAAACTCCAATCCAGGAGAAAAACCATGGGACCAACACGCAATAACAATCCACTAAGAATAGAAGAATAACAAGGTGATTACCGACTCCACGGACTCAAACCCCTCCTTCAGCTTCTTCGGATCTTGCGCTCACCGATTGGATGTCCACGCAATAACAATCCACTAAGAAAAGAAGAATAACAAGGTGATTACCGTCTCCACGGATTTAACTCCTCCTTCAACTTCTTCGGACCTTGCGCTCCAACGATTTTGCATGTCCACTGCACATGTTCGAATCCACGAACGCCACTCGAATCCACGAGCACACGTTTCGAATCCACGAAACGCCTTTAGCACACCGAATCCACGATGCCACGTCGAATCCACGACGCAAACTCAGCCGGTAAGAAAATTGGCTTCGATGGTGATCCTTTGCTTAGATTCTCATTGAGGAACCGTAGAAGAAATCTCTAAGCAAAGATTAGATCAATTCGACAAAGATAGATCTTGGAAGAACCATCGAATTGACCTAAAAGATGCTATAAAGAAGAACGATGAAAACCTAGCCTCTAGGGTTGCTCTCAAGTGTTTTATAAATTAATCGGCCGTGCTCCCCACGTTTTTGAGAAACCCTAAATGTCTATTTATAGTTTAGAAACCTTTGGAAAGAGATAAGAATCAAAAACTTACTTTATCTGGAAATTTTCAGGACGGCGATCCGGATCGGATTTACTGTGATCCGGATCATCGTAACGAGTCAGGCTATTCCAGAAAAAATAGGGTTCGGGATCCGGATTGTAATGCACGATCCGGATCGTTCATGTATTCCAGCAAATTCCTATGTTCGGGATCCGGATCGAAATGGCTATGATCCGGATCGGATTTGCCAATGAACAAGTACCCTTCCGGATCCGGATTGGACTGTCTGATCCGGATCCTGAATATGTCCCATGTCCAGTTTTTGATTTTTATGCAATTAAAAATTCATCCAAGTGTTTCTACACTATAAGAAAGCATTCGGATCACCAAAATTATTAGTTAACCATACCTGATCCTTTTGAATACTTTCTTCTTGAGATTGATGTAACTGATCCACAATTCTTCAACTTCAATCTTCAAGACTCAAGACACTGAGTGTCAACTTGAGCTCTTGTTGAATCTTCTCTAAGTCTTTGATTGCTGATTGACAATTTGATCCCTTTAAGACTCCGACTCAACTCACTGACTTGACTCACGAAATATGCCAACACCAAAATGCCGTAACACATAGGTAATGAACAAAAACACAAAACAAAACCTAACCTAAGGATTGGTTTCAAAAAGAGATTATTTCAAGGAGAGCATTCCAATTGCCTTACGCAAATGAATAAATCATTTTTGATCCAAAGGTTTTGTTAAAATATCAGCTAATTGATTTCAGTTGAAATATAGGAAAGTTGAAGAATATTTGATTCAACTAGCTCTCTAAGAAAATGATATCTAAGTTCAATGTGTTTAGTTCTTGAGTGCAAACACAGGGTTTTTGGAAATGTTTATAGCACTGGTGTTGTCACAGAGAATTGTTACCGAAGTTGCTGAAATTCGGAAGTCGCTCAACACACTTTTCATCCAAATGAGTTGGGTTGAACAACTACCAGCTGAAATATATTCCGCTTCGGCAGTCGAGAGTGCAATGTAGTTTTTGCTTTTTACTATGCCATGCAACAAGGCAATGGCCAAGATAAAAACATCCACCACTCATACTTTTCCGATCATCCACAGATCCTGCCCAATCGGCATCTGAATATCCTACAATGTCAAGACTTGTTCCCATAGGATACCAAATTCCGAAATTTACGGTTCCTTTGATGTACCGGATGATCCGTTTCACCGCTTTCAGGTGAACCTCATTTGGTGCTGATTAATATCTCGCGCAGATCCCAACACTAAAGGATATGTCCGGGCGGACTAGCCGTGAGGTAAAGTAGACTTCCAATCATGATGCGATAAAGTTTCTCGTCTACATTTTCACTAAGAGATTCACTTCCTAATCCTTATTGCTAGTTCCCATTGGAGTCGGAAAATCTTTAGAATTTTCTAAACCAAACTTTTTGACCAACTCCATTGCATACTTGGATTGACACAGATGGATTCCTTCCTCACTTTGTTTCACTTGCAATCCAAGAAAAATATGTCAGTTCGCCCATCATGGACATCTCAAATTCGCTTTCCATGGTTTCAGCGAATTTAGAAGCATCATTATCTCTCGTTGCACCAAATACAATGTCACCGACATAAATTTGTGCTACAATGAAGTTATCCTGATAATGCTTCACAAAGAGAGTCCGATCTGCTCCACCTCGAGTATAGCCCTTCTCCAAAAGGTGCTTTGTTAACCTTTCGTACCACGCTCGCGGTGCTTGTTTTAGTCCGTAAAGAGCCTTTTTCAAACAAAAAACATGGTTAGGTAGTTTAAGGTCTACAAAACCTTTCGGTTTAGCCACATAAACTTCCTCGTTTAAAAACCCATTTAAAAACGCGCTCTTAACGTCCATTTGAAAGAGTTTTATTTTAAAATGACAAGGTATTGCGAATAGGATACGAATGGACTCGAGTCTAGCTACAGGGGCGAACATTTCATCAGAGTCTATACCTTCTATTTGAGAGTAGCCTGAGCAACTAGACGTGCTTTGTTCCTGATGATGGTACCATCCCTCATTTTTTTTATTCTTGAAATCCATTTAGTACCAATCACGTTGTGTTGCTTTGGAGGCTTCGTTAATTCCCAGACTTTGTTTCGTTCAAACTGATGGAGCTCTTCCTGCATTGCTTCAATCTAGCTAGTCATCCTGAAGAGCTTCATCGACATTTTTCGGTTCTATCATGGAAACGTAACAAGCGAATCCACAAACCAACTGTCTCCGAGTTCTGACTCCTTCTTGTGGGTCTCCAATAATGTTCGATTCCGGATGATACTTGGAGATGCGTAACGTTTGCGGTAACGGAGTACTCGGAGGTACATGTGATGATTTCTGCACATCAGATAAACTTGAAGAACCATTAGATGCATCAATATCATCGGAAGAATTATTATGAGAAGATGCATTTACAGGAGAATCATCATCAAGAGAGATATCAGGGGTAGATTTATCAGATGCAAAGTGAAAAGCTTCGTCTACTTTAACATTTATAGATTCTACTATCGTCTTAGATTCCAAGTTAAATACCCGATATGCTCTACTGTTTGTAGAATAACCCATGAAACTCCCTTCGTCACTTTGAGAGTCAAATTTTCCAAGATTTTCGCGGTCACGTAAAATGTAACACCGACTCCCAACGATACGAAAATATTTGATATTTGGTTTTCTACAAAACCATAGTTCATATGGTGTATTTAAAGTTTCCGGGCGCAAATACACTCGATTAATTACATAGACTGCAGTGTTTCACAGCTTCAGCCCAAAAGTACAACGGTAAGTTTCGGCTATGAAGCATAACACGTGCCCATCTCTTGTACAACCCTGTTTTTGCGCTCGACTACACCATTCTGTTGAGGTGTATAGGGTGCTGAGAATTCATGCTTAATGCCGTTGGAAGTGCAAAAATCAATGAATTTAGAATTTATGAATTCTCCACCTCTATCACTTCTAACACGAATTGATCTTTTCATTGTTTTCAATCATAATACGATGGCAAATCTCGTGAAAAGAATCAAAAGTATCAGCTTTCTCTTTTAAAAATGCTACCCATGAGTATCTAGAGAAATCATCAACCAAAAGAAAAATGTACCATTTACCTCCCAAAGATGGTTGACGTGTTGGCCCCATTAAATCCATGTGCAATAGTTCCAAAGGCCGTTTTGTACCAACGTGGTTCAAGTTCTTGTATGCAGTCCTAGATTGTTTTCCCTTTTGACAACCGCCACACACAATGTTTTCTTTAAGTGAAAGTTTTGGAACCCCCTTGACCACGTCTTTGTTCGAAATTCTAGCAAGTTCCATAAAATTTATGTGACCTAGCCTTTCATGCCAAAGAGTTTCATTATTCAAAGAGGCTAAGTTACAGTTTTCAGAAATTTTATTAAGAACAACATAACAGTTATTTTCAGATCTAACCCCTTTAAAAAGAAAACATGGTCCTTATCAGTTACAATACATTCAACAGATGAAAAATTAACTGAACAACCATTGTCACAAAGTTGACTAATACTGATGAGGTTAGTCTTAAGGCCTTCAACAAAAAGCACATTATTCAAAACCGGGCCATCTGGAATAGCTACTGTTCCTTTTCCAACAATTTTGGAAGACCGACCGTCTCCGAAAATTATAAGTCCTCTGGAGATTTTCTCAAAAGTTTGAAAGCAGTTTTTGTCACCGGTCATGTGACGGGAACACCCGCTATCCAGATACCAAGACAAATTATCATAAGCATGCAAGGAAATATTAGCGACAAGACAAGGGAAGATTTCACCTTTGCGCACCCAAACCTTTTTGGACTGCGTTGGCAATGAATGTGAAGTTCTTTTCCTTGGTGAAAGCGTCTTGTTTGATTAATTGCTGCCCCTTGATGACGTCGTCTTGCGAGGTGAACTACCAAGGCTCTTTTCCTTTGAGAAATTTTCTCTTGATTTCCGGGGAATCACCTTTTTGGTAGTCGTTGCAAGAGGTGCTTGAGTTGATCGTTTTGCTCCCATCTTACAATTTCTCCTTATGTGCCCTACAAAGCCACAACGAAAACATACCTTAGTGCTTGACGAACCCGAAGAGGGTGAAGTAGGCTTGTTGTCGTTGTTTGTCGTAAATTCCGGTGTCGGAGGAGGAGATACCGACTGAGGCACAAAAACTGTTACACTCGAACTAGGACTGTCTCCAGTTTGAGTGTATCCGAGGCCGAAACGGTTTGTTTGACCAAGACCAAGAAGCTTATCCAACTTACTCCTTCCCGATAAAAATCGCTGTAAGTCATTCTTGAGTTGGAAAATGGTCTTCGTCATTTCCATTTTTTCCTGTCGAGCCTCGTTGTAGAGCTTCAAGAAGTAATTCGCCTTATCCACCATTTTTACATGTTCCTTCTCGAAATGCTCATTTTCTCTTGAAGTGAAACATTTGATTTTATCAGGTTATCCCTTTCCACTTCAAGACCGTTCAAGAGAGAGGTTGCCCTTTTTGCTTCTTCTTCGAGATCCTGCAATCTCCCTCTCAAACTCCTGTTTCGCTTTGCCAATTTCTTTGAATCCCTCAAAAGTTTATGGTAGGCAAGAGCAAA
Organism: Tillandsia leiboldiana; assembly: GCA_029204045.2. Classification (NCBI taxonomy): domain Eukaryota; kingdom Viridiplantae; phylum Streptophyta; class Magnoliopsida; order Poales; family Bromeliaceae; genus Tillandsia; species Tillandsia leiboldiana. The sequence goes on from CM055072.1 coordinate 28,223,402, forward strand.
ATCTTCACCTTCAGAGTTACTCGATTCGTCGTCCATGACATTCTTTTCAACATGGGAGGAGTTGGACAATGAATCGGATGTACTTGCCATTAAGCACATGAAGGGTGAAGATGTGGACGCGTGGAATGCCGTTGCGTTATTTTCTTCATCACTGGAAGATGACTCATTTGACGTTGAGTTGTCATCCCAAGTGACGGCTTGCATTGCCGGATTCTTATTGGGACACTCTGTTGCAATGTGGCCGTAGCCTCGACATTTCAAGCATTGTACTTGTCCCTCTGAGCTTTTCTTATCCTTTGAAAAGTTCTCTTGCTTTCTTGACTTGTAACTTGAAGAACCCTTGCCTTTCTGCGACTTTCCGAAGGATGGAGTTTTGCTTGAATTACCCCTTCGAAAGTTTCGGCGAAACTTCCTTGTCAAGAGAGCGAGCTGCTTCTCAAAGTCCTCCATAGATAGGTTCTCGTCATCGTCTGAGGAGGATGAATCCGCGTCTTCTTCTTTTGTTGTTTTCAACGCATAACCTGAAGACTTAGAAGAGGATGCTTTCCAGAAGAATAGTTAGTAGGAAATGTCATTTCATATGTTTGTAATGAACCAACTAATTCTTCTACACAGATTTCGTCCGGGTGTTTAATAGTTTCAATGGCCGTAACCTTCGAACGAAATCTTTCAGGAAGAGTTCTTAAAATCTTTCTTACAATTTTAAATTCTGGAATTTTCTCTCCCAAGTTAGCACATGTGTTCACGATATCTTGCAATCGTGTGTAGTAGTCTGTGAATGATTCATTTTCTGCCATGAAAATAGAGTCAAACTTGCTCGTAAGCATTTGCAGTTTTTGAATCTTCACAAGGTTAGTTCCCTCATGTGTAACTTGAAGAACATCCCAGATTTCTTTCGCAGTCTCACATGCAGAGACGCGAGAGAACTCAGTTTGTGACAAAGCATTAAATAAAGCGTTAACTCCTTTGCCATTGTAAGAAGATGCATCAACCTCTTCCTTGGTCCATTTCGACCTAGGTTTGATGGTGCGAACATCAGCAATAATTTCAGTTGGATTAGACCATCCTAATTCAATTGATTGCCAGACCCGTTCGTCGATGGAAATTAAAAAGGCTTTCATCCGTACTTTCCAGTAGGCATAATTTGTTCCATCGAATAACGGGGGTCTGTTGATGTTTCCACCTTCAACCATTGTTTACAACCCTATTCCCTCTCTGATACCACTTGTTGGGTTATGTATAATTGGATCTAAATAGGGGAAAAATCACCTAGAGGGGGGTGAATAGGTGTAAACCATAAACACTCAAAAATCATTGCGCAATAAAACCCAATGCGGAAATAAAAATAACACGCAAGATTTTTACGTGGAAAAACTCCAAACCGGAGTAAAAAACCACGGGACCGATAACACGGCGAAATCCACTAGAATTAAAACACGTACAAGGTGATATACCGTACTCACTCACGACTCAACCTTTTCCATACGCTCCTAGTTGATCTTCTCCGCTCGCTCCGCAACGCTCCTCGAATCCACGATTAGCGTCCAACGCCGAATCCACGACGTCCAACGTCGAATCCACGACGTCCGACCGAATCCACGGTCTTCACCCAGTAGCACGTCTCGAATCCACGAACGTACCTCGCTCCGAATCCACGAGAGCGGGTAGCACCTTGAATCCACAAGGCCACGCGAGTCCACGCGCCGATTTTGGGAAAATCGTTGTTTTGGGTGGTGATGATCCGCCGAATACTTAGATTAGAAATAGATCGGAAATACCATCTAAGTATTCATTAATTTGATTCTACTCAAAATCTGAGTTTGGAAAACCTAGAATCAAATTAATCAATATAGATGAAGAAACATAGAATTAAATCTATTGATTTCCTTTCTTCTCTATATGTGGATTTTTCTCTTTTCGGCTTACCCTAAAAGAATCATAGGGTCTATTTATAGGTTAGAAACCTTGGAAGAAGATAAGAATCAAAAACTTACCATTTCTGGAATTTTACAGGACGACAGTCCGGACTGGCATTGGCGGTCCGGACTGTTTCAGCGAAACAGACTTTTTCCAGAAAAGACGACATTCGGGGTCCGGACTGAAATTTCCACGGTCCGGACTGTTCATGCTATTCCTGCAATTTCCACGTTCGGGGTCCGGACTGAAATTCCCAAGGTCCGGACTGAAACTGCGCATGAACTAACCTATGTTCGGGGTCCGGACTGTAATGCCCGGTCCGGACTCTAAACATGTAAAATGTCCAGTTTTTGATTTTTATGCGATTAAAAATTCATCCAAGTGTTTCTACACTACAAGAAGTATTCAGATCACCAAAAGTATTTAATTAAACGTACCTGATCCTTTTGAATTCTTCTTTTTGAGATTGATGTGTATGATCCAAGCTTCTCATCTTCAATCTTCAAGACTTAAACATATTCACGAAATACGCCAACTCAAATTCCGTAACAACCTCAAACGCTACGTATCTCCAAGGATCATCCAGAGTCAAATATTATTGGAGACCCACAAGGAGTCAGGACTCGAAGACAATTGGTTTGTGGAGTCGCGTGTTTATGTCTCCATGTTGGAACCAAAGAACGTTGATGAAGCTTTTCAGGATGATTATTGGATTGAAGCAATGCAAAAAGAGCTCCATCAATTCGAAAGGAACAAAGTCTGGGAACTAACGAAGCCCCCAAAGCAACAAAACATCATTGGTACTAAGTGGATTTTCAAGAACAAGAAAAACGAGGATGGTACCATCATTAGGAACAAAGCACGCCTAGTTGCTCAGGGCTATTCACAAATTGAAGGTATAGACTTTGATGAGACGTTTGCCCCGGTAGCTCGTCTCGAGTCAATTCGCATCCTTTTCACAATTGCTTGTCATTTCAAAATTAACTTTTTCAAATGGACGTTAAGAGCGCCTTTTTAAATGGTTTTCTAAATGAGGAGTTTATGTGGCTCAACCGAAAGGTTTCATTGACGATAAACTACCTAACCATATTTTTCGACTGAAAAAGACTCTTTGCTGTCTAAAACAAGCACCGCGAGCATGGTACGAAAGGTTGACAAAGCACCTTTTGGAAAAGGGCTACACTCGAGGGGGAGCGGATCGGACACTCTTTGTGAAGCATTTTCAGGAAAACTTATTGTGGCACAATCTATGTCGATGACATTGTATTTGGAGCAACAAGGAATAATGATGCTTCAAAATTCGCTGAAACCATGGAAAGCGAATTTGAGATGTCCATGATGGGCGAGCTAACGTATTTTCTTGGATTGCAAGTCAAACAAAATGAAGAAGGCATTCATCTGTGCCAATCCAAGTATGCTAAGGAGTTGGTCAAGAATTCGGATTAGAAAACTCTAAAGACTTTCCGACTCCAATGGGAACTAGCAACAAGGGATTAGGAAGTGAATCTCTCAGTGAAAGTGTAGACGAGAAGCTTTATCGCAGCATGATTGGAAGTCTACTCTATCTCACGGCTAGTCGCCCGGACATATCCTTTAGTGTTGGGATTTGCGCGAGATATCAATCAGCACCAAAGAAGGTTCACCTGAAAGCGGTGAAAAGGATCATCCGGTACGTCAAAGGTACACTAAATTTTGGAATTTGGTATCCTATGGGCACAACTCTTGACATAATAGGATATTCAGATGCCGATTGGGCAGGATCAGTGGATGATCGGAAAAGTACGAGTGGTGCATGTTTTTATCTTGGCCATTGTCTTGTTGCATGGCATAGTAAAAAGCAAAACTGCATTGCACTCTCGACTGCGAAGCGGAATATATTTCAGCGGGTAGTTGTTCAACCCAATTGATTTGGATGAAAAGCGTGTTGAGCGACTTCCGAATTTTTGCAACTTCGGTAACTATTCTTTGTGACAACACTAGTGCTATAAATATTTCTAAAAACCCTGTGTTGCACTCAAGAACAAACACATTGAACTTAGATATCATTTTCTAAGAGAGCTAGTTGAATCAAGTATTCTTCAAATTTCTTATATTTCAACTGAAGATCAATTAGCTGACATTTTAACAAAACCTTTGGATCAAAAACGTTTTATTCATTTGCGTAAAGCAATTGGAATGCTTTCTTTGAAATAACACTTTTTGAAACCATTGTTTAGGTTAGGTTTTGTTTTGTGTTTTCTGTTTTTATCTATGCTTGTACATAGAACATTAACTGAGCATATGTTATTGACTTTAATTGCATCCTTTCATAACTTAAGAAATTTATTATGATTTAGATATCATGATAATTCATTTGATGCAATGATCATTTATATCAATTAGTTCATCTTTAATTGATCAAAGTCAATTTCTCTCTCAAATGATCTCTTGGTATAGTTTTTATCATATTTGAAATTGAGTTAAGTATGAACTCAAGATCAATTTTTGGTTGATACTTCATATCTTAAATAATTGATAGCCAATTGAGGGGGATTTATTAAAATATTTATGCTCAAAAGATGTGGAAAGAGTTACATCCCAATGAGGAGTGTGAAAACTACCACCACATGGAGGAAAGAGCTACAAACTCGGTTGTCCGAGTACTGTGTGCAGCTTCCACATGTATACAAGCATGGTTTTTCTTATTGATTAAATAAAATGCTTTTGGAATATTTGACTCTGTCGAATTCCAAGGTTGGTATAAGGTGGGTATTTTTATTGAAAGATGCTCAAAGAGCCACTCCCTACAATAAATTGACTAGATATATTATGTAACTTATTTGGGATTTCAAACATCTATCGATCTATGTGCTTCATTTTCTTCGCAAAATTAATGCTTTGATAAACGCATTACTCATTAGATCGTGATTGATGATTTGAACTTGTTCAACTTTAAAGGATTTAATTTTTATAAATTCGTTTCATCACTTGGATATTATAATAAATTTAGCATAATCTATTTCTTTTGATATGAAATGATGATTTTTTTTTTAAAGTTGATATACAAAGTGCTTACATACTTTTTCTGGAATTTCTAGAATTTTGTAAATTTTTCTGAAAGAAGAAAAAGTGAAGCCGATCGGACTGAAAATTCTGTTCCGGATCCCGCAGGAATTATCTACGGGTAGCGATCCGGACTGGATTCTTGAGCCGATCTGGACCGCGGATAGGGTTTATAAGAAACGAAAGGGTATTTGATTTCTTTTACCTTAAGCTTTTGTTTCTATCTCCAGAGCTT
>CM055072.1:28228695-28262903 GCA_029204045.2 Tillandsia leiboldiana
AAGTCAATGGCATGTCGCCCTTCCGTAGCACTATGTTGTCTGCAGCCAACCATAGGCGCCACCGAGGAAGACAGCGATCATTCATCCCACATCAGTTGGGCGAGTTTATAACCAACTAAGACTCTCGTAAAAGGTTACGGTCTCTCACGGAATCACTAGGGTACCAAACCACAAGCCCTAGGGTTCATAGTCCTCAATGACCTACACCTAGGCTCTGTGATACCACTCTAATCTGTCAAGCCCGGGTCGAAAACTGCGACCCGGGCTCGCCAACAGGATCCGACGCCATACGGGAAGCCCCGCTATAAGACGTAGCGACTAACTGCAAAAGAAATCTACCACTATACAGAACAGAAGCTAAAAAGTAAAAGTGGGTAAAATAAATACACTATAACAAAATATATCAACAGAATCCTCCAAAATACAGTATCTCTCAAGATAAGAAGAGTACAACTCAACCTCACTACAAGTCACTACGACAAGAACTCTCAAAAGTAAGGAGGTACATCTACAATCAGGGCGACAAACTGTAGGGATCTATCTCCGCGGGACTCCCTTACCTCGATCAGTCGGGTCAGCAACAGGTGCGGCAGGAACAGGTGCAGAAGAAGAAGTCCCTGGGGAAAAAGACACCACGACGGGTGTGAGAACTACGTCCCAAGTAGTTCTCAGTGGGTGCCGCCAACAAGCCCGAGGTCTGCCCACTAAGTTCTACTAGAGGCCAAAAGTAACAATGCAGTGCGGAAGGGAAAAGCTGGTAAAGTAAACTCTACAGCTACTATGCCTCTATCTAGATGCTCAATAGTGGAACAGAAAGAAATGATGCTAAACTAGCTCTCGACTCAAATCACCCAATCCAACTGACTGCCGGCCTTTGCATATAGGGTCCAGTCAAAACCTGCGCCTACCTACTGCGTCACGTCCCGGGGGACGGACGTAGTAGGGCGTCCGTGACTGCCACTAACTGGCCCAGACGGGGGACTGTGTCCGTGACTCGCCACTAACTGGCCCAGCCATAGGGAACACTGCGTCGACAAGTCGCGATAAAGAACAGGCCCAACTCCGGAGTGGCTCTCGAGTGGGGGAGCGACCCCACCGAGAAAGTATCACGCGTATCTCTGTCGAGCTCAAATGTGGCTCATGCAGGATAATCCAAATCCTCGATCAACAAGATCGACTGTAACCAAAGGAACACTGTCTCACAACAGGTGGAAAATTGCACAGCCGAGACTCACTGTTACTTAAAATAGCTCTCAAGATCTCAAATCTACAACCAAGTCACTCTCCCAAAGAAACCTGGTCTACAGACTGCTAACAACTCCACTCGGTCCCCAGACACGAGTGTATAAAAGCATCCACAATGATCCGACCTCTCGGCCCACTACTTGGGCGAGGAAACTCTAAGTCCAGAGTGATAAAAAGAATAGTGATGTGGGAATGTCTAGAGCAATAAAAACCTAGACCAGTTGAGGTTTTCTACAGTCCTGGCTGAACATGCATCATATGGCATGGTGCTAGGTCAAGTTCCCAAGATAAATAATAAACAACAGCTTGTAGGGAGCAAGATAATAATAACCAGCAGCTTAGGGGAGAAAAATAATCACAGGATCATCTAACTACAACTGAACATCAATTCACACATTCTAGGATGATGTACATCAAACATTAAAATATGCAAGTCACTAAAGCTAGAATTAGTAACAGTCCGCTGATCTTGAAACAAGTGGTCTCCCACCTGATGCGCTGATCTGTCCAAGTCCTACAGCTGATAATACCAGAAAAATAGCAACTCACTGTCCAGTAAGGTCCAGCACAGTCCCAAATCCCACCTGGGTAACAACAATAGGCTACAATTATACACAAATCCCCAAAAATCACATGCTGAATTTTCAGCTGTACAGAAGCCATAATTCACCTGCTGAAAGTGCTCAATAAATTCAATAAAAATATCCTGGCGTTCTTCCCGTCGATAGCTTCGAAACAAGTACCTGCACGCCCAAATCGGAGTTCCGTAGGCCAAGATATAAATTCCATAACACGGGCGCGCGAAAACATACAACCACATAATTGTAAAATCCTGTACAGTTAAGAAGGAAAATGTATACCTCCGGGAAGATCTCAGGAAATTCCAAAAAAAATACCACGATGATTCCTGCGTCGAGTAGATGAAAAAAGTCTATAAGCACGTCCTGATCCGAGATTTGTGCGCGAAGATCTCCCCAAAAGAAGCTGCTGCCTTCTCCAAAAACTCACAGCAAGAAGGGTCCCAATGAGCACGAGAGAACACCTTGAAAAAATGCGAAATCTGAAAATGTGCGAGAAACCCAAAATCGTAGCCTCACCTGTTACGAATCCAGCAGCAAAGAAATCGCTCAAAAAGATGGTCGGAGTAGGTCCGGAGAGCTCGTACAACCGAAGAGCGATGGGAGAAACAACCGAAGAAAGAGCGTCGCGCCGTGCCAAGAAAATGAGAATCTCGAAAAGCGTGCCCCCAAAAATCCCCAAACTCTGCAGATGGAAGCTTCACTGTGTGAGGATCACTTTGGTGAGGGACTCTCCTCGGTTTGAAGCTCGGAAGTGCCAAAAAAATGAAGAAGAAAGGATTTCGGGCTATTTATAGGCCGCAGAAAACAAATGGAAAAATTCCCATTAAGTCCCCACTTTCGGGCGCAGGGGGATTTTCGGGCGGCTACAGTGTTGGGCCTGGCCCAACACTGTGCGCGCCCGAAATCTTCCCGTGCGGCCACGTAACCCAGCAAACAGGCGGCAGCGGGCGGAGCTACTCAGCGGCGGCCACGTCGCGCGCCTCCCCGCCCGACACGCGTCCCGCAGAGTGAACAGCTGTGCGGTGCGCGCGAGCTGCCGACACGTGCCCCTCCCCGCGGTCAAAGCGGGTAGGTGGCGCCCGCCAGTGGCAGGGCGACACGTGGCCCTGCCACTGTCGCGGTCACACGTGCGGGCAAGGCGCCGCGCTGGCCGCCTGCCACGCACGCGCCCCGAGGCGCCCGTCCGCCGTTTCGTGCACCGCGCCTCGTGAGCCCGCGATAGAGTGACGACACGTGTCCCGTGCAATTGGTCCACACACCAAATTTAGGTTCCGTGGACCGCGCCGCGTGCACCGACCAACCGCGGGATGCCACGCGTCCCCCCGCCCCGGTCCATGCACCGCCGCACAAAATCAGTAGACCGCGCCTCACGGGCCCGCCAATCAGGCGGCGCCACGTGTCATGCGCAGGGTCCATGCACCCAGCCGCGGCACTCTGTGGACCGCACGCTGCGGACCGGCCAATCATGGGCTGCCACGTGGCAGCCGGTGGTCCACGGCCCCTCCCATGCACCGAAATTCAACGAAAACTTCTGGGAGTTCCCTTTTTGGGCATCCGGACTCAGAATTTAACAAGCAAATAGCCGTTTTCAAGCGTTTTTCCGCGCTGAATCCATTTCCAACCTCTGTTTGGCCAAAAACCCTTTTCAAAATTTCGGCAAACACAGCCGAAGGCCAACACAGCTGTAGATATCTCACAGGGTCCATCTGTAGCATCCCCTCTATGCACAATGGGCCAGACACACCAGCAATAGGTGTTCTGAACATGGATTCACCAGAAAAAGATGCATGGAAATCTGGGCCACCACAAATTGTACCCAAACAATCATAATCGTGTAGAGAGACTAGGAATCAAATTAGTTTTGCAAAAAGAATTTTAAAAATAGATCAATTTCATGAATTCCAAAAATTCCCAAAATATGCCCTAAAACCGAATTTGTAGAAATCGAAGCCCAAAAATTCATTTTTCAAGAGAAAACCTAGCATATAATCAAAACTAATCTACCCAGAGTTCTTATTTCAAAAGAAGTTTGATCAAAAAACCAATCATAAACGAAAAAGATACAAAATTTCTCTCACGTTTTGACCAAAAACATGAAAAACTGTGAAAAATCGAGATTTGATCACAAGAACTCACTTTGATTTGAAGAAGATGGGTTGGGAAGGCTCCAAAACGATTGTTTTCTAGAGAGAAAAGGTCTGGAGACTTAGAAACAAAAGATTGAAGTAAAAAGAAATCAAAACCCTTTTGTTCTATATAAAACCCTAGCCGCGGTCCGGACTGCCTGAAGAATCCAGTCCGGATCGGCTACCCGCAGGATTTACCTGCGTTCGGGGTCCGGATTGGATTCTCCAGTCCGGACCGGATCCAAACTTTTTCTTCAGAAAAATTTAGAAAAATTCCAGAAAATCCAAAAAAAGATTGTAAGCACTTTTGTGTATCAACTTTAAATAAAAATCATCGTTTCATATAACAAGAAATAGATTATGCAAAAATCTATCAAAAATATCCAAATAACGAAACGAAAATTTATAAAAATTAAATCCCTTAAAGTTGAACAACTTCAATCACATCTAACATGATCTTATGCGTAATGACTTTATCAAATCATTAATTTGGTAAAGAAAATGAAATACCAAGATCAATAGATGTTTGAAATCCCAAATATGTTAGATAATATATCTAGTCAATCTGTTGAAGAGAGTGGCTCTTTGAGCATCTTTCATTAAAATTCCCACGTTATACCAACCTTGAAATTTGATAGAGTCAAGTATTTCAACATGCATTTTATTTAATCAACCTTGAAAAAACCATGCTTGGTATACATGTGGTAGCTGCACACAGTACTCGGACGACCGAGTTGGTAGCTCTTTCCTCCATGTGGTGGTAGTTTTCACACTCCTCATTGGGATGTAACTCTTTCCACATCTTTTGAGCATAACACTTTTCTTTGACTCCCCCTCAATTGGCTATCAATTATTTAAGATATAAAGTATTCAACCAAAAATTGATCTTGAATTCATACTCGACTAATAGTAAAATAAGATAAAAACTATACCAAGAGATCATTGAGAGAGAAATTGACTTTGATCACTTAAAAGATGACTTAATTGACATAAAAGATCATTGCATCAACTTGAAATATTATGATATCTAAAGCATAATAAATTTCTAAATATATAAAAGGATGCAGTTAAAGTCAATATAACTAATGCTCAATTAATGTTCTATGTACTAGCATAGTGTTGGTTTTTATATATCCACAAGGATCTAAATAGGTACTATCAAACAACTAGAGGGGGGGTGAATAGGTGTAATACTTATAAAACCAAATCTCAGTGCAAAATAAAAACCAATGCGGAAAATAAAAAACAGCACACCGAGATATACGTGGAAACTCCAATCCAGGAGAAAAACCATGGGACCAACACGCAATAACAATCCACTAAGAATAGAAGAATAACAAGGTGATTACCGACTCCACGGACTCAAACCCCTCCTTCAGCTTCTTCGGATCTTGCGCTCACCGATTGGATGTCCACGCAATAACAATCCACTAAGAAAAGAAGAATAACAAGGTGATTACCGTCTCCACGGATTTAACTCCTCCTTCAACTTCTTCGGACCTTGCGCTCCAACGATTTTGCATGTCCACTGCACATGTTCGAATCCACGAACGCCACTCGAATCCACGAGCACACGTTTCGAATCCACGAAACGCCTTTAGCACACCGAATCCACGATGCCACGTCGAATCCACGACGCAAACTCAGCCGGTAAGAAAATTGGCTTCGATGGTGATCCTTTGCTTAGATTCTCATTGAGGAACCGTAGAAGAAATCTCTAAGCAAAGATTAGATCAATTCGACAAAAGATAGATCTTGGAAGAACCATCGAATTGACCTAAAAGATGCTATAAAGAAGAACGATGAAAACCTAGCCTCTAGGGTTGCTCTCAAGTGTTTTATAAATTAATCGGCCGTGCTCCCCACGTTTTTGAGAAACCCTAAATGTCTATTTATAGTTTAGAAACCTTTGGAAAGAGATAAGAATCAAAAACTTACTTTATCTGGAAATTTTCAGGACGGCGATCCGGATCGGATTTACTGTGATCCGGATCATCGTAACGAGTCAGGCTATTCCAGAAAAAATAGGGTTCGGGATCCGGATTGTAATGCACGATCCGGATCGTTCATGTATTCCAGCAAATTCCTATGTTCGGGATCCGGATCGAAATGGCTATGATCCGGATCGGATTTGCCAATGAACAAGTACCCTTCCGGATCCGGATTGGACTGTCTGATCCGGATCCTGAATATGTCCCATGTCCAGTTTTTGATTTTTATGCAATTAAAAATTCATCCAAGTGTTTCTACACTATAAGAAAGCATTCGGATCACCAAAATTATTTAGTTAACCATACCTGATCCTTTTGAATACTTTCTTCTTGAGATTGATGTAACTGATCCACAATTCTTCAACTTCAATCTTCAAGACTCAAGACACTGAGTGTCAACTTGAGCTCTTGTTGAATCTTCTCTAAGTCTTTGATTGCTGATTGACAATTTGATCCCTTTAAGACTCCGACTCAACTCACTGACTTGACTCACGAAATATGCCAACACCAAAATGCCGTAACACATAGGTAATGAACAAAAACACAAAAACAAAACCTAACCTAAGGATTGGTTTCAAAAAGAGATTATTTCAAGGAGAGCATTCCAATTGCCTTACGCAAATGAATAAATCATTTTTGATCCAAAGGTTTTGTTAAAATATCAGCTAATTGATTTTCAGTTGAAATATAGGAAAGTTGAAGAATATTTGATTCAACTAGCTCTCTAAGAAAATGATATCTAAGTTCAATGTGTTTAGTTCTTGAGTGCAACACAGGGTTTTTGGAAATGTTTATAGCACTGGTGTTGTCACAGAGAATTGTTACCGAAGTTGCTGAAATTCGGAAGTCGCTCAACACACTTTTCATCCAAATGAGTTGGGTTGAACAACTACCAGCTGAAATATATTCCGCTTCGGCAGTCGAGAGTGCAATGTAGTTTTGCTTTTTACTATGCCATGCAACAAGGCAATGGCCAAGATAAAAACATCCACCACTCATACTTTTCCGATCATCCACAGATCCTGCCCAATCGGCATCTGAATATCCTACAATGTCAAGACTTGTTCCCATAGGATACCAAATTCCGAAATTTACGGTTCCTTTGATGTACCGGATGATCCGTTTCACCGCTTTCAGGTGAACCTCATTTGGTGCTGATTAATATCTCGCGCAGATCCCAACACTAAAGGATATGTCCGGGCGACTAGCCGTGAGGTAAAGTAGACTTCCAATCATGATGCGATAAAGTTTCTCGTCTACATTTTCACTAAGAGATTCACTTCCTAATCCCTTATTGCTAGTTCCCATTGGAGTCGGAAAATCTTTAGAATTTTCTAAACCAAACTTTTTGACCAACTCCATTGCATACTTGGATTGACACAGATGGATTCCTTCCTCACTTTGTTTCACTTGCAATCCAAGAAAATATGTCAGTTCGCCCATCATGGACATCTCAAATTCGCTTTCCATGGTTTCAGCGAATTTAGAAGCATCATTATCTCTCGTTGCACCAAATACAATGTCACCGACATAAATTTGTGCTACAATGAAGTTATCCTGATAATGCTTCACAAAGAGAGTCCGATCTGCTCCACCTCGAGTATAGCCCTTCTCCAAAAGGTGCTTTGTTAACCTTTCGTACCACGCTCGCGGTGCTTGTTTTAGTCCGTAAAGAGCCTTTTTCAAACAAAAAACATGGTTAGGTAGTTTAAGGTCTACAAAACCTTTCGGTTTAGCCACATAAACTTCCTCGTTTAAAAACCCATTTAAAAACGCGCTCTTAACGTCCATTTGAAAGAGTTTTATTTTAAAATGACAAGGTATTGCGAATAGGATACGAATGGACTCGAGTCTAGCTACAGGGGCGAACATTTCATCAGAGTCTATACCTTCTATTTGAGAGTAGCCTTGAGCAACTAGACGTGCTTTGTTCCTGATGATGGTACCATCCTCATTTTTTTTATTCTTGAAAATCCATTTAGTACCAATCACGTTGTGTTGCTTTGGAGGCTTCGTTAATTCCCAGACTTTGTTTCGTTCAAACTGATGGAGCTCTTCCTGCATTGCTTCAATCTAGTAGTCATCCTGAAGAGCTTCATCGACATTTTTCGGTTCTATCATGGAAACGTAACAAGCGAATCCACAAACCAACTGTCTCCGAGTTCTGACTCCTTCTTGTGGGTCTCCAATAATGTTCGATTCCGGATGATACTTGGAGATGCGTAACGTTTGCGGTAACGGAGTACTCGGAGGTACATGTGATGATTTCTGCACATCAGATAAACTTGAAGAACCATTAGATGCATCAATATCATCGGAAGAATTATTATGAGAAGATGCATTTACAGGAGAATCATCATCAAGAGAGATATCAGGGGTAGATTTATCAGATGCAAAGTGAAAAGCTTCGTCTACTTTAACATTTATAGATTCTACTATCGTCTTAGATTCCAAGTTAAATACCCGATATGCTCTACTGTTTGTAGAATAACCCATGAAAATCCCTTCGTCACTTTGAGAGTCAAATTTTCCAAGATTTTCGCGGTCACGTAAAATGTAACACCGACTCCCAACGATACGAAAATATTTGATATTTGGTTTTCTACAAAACCATAGTTCATATGGTGTATTTAAAGTTTCCGGGCGCAAATACACTCGATTAATTACATAGACTGCAGTGTTCACAGCTTCAGCCCAAAAGTACAACGGTAAGTTTCGGCTATGAAGCATAACACGTGCCATCTCTTGTACAACCCTGTTTTTGCGCTCGACTACACCATTCTGTTGAGGTGTATAGGGTGCTGAGAATTCATGCTTAATGCCGTTGGAAGTGCAAAAATCAATGAATTTAGAATTTATGAATTCTCCACCTCTATCACTTCTAACACGAATGATCTTTTCATTGTTTTCAATCATAATACGATGGCAAATCTCGTGAAAAGAATCAAAAGTATCAGCTTTCTCTTTTAAAAATGCTACCCATGAGTATCTAGAGAAATCATCAACCAAAAGAAAAATGTACCATTTACCTCCCAAAGATGGTTGACGTGTTGGCCCCATTAAATCCATGTGCAATAGTTCCAAAGGCCGTTTTGTACCAACGTGGTTCAAGTTCTTGTATGCAGTCCTAGATTGTTTTCCCTTTTGACAACCGCCACACACAATGTTTTCTTTAAGTGAAAGTTTTGGAACCCCCTTGACCACGTCTTTGTTCGAAATTCTAGCAAGTTCCATAAAATTTATGTGACCTAGCCTTTCATGCCAAAGAGTTTCATTATTCAAAGAGGCTAAGTTACAGTTTTCAGAAATTTTATTAAGAACAACATAACAGTTATTTTCAGATCTAACCCCCTTTAAAAAGAAAACATGGTCCTTATCAGTTACAATACATTCAACAGATGAAAAATTAACTGAACAACCATTGTCACAAAGTTGACTAATACTGATGAGGTTAGTCTTAAGGCCTTCAACAAAAAGCACATTATTCAAAACCGGGCCATCTGGAATAGCTACTGTTCCTTTTCCAACAATTTTGGAAGACCGACCGTCTCCGAAAATTATAAGTCCTCTGGAGATTTTCTCAAAAGTTTGAAAGCAGTTTTTGTCACCGGTCATGTGACGGGAACACCCGCTATCCAGATACCAAGACAAATTATCATAAGCATGCAAGGAAATATTAGCGACAAGACAAGGGAAGATTTCACCTTTGCGCACCCAAACCTTTTTGGACTGCGTTGGCAATGAATGTGAAGTTCTTTTCCTTGGTGAAAGCGTCTTGTTTGATTAATTGCTGCCCCTTGATGACGTCGTCTTGCGAGGTGAACTACCAAGGCTCTTTTCCTTTGAGAAATTTTCTCTTGATTTCCGGGGAATCACCTTTTTGGTAGTCGTTGCAAGAGGTGCTTGAGTTGATCGTTTTGCTCCCATCTTACAATTTCTCCTTATGTGCCCTACAAAGCCACAACGAAAACATACCTTAGTGCTTGACGAACCCGAAGAGGGTGAAGTAGGCTTGTTGTCGTTGTTTGTCGTAAATTCCGGTGTCGGAGGAGGAGATACCGACTGAGGCACAAAAACTGTTACACTCGAACTAGGACTGTCTCCAGTTTGAGTGTATCCGAGGCCGAAACGGTTTGTTTGACCAAGACCAAGAAGCTTATCCAACTTACTCCTTCCCGATAAAAATCGCTGTAAGTCATTCTTGAGTTGGAAAATGGTCTTCGTCATTTCCATTTTTTCCTGTCGAGCCTCGTTGTAGAGCTTCAAGAAGTAATTCGCCTTATCCACCATTTTTACATGTTCCTTCTCGAAATGCTCATTTTTCTCTTGAAGTGAAACATTTGATTTTATCAGGTTATCCCTTTCCACTTCAAGACCGTTCAAGAGAGAGGTTGCCCTTTTTGCTTCTTCTTCGAGATCCTGCAATCTCCCTCTCAAACTCCTGTTTCGCTTTGCCAATTTCTTTGAATCCCTCAAAAGTTTATGGTAGGCAAGAGCAAAATCTTCACCTTCAGAGTTACTCGATTCGTCGTCCATAACATTCTTTTCAACATGGGAGGAGTTGGACAATGAATCGGATGTACTTGCCATTAAGCACATGAAGGGTGAAGATGTGGACGCGTGGAATGCCGTTGCGTTATTTTCTTCATCACTGGAAGATGACTCATTTGACGTTGAGTTGTCATCCCAAGTGACGGCTTGCATTGCCGGATTCTTATTGGGACACTCTGTTGCAATGTGGCCGTAGCCTCGACATTTCAAGCATTGTACTTGTCCCTCTGAGCTTTTCTTATCCTTTGAAAAGTTCTCTTGCTTTCTTGACTTGTAACTTGAAGAACCCTTGCCTTTCTGCGACTTTCCGAAGGATGGAGTTTTGCTTGAATTACCCCTTCGAAAGTTTCGGCGAAACTTCCTTATCAAGAGAGCGAGCTGCTTCTCAAAGTCCTCCATAGATAGGTTCTCGACATCGTCTGAGGAGGATGAATCCGCGTCTTCTTCTTTTGTTGTTTTCAACGCATAACCTGAAGACTTAGAAGAGGATGCTTTTCCAGAAGAATAGTTAGTAGGAAATGTCATTTCATATGTTTGTAATGAACCAACTAATTCTTCTACACAGATTTAGTCCGGGTGTTTAATAGTTTCAATGGCCGTAACCTTCGAACGAAATCTTTCAGGAAGAGTTCTTAAAATCTTTCTTACAATTTTAAATTCTGGAATTTTCTCTCCCAAGTTAGCACATGTGTTCACGATATCTTGCAATCGTGTGTAGTAGTCTGTGAATGATTCATTTTCTGCCATGAAAATAGAGTCAAACTTGCTCGTAAGCATTTGCAGTTTTTGAATCTTCACAAGGTTAGTTCCCTCATGTGTAACTTGAAGAACATCCCAGATTTCTTTCGCAGTCTCACATGCAGAGACGCGAGAGAACTCAGTTTGTGACAAAGCATTAAATAAAGCGTTAACTCCTTTGCCATTGTAAGAAGATGCATCAACCTCTTCCTTGGTCCATTTCGACCTAGGTTTGATGGTGCGAACATCAGCAATAATTTCAGTTGGATTAGACCATCCTAATTCAATTGATTGCCAGACCCGTTCGTTGATGGAAATTAAAAAGGCTTTCATCCGTACTTTCCAGTAGGCATAATTTGTTCCATCGAATAACGGGGGTCTGTTGATGTTTCCACCTTCAACCATTGTTTACAACCCTATTCCCTCTCTGATACCACTTGTTGGGTTATGTATAATTGGATCTAAATAGGGGAAAAATCACCTAGAGGGGGGTGAATAGGTGTAAACCATAAACACTCAAAAAATCATTGCGCAATAAAACCCAATGCGGAAATAAAAATAACACGCAAGATTTTTACGTGGAAAAACTCCAAACCGGAGTAAAAAACCACGGGACCGATAACACGGCGAAATCCACTAGAATTAAAACACGTACAAGGTGATATACCGTACTCACTCACGACTCAACCTTTTCCATACGCTCCTAGTTGATCTTCTCCGCTCGCTCCGCAACGCTCCTCGAATCCACGATTAGCGTCCAACGCCGAATCCACGACGTCCGACGTCGAATCCACGACGTCCGACCGAATCCACGGTCTTCACCCAGTAGCACGTCTCGAATCCACGAACGTACCTCGCTCCGAATCCACGAGAGCGGTAGCACCTTGAATCCACAAGGCCACGCGAGTCCACGCGCCGATTTTGGGAAAATCGTTGTTTTTGGGTGGTGATGATCCGCCGAATACTTAGATTAGAAATAGATCGGAAATACCATCTAAGTATTCATTAATTTGATTCTACTCAAAATCTGAGTTTGGAAAACCTAGAATCAAATTAATCAATATAGATGAAGAAACATAGAATTAAATCTATTGATTTCCTTTCTTCTCTATATGTGGATTTTTCTCTTTTTCGGCTTACCCTAAAAAAGAATCATAGGGTCTATTTATAGGTTAGAAACCCTTGGAAGAAGATAAGAATCAAAAACTTACCATTTCTGGAATTTTACAGGACGACAGTCCGGACTGGCATTGGCGGTCCGGACTGTTTCAGCGAAACAGACTTTTTCCAGAAAAGACGACATTCGGGGTCCGGACTGAAATTTCCACGGTCCGGACTGTTCATGCTATTCCTGCAATTTCCACGTTCGGGGTCCGGACTGAAATTCCCAAGGTCCGGACTGAAACTGCGCATGAACTAACCTATGTTCGGGGTCCGGACTGTAATGCCCGGTCCGGACTCTAAACATGTAAAATGTCCAGTTTTTGATTTTTATGCGATTAAAAATTCATCCAAGTGTTTCTACACTACAAGAAGTATTCAGATCACCAAAAGTATTTAATTAAACGTACCTGATCCTTTTGAATTCTTCTTTTTTGAGATTGATGTGTATGATCCAAGCTTCTCATCTTCAATCTTCAAGACTTAAACATATTCACGAAATACGCCAACTCAAATTCCGTAACAACCTCAAACGCTACGTATCTCCAAGGATCATCCAGAGTCAAATATTATTGGAGACCCACAAGGAGTCAGGACTCGAAGACAATTGGTTTGTGGAGTCGCGTGTTATGTCTCCATGTTGGAACCAAAGAACGTTGATGAAGCTTTTCAGGATGATTATTGGATTGAAGCAATGCAAAAAGAGCTCCATCAATTCGAAAGGAACAAAGTCTGGGAACTAACGAAGCCCCCAAAGCAACAAAACATCATTGGTACTAAGTGGATTTTCAAGAACAAGAAAAACGAGGATGGTACCATCATTAGGAACAAAGCACGCCTAGTTGCTCAGGGCTATTCACAAATTGAAGGTATAGACTTTGATGAGACGTTTGCCCCGGTAGCTCGTCTCGAGTCAATTCGCATCCTTTTCACAATTGCTTGTCATTTCAAAATTAAGCTTTTTCAAATGGACGTTAAGAGCGCCTTTTTAAATGGTTTTCTAAATGAGGAAGTTTATGTGGCTCAACCGAAAGGTTTCATTGACGATAAACTACCTAACCATATTTTTCGACTGAAAAAGACTCTTTGCTGTCTAAAACAAGCACCGCGAGCATGGTACGAAAGGTTGACAAAGCACCTTTTGGAAAAGGGCTACACTCGAGGGGGAGCGGATCGGACACTCTTTGTGAAGCATTTTCAGGAAAACTTTATTGTGGCACAAATCTATGTCGATGACATTGTATTTGGAGCAACAAGGAATAATGATGCTTCAAAATTCGCTGAAACCATGGAAAGCGAATTTGAGATGTCCATGATGGGCGAGCTAACGTATTTTCTTGGATTGCAAGTCAAACAAAATGAAGAAGGCATTCATCTGTGCCAATCCAAGTATGCTAAGGAGTTGGTCAAGAAGTTCGGATTAGAAAACTCTAAAGACTTTCCGACTCCAATGGGAACTAGCAACAAGGGATTAGGAAGTGAATCTCTCAGTGAAAGTGTAGACGAGAAGCTTTATCGCAGCATGATTGGAAGTCTACTCTATCTCACGGCTAGTCGCCCGGACATATCCTTTAGTGTTGGGATTTGCGCGAGATATCAATCAGCACCAAAGAAGGTTCACCTGAAAGCGGTGAAAAGGATCATCCGGTACGTCAAAGGTACACTAAATTTTGGAATTTGGTATCCTATGGGCACAACTCTTGACATAATAGGATATTCAGATGCCGATTGGGCAGGATCAGTGGATGATCGGAAAAGCACGAGTGGTGCATGTTTTTATCTTGGCCATTGTCTTGTTGCTTGGCATAGTAAAAAGCAAAACTACATTGCACTCTCGACTGTCGAAGCGGAATATATTTCAGCGGGTAGTTGTTCAACCCAATTGATTTGGATGAAAAGCGTGTTGAGCGACTTCCGAATTTTTGCAACTTCGGTAACTATTCTTTGTGACAACACTAGTGCTATAAGTATTTCTAAAAACCCTGTGTTGCACTCAAGAACGAAACACATTGAACTTAGATATTATTTTCTAAGAGAGCTAGTTGAATCAAGTGTTCTTCAAATTTCTTATATTTCAACTGAAGATCAATTAGCCGACATTTTAACAAAACCTTTGGATCAAAAACGGTTTATTCATTTGCGTAAAGCAATTGGAATGCTTTCTTTGAAATAACACTTTTTGAAACCATTGTTTAGGTTAGGTTTTGTTTTGTGTTTCTGTTGTTTATCTATGCTTGTACATAGAACATTAACTGAGCATATGTTATTGACTTTAATTGCATCCTTTCATAACTTAAGAAATTTATTATGATTTAGATATCTTGATAATTCATTTGATGCAATGATCATTTATATCAATTAGTTCATCTTTAATTGATCAAAGTCAATTTCTCTCTCAAATGATCTCTTGGTATAGTTTTTATCATATTTGAAAATTGAGTTAAGTATGAACTCAAGATCAATTTTTGGTTGAATACTTCATATCTTAAATAATTGATAGCCAATTGAGGGGGAGTTTATTAAAATATTTATGCTCAAAAGATGTGGAAAGAGTTACATCCCAATGAGGAGTGTGAAAACTACCACCACATGGAGGAAAGAGCTACAACCTCGGTTGTCCGAGTACTGTGTGCAGCTTCCACATGTATACCAAGCATGGTTTTTCTTATTGATTAAATAAAATGCTTTTTGGAATATTTGACTCTGTCGAATTCCAAGGTTGGTATAAGGTGGGTATTTTTATTGAAAGATGCTCAAAGAGCCACTCCCTACAATAAATTGACTAGATATATTATGTAACTTATTTGGGATTTCAAACATCTATCGATCTATGTGCTTCATTTTCTTCGCAAAATTAATGCTTTGATAAACGCATTACTCATTAGATCGTGATTGATGATTTGAACTTGTTCAACTTTAAAGGATTTAATTTTTATAAATTTTCGTTTCATCACTTGGATATTATTAATAAATTTAGCATAATCTATTTCTTTTGATATGAAATGATGATTTTTGTTTAAAGTTGATATACAAAAGTGCTTACATACTTTTTCTGGAATTTCTAGAATTTTTGTAAATTTTTCTGAAGAAAAAGTTGAAGCCGATCCGGACTGAAAATTCTGTTCCGGATCCCGAACGCAGATATTATCTACGGGTAGCCGATCCGGACTGGATTCTTGAGCCGATCTGGACCGCGGATAGGGTTTATAAGAAACGAAAGGGTATTTGATTTCTTTTTACCTTAAGCTTTTGTTTCTAAATCTCCAGAGCTTCTCTCTATAAAATACAACTGATTTGAAGCCTTTCAAACTCAAGTTCTTCCGATTCAAGTAAGTTTCTTTGATCAAAACTTAAATTTTTTCACTGTTTTTGCATTGTTCTTCAAAACATGAGGAAATTCATGACTCCAATTCGATTTTAAACGGTTTTTGGTCAAATTTCTTTTGAAATAAGAACTCTGGGTAAATTAGTTTTGTTTGTATGCCTTGTATTCTCTTGATTAACGGATTTTTGAGCTTCGATTTCAAAAATTTCGGTTTTAAGGCATATTATGAGAATTTTTAAAAATCATGGAATTGATCTATTTTTAAAATTCTTTTTGCAAAACTAACTTGATTCCTAGTCTCTGTACACGATAATGATTATTTAGGTACAATTTTTCAAATTTTTGAAAATTAAATAATTTTTCGTGTTCTTGAGTTCTTGCTCGCAGGTTCTTCATTTACTAACGCACTAGCAGCAAAGATGGTTTTTGCATGGATTCTAGTACTCATTACAGCAATGGTGCATACTCGAGCGACAAACAAGCTCAAAAGAGCTAAGAAAACTCAAGTGAAAGGAGAATATATTTCCTTGGATAAAACGGATTCTGAGACGGAATCAGTAAACTGGGATGAATTAATGGAAGACGACGCAGCACCTGCTACATCAAAAAGGAAAGCCCCTGGTACAACAAAGGCAAAGACAGCGCCTACTGCTGCGGAGAAAGAGAAAGCTCCAATGCTGCCAACATCAATTTCAATGAAAAGAAAAGTGTAGCTCGAAGAATGGGACGAGCACGAGGGGTCGAGATTGAAAAACCAATAGCACATGATTCACCACCTCCAGAGGAATACGTGCCTATTGACACAGATCGACTGAAAGCATTTGAAAATCGAGAGTGTATTGGTGAACGACACGTTAATATTGGAGCTCTTCGAGATCGTTCTACGGCTTTTGGAAATCTGATTGAACAAGCCAATCTCTCTCAAGTTTGCAAATTTCCTGAAACGCTTGGATATTGTTTGCATCTGATACGTACCTTTTACACCAATGCACTACAGCTTCAAGAGCATGAAGATGGACCAATGGAGTTCTATACTACGGTCCGAGGGACAAAACTAAAAATAACTCCTCAACTAATTGGAGAAGTCCTAGGGATGAAATCCAGCATGACAGGGGCTAATTACTTGAAAGGAAAGAGTTTGACAAACTCGTTGTGGAGAACAGTTGTTAATGGAATTTGCATGCCGGAGACACAGTCAACTGGAAATTCTGTTTACTCTAAAGAGCTTCGACCTGAGTTCCGGTTTCTCAATTTCATCATATGCTACAACATTCTTCCGAACATGCAGACAAAAGTCTTGCGATGGGATCGCTTGCTTTTCTTATATCTTCTGGGACATTCGTCAGAGGCAGTGTGTTTGAACATCAATATCCCATATATCATTTGGAATAGGATGGCACGGTACGTTGAACATCCTCATCCAACGGAAAGACTTCCGTTCCCATTGATCATAATGAGAATCTTAAGGAAATTCAAGGTTGATACTCACTCTTCAAGTTATCAACACATTTTGGGAATGATTAATGATTCGACGATTGTAAAGTCTTTGCCAAAACTGCCTAATGAGACCCCGACTCCTCCACGTAGCAAGAAACCCTAAGTCGCTACTTCAGCAACATCCTCAAAGGAAGTACCGATGTCAGATGATGAAGCTTCTGTGACTTCCTTTTATAAGAAGCAACAAAGGCTATATTTTGAACAAGAACAGATTGCAAAAGAACATAAACGCATCTCTGAGGAGCTAGAAATAATAACTGCGGCTCAAATCACTCTGACGAAGAAATTCACTTCGATGAAGAAGTTGGTGAAAAAGATGTTTACAAAGATAGGATGTAGTAGCTCTGAAGATTCAGAGTCTGACAATTGACTATTTGATAATTTTTGTTTTGCAGGTTTTTAGTCTTAGTTCTTACACTTTTTGAACTTGTTAACTCCCTTTTATTTTTGTAATTTTGGCTAACTTTAGTGACAAAAAGGGGGAGAGAGATAGGAAACATTTGGACATGGTTGTGAGAACTTTGGAACACTTAAAACTTGGAAGGTAAGTATGACAACAACTTTGGTTTGTATTGTGAATAAATGCATGCCTCGACTAACTATTCGACTAACTATTTAGGCATGTATTATTACTAACAAGTTGGTTGATGACTAACATACTTATGACATTTGGAATTTAATGCTTAGAAGATATGTCTATCTCTGATTGGTATTTTCATACATATCTGATTTTATAAAATGTCATGGTGAGTATAAACTCTATCTCTCTGTTTGGTTTTTGAATGTTAAATTCTTGAGGTATCTAACGATTTCTTTTGTCAAGAATTATTTCTTTTGCAGAGAGTATAAACGTCTAGGTCTAGGGTCTGTTTTAGGAGTTTATCTCATGTATTTGGATCTTATTTGTAAATTTTTGTTGTATGGTGATAACAACAAAAATATCTTTTTGAATTTTCTTTAAGTGGATTTTTGTTTTGTCACGAAACCGCCAAAGGGAGAGATTGTTAAGGAATTTGTTTTGGAGTATTTCGTGAAGTGGTTAAGTCTTGAAGATTGAAGATGAAAATGTTTGGATCATATACCTCAATCTCAAGAAAGAAGAATTCAAAAGGGCCAGGTACGTTTAACTAAATAAACTTGGTGATCCGAATACTTCTTATAATGTAGAAACACTTGCATGGGTTTTTAATTGCATAAAAATCAAGAAACTGGACTGTTACATGTTCAGGATCCGGATCAGGGTACTTCTGTGGTGACCTGGATCTCTGCAGGGCTTCTACAGTATGACCAGCAGCTTATGGAGGCCTACGAGGTGTGTCGGTGGTGTTTGTGCACAAGTTGGACACAAGTGATGGACTTCGGGCTTATAATGGATCACGAGAGTAGTCAGAGGACCCCGTCGGATGTTTAGAAGTGGTTTCGTGCGAAACTGTCACGCCCCGGGGGTTCGAATCGCGCGGAAGAGGAGCCACCGATGCCCTTAATTCAGCCATGTATTTTTTTTTGTAAACCAATGCTCCCCGGTGCGTGTCCAGACCCGCCGCATACACAAATTCACTCTGCAAACGGGCAGAGTCTCCTTTGTATATGCACGGTGTCTCAATTACAAAGTGTCTCACAAGGTGTAGCACATACAATCTCTAACCACATCAGTTGGGGTCTCGTTCACATACAACCAAACAACTCACATGATATTCTAGTATTCACTTAGAACATAGAGGTCGATGTTTTGAAAGGATAAATAATCACAAGGTTTTGAAAGTGGCAACCACACGATGCCATCGTTTTGGGAAAGACCGTTTGAAAGCCACATAAATTCACAGGGTTTGAAAACGGCACCCACTCGATGCCGAACTTTGTGAAAACAGTTTGCAAACACATAAATTCCACAAGGTTTGTAAAATTCGGTGCCCACACGACACCCACGTTTTAAAAGTAGTTTTCGCAAACGGTTTTCTTTGCTTTTCATTGTTTAAAACGGCAAAGTAAGAAAGAATGTAACAATCATTCGTTTATTCAAAAAAAGGAAGAGGCAACATCCACTTCGACCCCACGGGGGTGTCGCAATCCACAACTAGCTAGCATGAGTAATAAAAGAAAAGGGAAAGAAGAGTCACTGTATCTGGAGTCACTAAAAGTCAGAACAGCTCCCTCGCGGCCTCACCGGTGCCCTAGCACTCGCCCCTGGACGAACCTGTTACGGAGTGGGGAGTCAGTGACTAGAAATATCATAATGAGCAAAAGAAAGCTAAAGTAAAGCAAACCACTGTAACCAGAGCAACTGTCACCCCTCATACACCGTCAACAACGATCATATCCTGCACCAAACAAAAACCGGGCACCCTTCCCGAACACCGCACCGGGCCCCTGCCCCGGTGCCCCTCTCTGCCGAGCACCTGTCTCGGCCGCCGAGCACCAGCCTCGGCGTCACCGCTCACACCCTCCACCCATGAGGGCCCCCATTCCTAACGCCACCGTCGCGTGGGGTACACGGGTCAACGTACCACTTTTCTGGAAAAGCACACCCTTGCGGTGGCCAGACCGCCGGTGTGCGTGTAGTAACACCAGAGCCTTATAACCAGATATGTATAGATGATAAATCGAATGAAGTAAAAGCGGGGTCAGCATTGCTCATAAAGGAAAACTTAGAAGGGAAAAACACCTTTGCTCATGAAGAATAACTTAAAGAGAAAACACCTTTGCTCATGAGAAATAACTTAAAGAGAAAACACCTTTGCTCATGAGGAATAACTTAAAGGAGAAAACACCTTTGCTCATGAGGAATAACTTAAAGGGAAAAACACCTTTGCTCATGAGGAATAACTTAAGGAGAAAACACCTTTGCTCATGTACGCCCTTACCCAATAAACCTTGGCGAAAGTACCCACTTGGTGTGTGTCGTCCGGTGCTCGGCACGTCCGCGATCGTGCGCCTGTTCCCTGTAGCGTCTCGCACTCCTGAGGAACAAAGGCATGTCAAAACTAAGGGACTCGAAACCCCAGACGCTGACTCTAGGCCGAAAAGACGACCGCCGCGAATTTCGGGCTCCGCGCGGCGGAGTTCCCCGCACAGCACCGACCCGTGCGGCGCGCGCTTGGCCTACGGACGGCCTCCCCCCCGCGCGGCCCCGACCCGACGCGAATCCCTGCGGCGCGCTTGCCGTGCGGCGTGCAGCCTGCAGGCGGCCCGCACGGCCCCAGCCCGCGCGGCGGCCTCGTGCAGGCAGCGCCCGTACGGCACGCATGCCGCGCGGAGCCCCGCCTGCAGGCGGCCCGCGCGGCACCAGTCCGCGCGGTGCCCGTCTGCGGGCGGTGCCCGCGCGGTGCCCCTGCCGCGCGGTGCCCGCCTGCGGGCGGTGCCCGCGCGGCGCCCCTGCCGCGCGGTGCCCCGCCTGCGGGCGGCCCGCGCGGCATCTGTCCGCGCGGTGCCCGCCTGCGGGCGGTGTCCGCGCGGCGCCCCTGCCGCGCGGTGCCCCGCCTGGAGGCGGCCCGCGCGGCACTCGTCCGCGCGGTGCCCGCCTGCGGCCGGTGCCCGCGCGGCGCCCCGGCCGCGCGGTGCCCCGTCTGCAGGCGGCCCGCGCGGCTCCTGTCCGCGCGGTGCCTGCCTGCGGGCGGTGCCCGCGTAGCACCCCTGCCGCGCGGTGCCCCGCTTGCAGGCGGCCCGCGCGGCACCTGTCCGCGCGGTGCACGCTTGCGGGCGGTGCCCGCGCGGCGCCCCGGCTGCGCGGTGCCCCGCATGCAGGTGGCCAGCGTGGCACTTGTCCGCGTGATGCCCGCCTGCGGGCGGTGCCCCGGGCGGTGCCCCGGGCGGCGCCCCTGCCGCGCGGTGCCCCGCCCGCAGGCTTTCCGCGCGGCATCTTCCCGCCCGGTGCTCGCCTGCCGGCGGTGCCCGCGCGGCGCGCCTGCCGCGCGGTGCCCCATCTGCAGGCGGCCCACGCGGCATGTGCCCGCGCGGTGCCCGCCTGCGGGTGGTTCCCGCGCGACGCTCCTGCCGCGCGGCGCCCCGCCTGTGGCCGGCCCGGCGGCGGCGGCGGCGGCGGCGACCCTCTCCGTGAAAACTCCACCCCGAAACGCCAAACAAAAACCTAATGGAAAAACTCACCTTCGATCCGCCGGAAAAAGAGAAGAAGAGGATCGTCCTATCGTTGCCCGGTTGATCCCGCGAGCAAGAAACCTCCGTCCCTCTTCCGAAAGCCCCGCCGTCGGTCGTAACAAGAGCGAAAAAAGGGGTTGGGTCCCGTTTTCTCTTTTTCCCTCTCGTAGTGTCTCTCCAAAAACCCTAGCCGCCGAATGAAGGAACCTAAGAGGGAAAACCTAAAACCCTAGGTTCTCAAAGGGATTTTAAAGAAATATTCGGAACAGATCCGGCGGCTAGAGTTACCCCGAGAAACGTGCCGACCGTTCGCACGGATCCCGGGGCGCCTAAAAGGTGGCCGAACATCAAAATTTTATTCTGGGAGAACCGGGAGTCGGAATCCGAAATCGATCACATCCCCGTTCTCCGTTTCGCGAGCCCTTCCGCCTAAAAATGTCCGCGAGCCCCGACGGGCTCTCCGGAAAAACACCAAAAATAGTCCCACAGTCGGACAGTCATAAGGAAAGGGATAACGGGAAGGGTCAAGGAAAGGCCAGGTCTTACACCACTCACCAATAAAAACAAGTTTCGTCCCCGAAACTTAACTCCCGCCTGCGGCGAAGAGGTCCGGGTAGCACTCCCCCATCTTTGACTCTGGTTCCCAAGTTGCCTCATGTTCTTCTTGATTGCTCCAAGGCACCTTCACGTAGGGAGTTGTCCGACTTCGTAGCTTTTCGATCCTCTCGCGCTAGGATCCGCACCGGCACTTCCTCGCAGTTCAGGTTCTCTTTGAGCTCGATTGCAGAGAGGTCAAGCGCTCGCGACGGATTGGGGGGATACATCCGAAGCATGGATGCGCGGACACGACAAGAACTCGGTCGAGATTCGGTGGTAGGGCGAGGCGATGGGCCACGGGGCCGACGCACTCCAGAATCTCGAAAGGTCCTACGTACCATGGGCTCAACTTGCCTCTCGACCCGAACCGCCTCACCCCTGATCGTCCCAACAAATCGGGGATTCGCAGTGCCTGCCGTACGATGCTTCGTACGGCGCCACCCGGGCGTATGCCTGGTAGCTGACGTTGTAGGCGAACTCGACGTGGAGTAGATAGCGTGACCATCCGCCTCCCAAATCCAATATGCACACTCGGAGCGTGTCCTCGAGGATCTGGATCGCCCGCTCGGATTGCCCATCCATCTGGGGTGAAAGGCCGAGCGGAAGTGTAACTTGGCCCCCAGAGCTCGTCGTAGACTCTGCCAAAAGTCCGAACGAACCTTGTGTCTCGGCCCGAAGTAGTAGGTGTCGTCATCCCGGGTAGCCTCACCACTCCCGATGTATACTTGGGTCGGTCGGTCGCGTGTCCAGGTCGTAATCCTTCGGCAATCCTAACCACCGTCTTCACCGTAGGTTCAGCTCCTTCTGGGTGGAAAGACGCTTAAGGCTTAGGTGGTCCGAGAATACGTTACTGTCACGCCCCGGGTGTAAACCAGAACCCGGGCCCGTCTACAGATCCGCCGTATACACAGAATTTCCCGTGTATACGAAGCGCTGGTAACCTGCTCAAGTATGGATGATATAATAAAAGAGCATAAACAGAGCTAAACAGTAACTAATACATCTCAGATAAAGCAGAAAAGCAAGGTACAGAAAGTAACTCTCAATAATACATAAGTCTCTCCCAGCTCACTAATCAAATACAACCAGCTGGCCGAAGCCAGACCCAAAAAGAAATGAATAGTAGAGTATCTGAGAGTATCGGGGTACATCTAATAATAGAACTGGTGCCTGGGTGGACCGCTATCTAGTCCGCGATTCTCTTACCTCGGTCCGCAGTGGAGGGTCCTGCAACAGCCGCAGACGACTCTGCAAAACAAAGGGGAATAGAAGAAGAAAAGCAGTGGGGAGTGAGAACTACTATAAAACAGTAGCCTCCTCCTAGTGGGTAGACCTCAACACAAATGTGCCCACTAGGACTATAAGAGGCAGAAAAGATGAACAGAGGTGGTAAGCTGTAATTAAAACTGCTGATGATGAATAGAGCTACCACTACATGCCTCTAATGAGCTAACTGATAGATTAGCTATATGTATGCATCAGAATGTCAACGCCTGCCTGTCTAGGCCCAATCGATACACCAGTAAGCACTGGTACTGCCTGCTCTGCCTGCCAAATCGGGTATGCCAGCCTACGCATAACACCGATAGGAAAAGGGAGTCTCGAAGACTCGAAGCCTGTAAAAAACGCACACTCCGGAGTGGCACTCGAGGGGAGCGACCCACACGAGTATAATGCCTGGGTAACAAGTACCAAATCAGCAGGACTGGATCATGACTCTGATCACGGTGGAAAACCCATCCACTAAAAGAAATCCAAATCCTCTATCCCAATCTGATGCAATAACTACTGTCCGGTCAACCGCCAAAGATCCGCGGTTGCCGCAATGCCCGGCCCTCACAGCCTGCCTGTCCCAAAGCCCACAACTGTCTGACTACACTATCCCAGTCCCTGCTCGAACCCGAGCGCACTATCCCCCGAATATAAATAAAAGAAGAGAAAAGCATGGTTTCTCCTAAGTCAATTCCAGCATGATAGTGTAGCAGAAAAAGGTGGCCTAACTAGATGTCCATTTAAGCATGCAAAGTCCTTTATATAAAAACAGGGTTTAAATATTATTATCCTTCCCAATAGAGAGGTATGCCACTAGTTAAACTTTCATTTGCTAAGTTATCTCATATCCATTTATCACATAAGCATAAGAGGTCCCAAAGTGTACGAGTAAGATAGTCCTTTATAGCAAAACTCCCCCCCCCCGTGAGGTTTAAACGACATATTAATATAAGAATCATCCATTCATTAATACTTAGTCCATTTTAAGATGTAGCCCAAGCAATAAGTCCAATTCTCAACCAAGATGCCATTTTAACTTATTCCGGTTCATTTAGCAACATAACAGTGAAGCACTCCAATAGGCCTAGTGGGGACATCATAAGTAGGAGGTAAACAACGGTACCCACCTCGAGCGCTAAATCCGGTCCTCAAAGGCTAAGTCCGCGCTCGCTCCGGAAAAACCCCGCAACACTGTGCCAAAGATCCCAAAGAACACACACAAATTACAATTCAAGTTTAACCCAAAATCTGTCTCCCAAATTCAGATTTACTGTTCAGCCATTTTTACCTGTGACACGTGCCCACAAAATTCCCAGAAAATATACACTGCGATCTACGCGACGATCCGGTCGAAACAAGTACCTGCACGTTTTCCCACGATTTTTCTGTGCTGAGAACGAAAATCGACAAGAGGACCACCTCAAACAATACATTCATCCCAAAACAGCGATATAAAATTCTGTAAAAAGGGATTCCTCACCTTCAGGGAAATTCCACAAAAATCCACGAAAATTCCAGGAGATTCCTCGTGACGCGTAGATGCAAATCCCCTTTTGAATCGCCCTGTTTCGATGCTCGAGCGCGAAGTTATCGCCAAAACGAGATGGTGCTGTCCCAAAACTCCGCGACGGAAAAAGGGTCAGAAAGAAGCCACAGAATCACCATCAAAACCTCTGAATCAAGAGAAACTCATAAAAGAGAAAGTGAAGCCCTACCTGTCAAGAATCCGACGGCGCAAAAATCGTAAAAACAGGATGTCGGGGTGAGCCGGGGGAGCTAGAACACCGAAATGCGACGAATCTGGTAGCCGTAGAACGATCGTCGCGCCGCGCCGGATAAATGCAAACCTTGGGATCCGAGCCTTCAAAATTCTTGAGATTTCTACAGTGGATGGAGGATTGGGAGAGGAAGAAATGTCTAAGAGGGGGCTCGGAGTGGTTCCAAACAGAAAGGGAGAAATCGGGCTCCCAATGCCCTAAAAGAATCAAGAAGGAGAAAAAAAACAAACCCGCGTTATTGGATTCGGGCCGCGTTTGGGCCCGGATCCGCCAGGGCGGGTCGGACGCGTTCCGTCCGACCGGGCGGAACCAACCAGCACGCGACGCGCGTCCCCACAGGAGATCGGCGCGCATCCCGCACAGCGAACAGCCGTGCGGGGCGCGCCAGCGGCCGACGCGCGTCCCGACCGCGCGGTCAGCCCCGCAGGCGCTCGCCAATGGCGAGGCGACGCGCGTCCCACGCACTGTGCGGTCAGGCGCGGGGGCAGGCGTTGTCCCCTGCGCCGAGTCCCATGAGCCCGCCAGTAGCCATGCGCCACGTGTCGGTGCGCCGGGTCCGTGCACCCCGCCGAGCCGTTCCATGCACCGGGCGCCGCGGGCCGGCCAATGAGGGCCCGCCACGTGGCATCCGGCGGTCCACGGCCTTCCCCCATGCACCAGGAGACACTAGAAACTTCCGGGAGTCCGTTTTTGGGCATCCGGACTCCAAATCCGGCAAATAAATAGCCGTTTTCAAGCGTTTTTCCGCGCTGAATCCAAATACGCCATCCGTTTGGCCTAGAAACTTTTCTAAAATTCGGCAAACCCCGCCGAAGGCCAAACTAACAATAAACACTGCCACGGACCCACCTGTGCTGTCCCTTTGACACACTGTGGATCAAACACCATCATTAGGTGTTTCACACTTGGATTCACGGGAAAACAGTGCATGGAAACCTGGATCATCACATCCTCCCCTACTAAAAGAAAGTTTCGTCCTCGAAACTAAAATCATACCTCAAGTCGGGGCCTCAAACAATTGGGGGTGGGCATCCAACATCGCTGACTCCAGCTCCCACGTAGCTTCGCGCTCGCCCTGGTTGCTCCACAGAACCTTCACATAAGGGATGGCCCGGCTGCGCAGCTCTCTAACCTCGCGGTCCAAAATCCGCAGTGGCCGCTCGACATAGCTCAAGTCCTCCGCAACCTCCAGTGGGACGAAATCAATGATGTGCGACGGGTCATGAACATATCTCCTCAGGGTGGATACATGAAACACGTCGTGAACACTAGCCAATCTGGGAGGAAGTGCAAGCCGGTAGGCAACTGGCCCGATGCGCTCCAATACCTCAAAAGGTCCGATATAACGAGGGCTCAGTTTTCCACGAATCCCAAATCTCCAAATCCCTTTCGATGGCGAGACTTTCAAAAAGACATGATCGCCCACCTGAAACTCCAAGTCTCGTCGTCGGGTGTCAGCATAACTCTTCTGCCGGCTCTGAGCTGTCTCCAGATGTCGTCGAATCAGTCTGACCTTCTCCTCTGCCTCCAATAGTAGATCAGGACCCAAGGTCTTCTTCTCGCCCACATCACTCCAATATAGGGGTGACCGACACTTGCGCCCATACAACGCTTCAAACGGGGCCATCTGGATGCTCGCTTGATAGCTGTTGTTGTACGCAAACTCGACCAATCCCAGATGTCGGTGCCACCCGCCCCCAAAGTCCAGAACGCATGCTCGTAGCATATCCTCGAGAGTCTGAATGGTGCGCTCTGACTGTCCGTCCGTCTGTGGGTGAAAAGCTGTGCTGAAGTGAAGCCGTGTCCCTAGGGCCGCCTGTAAACTCCTCCAAAAGTGCGAGACAAACCTCGAGTCCCTATCCGACACGATGGAAATGGGTATCCCGTGCAATCTGACCACCTCGGCCAAGTACACCTGTGCCAGTCGATCCAATGGCCAAGTCATCTGAACTGGTATAAAGTGAGCGGATTTGGTGAGTCTGTCCACGACCACCCAGATCGCATCCGCTCCAGCCTGAGCTCTCGGCAATCCCGTGACAAAATCCATAGTGATATGATCCCACTTCCATTCAGGGATCGGGAGGCTCTGCAACTTGCCAGCAGGTACACGATGCTCAGCCTTTACTTGCTGACAAGTTAAGCAGTGCGCCACAAATCTGCCAATATCTCTTTTCATGCCGCTCCACCAGAACTGTGCCTTGAGGTCCTTATACATCTTAGTCCCACCAGGATGGATGGTATAAGGTGTATAATGAGCCTCCCGCAAGATCTGCTCTCGAGTCTCCGAGTCCATAGGCACGCAAGCTCGGTCCCTGTACCGTAGTACTCCCGAAGCATCAACTGAGAAATCCCCTGCCTCTCCAGCCGGAATCTGCTCTCGAATCCTCATCAGATGGGGGTCCTCACTCTGTTTCTCCCGAATCCTGTCCAACAGAGTGGGCTGCACGACCAAGGACAATAGTCTAGCGGAAACCCCCGGGGACACCACCTCAAGCTCTAACCGCCTCATCTGCTCCAATAATGGCGCCTGATCGGTGATCATCATAGATAAGCTCTGCACTGCTCTCCTGCTCAGGGCATCAGCGACCACGTTTGCCTTGCCAGGATGGTAAAGTATGTCCACATCGTAATCCTTTAACAGCTCCAACCATCTGCGCTGCCTCAGATTGAGCTCCTTCTGCGTGAACAGATACTTCAGGCTCTTGTGGTCGGTGTAAATCTCGCAGTGTTCCCCATACAGATAGTGGCGCCACAACTTCAGTGCGAAGATCACAGCCGCTAGCTCCAAGTCATGGGTAGGGTAATTTTTCTCATAATCCTTGAGTTGTCGCGAAGCATAAGCGATTACCTTACCCTCCTGCATCAGCACGCACCCGAGTCCACTATGCGATGCGTCACTGTAGATCACGTATCCTTTCCCCATAACAGGGAGGGAAAGGATAGGAGCTGACATCAATCTGGTCTTCAGTTCCTCGAAGCTTCTCTGGCAATCCTCACTCCAGATGAACTTAATTCCTTTGCGCGTCAGACGAGTGAGGGGTGCGGAAAGTTTCGCAAAACCTTCCACAAACCGACGGTAATAACCTGCCAAGCCCATAAAACTGCGAACCTCTGCTACCGTCGTCGGTCGGGGCCAATCCCGGATCGCCTCAATCTTCGCCGGGTCTACCGCCACTCCCGCGGCTGAAATCACATGGCCCAAAAAGGCAACCTCTCGAAGCCAAAACTCGCACTTAGACAACTTGGCATACAACTTCTTCTCCCTCAGAAGTTGCAGCACTATCCTCAGATGCTCCTCGTGCTCCACATCGCTCCGAGAGTAAATCAGGATGTCATCGATGAACACTACCACAAACCGGTCCAGATAAGGTCGAAAGACCCTGTTCATCAAATCCATAAATGCGGCAGGGGCATTAGTCAATCCAAAAGGCATGACGGTGAACTCGTAATGCCCGTACCGAGTCCTGAATGCTGTCTTAGGAACATCCTCGGTCTTCACCTTCAGTTGGTGGTAACCAGACTGTAAATCAATCTTAGAGAAGACACAAGACCCTTGCAGCTGATCAAATAAGTCGTCGATGCGCGGCAAAGGGTACTTGTTCTTGATGGTCACTTTATTCAGCTCTCGGTAATCCACACAAAGACGAAGTGAACCATCCTTCTTCTTCACGAACAGCACCGGTGCTCCCCAAGGTGATACACTCGGCCTCACAAAACCCTTATCCAATAAATCCTGGAGTTGCGCCTTCAACTCCCGCAGCTCCGCCGGTGCCATTCGGTAAGGGGCCTTAGAGATTGGCGCAGTTCCTGGGACTACGTCAATCAAAAACTCGATCTCCCTATCCGGCGGCATACAAGTCAGCTCTGGTGGGAAAACATCCGGGAACTCGTGGACTATAGGGATATCCGCGAGTCCCGGTGCCGCCGCAGGCCCCTCAACCACACTGGCCAAAAAGGCCACGCATCCGCTGCGCATCATCTGCCTCGCACGAGAAGTCGAAACTATCGCGGCGAAGAAGGTACTCTGGCATCCTCTGTACACAATCACCTCCTGGCCTGGCTCGCTAAAAGTCACCGTCCTCGCGGCACAATCAATAGTCGCATAATAGAGAGTCAGCCAGTCCATCCCAAGTACCATATCAAAGTCTCGCAGCTGACTCAGGACCATCAGGTCCGCTGGCAAGATCCACGACTCGATCTGTACAGGGCAAGACCAACAACACTCCTCTACAAGTAAAGTATGCTCGGGAACCCGTACCTCTAACGCACGTGGCAACCGACCTAACTCTAGTCCATGAGATGATGCAAATGCTCTACTGATGAAAGAATGTGATGCCCCGGTATCAAATAAGGTGCGAGCTCTACTGCCAGAAAGTAAAACGATACCTGCCACCACGTGGTCGGCTGCCAGGGAGTCCGCAACCTGGGCGGCATAAACCCGCCCGCTCTGTGCCGGTGGTCGGTGATCTGCCGGGTGGGAAGAAGGGGCCCTGCTTGCCGAGCATAGGACCGCTGCTGGGGCGCCGGTGGGGCGGATGCCGAGGAAGGAGCCGGTGCTGGCGCATAAGGGCAAGTAGCTCGAACGTGGCCCGACTGTCCGCACCGGTAACAGCGGCCAAACCTCTGGTCACAAGTATCAGGAGAGTGCTGTCCCTGGCAGAAAATGCACCTGGCTGGGGTCTGGGGCTGCCTCCCCTGCTGCTGCTGCCTCTGCCGCTGAGATCCCTGGTGCCGGGACTGCGACCTCTGCTGCTGAGAATGCTGCTGCTGTCGTGAGTGCTGCTGCTGGTGCTGTGGGGGCCTCGGAGATCCACCATGCCCTCGCCGCTCCGAACGCCCGCGGCCTGAGAACTGAGGCGGCGGGGGTCGGGGCGGCCTCCAGGAGCTGGCCTGTCCCCCATCATCCTGCGCTGGCCGCTTCCTGTCCGATCCCTGAGCGGCCAGGCCCCCACGTCTGGCAACAACGTGGTCTCCTCTCTCGATCCACTGTGCATGCTCGGCCGCCTCCTCCAGGGTCTGTAATCTCTGTGCATGCACCAAGGTATAGAGCTCCGGGCGCAGGCCCGACTCGAAGAGCTCCACCTGATGTGGTCCATCCCTCGCGACGTAGGGAACGCAGCTGAGCAGTCGCGAAAACTCCTGAAGTAGTCCCATGCCGACCGGTCGCCCTGCTGGAGATTCTTCAGGTCATCCTCTACCTTTTTCTTCACGCTGGTGGAAAAGTAAGTGTCCAGGACCATCCCTCTTGAACTCTGCCCAAGGTAGCTGCCGGGTGATCTGAAACTCCAGGGGCTCCACCCGACGCCACCACGTGTCCGCATCTCCATCCAGACAATGCACAGCCATGTGTACCCGGTACTTCTGATCGATGAAGAAGTCTCGGAACAACTTCTCCCATTGCTGAAAGCCACGTCCCAACCTCCCAAGGGTGAGTGCTCCGCCCCGAGAATCTAGGCGGTCCCCGCTTGCAGAAATGGGTGAGTTTATCAGTAAACTCCTGCTCCTCCTCGGGAGCCAAAGGTCGGATCGCTCCCGGGGCCCCGCTGCTCGAAGATGGTGCCGTAGGCACAAGCGGTATAGCCGGTGGTACAACATGTGGTGCGGGGGCCTCAGTAGTAGTAGGGGGAGGGGCCCCCAACCTGAGCAAGCAGCTGCTCAAACCTCTGCTCCTGCCGGCGGTGACCCTCCGCCAGCTGGGCCACCATGGCCCTCAATCAGCAATCTCTGAAGGTCCGGACTGCTCCGGCCCCTCCGGGGGTGTAGGGGTACCCCGGGTAGGGAATCCGCCGCCTGGGATGGCATCCTGTCACACAAGAAACCACGAATCAGAACCGAAACCACACACGACCCAATCTAGCGAAAGTCAAAGGCATCCTCCTATTTCTGTAACCTTATGTTGTCTGCAGCCAACATAATAGTTCGCCAGAAACAGGACATGCCAATCCCTCTTCACTCCCTGGAAGAGTCAAAATAATATATGACCAAATTGCCGACTCTCGCATAATGTCACGTCACTCACGCCCTGCCTTCCTAGGGTCTGCAAAAGCCTAGGGTTTCCTAAGTCCCAATTGACCTATCCCTAAGCTCTGATACCAACTTAATCTGTCACGCCCCGGGTGTAAACCAGAACCCGGGCCCGTCTACAGATCCGCCGTATACACAGAATTTCCCGTGTATACGAAGCGCTGGTAACCTGCTCAAGTATGGATGATATAATAAAAGAGCATAAACAGAGCTAAACAGTAACTAATACATCTCAGATAAAGCAGGAAAAGCAAGGTACAGAAAGTAACTCTCAATAATACATAAGTCTCTCCCAGCTCACTAATCAAATACAACCAGCTGGCCGAAGCCAGACCCAAAAAGAAATGAATAGTAGAGTATCTGAGAGTATCGGGGTACATCTAATATAGAACTGGTGCCTGGGTGGACCGCTATCTAGTCCGCGATTCTCTTACCATCGGTCCGCAGTGGAGGGTCCTGCAACAGCCGCAGACGACTCTGCAAAACAAAGGGGAATAGAAGAAGAAAAGCAGTGGGGAGTGAGAACTACTATAAAACAGTAGCCTCCTCCTAGTGGGTAGACCTCAACACAAATGTGCCCACTAGGACTATAAGAGGCAGGAAAAGATGAACAGAGGTGGTAAGCTGTAATTAAAACTGCTGATGATGAATAGAGCTACCACTACATGCCTCTAATGAGCTAACTGATAGATTAGCTATATGTATGCATCAGAATGTCAACGCCTGCCTGTCTAGGCCCAATCGATACACCCGTAAGCACTGGTACTGACCTGCTCTGCTGCCAAATCGGGTATGCCAGCCTACGCATAACACGATAGGAAAAGGGAGTCTCGAAGACTCGAAGCTGTAAAAAAACGCACACTCGGAGTGCACTCGAGGGGAGCGACCACACGAGTATAATGCCTGGGTAACAAGTACCAAATCAGCAGGACTGGATCATGACTCTGATCACGGTGGAAAACCCATCCACTAAAAGAAATCCAAATCCTCTATCCCAATCTGATGCAATAACTACTGTCCGGTCACCGCCAAAGCTCCGCGGGTTGCCGCAATGCCCGGCCCTCACAGCCTGCTGTCCCAAAGCCCAAACTGTCGACTACCTATCCCAGTCCCTGCTCGAACCCGAGCGCACTATCCCCCCGAATATAAATAAAAGAAGAGAAAAGCATGGTTTCTCCTAAGTCAATTCCAGCATGATAGTGTAGCAGAAAAAGGTGGCCTAACTAGATGTCCATTTAAGCATGCAAAGTCCTTTATATAAAAACAGGGTTTAATAAATATATTATCCTTCCCAATAGAGAGGTATGCCACTAGTTAAACTTTCATTTGCTAAGTATCTCATATCCATTTATCACATAAGCATAAGAGGTCCCAAAGTGTACGAGTAAGATAGTCCTTATAGCAAAACTCCCCCCCCCCGTGAGGTTTAAACGACATATTAATATAAGAATCATCCATTCATTAATACTTAGTCCATTTTAAGATGTAGCCCAAGCAATAAGTCCAATTCTCAACCAAGATGCCATTTTAACTTATTCCGGTTCATTTAGCAACATAACAGTGAAGCACTCCAATAGGCCTAGTGGGGACATCATAAGTAGGAGGTAAACAACGGTACCCACCTCGAGCGCTAAATCCGGTCCTCAAAGGCTAAGTCCGCGCTCGCTCCGGAAAAAACCCCGCAACACTGTGCCAAAGATCCCAAAGAACACACACAAATTACAATTCAAGTTTAACCCAAAATCTGTCTCCAAATTCAGATTTACTGTTCAGCCATTTTACCTGTGACACGTGCCCACAAAATTCCCAGAAAATATACACTGCGATCTACGCGACGATCCGGTCGAAACAAGTACCTGCACGTTTTCCCACGATTTTTCTGTGCTGAGAACGAAAATCGACAAGAGGACCACCTCAAACAATACATTCATCCCAAAACAGCGATATAAAATTCTGTAAAAAGGGATTCCTCACCTTCAGGGAAATTCCACAAAAATCCAGAAAATTCCAGGAGATTCCTCGTGACGCGTAGATGCAAATCCCCTTTTGAACGCCCTGTTTCGATGCTCGAGCGCGAAGTTATCGCCAAAACGAGATGGTGCTGTCCCAAAACTCCGCGACGGAAAAAGGGTCAGAAAGAAGCCACAGAATCACCATCAAAACCTCTGAATCAAGAGAAACTCATAAAAGAGAGAAGTGAAGCCCTACCTGTCAAGAATCCGACGGCGCAAAAAATCGTAAAAACAGGATGTCGGGGGTGAGCGGGGGAGCTAGAACACCGAAATGCGACGAATCTGGTAGCCGTAGAACGATCGTCGCGCCGCGCCGGATAAATGCAAACCTTGGGATCCGAGCCTTAAAAATTTGAGAGATTTCTACAGTGGATGGAGGATTGGGAGAGGAAGAAATGTCTAAGAGGGGGCTCGGAGTGGTTCCAAACAGAAAGGGAGAAATCGGGCTCCAATGCCCTAAAGAATCAAGAAGGAGAAAAAAACAAAACCCGCGTTATTGGATTCGGGCCGCGTTTGGGCCCGGATCCGCCAGGGCGGGTCGGACGCGTTCGTCCGACGGGCGGAACCAACCAGCACGCGACGCGCGTCCCCAACGGAGATCGAGCGCGCATCCGCACAGCGAACAGCCGTGCGGGGGGGCGCCACCAGCGGCCGACGCGCGTCCCGACCGCGCAGGTCACACCGCAGGTCGCTCGCAATGGCGAGGCGACGCGCGTTCCACACACTGTGCGGTCAGGGCGGGGGCAGGCGTGTCCCTGGCGCCGAGTCCCATGAGCCCGCCAGAGTAGCCATGCGCCACGTGTCGGTGCGCCGGGTCCGTGCACCCCGCCGAGCCGTTCATGCACCGGGCGCCGCGGGCCGGCCAATGAGGGGCCCGCCACGTGGCATCCGGCGGTCACGGCCTTCCCCCATGCACCAGGAGACACTAGAAACTTCCGGGAGTCCGTTTTTTGGGCACGGACTCCAAATCCGGCAAATAAATAGCCGTTTTCAAGCGTTTTTCCGCGCTGAATCAAATACGCCATCGTTTGGCCTAGAAACTTTTCTAAAATCGGCAAACCCGCCGAAGGCCAAACTAACAATAAACACTGCCACGGACCCACCTGTGCTGTCCCTTTGACACACTGTGGATCAAACACCATCATTAGGTGTTTCACACTTGGATTCACGGGGAAAACAGTGCATGGAAACTGGTCATCACAGTTACAGTGGGCACCG
>CM055072.1:28263003-28449181 GCA_029204045.2 Tillandsia leiboldiana
AAAAGAGAAGAAGAGGATCGTCCTATCGTTGCCCGTTGATCCCGCGATCAAGAAACCTCGTCCCTCTTCCGAAAGCCCCGCCGTCGGTCGTAACAAGAGCGGAAAAAAGGGGTTGGGTCCCGTTTTCTCTTTTTCCCTCTCGTAGTGTCTCTCCAAAAACCCTAGCCGCCGAATGAAGGAACCTAAGTGGGAACCTAAACCCTAGGTTCTCAAAGTATTTTAAAAGAAATATTCGTAACAGATCCGGCGGCTATAGTTACCCCGAGAAACTGCCGACCGTTTCGCACGTCCCGGGGCGCCTAAAAGGTGCCGCACATCAAATTTTTATTCTGGGAGAACCGGAGTCGGAATCCGAAATCGATCACATCCCCGTCCTCGTTTTCGCGAGCCCTTCCGCCTAAAATGTCCGCGAGCCCCCGACGGGCTCTCGGAAAAACACCAAAAATATTCCCCACAGTCGACAGTCATAAGGAAAGGATAACGGCAGGGTCAAGGAAAGGCAGGTCTTACACCACTCACATAAAAAACAAGTTTCGTCCCCGAAATAACTCCCGCCCTGCGGCGAGAGGTCCGGGTAGCACTCCCCCATCTTTGACCTCTGGTTCCCAAGTTGCTCATTTTCTTCTTGATTGGCTCCAAGGCACCTTCACGTAGGGAGTTGTTCCCGACTTCGTAGCTTTTCGACATCCTCTCCGCGCTAGGATCCGCACCGCCACTTCCTCGCAGTTCAGTTTCTCTTTGAGCTCGATTGCAGAGAGGTCAAGCGCTCGCGACGGATTGGGGGATACATCCGAAGCATGGATGCTCGACACGACAAGAACTCGGTCGATATTCGGTGGTAGGGCGAGGCGATGGGCCACGGGGCCGACGCACTCCAGAATCTCGAAAGGTCCTACTACCATGGGCTCAACTTGCCTCTCGACCCGAACCGCTCACCCCTGATTCGTCCCAAACAAATCGGGGATTCGCAGTGCCTGCCGTACGATGCTTCGTACGCGCCCCCGTGCGTATGCCTGGTAGCTGACGTTGTAGGCTAACTCGACGTGGAATAGATAGCGTGACCATCCGCCTCCCAAATCCAATATGCACACTTCGGAGCGTGGCCCGAGGATCTGGATCGCACCGCCTATCGATTGCCCATCCATCTGGGTGAAAGGCCGGAGCGGAAGTGTACTTGGCCCCCGGCTCGTCGTAGACTCTGCCAAAAGTCCGAACGAACCTTGTGTCTCGGCCCGAAGTAGTATGTGTCGTCACCCGTGTGCCTCACCACTCCCGATGTATACTTGGGTCGGTCGGGTCGCGTGTCCAGGGTCGTAAATCCTTCGCAATCTAACCACCGTCTTCCACCGTAGGTTCAGCTCCTTCTGGGGGAAAGACCTTAAGGCTTAGGTGGTCCCGAGAATACGTTACTGTCACGCCCCGTTGTAAACCAGAACCCGGGCCCGTCTACATATCCGCCGTATACACAGAATTTTCCCGTGTATACAAGCGCTGGTAACCTGCTCCAAGTATGATGATATAATAAAAGAGCATAAACAGAGCTAAACAGTAACTATACATCTCAGATAAAGCAGAAAAGCAAGTACAAAAGTAACTCTCAATAATACATAAGTCCTCCCCAGCTCACTAATCAAATACAACCAGCTGGCCGAAGCCAGACCAAAAAGAAATGAATAGTAGTAGCTGAGAGTATCGGGTACATCTATAATAGAACTGGTGCTGGGTGCCGCGTATCTATCCGCGATTCTCTTACCTCGGTCCGCAGTGGAGGTCCTGCAACAGCCGCAGACGACTCTGCAAAACAAAGGGGAATAGAAGAAGAAAAGCAGTGGGGAGTGAGAACTACTATCAACAGTAGCCTCCTCCTAGTGGGTAGACCT
Organism: Tillandsia leiboldiana; assembly: GCA_029204045.2. Classification (NCBI taxonomy): domain Eukaryota; kingdom Viridiplantae; phylum Streptophyta; class Magnoliopsida; order Poales; family Bromeliaceae; genus Tillandsia; species Tillandsia leiboldiana. The sequence goes on from CM055072.1 coordinate 28,264,884, forward strand.
CAACACAAATGTGCCCACTAGGACTATAAGAGGCAGAAAAGATGAACAGAGGTGGTAAGCTGTAATTAAAACTGCTGATGATGAATAGAGCTACCACTACATGCCTCTAAAGAGCTAACTGATAGATTAGCTATATGTATGCATCAGAATGTCAACGCCTGCCTGTCTAGGCCCAATCGATACACCAGTAAGCACTGGTACTTCCCTGCTCTGCCTGCCAATCGGGTTATGCCACCTACGCATAACACCGATAGGAAAAGGGAGTCTCGAAGACTCGAAGCCTGTAAAAACGCACACTCCGGAGTGGCACTCGAGGGGAGCGCCCCACACGAGTATAATGCCTTGGTAACAAGACCAATCAGCAGGACTGGATCATGACTCTGATCACGGTGGAAAACCCATCCACTAAAAGAAATCCAATCCTCTATCCCAATCTGATGCAATAACTACTGTCCGGTCAACCGCCAAAGATCCGCGGTTGCCGCAATGCCCGGCCCTCACAGCCTGCCTGTCCCAAAGCCCACCAACTGTCTGACTACACTATCCCAGTCCCTGCTCGACACCCGAGCGCACTATCCCCCGAATATAAATAAAAGAAGAGAAAAGCATGGTTTCTCCTAAGTCAATTCCAGCATGATAGTGTAGCAGAAAAAGGTGGCAACTAGATGTCCATTTAAGCATGCAAAGTCCTTTATATAAAAACAGGGTTTAAATATTATTATCCTTCCCAATAGAGAGGTATGCCACTAGTTAAACTTTCATTTGCTAAGTTTCTCATATCCATTTATCACATAAGCATAAGAGGTCCCAAAGTGTACGAGTAAGATAGTCCTTTATAGCAAAACTCCCCCCCCCCTGAGGTTTAAACGACATATTAATATAAGACATCCATTCATTAATACTTAGTCCATTTTAAGATGTAGCCCAAGCAATAAGTCCAATTCTCAACCAGATGCCATTTTAACTTATTCCGGTTCATTTAGCAACATAACAGTGAAGCACTCCAATAGGCCTAGTGGGGACATCATAATAGGAGGTAAACAACGGTACCCACCTCGAGCGCTAAATCCGGTCCTCAAAGGCTAAGTCCGCGCTCGCTCCGGAAAAAACCCCGCAACACTGTGCCAAAGATCCCAAAGAACACACACAAATTACAATTCAAGTTTAACCCAAAATCTGTCTCCCAAATTCAGATTTACTGTTCAGCCATTTTTACCTGTGACACTGCCCACAAAATTCCCAGAAAATATACACTGATCTACGCGACGATCCGGTCGAAACAAGTACCTGCACGTTTTCCCACGATTTTTCTGTGCTGAGAACGAAATCGACAAGAGGACCACCTCAAACATACATTCATCCCAAAACAGCGATATAAAATTCTGTAAAAAGGGATTCCTCACCTTCAGGGAAATTCCACAAAAATCCACGAAAATTCCAGGAGATTCCTCGTGACGCGTAGATGCAAATCCCCTTTTGAATCGCCCTGTTTCGATGCTCGAGCGCGAAGTTATCGCCAAAACGAGATGGTGCTGTCCCAAAACTCCGCGACGGAAAAGGGTCAGAAAGAAGCCACAGAATCACCATCAAACCTCTGAATCAAGAGAAACTCATAAAAGAGAAAGTGAAGCCCTACCTCAAGAATCCGACGGCGCAAAAATCGTAAAACAGGATGTCGGGGTGAGCCGGGGGAGCTAGAACACCGAAATGCGACGAATCTGGTAGCCGTAGAACGATCGTCGCGCCGCGCCGGATAAATGCAAACCTTGGGATCCGAGCCTTCAAAATTCTTGAATTTCTACAGTGGATGGAGGATTGGGAGAGGAAGAAATGTCTAAGAGGGGGCTCGGAGTGGTTCCAACAGAAAGGGAAAATCGGGCTCCAATGCCCTAAAAGAATCAAGAAGGAAAAAAAACCAACCCCGCGTTATTGGATTCGGGCCGCGTTTGGGCCCGGATCCGCCAGGGCGGGTCGGACGCGTTCCGTCCGACCGGGCGGAACCAACCAGCACGCGACGCGCGTCCCCACAGGAGATCGGCGCGCATCCCGCACAGCGAACAGCCGTGCGGGGCGCGCCAGCGGCCGACGCGCGTCCCGACCGCGCGGTCAGCCCCGCAGGCGCTCGCCAATGGCGAGGCGACGCGCGTCCCACGCACTGTGCGGTCAGGCGCGGGGGCAGGCGTTGTCCCCTGCGCCGAGTCCCATGAGCCCGCCAGTAGCCATGCGCCACGTGTCGGTGCGCCGGGTCCGTGCACCCCGCCGAGCCGTTCCATGCACCGGGCGCCGCGGGCCGGCCAATGAGGGCCGCCACGTGGCATCCGGCGGTCCACGGCCTTCCCCATGCACCAGGAGACACTAGAAACTTCCGGGAGTCCGTTTTTGGGCATCCGGACTCCAAATCCGGCAATAAATAGCCGTTTTCAAGCGTTTTTCCGCGCTGAATCCAATACGCCATCCGTTTGGCCTAGAAACTTTTCTAAAATTCGGCAAACCCCGCCGAAGGCACAAACTAACAATAAACACTGCCACGGACCCACTGTGCTGTCCCTTTGACACACTGTGGATCAAACACCATCATTAGGTGTTTCACACTTGGATTCACGGGGAAAAACAGTGCATGGAAACCTGGATCATCACATCCTCCCCTACTAAAAGAAAGTTTCGTCCTCGAACTAAAATCATACCTCAAGTCGGGGCCTCAAACAATTGGGGGTGGGCATCCAACATCGCGACTCCAGCTCCCACGTAGCTTCGCGCTCGCCCTGGTTGCTCCACAGAACCTTCACATAAGGGATGGCCCGGCTGCGCAGCTCTCTAACCTCGCGGTCCAAAATCCGCCGTGGTCCGCTCGACATAGCTCAAGTCCTCCGCAACCTCCAGTGGGACGAAATCAATGATGTGCGAGGGTCATGAACATATCTCCTCAGGGTGGATACCTGAAACACGTCGTGAACACTACGCCAATCTGGGAGGAAGTGCAAGCGGTAGGCAACTGGCCCGATGCGCTCCAATACCTCAAAAGGTCCGATATAACGAGGGGCTGCACGTTTTCCACGAATCCCAAATCTCCAAATCCCTTTCGATGGCGAGAGGACTTTCAAAAAGACATGATCGCCCACCTGAAACTCCAAGTCTCGTCGTCGGGTGTCAGCATAACTCTTCTGCCGGCTCTGAGCTGTCTCCAGATGTCGTCGAATCAGTCTGACTTCTCCTCTGCCTCAATAGTAGATCAGGGACCCAAGGTCTTCTTTCTCGCCACATCACTCCAATATAGGGGTTGACCGACACTTGCGCCCATACAACGCTTCAAACGGGGCCATCTGGATGCTCGCTTGATAGCTGTTGTTGTACGCAAACTCGACCAATCCCAGATGTCGGTGCCACCCGCCCCCAAAGTCCAGAACGCCATGCTCGTAGCATATCCTCGAGAGTCTGAATGGTGCGCTCTGACTGTCCGTCCGTCTGTGGGTGAAAAGCTGTGCTGAAGTGAAGCCGTGTCCCCTAGGGCCGCCTGTAAACTCCTCCAAAAGTGCGAGACAAACCTCGAGTCCCTATCCGACACGATGGAAATGGGTATCCCGTGCAATCTGACCACCTCGGCCAAGTACACCTGTGCCAGTCGATCCAATGGCCAAGTCATCTGAACTGGTATAAAGTGAGCGGATTTGGTGAGTCTGTCCACGACCACCCAGATCGCATCCGCTCCAGCCTGAGCTCTCGGCAATCCCGTGACAAAATCCATAGTGATATGATCCCACTTCCATTCAGGGATCGGAGGCTCTGCAACTTGCCAGCAGGTACACGATGCTCAGCCTTTACTTGCTGACAAGTTAAGCAGTGCGCCACAAATCTGCCAATATCTCTTTTCATGCCGCTCCACCAGAACTGTGCCTTGAGGTCCTTATACATCTTAGTCCCACCAGGATGGATGGTATAAGGTGTATAATGAGCCTCCCGCAAGATCTGCTCTCGAGTCTCCGAGTCCATAGGCACGCAAGCTCGGTCCCTGTACCGTAGTACTCCCGAAGCATCAACTGAGAAATCCCCTGCCTCTCCAGCCGGAATCTGCTCTCGAATCCTCATCAGATGGGGGTCCTCACTCTGTTTCTCCCGAATCCTGTCCAACAGAGGGGGCTGCACGACCAAGGACAATAGTCTAGCGGAAACCCCCGGGGACACCACCTCAAGCTCTAACCGCCTCATCTGCTCCAATAATGGCGCCTGATCGGTGATCATCATAGATAAGCTCTGCACTGCTCTCCTGCTCAGGGCAATCAGCGACCACGTTTGCCTTGCCAGGATGGTAAAGTATGTCCACATCGTAATCCTTAACAGCTCCAACCATCTGCGCTGCCTCAGATTGAGCTCCTTCTGCGTGAACAGATACTTCAGGCTCTTGTGGTCGGTGTAAATCTCGCAGTGTTCCCCATACAGATAGTGGCGCCACAACTTCAGTGCGAAGATCACAGCCGCTAGCTCCAAGTCATGGGTAGGGTAATTTTTCTCATAATCCTTGAGTTGTCGCGAAGCATAAGCGATTACCTTACCCTCCTGCATCAGCACGCACCCCGAGTCCACTATGCGATGCGTCACTGTAGATCACGTATCCTTTCCCCATAACAGGGAGGGAAAGGATAGGAGCTGACATCAATCTGGTCTTCAGTTCCTCGAAGCTTCTCTGGCAATCCTCACTCCAGATGAACTTAATTCCTTTGCGCGTCAGACGAGTGAGGGGTGCGGAAAGTTTCGCAAAACCTTCCACAAACCGACGGTAATAACCTGCCAAGCCCATAAAACTGCGAACCTCTGCTACCGTCGTCGGTCGGGGCCAATCCCGGATCGCCTCAATCTTCGCCGGGTCTACCGCCACTCCCGCGGCTGAAATCACATGGCCCAAAAAGGCAACCTCTCGAAGCCAAAACTCGCACTTAGACAACTTGGCATACAACTTCTTCTCCCTCAGAAGTTGCAGCACTATCCTCAGATGCTCCTCGTGCTCCACATCGCTCCGAGAGTAAATCAGGATGTCATCGATGAACACTACCACAAACCGGTCCAGATAAGGTCGAAAGACCCTGTTCATCAAATCCATAAATGCGGCAGGGGCATTAGTCAATCCAAAAGGCATGACGGTGAACTCGTAATGCCCGTACCGAGTCCTGAATGCTGTCTTAGGAACATCCTCGGTCTTCACCTTCAGTTGGTGGTAACCAGACTGGTAAATCAATCTTAGAGAAGACACAAGACCCTTGCAGCTGATCAAATAAGTCGTCGATGCGCGGCAAAGGGTACTTGTTCTTGATGGTCACTTTATTCAGCTCTCGGTAATCCACACAAAGACGAAGTGAACCATCCTTCTTCTTCACGAACAGCACCGGTGCTCCCCAAGGTGATACACTCGGCCTCACAAAACCCTTATCCAATAATCCTGGAGTTGCGCCTTCAACTCCCGCAGCTCCGCCGGTGCCATTCGGTAAGGGGCCCTTAGAGATTGGCGCAGTTCCTGGGACTACGTCAATCAAAAACTCGATCTCCCTATCCGGCGGCATACAAGTCAGCTCTGGTGGGAAAACATCCGGGAACTCGTGGACTATAGGGATATCCGCGAGTCCCGGTGCCGCCGCAGGCCCCTCAACCACACTGGCCAAAAAGGCCACGCATCCGCTGCGCATCATCTGCCTCGCACGAGAAGTCGAAACTATCGCGGCGAAGAAGGTACTCTGGCATCCTCTGTACACAATCACCTCCTGGCCTGGCTCGCTAAAAGTCACCGTCCTCGCGGCACAATCAATAGTCGCATAATAGAGAGTCAGCCAGTCCATCCCAAGTACCATATCAAAGTCTCGCAGCTGACTCAGGACCATCAGGTCCGCTGGCAAGATCCACGACTCGATCTGTACAGGGCAAGACCACAACACTCCTCTACAAGTAAAGTATGCTCGGGAACCCGTACCTCTAACGCACGTGGCAACCGACCTAACTCTAGTCCATGAGATGATGCAAATGCTCTACTGATGAAAGAATGTGATGCCCCGGTATCAAATAAGGTGCGAGCTCTACTGCCAGAAAGTAAAACGATACCTGCCACCACGTGGTCGGCTGCCAGGGAGTCCGCAACCTGGGCGGCATAAACCCGCCCGCTCTGTGCCGGTGGTCGGTGATCTGCCGGGTGGGAAGAAGGGGCCCTGCTTGCCGGAGCATAGGACCGCTGCTGGGGCGCCGGTGGGGCGGATGCCGAGGAAGGAGCCGGTGCTGGCGCATAAGGGCAAGTAGCTCGAACGTGGCCCGACTGTCCGCACCGGTAACAGCGGCCAAACCTCTGGTCACAAGTATCAGGAGAGTGCTGTCCCTGGCAGAAAATGCACCTGGCTGGGGTCTGGGGCTGCCTCCCCTGCTGCTGCTGCCTCTGCCGCTGAGATCCCTGGTGCCGGGACTGCGACCTCTGCTGCTGAGAATGCTGCTGCTGTCGTGAGTGCTGCTGCTGGTGCTGTGGGGGCCTCGGAGATCCACCATGCCCTCGCCGCTCCGAACGCCCGCGGCCTGAGAACTGAGGCGGCGGGGGTCGGGGCGGCCTCCAGGAGCTGGCCTGTCCCCCATCATCCTGCGCTGGCCGCTTCCTGTCCGATCCCTGAGCGGCCAGGCCCCCACGTCTGGCAACAACGTGGTCTCCTCTCTCGATCCACTGTGCATGCTCGGCCGCCTCCTCCAGGGTCTGTAATCTCTGTGCATGCACCAAGGTATAGAGCTCCGGGCGCAGGCCCGACTCGAAGAGCTCCACCTGATGTGGTCCATCCCTCGCGACGTAGGGAACGCAGCTGAGCAGTCGCGAAAACTCCTGAAAGTAGTCCCATGCCGACCGGTCGCCCTGCTGGAGATTCTTCAGGTCATCCTCTACCTTTTTCTTCACGCTGGTGGAAAAGTAAGTGTCCAGGACCATCCTCTTGAACTCTGCCCAAGGTAGCTGCCGGGTGATCTGAAACTCCAGGGGCTCCACCCGACGCCACCACGTGTCCGCATCTCCATCCAGACAATGCACAGCCATGTGTACCCGGTACTTCTGATCGATGAAGAAGTCTCGGAACAACTTCTCCATTGCTGAAAGCCACGTCCCAACCTCCCAAGGGTGAGTGCTCCGCCCCGAGAATCTAGGCGGTCCCCGCTTGCAGAAATGGGTGAGTTTATCAGTAAACTCCTGCTCCTCCTCGGGAGCCAAAGGTCGGATCGCTCCCGGGGCCCCGCTGCTCGAAGATGGTGCCGTAGGCACAAGCGGTATAGCCGGTGGTACAACAGGTGGTGCGGGGGCCTCAGTAGTAGTAGGGGGAGGGGCCCCAACCTGAGCAAGCAGCTGCTCAAACCTCTGCTCCTGCCGGCGGTGACCCTCCGCCAGCTGGGCCACCATGGCCCTCAACTCAGCAATCTCTGAAGGTCCGGACTGCTCCGGCCCCTCCGGGGGTGTAGGGGTACCCCGGGTAGGAATCCGCCGCCTGGGAGGCATCCTGTCACACAAGAAACCACGAATCAGAACCGAAACCACACACGACCCAATCTAGCGAAAGTCAAAGGCATCCTCCTATTTCTGTAACCTTATGTTGTCTGCAGCCAACATAATAGTTCGCCAGAAACAGGACATGCCAATCCCTCTTCACTCCCTGGAAGAGTCAAAATAATATATGACCAAATTGCCGACTCTCGCATAATGTCACGTCACTCACGCCCTGCCTTCCTAGGGTCTGCCAAAAGCCTAGGGTTTCCTAAGTCCCAATTGACCTATCCCTAAGCTCTGATACCAACTTAATCTGTCACGCCCCGGGTGTAAACCAGAACCCGGGCCCGTCTACAGATCCGCCGTATACACAGAATTTCCCGTGTATACGAAGCGCTGGTAACCTGCTCAAGTATGGATGATATAATAAAAGAGCATAAACAGAGCTAAACAGTAACTAATACATCTCAGATAAAGCAGAAAAGCAAGGTACAGAAAGTAACTCTCAATAATACATAAGTCTCTCCCAGCTCACTAATCAAATACAACCAGCTGGCCGAAGCCAGACCCAAAAAGAAATGAATAGTAGAGTATCTGAGAGTATCGGGGTACATCTAATAATAGAACTGGTGCCTGGGTGGACCGCTATCTAGTCCGCGATTCTCTTACCTCGGTCCGCAGTGGAGGGTCCTGCAACAGCCGCAGACGACTCTGCAAAACAAAGGGGAATAGAAGAAGAAAAGCAGTGGGGAGTGAGAACTACTATAAAACAGTAGCCTCCTCCTAGTGGGTAGACCTCAACACAAATGTGCCCACTAGGACTATAAGAGGCAGAAAAGATGAACAGAGGTGGTAAGCTGTAATTAAAACTGCTGATGATGAATAGAGCTACCACTACATGCCTCTAATGAGCTAACTGATAGATTAGCTATATGTATGCATCAGAATGTCAACGCCTGCCTGTCTAGGCCCAATCGATACACCAGTAAGCACTGGTACTGCCTGCTCTGCCTGCCAAATCGGGTATGCCAGCCTACGCATAACACCGATAGGAAAAGGGAGTCTCGAAGACTCGAAGCCTGTAAAAAAACGCACACTCCGGAGTGGCACTCGAGGGGAGCGACCCACACGAGTATAATGCCTGGGTAACAAGTACCAAATCAGCAGGACTGGATCATGACTCTGATCACGGTGGAAAACCCATCCACTAAAAGAAATCCAAATCCTCTATCCCAATCTGATGCAATAACTACTGTCCGGTCAACCGCCAAAGATCCGCGGTTGCCGCAATGCCCGGCCCTCACAGCCTGCCTGTCCCAAAGCCCACAACTGTCTGACTACACTATCCCAGTCCCTGCTCGAACCCGAGCGCACTATCCCCCGAATATAAATAAAAGAAGAGAAAAGCATGGTTTCTCCTAAGTCAATTCCAGCATGATAGTGTAGCAGAAAAAGGTGGCCTAACTAGATGTCCATTTAAGCATGCAAAGTCCTTTATATAAAAACAGGGTTTAAATATTATTATCCTTCCCAATAGAGAGGTATGCCACTAGTTAAACTTTCATTTGCTAAGTTATCTCATATCCATTTATCACATAAGCATAAGAGGTCCCAAAGTGTACGAGTAAGATAGTCCTTTATAGCAAAACTCCCCCCCCCCGTGAGGTTTAAACGACATATTAATATAAGAATCATCCATTCATTAATACTTAGTCCATTTTAAGATGTAGCCCAAGCAATAAGTCCAATTCTCAACCAAGATGCCATTTTAACTTATTCCGGTTCATTTAGCAACATAACAGTGAAGCACTCCAATAGGCCTAGTGGGGACATCATAAGTAGGAGGTAAACAACGGTACCCACCTCGAGCGCTAAATCCGGTCCTCAAAGGCTAAGTCCGCGCTCGCTCCGGAAAAACCCCGCAACACTGTGCCAAAGATCCCAAAGAACACACACAAATTACAATTCAAGTTTAACCCAAAATCTGTCTCCCAAATTCAGATTTACTGTTCAGCCATTTTTACCTGTGACACGTGCCCACAAAATTCCCAGAAAATATACACTGCGATCTACGCGACGATCCGGTCGAAACAAGTACCTGCACGTTTTCCCACGATTTTTCTGTGCTGAGAACGAAAATCGACAAGAGGACCACCTCAAACAATACATTCATCCCAAAACAGCGATATAAAATTCTGTAAAAAGGGATTCCTCACCTTCAGGGAAATTCCACAAAAATCCACGAAAATTCCAGGAGATTCCTCGTGACGCGTAGATGCAAATCCCCTTTTGAATCGCCCTGTTTCGATGCTCGAGCGCGAAGTTATCGCCAAAACGAGATGGTGCTGTCCCAAAACTCCGCGACGGAAAAAGGGTCAGAAAGAAGCCACAGAATCACCATCAAAACCTCTGAATCAAGAGAAACTCATAAAAGAGAAAGTGAAGCCCTACCTGTCAAGAATCCGACGGCGCAAAAATCGTAAAAACAGGATGTCGGGGTGAGCCGGGGGAGCTAGAACACCGAAATGCGACGAATCTGGTAGCCGTAGAACGATCGTCGCGCCGCGCCGGATAAATGCAAACCTTGGGATCCGAGCCTTCAAAATTCTTGAGATTTCTACAGTGGATGGAGGATTGGGAGAGGAAGAAATGTCTAAGAGGGGGCTCGGAGTGGTTCCAAACAGAAAGGGAGAAATCGGGCTCCCAATGCCCTAAAAGAATCAAGAAGGAGAAAAAAAACAAACCCGCGTTATTGGATTCGGGCCGCGTTTGGGCCCGGATCCGCCAGGGCGGGTCGGACGCGTTCCGTCCGACCGGGCGGAACCAACCAGCACGCGACGCGCGTCCCCACAGGAGATCGGCGCGCATCCCGCACAGCGAACAGCCGTGCGGGGCGCGCCAGCGGCCGACGCGCGTCCCGACCGCGCGGTCAGCCCCGCAGGCGCTCGCCAATGGCGAGGCGACGCGCGTCCCACACACTGTGCGGTCAGGCGCGGGGGCAGGCGTTGTCCCCTGCGCCGAGTCCCATGAGCCCGCCAGTAGCCATGCGCCACGTGTCGGTGCGCCGGGTCCGTGCACCCCGCCGAGCCGTTCCATGCACCGGGCGCCGCGGGCCGGCCAATGAGGGCCCGCCACGTGGCATCCGGCGGTCCACGGCCTTCCCCCATGCACCAGGAGACACTAGAAACTTCCGGGAGTCCGTTTTTGGGCATCCGGACTCCAAATCCGGCAAATAAATAGCCGTTTTCAAGCGTTTTTCCGCGCTGAATCCAAATACGCCATCCGTTTGGCCTAGAAACTTTTCTAAAATTCGGCAAACCCCGCCGAAGGCCAAACTAACAATAAACACTGCCACGGACCCACCTGTGCTGTCCCTTTGACACACTGTGGATCAAACACCATCATTAGGTGTTTCACACTTGGATTCACGGGAAAACAGTGCATGGAAACCTGGATCATCACAGTTACAGTGGGCACCGAAGAGATAGCGCCTCCTCAGTCACAGGATGAAGACGACTGCGGTAAGCTCCAGGTCGTGTGTCGGGTAGTTCTATTTGTAGTCCTTGAGTTGCCTTGACGCATAGGCTACGACTCTTCCTTGCTGCCTTAGTGCTCCTTCCAGTCCTATTCGCGATGCATCGCAGTATACCTCGAAGTCTTCCCGGGTGTTGGTAAGGCAAGCGCGGGTGCTCTCGTTAACCGCTTCTCAAGCTCTTCAAAACTTTCCCGGCGTTGGGCCGTCCAAAAGAGCTTGCCCCTTTTCCGGGTCGAGCGGTTCAAGGGGGTACATGATCCTTACAGGGCTTCGTCTAGTTCCGACCAGTCGACGCACAGCCGTAAGCCCCCATCCTGTTCCCGTACCAGTAGGTCGGCCGTGCACCCAGACGGTGCCTTCAGCCCCTTTACTTTTCGCTAGTAAGTGCATGGTCCCTAAGTAGGAAAGAAACAAAAGAACGCGCGCCTAAATAGGTCGAGGCCTAATTCGGTTGGTTTCGGACGAATGAAAAAGAAAGAAACTTAGAAATCTGAGGACTACGCCAACGGTGAATCTCCGCAACCCCTTTCAAAGGCGCTCGCCCCTCCTCAAATGACCCGGGGAAAAGAAAAAGGAACACAACGAAGCTATTACTAACGACGAGACATAACCAAAGCACACAACCAAAAAGGAGGATGGTATAATCCCAAAAGACCCGGGGGGGTTAGACGGGGTCAGACAGGGATGGGTTACTCGGTTCGACGGGTGCCCCCAACTAGAAAAAAAAATGGTTTAAGTATTACCTGTCGTCACTCAGTCCGGGACGTTACGTCATCTGCTGGGGCGGCTGGGGTAGTCCGCCCACAACCCCTGGGCCAGCGCCGCACTGCGTGGTAGGGCAGGGTCCCGGTATCGTACGAGTCCGCCGACCGCGAGCCGTCGGGTTGGTCGCTCTGTGGGTCGGGAGCCGCGGTATCCTCCCGTCCTACCGGTTGTGGCGATGCGGCTGTAGCGGCCTGTTCTTGAGGACACGAAGCGCGGGTGTGATCTGGTTTGCCGCAACCATTGCAGTGGGAGTACCTCCAAAGGCAGTTCGTCACTCGATGCGCCTTTCCGCAGATGACGCAGGGCCCTTGCAGCCATTCCGGGGTTCTCGTTGGCACCTGCCCGCCCTTCCTTGCTTTCTCCAGGCGTTGGTTCGCCCGGTTCTTTGGATTGGGGCTCCCTTGCAGGGCGGGGGTGGCAGCTTTCTCTGCTTCGACAGGTCGTGGCGCCGGGGGCCTAGTGACAGCTGGCTTCTGCGGGCACGTATAACACGTGTGACCCGGTTTACCACACCGGAAACAGTGATCATTCCGCCAGGGGCAGCCCATCATTCGATGTGCACCACCGCAAATGATGCACGGCTTCAATGGGTCGGGCCCTTCCTTCTTCGTTTGTCCAGACTTCGGTCCTGTCTTCGGGCGTTTGGTTGCCCGGCTCGTCAAATAGGGGTCCTCCGCCGGGTCAGGGTAGGGGCATCCCTACCGGGCGTACTCTTGCTCCGCACGCATGGCCAAGTTGACCGCATCATGATAGGTGGGAAAGCCCGCTGGTGGCATCCCGCGAGGGGTATCGTCCCATGTGCCGTGCTGGAAGTGGTCGACACTCTCAAGCTCCCGCGTCAGCATGCACAGACGCTCCGTGAGAGTCAGCAGCTGCCCTGCCACGTCGCGCAGCTGGTTGCGGAGCAAGCGGTTTGCTCCGGCTGCGGCGTCCATTTCCGTCGGTCGTTGCTCACTGAGCCGGACTGCTATCTGCGCACGTAAGGAAAGCATATCGATCGTCACAAAACAAAGAGACTTAAACTGACAAGGTAACCTGGCTCCCAATAGGGTTCTACTTAAATCTCTACCCTCCCCCCACGCACACTCGTGTTCTATTTATTTATCCCGTGTTCACTTTATTAATCAGTAGCCAAAGTATTGCGCCCCGTGGATGTTAGGCCCCGACTGTTGTGGTTAAAGTTTACCGCTCTGATACCATCTTAATCTGTCACGCCCCGGGGGTTCGAATCGCGCGGAAGAGGAGCCACCGATGCCCTTAATTCAGCCATGTATTTTTTTTTGTAAACCAATGCTCCCCGGTGCGTGTCCAGACCCGCCGCATACACAAATTCACTCTGCAAACGGGCAGAGTCTCCTTTGTATATGCACGGCGTCTCAATTACAAAGTGTCTCACAAGGTGTAGCACATACAATCTCTAACCACATCAGTTGGGGTCTCGTTCACATACAACCAAACAACTCACATGATATTCTAGTATTCACTTAGAACATAGAGGCCGATGTTTTGAAAGGATAAATAATCACAAGGTTTTGAAAGTGGCACCCACACGATGCCATCGTTTTGGGAAAGACCGTTTGAAAGCCACATAAATTCACAGGGTTTGAAAACGGCACCCACTCGATGCCGAACTTTGTGAAAATAGTTCGCAAACACATAAATTCCACAAGGTTCGTAAAATTCGGTGCCCACACGACACCCACGTTTTAAAAGTAGTTTTCGCAAACGGTTTTCTTTGCTTTTCATTGTTTAAAACGGCCAAGTAAGAAAGAATGTAACAATCATTCGTTTATTCAAAAAAAGGAAGAGGCAACATCCACTTCGACCCCACGGGGGTGTCGCAATCCACAACTAGCTAGCATGAGTAATAAAAGAAAAGGGAAAGAAGAGTCACTGTATCTGGTGTCACTAAAAGTCAGAACAGCTCCCTCGCGGCCTCACCGGTGCCCTAGCACTCGCCCCTGGACGAACCTGTTACGGAGTGGGGAGTCAGTGACTAGAAATATCATAATGAGCAAAAGAAAGCTAAAGTAAAGCAAACCACTGTAACCAGAGCAACTGTCACCCCTCATACACCGTCAACAATGATCATATCCTGCACCAAACAAAAACCGGGCACCCTTCCCGAACACCGCACCGGGCCCCTGCCCCGGTGCCCCTCTCTGCCGAGCACCTGTCTCGGCCGCCGAGCACTAGCCTCGGCGTCACCGCTCATACCCTCCACCCATGAGGGCCCCCATTCCTAACGCCACCGTTGCGTGGGGTACACGGGTCAACGTACCACTTTTCCGGAAAAGCACACCCTTGCGGTGGCCAAACCGCCGGTGTGCGTGTAGTAACACCAGAGCCTTATAACCAGATATGTATAGATGATAAATCGAATGAAGTAAAAGCGGGGTCAGCATTGCTCATAAAGGAAAACTTAGAAGGGAAAAACACCTTTGCTCATGAAGAATAACTTAAAGAGAAAACACCTTTGCTCATGAGAAATAACTTAAAGAGAAAACACCTTTGCTCATGAGGAATAACTTAAAGGAGAAAACACCTTTGCTCATGAGGAATAACTTAAAGGGAAAAACACCTTTGCTCATGAGGAATAACTTAAGGAGAAAACACCTTTGCTCATGTACGCCCTTACCCAATAAACCTTGGCGAAAGTACCCACTTGGTGTGTGTCGTCCGGTGCTCGGCACGTCCGCGATCGTGCGCCTGTTCCCTGTAGCGTCTCGCACTCCTGAGGAACAAAGGCATGTCAAAACTAAGGGACTCGAAACCCCAGACGCTGACTCTAGGCCGAAAAGACGACCGCCGCGAATTTCGGGCTCCGCGCGGCGGAGTTCCCCGCACAGCACCGACCCGTACGGCCCGCGCTTGGCCTACGGACGGTCTCCCCCCGCGCGGCCCCGACCCGACACGAATCCCTGTGGCGCGCTTGCCGTGCGGCGTGCAGCCTGCAGGCGGCCCGCGCGGCCCCAGCCCGCGCGGCGGGCTCGTGCAGGCAGCGCCCGTACGGCGCGCATGCCGCGCGGCGCCCCGCCTGCAGGCGGCCCGCGCGGCGCCCCTGCCGCGCGGTGCCCCGCCTGCAGGCGGCCCGCGCGGCATCTGTCCGCGCGGTGCCCGCCTGCTTGCGGTGCCCGCGCGGCGCCCCTGCCGCGCGGTGCCCCGCCTGTAGGCGGCCCGCGCGGCACTCGTCTGCTCGGTGCCCGCCTGCGGGCGGTGCCCGCGCGGCGCCCCAGCCGCGCGGTGCCGCGTCTGCAGGCGGCCCGCGCGGCTCCTGTCCGCGCGGTGCCTGCCTGCGGGCGGTGCCCGCGCAGCACCCCTGCCGCGCGGTGCCCCGCCTGCAGGCGGCCCGCGCGGCACCTCTCCGCGCGGTGCACACTTGCGGGCGGTGCCCGCGCGGCGCCCCGGCTGCGCGGTGCCCCGCTTGCAGGTGGCCCGCGCGGCACTTGTCCGCGCGATGCCCGCCTGCGGGCGGTGCCCCGGGCGGCGCCCCTGCCGCGCGGTGCCCCGCCCGTAGGCGGCCCGCGCGGCATCTTCCCACGCGGTGCTCGCCTGCGGGCGGTGCCCGCGCGGCGCGCCTACCGCGCGGTGCCCCATCTGCAGGCGGCCCATGCGGCATTTGCCCGCCTGCGGGTGGTGCCCGCGCGACGCTCCTGCCGCGCGGCGCCCCGCCTGCGGCCGGCCCGGCGGCGACCCTCTCCGTGAAAACTCCACCCCGAAACGCCAAACAAAAACCTAATGGAAAAACTCACCTTCGATCCGCCGGAAAAAGAGAAGAAGAGGATCGTCCTATCATTGCCCGGTTGATCCCGCGAGCAAGAAACCTCCGTCCCTCTCCCGAAAGCCCCGCCGTCGGTCGTAACAAGAGCGAAAAAAGGGGTTGGGTCCCGTTTTCTCTTTTTCCCTCTCGTAGTGTCTCTCCAAAAACCCTAGCTGCCGAACGAAGGAACCTAAGAGGGAAAACCTAAAACCCTAGGTTCTCAAAGGGATTTTAAAGAAATATTCGGAACAGATCCGGCGGCTAGAGCTTGTAGTAATCCAGAATTTAAAAACCTCTGTTTGCTTTTAAATATTTAAAAGTTGTCAATTTTGGCAAAAGTGGAGAGATAGTGGGTCAATAGTGGGCCCAGAGATATCGACTTTTGATCGGGGTCTGATCTGAAAAATCCGAGATCACCATTACGATCGTCTCGTCGAAACATAGAAGTTTCATATTCATATGTTTTCGATCCGACGGTCGGATCTTCCAGAAATCAGAAATCAAAAGTGGGCCCCACGACTTAAGTGAATAGTAACCCTCGAGTTTTTAATCCCTCGCTTTCACTAATGGCCGAACCACTATCTAGAGTTTTAACCTAGAGGTATGAGTAATGGAACCTAGCTAATTTCGACGTTCTGAGCGCAATGGCACTGACGGATTTCGCGTTTGGCGACCCGGGTGCATCGAAGTGCATGCCACGCGCGATAATTCAACGAACCTTGTGGAACAACTTTTTATCCGGGTGTCGAACGAACCAAACAAATACGCTACCTGATAGGTCTCGACGAGCCGGACGTCATGGCAAAGTCCATTTCGCGAAACGACAAACGGATTGCCTCGAAAAGCGTGAAAACCCCTAAAAATTGGACTAAATTGCAAGAAATTATAATATTTTACATGTTTAAATGTTAGGGCTTCATACTATAGGGTGCTGGGTACAATTGTAACCCACAGCAAGCTTGTTAGGGTTTGGAGTTAGGTGTGAAACCGGTTTAAGAAGAATCTTGAAATAAAGGCAAGGTGACTCTTGGGTTTTTCCTTGGTGTAATCCGAGGGGTCAAGTGGGATGGGAAGCATCACCTCGATCCCAGGAATCCACCCAGATCAAGCTCGGATGCTTGGGGAAGGCCAAAGAACCCAAGCCCTTGGAGTGCCCGAGAAAGGTGGGAGGAAGCAAGAGCAAGTCCCAACAAGGTCCCACTGCCCTCTGGGAAGTTCTTCAATATCTCTTGAACCTCCGCTCCCTTTCCAGACCAAGCCCGAGAGTTTGGAGGCCGAGGGACCCTAATCCAAAGAAAGAGAAACTCGAAAGAGAGGGAGAAGAAGGAGAAGGTTGGAACAAAACCTTACCTGGGCTGTTCCTGGAGCTTTGGAAGAGTTCCTCTGTGCCAGAGGATCCTGCTGGAGCTTGTTGTGGCCGCGCGAGCGAAAGGAGCAAAACCCGGCTTCGTCCTTTCTTCCCCGAGCTCGGCCAAGGTAAGGAACCTAAACCAAAGGTTTCTTGCACCCGAGACCACATGCAGTAGGTTAAGAATTTCATTAGGAGTCTCCCTGCAAAGCCTTAGCCTCCCATGTAAAGTGCATGGCCGGCGGGAGAAGGGTTGGCCGGAACCCTAATAATAACTTCGCCGCGGCCAATCTCGGCAACCAATCAACCAACAAAGCCCAAAATTTGAGGGTTTGGACTGTAGAATATATGAAAGAAACCTGCAAAGTTTGGTGGAGTATTGTTGAGTAAATTGGGAGAACTTTAATGCCCTAATTTTCGGGTTTCTTGTGTGTTGGCCGAGCCTCGTGCTCCGGCGCCGGCGGGCCTCTCCGACGCCGGCCACCTGCCCAGAATCCTTACTAGGACCAAGAGGATCCCAACCATGCTGTTGCATGGCTCCCATGCAAGCCGAGGAAGGCGCGGCCGAGTTGGGTTCGAATTTGCACCAAGTTGTGGCCGCCGGCGCTCAGGCCATCTCCGGCCGGGGAGAGTTGGTCGGGAAGCTTGCTGGGACCACAAGGAGTCTATCCATGCAAGTTAGAGAGCTTCATAATGGCTCTATAAAAATCCGCCATTAACGGTGAAGATGCTCGAAATGGAGCTTGCTCCGCCGCCGCCGCCGCCGTGTCCTGTCGTCGGGCACGGGTTCAGGTAAGTTGGTTGTGATGTATAGAAGCTTGTTGGTCAAGTGGTTGAGCCCCAGATCACCTGGTTGGTTGGTCACGAATTTCAAGGTTGAAGCTTCATCTTCTCCACCTTGCCGCGGCCAACCTGGGGGTTTTGGTTGTTCCAGATTGAGGGAAAATGCTCTATAAACTTAGAAGATTAATTTGATCCATCTTGGAAGGGCCCAGGTACAGTGGAGGCAGAGAACCAATTCACTTGTTTGCTTGTGTATTAATATAGATTTTATGCACATAAGGTGTTCGATTAAATGTTTCAATGAAGAAAAAGATGGAATCTGGCTTCACAATAAAAATGAAAGTTGCTCTAAAATGTCCCCTGAGCTTGATGCTCACTTCAGATCAAGTTAGATCTGTGTGGAATAAAGTTTGGAGCATTGTGAACTTGTATGTGTGCAAGGCTATGGTTCTGGTTGAACCAACAGATCTGGGCTACAATTAGGGTGAGCCCTGGTATCTTGACACTGTCCAGAGACACTTTCATATACAAAGTTTTAATAAAAGATGTGTAGGTTAAATGTTATAGTATTAACTACCTTTAAGAGTAATTTTTGCCCAAACCTTGTTTTAGGTTGTTTGCGAAGCCGCGACAGTGTATTCCTGGCTAATTTGGGGTCACTGGACGCGATGCTCGCGTTAAAATTTCTGTTTGAAGTCCCGAAGAAACAAAATGACATTAAGGCTATGTTAGTGCATATATTATGGGCCAAAGTTTGCCTCGGAACCCGTGATGCCACAAATGGGTGTGCACGGTGTTCAGCATGACGTAGAAAACCTGCTGGAAGTGACGGAATGTTAAAATGAATCTCCAGTTGAAAGAACGAGCGAAAACAGTGCCCAAATTGGCACTAAAAGTGTAAATTTAAAAGCCCTAGGGGTCTAGATGCAAAAAAAATCACATCGTATACTGGTTAGTAAACTGATTTGTTAATTCACATTCAGGGTTATTCGGTAGCATCTGGTGTGCTGAGCATATAGTTGGTTCGGTTTAGCCGCCTGCGTTATATCAGGTGGGTTATCTTCGGTCCGGGTTTTATCTGTTCGGCCCTCTGGGGTGCGATACTGGTTGGACTCCTGTTCTTGGTAACTTAATTTACTTTGAGCCTGTCTGCCTTTGGTTGCAATATATATTACTGTTAGTTGCTCTGACTAATTGGCCATTTCGTAGTTGCACTCCTATGCTTGATTATTATATCAGTCTATTAATGCTTGAGCCTGCCTTTCCTTTGATTCAGTTATTTGCTACGTTATACCTGCTTTATGCCTGATTATGATCTTCTTTAGTGATCTTTACCATATCTGCTGATTAGTTGTTTCCAGTGGTTATATTATTGCTCTACATATTGCCATGCCTGTTTGGTCATCTGATAGTTGAGCTTGCTTCCTTGTTGTTCGCCTGTTATGCTTCTAAATACATGATCTTCTAAAATAAATATTTTTACCAAGCCTTGTAGGGTAGCCTGAGTCTGTTCTTGTTTGATAGGACGAGGGTAACGCTCTACGAGGGTTGGGACCCAAAAACCTATTGTTTTCAAAGGTCTTCTTAAAAACATGTGTTTAGTTGCATAAGGGGTTAGTCTGTCTGATTGGGTGAGATGTTGAGCCATGCCTGTTATCAGTTCTATTCTGCCTTACATGTTTATTCTTAGTGCCTCTGGTATTTATATCTTATCTTGGAACATTTCCATGGTTGATGAGTAAGCCTATTTGTCCTGTCGATCAAATGATACACTGCTGAGCACATAGATTTGTTTAACTGATGTTTTTACCGAGCTTCGTAGGGTCGCCAGAGTCTGTTCTTGTTTGATAGGACAAAGGCAATTGCTCTGCGAGGTTTGGAAACCCAAGCTTCGTAGTGTCGCCTGAGTCTGTTCTTGTTTGATAGGACGAGGGCAATGCTCTTCGGGGTTTGGACTTTTTAAAACAGTTTTCTAAAAAAATATGTGTTTAAGTTTTGTATCATTTGGTTGGTTTGTGTGGTTGAGTTGAGTTTATTTGTGAGCTTCTGCTGAGTTGAGATTTGCCTTGATCTTGCATATGAGTTGAGATTTATTGCTGAGTGTTCCTGCATAAGTGTTGAGATTCAGTTGATCTTGTCATTGCATCCCAGTGGGGATTTCCCGGCTTGTTGCCGATTACCCGGTCAGTGGACCGTGAGCTTGAGCATTTGCATTTGATCGCCCGCATCGTTGTACTTCACGAACATCAGCGGAGTCATGACCCGTAGCGATGTTCTTTACCGGTAAAGTGGTTAGCCGTGGCAACCCGTGACCCTAGTTTGGGGAATGTCAACCAGGTTGGTGCTAGTTTGGGCAGCCTCGCCTGAGGTCTTGTGAAGGCCAATATGGTAGCTTGTGATTGGGTCTTTGTGTTTTCACTTATTTGATGCATGTGTTGTTAAGTTACTTTAACATACTTCCTTGATTCTTTGATCTGGCTTCTAGTTATCTACCTTTATATGATTCTATGCGATGCCTTTGATTATAGTTCATTGTTATCTTGCTGATTGTCCTAACTCCTTGATGCGTTGGTTATCCTGATATATGTTTGTCCTGTTTTAAATTTTACTAAAATTATCTCCTATGCTTGTACCCAGATTATGAGTTTTGCTTCCTTTACAGCACCAGTTATATATCTGCTTTACCCTAACCCATGATCTATTACTATCCTCTAGCTTTGTATACCAGTAGGTACGATCTGCTATTTCTCGGCTCGTCGTGCCCACTGGGATACACTCCGGTGTGTCTCACACCCTCGGGTGACTGTTTTTCAGGTCGAGCGGGTGTTGAGATGTCGGGACGAGTTGGTGAGATCACGAGATAGAGCTTGACCCTGGTCAGCCGATAGCCAAGCATATAGTTATTTGATGTAACAAGGAAAATGTAATAAGTTGTTGTAATTGTGTAATTTATTATCTGTGTTATATTAGTGGTACGTAGTTAGTACTCTGTTTGATTGCCAAGCTAGCCGTGCATATATAGAAAAGGCTCAATGCCCAGTGGGATTGGGACTCTTCTATATATGTGGCGGTCTGTTGCGCCCTGGCTGGTTTGCAACTCTGATTTTTTTTTTTTTTAAAAAAAAAAAAAAAAAAAAAAAAAAAAATTTAGACGCTGGTTTTTAAACTCGGGGCGTGACAGATTAGATGGTATCAGAGCAATAGGAAACGCAGATATCTAAGTTTGGCTAGGAACGATCCCTAGGATGACCTGTGTTACGAGAGAGCGCTGGGTAGTAGGTCAAAACAGAAGTTACGGGTCTATGCTCTGACACAGCATGGCGAGCCGTCAGGGGAAGGCCCATCGGGAGCTTGAAATGTTGAAACAATGATGTAATAAATTAATACTTAGAAAACTGATGTTTTTGGTGTTTTAGAAAACTTTTAAAGTATGTTTGGTTAAGTTTCGGGGACGAAACTTCTTAGAAGTTGTGGGTGATGTAGTAATCCAGAATTTAAAAACCTCTGTTTGCTTTTAAATATTTAAAAGTTGTCAATTTTGGCAAAAGTGGAGAGATAGTAGGTCAATAGTGGACCCAGAGATATCGACTTTTGATCGGGGTCTGATCTGAAAAATCCGAGATCACCATTGCGATCGTCTCGTCGAAACATAGAAGTTTCATATTCATATGTTTTCGATCCGACGGTCGGATCTTCCAGAAATCAGAAATCAAAAGTGGGCCCCGCGACTTAAGTGAATAGTAACCCTCGAGTTTTTAATCCCTCGCTTTCACTAATGGCCGAACCACTATCTAGAGTTTTAACCTAGAGGTATGAGTAATGGAACCTAGCTAATTTCGATGGTCTGAGCGCAATGGCACTGACGGATTTCGCGTTTGGCGACCCGGGTGCATCGAAGTGCGTGCCACGCGCGATAATTCAACGAACCTTGTGGAACAACTTTTTATCCGGGCGTCGAACGAACCAAACAAATACGCTACCAGACAGGTCTCGACGAGCCGGACGTCGTGGCGAAGTCCGTTTCGCGAAACGACGACCGGATTGCCTCGAAAAGCGTGAAAATCCCTAAAAATTGGACTAAATTGCAAGAAATTATAATATTTTACATGTTTAAATGTTAGGGCTTCATACTATAGGGTGCTGGGTACAATTGTAACCCACAGCAAGCTTGTTAGGGTTTGGAGTTAGGTGTGAAACCGGTTTAAGAAGAATCTTGAAATAAAGGCAAGGTGACTCTTGGGTTTTTCCTTGTGTAATCCGAGGGGTCAAGTGGGATGGGAAGCATCACCTCAATCCCAGGAATCCACCCAGATCAAGCTCGGATGCTTGGGGAAGGCCAAAGAACCCAAGCCCTTGGAGTGCCCGAGAAAGGTGGGAGGAAGCAAGAGCAAGTCCCAACAAGGTCCCACTGCCCTCTGGGAAGTTCTTCAATATCTCTTGAACCTCCGCTCCCTTTCCAGACCAAGCCCGAGAGTTTGGAGGCCGAGGGACCCTAATCCAAAGAAAGAGAAACTCGAAAGAGAGGGAGAAGAAGGAGAAGGTTGGAAAAAAACCTTACCTGGGCTGTTCCTGGAGCTTTGGAAGAGTTCCTCTGTGCCAGAGGATCCTGCTGGAGCTTGTTGTGGCCGCGCACGCGAAAGGAGCAAAACCCGGCTTCGTCCTTTCTTCCCCGAGCTCGGCCAAGGTAAGGAACCTAAACCAAAGGTTTCTTGCACCCGAGACCACATGCAGTAGGTTAAGAAGTTCATTAGGAGTCTCCCTGCAAAGCCTTAGCCTCCCATGTAAAGTGCATGGCCGGCGGGAGAAGGGTTGGACGGAACCCTAATAATAACTTCGCCGCGGCCAATCTCGGCAACCAATCAACCAACAAAGCCCAAAATTTGAGGGTTTGGACTGTAGAATATATGAAAGAAACCTGCAAAGTTTGGTGGAGTATTGTTGAGTAAATTGGGAGAACTTTAATGCCCTAATTTTCGGGTTTCTTGTGTGTTGGTCGAGCCTCGTGCTCCGGCGCCGGCGGGCCTCTCCGACGCCGGCCACCTACCCAGAATCCTTACTGGGACCAAGAGGATCCCAACCATGCTGTTGCATGGCTCCCATGCAAGCCGAGGAAGGCGCGGCCGAGTTGGGTTCGAATTTGCACCAAGTTGCGGCCGCCGGCGCTCAGGCCATCTCCGGCCGGGGAGAGTTGGTCGGGAAGCTTGCTGGGACCACAAGGAGTCTATCCATGCAAGTTAGAGAGCTTCATAATGGCTCTGTAAAAATCCGCCATTAACGGTGAAGATGCTCGAAATGGAGCTTGCTCCGCCGCCGTGTCCTGTCGTCGGGCACGGGTTCAGGTAAGTTGGTTGTGATGTATAGAAGCTTGTTGGTCAAGTGGTTGAGCCCCAGATCACCTGGTTGGTTGGTCACGAATTTCAAGGTTGAAGCTTCATCTTCTCCACCTTGCCGCGGCCAACCTGGGGGTTTTGGTTGTTCCAGATTGAGGGAAAATGCTCTATAAACTTAGAAGATTAATTTGATCCATCTTGGAAGGGCCCAGGTACAGTGGAGGCAGAGAACCAATTCACTTGTTTGCTTGTGTATTAATATAGATTTTATGCACATAAGGTGTTCGATTAAATATTTCAATGAAGAAAAAGATGGAATCTGGCTTCACAATATAAATGAAAGTTGCTCTGAAATGTCCCCTGAGCTTGAAGCTCACCTCAGATCAAGTTAGATCTGTGCGGCCAATCTCCAATCAACCAATCAACCAACCCGGCTTCGTCCTTTCTTCCCCGAGCTCGGCCAAGGTAAGGAACCTAAACCAAAGGTTTCTTGCACCCGACACCACATGCAGTTGGTTAAGAATTTCATTAGGAGTCTCCCTGCAAAGCCTTAGCCTCCCATGTAAAGTGCATGGCCGGCGGGAGAAGGGTTGGCCGGAACCCTAATAATAACTTCGCCGCGGCCAATCTCGGCAACCAATCAACCAACAAAGCCCAAAATTTGAGGGTTTGGACTGTAGAATATATGAAAGAAACCTGCAAAGTTTGGTGGAGTATTGTTGAGTAAATTGGGAGAACTTTAATGCCCTAATTTTCGGGTTTCTTGTGTGTTGGCCGAGCCTCGTGCTCCGGCGCCGGCGGGCCTCTCCGACGCCGGCCACCTGCCCAGAATCCTTACTGGGACCAGGAGGATCCCAACCATGCTGTTGCATGGCTCCCATGCAAGCCGAGGAAGGCGCGACCGAGTTGGGTTCGAATTTGCACCAAGTTGCGGCCGCCGGCGCTCAGGCCATCTCCGGCTGGGGAGAGTTGGTCGGGAAGCTTGCTGGGACCACAAGGAGTCTATCCATGCAAGTTAGAGAGCTTCATAATGGCTCTGTAAAAATCCGCCATTAACGGTGAAGATGCTCGAAATGGAGCTTGCTCCGCCGCCGCCGCCGCCGTGTCCTGTCGTCGGGCACGGGTTCAGGTAAGTTGGTTGTGATGTATAGAAGCTTGTTGGTCAAGTGGTTGAGCCCCAGATCACCTGGTTGGTTGGTCACGAATTTCAAGGTTGAAGCTTCATCTTCTCCACCTTGCCGCGGCCAACCTGGGGGTTTTGGTTGTTCCAGATTGAGGGAAAATGCTCTATAAACTTAGAAGATTAATTTGATCCATCTTGGAAGGGCCCAGGTACAGTGGAGGCAGAGAACCAATTCACTTGTTTGCTTGTGTATTAATATAGATTTTATGCACATAAGGTGTTCGATTAAATGTTTCAATGAAGAAAAAGATGGAATCTGGCTTCACAATAAAAATGAAAGTTGCTCTAAAATGTCCCCTGAGCTTGATGCTCACTTCAGATCAAGTTAGATTTGTGTGGAATAAAGTTTGGAGCATTGTGAACTTGTATGTGTGCAAGGCTATGGTTCTGGTTGAACCAACAGATCTGGGCTACAATTAGGGTGAGCCTGGTATCTTGACACTGTCCAGAGACACTTTCATATGCAAAGTTTTAATAAAAGATGTGTAGGTTAAAAGTTTATTAACTACCTTTAAGAGTAATTTTTGCCCAAACCTTGTTTTAGGTTGTTTGCGAAGCCGCGACAGTGTATTCCTGGCTAATTTGGGGTCATTGGACGCGATGCTCACGTTAAAATTTCTGTTTGAAGTCCCGAAGAAACAAAATAACATTAAGGCTATGTTAGTGCATATATTATGGGCCAAAGTTTGTCTCGGAACCCGTGATGCCACAAATGGGTGAGCACGGTGTTCAGCATGACGTAGAAAACCTGCTGGAAGTGACGGAATGTTAAAATGAATCTCCAGTTGAAAGAACGAGCGAAAACAGTGCCCAAATTTGCACTAAAAGTGTAAATTTAAAAGCCCTAGGGGTCTAGATGCAAAAAAAATCACATCGTATACTGGTTAGTAAACTGATTTGTTAATTCACATTCAGGGTTATTCGGTAGCATCTGGTGTGCTGAGCATATAGTTGGTTCGGTTTAGCCGCCTGCGTTATATCAGGTGGGTTATCTTCGGTCCGGGTTTTATCAGTTCGGCCCTCTGGGGTGCGATACTGGTTGGACTCCTGTTCTTGGTAACTTAATTTATTTTCAGCCTGTCTGCCTTTGGTTGCAATATATATTACTGTTAGTTGCTCTGACTAATTGGCCATTTCGTAGTTGCACTCCTATGCTTGATTATTATATCAGTCTATTAATGCTTGAGCCTGCCTTTCCTTTGATTCAGTTATTTGCTACGTTATACCTGCTTTATGCCTGATTATGATCTTCTTTAGTGATCTTTACCATATCTGCTGATTAGTTGTTTACAGTGGTTATATTATTGCTCTACATATTGCCATGCCTGTTTGGTCATCTGATAGTTGAGCTTGCTTCCTTGTTGTTCGCCTGTTATGCTGCTAAATACATGATCTTCTAAAATAAATATTTTTACCAAGCCTTGTAGGGTAGCCTGAGTCTGTTCTTGTTTGATAGGACGAGGGTAACGCTCTACGAGGGTTGGGACCCAAAAACCTATTGTTTTCAAAGGTCTTCTTAAAAACATGTGTTTAGTTACACAAGGGGTTAGTCTGTCTGATTGGGTGAGATGTTGAGCCATGCCTGTTATCAGTTCTATTCTGCCTTACATGTTTATTCTTAGTGCCTCTGGTATTTATATCTTATCTTGGAACATTTCCATGGTTGATGAGTATGCCTGTTTGTCCTGTAGATCAAATGATACACTGCTGAGCACATAGATTTGTTTAACTGATGTTTTTACCGAGCTTCGTAGGGTCGCCGGAGTCTGTTCTTGTTTGATTGGACAAAGGCAATTGCTCTGCGAGGTTTGGAAACCCAAGCTTCGTAGTGTCGCCTGAGTCTGTTCTTGTTTGATAGGACGAGGGCAATGCTCTTCGGGGTTTGGACTTTTTAAAACAGTTTTCTAAAAAAATATGTGTTTAAGTTTTGTATCATTTGGTTGGTTTGTGTGGTTGAGTTGAGTTTATATGTGAGCTTCTGCTGAGTTGAGATTTGCCTTGATCTTGCATATGAGTTGAGATTTATTGCTGAGTGTTCCTGCATAAGTATTGAGATTCAGTTGATCTTGTCATTGCATCCCAGTGGGGATTTCCCGGCTTGTTGCCGATTACCCGGTCAGTGGACCGTGAGCTTGAGCATTTGCATTTGATCGCCCGCATCGTTGTACTTCACGAACATCAGCGGAGTCATGACCCGTAGCGATGTTCTTTACCGGTAAAGTGGTTAGCCGTGGCAACCCGTGACCCTAGTTTGGGGAATGTCAACCAGGTTGGTGCTAGTTTGGGCAGCCTCGCCTGAGGTCTTGTGAAGGCCAATATGGTAGCTTGTGATTGGGTCTTTGTGTTTTCACTTATTTGATGCATGTGTTGTTAAGTTACTTTAACATACTTCCTTGATTCTTTGATCTGGCTTCTAGTTATCTACCTTTATATGATTCTATGCGATGCCTTTGATTATAGTTCATTGTTATCTTGCTGATTGTCCTAACTCCTTGATGCGTTGATTATCCTGATACATGTTTGTCCTGTTTTAAATTTTGCTAAAATTATCTCCTATGCTTGTACCCAGATTATGAGTTTTGCTTCCTTTACAGCACCAGTTATATATCTGCTTTACCCTAACCCATGATCTATTACTATCCTCTAGCTTTGTATACCAGTAGGTACGATCTGCTATTTCTCGGCTCGTCGTGCCCACTGGGATACACTCCGGTGTGTCTCACACCCTCGGGTGACTGTTTTTCAGGTCGAGCGGGTGTTGAGATGTCGGGACGAGTTGGTGAGATCACGAGATAGAGCTTGACCCTGGTCAGCCGATAGCCAAGCATATAGTTATTTGATGTAACAAGGAAAATGTAATAAGTTGTTGTAATTGTGTAATTTATTATCTGTGTTATATTAGTGGTACTTAGTTAGTACTCTGTTTGATTGCCAAGCTAGCCGTGCATATATAGAAAAGGCTCAATCCCCAGTGGGATTGGGACTCTTCTATATATGTGGCGGTTTGTTGCGCCCTGGCTGGTTTGCAACTCTGATTTTTTATTTTTTTTTAAAAAAAAAAAAAAAAAAAAAAAATTTAGATGCTGGTTTTTAAACTCGGGGCGTGACAGAGTTACCCCGAGAAACGTGCCGACCGTTCGCACGGATCCCGGGGCGCCTAAAAAGGGTCCGAACATCAAAATTTTATTCTGGGAGAACCGGGAGTCGGAATCCGAAACCGATCGCGTCCCCGTTCTCTGTTTCGCGAGCCCTTCCGCCTAAAAATGTCCGCTAGCCCCGACGGACTCTCCGGAAAAACACCAAAAATAGTCCCACAGTCGGACAGTCATAAGGAAAGGGATAACGGGAAGGGTCAAGGAAAGGCCAGGTCTTACAGAAATGGATATTAAAATTGGACTCAGAGCGAAATTTGGGTTAAGAACACTTTTCCGGATGTCTTCGGCAATTTTTAGAGTTGGAATTTGGCAAAACGGACTTCGAATTTGGATTCAGCGCGCGAAAACTATGAAATTGGACTATTCACTTGTATTTTACGGAGCCCGGATGCCGCGCACGGATTTCGAGGTGTTGGAGCACTGTTCCGGTGGCCGGAGTGGCGCCAGCGGCGGCGGCAGGCGGCGGAGCGCGGCGGCGGGCTGGGGCACAGCCGCTCGGTCCACAGCGGAAGCGTGCACCCGGGCGTGGGACACGTGGTGGCTCCCGGTTGGCCGGCGCAGCAGGCGCGGTCCACGGGAAAAGTGTGGGTGTACGGTGGATCGAAGGGTGGACACATGGCGGCCACTGGTTGGCCGGTCCTCGTGCGCTCGGTCCACGGAGCGGGTGTGGCTGCCTCGGGGCGCGTGCCTGGCAGGGGGCGCAGGCGGCGCTGGCAGCTCGCACGTGGGCGCGGCAGCGGCGCGTTGACCGAGTGCGCTCCACGTGTCGACACCTTCGCGCGCCACGCGTCGAGCGGTGGGTGGCCCCGCACGGCTGTCCGCTGTTCGGTGGGAAACGTGGCGGCCTCTGGGTGATTCGGGTGTGAACAGTGTTGGGCCGGGCCCAACACTGTAGCAGCCCGAATCATTCGGGCGCCCGGAAGTTGGGACTTATCCGTCATTTCGTGAATTGTTTCTGGAGCCTATTTAAGCGATCCGAGCCACTTCTTCTTCCTTTTTTTCGGCATTTCCGAGCCTCCCCTCGCCACGATGCCTTCAGCAAAGTTGATCCCCGTGCAGAGCTGGTTCCAACTGTGGATTCCCGGATTTTTATGGGGCACGTACTTCGAGGTTTCCATTTTTACGGCGCGGCGCGGCGCTCCTTCGCCGGTGTTCCCTTTCGTCGCGTTTCGGTGCGCGAGCTCCCTCGGCCTACTCCGACCATCTTTTCGAGCGATTCTTGCGCCGTTGGATTGATGATAGAGAGAGCTACGATCTTGGTATTTTCTGCTTCCCCTCGTTTCGTGCTTTTCGAGGAGTTCTTCCAAGCTTTCTGTGACCCTTTTTCTGTGGTTGAGTTTTGGACAGCGGCTCCATTTCTTGGCGATATCTCCGCGCTCGGACATCGGATCGGAACGTGCCTATACACTTTTTGCATCTACGCGTCACAAGGATTATCGTCGTATTTTTCGGGGAATTTTCTGAGACTTGCCCGAAGGTATACTTCTTCCCCCTTTACTGTGCAGAGTATTACAGTGTGTATGTTGTGGAGTTTCGCGCTCACTGCGTTGTGGAATTTGTAACTCGGCCTCCGGGACTTGGTTTTTGACGTGCAGGTACCTGTTTCGAAGGGCTCGACACGACGATCGCGACTGTATTTTTGTCGGATTTTTTAGAGTTCTTGCTATAGGTGAAAAATCCGCATCTTTGGGACTATTCCAACAGATTTGTATATACTTGGATATTTTGGAATAAAAGTGTAACCTTGGACCTTATTGTTGTACCCAGGAAGGTTCTTGAGTGTTTCTGAACCTGTTGGAACTGGAGATAATGGTTTCCGGGTATTTTCAGTTGTTTGGAGCTGTCACGCCCCGGGGTTTAACCAAGCTCCCCTTTTTTTTTTTTGAAAATCTTTCTTCCCAGGCGCGTGCCCAGACCCGCCACATATACAGATTTACTCCGCAAACGGGCAGAGTCTCCTCTGTATATGCACGGCGTCGCGGCTCATACAACATCCAATCACAACATTCAGTCCACTCAATTATTTGTAAATACAGCTACTCATGCACAACAGGTTGAACTCGGGGCAGATTAATTTGAAAGCATAAATCCATGGTTCGAAAGTAGTGCCCACCCGGCACTTAGATTTCTAAAACAGTTTCGAAAGTCATAAATCCACAGAGTTTTGAAATCGGTGCCCACACGACACCCAGACTTTTAAAACGGTTTTCGCAAATCTTTTCTTTGTTTACTTTCCATCTTAAAAACAGCCCAGCAGTACTAGAAACTAAATTCAACATACTCAAATCTGAAAGCGAAATACCGACATCCACACCGACCCCACGAGGGTATCGAGAACCACACCGTAGACTACAATATCAAATGAAAAAAAATGAATAAGATAAGCGAGAAGAATTAAAGTCTAGGGCCCTCAAGGACCCGCAAGCTCCTGTCTCGGCCTCACTGTCGGCTAGCTCTCACCCCCGAACGAACCTGTGACGGAGTGGGAAGTCAGCAAGATAATAAACATAGGGAAAGCAGGAAAGCAAGTAATAACTCAAACCGTCAAACTATCCGGAGCAACCACCCTCCCGTGAGGGAAAAGTAAACACGAACACCTGCAATGAAACCTGACCACGTCGAGCATCAACGTCGACGGGTCGCACCGCTCATACCTTGGCGCCTCAAACCCCACCACAACGGGGGCCCCACTACGACACCTCGTGGGTATACACGGGTCAACGACCACTTTTCCGGAAAAGCGCACCCTCTGCGGTGGCCAAACCGCGGGTGCGCGTGTTGCAGCCTCGAGCATAGTAATCATGAAACAATATACATATACGTCCAAGTATGCAAATATACATCCATGCATGAGTACTATATGAACAGTGTATAATCTAAACACAAGCACCGTGGGACCATACGAAATAATTAATGCCTTTCTACAATGTTTAATCCAAGTACAAGATCCCTAGCATTTTAAAAATCAGCATAGTTAAGCACATAATGTCTAAAGCCCATCGATATTTAATCCAAATACAAGATCCATAGCATTTTAAAAATCAGCACAGTTAAGCACATAATGTCTAAAGCCCATCGATATTTAATCCAAATACAAGATCCATAGCATTTTAAAAATCAGCACAATTAAACACATAAGCTTGACCTCGTCCAACGGATAAGACTAGTTGCTAAGGCTTTAAAAGTAAAACCCACCTGAATGAAGGCCGATCCCGAACTCCCGCTAGACTACCGGGAGGCTGGTGCTGAACTGCTGGGCCCTGAACAGAGACTGTAGTCAGAACTAGACTCACATATACCCGTCCCGACGACACGACAGTAACGGAGTGTTTATACGGGGCAATATTGCCGATTTACCGCACAGAATCTAACTCTCGATCAATGAGGACCTACTGAACTCTAACGAGATGCCTAGTAGGCGTGTAACCGCTGTCTAAGGACAGCCAGCAAGTCCGAATCGCATTTTAGTCCAAAATGTAATTTAATTTGCCTAGAGTTATTGCATTAATCCGATGTTTCGACTCGTTCTCAAAATCCGGGAGTCCAAAAGCTGCGCCGTAACTTTCAGCGCGTTTGTAATGACGAGACGGAGGCCGTGCTCATAATAATTGGGCCGAGACCAGGCCCATTTACAAGTTGGCCCAAAAACACAAGGGTTCACAATGTAACTATGTTCAAACCTTAACCTTTACTTGATCAATTAAGGAGCTAGCTAGAGCATCATGCATAGGAAGGTAAGTAGAGTTGAGGGCTCACCTCAGGTGCACCCAGGAGTGGCCGGAACAGTCGGCCGGAGCAACCCGCAAAGATGCCTTGAGCTCGGTTTGGTGTAACTCCAAAGCAGACCTTACCCTGTCAGCAACCAAGGTGAGCAGCAGCTAGTTAGGGGTCCCAGGTGAGGACTAATCCATGTTGGGTCGAGCCCCGGCGGCCGGAGGCGGCGGCGGCCGGAGGACAAGCCCGATTTGGACATTTCGGGTGCAACCTTTTAGAGTTAATTACAAGGGTCTCTCGGCCTAGAATAAAATCATGGGGGTCCCCTAAATAGGGTTTAGGTCATACCTGTACGGGTGGCCGGAGCCCAGGCCGCCGGAGATGGCCGGAGGTGGGCTCGAGTGCAGTCTCGGGTGCAGCTGCAGAGGGTAGAAGCCCTACGTTAAACCCTGCATGCAAGGTGATGGGGAGGCTCCTATGGATCAAATAAGCTCACCTGGGCGGTTTTCCGGTGTCTGGGAACGTCGGCAAGGCGCGGCGGCGGAGCTCGGTTGCAGCTCCAAGCCCGTTAATGGCGGATTCCGGCCGACGAGCTCCGGGCCGGTGCAACTTGGACCAAAAGGTCCCTCTCGGTTCCAGGAGTCTTCTGGTGGCGATGGCCGGCGGTGGGAGGCGGCGGCGGCGCTGGACGACCGAGATCGGCCGAGGTTGAAGAAAGCCCGAAACTAGGGCACACTCGGCCGGGTCCGATCCTCAACCGATGACCCTACTACTTCGTGGAGACCCCACAGACGTCGAGAGGAAGGGATCTATCGGTGCTGATCTTGGGTTTGACGGTCGGATCACGGCGGCGGCCCAACGACGATAATTCCGGTGACAGGGCTCCCGCCGGCGATCGGGACGGCGGCAGCGGCTCGGCCTGCACCCGGATGACCTCCACGGTGTCAGGAGCACACAGGACATGCCTAAATGCCAAAACTAAATGGAAAGTTCCAAGGCTTACCTTCGCCGGAGTTTGGAAAGGAGAAGGTGTCTCCCGCGGCGGCGCAGGGCGGAGCCAGGAGTCGGTTCACCCCGGGCTCGGCTGCGGCTTCGAGGAGGACTCCACTGGACAAGGTTTTGCTAGCCTAGGACCTCCTCACTATCCTTCCTCTCCAAGCACCGAGATCAAGATGGTTTCTTGGTCCACCTCCTCCGGCGACGAGGCGGCGGCCGGTGCGGGGAGGTTCCGGGGAGCGCGGCAGAGAGATGGGTTCTGTTGCACAGGCGGCTAGGGCAAGGGCTCGGGTTTAGGGTTTGTGAAATCCCAGCTCGAGTACATGCATATATATAGTATTATGCAAAAACGCATTTACCCCCCTCAACCTTTGGTATTCAATGTCTAGTCCCTCACAGCTTTCTCCTATTTTCACTTTTCTCCTCCTCCCAGAAGTGGCACGCAATCCGAGGCGACTTCAATAGGGTTTCATGTGCAATTGTCACCTTTTTCGCCTTGTTTCATGCTTTTCAAGGCGATCCGGTCGTCGAAACGGGAAATGGACTACGCCATGACGTCCGGCTCGACGAGACCCATCAGGTAGCGATTTCTAATTTTCGAAAAACTGCCCGGATAAAATCTCGGTCCATAAATACTGTGTCAAAATACAGTTTTCGCGCTTTTCGAGATCCCAGAGGCGTCAAACAGAATTTTCGACTGCGCCATTGCGTTCAGAACATCGAAGCCGTTCGAGATGACTACCTGGATCACTATATTCGGATTCCGTACAGTGAATTAGTCAGCGTTGCAACCGCCGTAGTCCCGAAATTGAGGTTTACTGTTCATCCACAGTGGCCACTTAAGCGACACTGTGCACAGGCACTGTTACAAAGATTGCGTTTATTTACTTGCTTCTTCATCGGTTTCTGGAAGATCCGACCGTCAGATCGAAAAGTGCTGAATATGAATCTCGCTCAGTTCGACGAGACGATCGCAACGGTCAACTCGGATTTCCAAGATCATGTCCGGATTGGAAAGTAGCCTTTTTGTCTCGTAGAACGTGCAACTCGCACACTGGCAATTGACTAAATAAATCAACATAGGTCTTTTGAAATCAAAACCAGGTCAAAAATTTCACCCTTTTGACTATTTATTTTTTTTTTTGAAGAAATATTTCGAGTTCTTACAGGAGCCGAGGCTTGC
The DNA here is from genome assembly GCA_029204045.2 of Tillandsia leiboldiana. Classification (NCBI taxonomy): domain Eukaryota; kingdom Viridiplantae; phylum Streptophyta; class Magnoliopsida; order Poales; family Bromeliaceae; genus Tillandsia; species Tillandsia leiboldiana. The sequence goes on from CM055072.1 coordinate 28,298,119, forward strand.
GCGACATGTACCGAGGGTGCAGTTTTGGGCAGATTTTGGATTGTGAGCGTCTACACTCTTCACCGACTTCGGCTTTGCCTGCGGAAAGCGCTTCAGGTGGGTGCTTTGTTTCCAGAACCGGTGGACGGTTTTCTAATTCTTTATGACAGGATGCATGCATGTCTAGGGTACATGGTTTGTGATTGAGAGGTAGGTAAGCTTGATAATGATAGTTGTATGATTAATTACAAGAATAATATCTATGTTGATGATTAGTGTGAGCTTACCTAGGATAATGTTACCCTATGTGATTATGTAGCATGCCATGTTAGCACATAGCCGTTTATGCGATTGGTTTATGCGATGGGGTAAGATTATATAGCTATGTGCGGATTTTACTCTGAGGAGTTGTTATGGATCGAGGATTATGGACAGGTGTAGGCATTGATGATGTTGGCATGTGGTTTACTTTCTTCTATCTTTCTTAAGGACAATGCATGCTTGTATGGACATGTAGTTAGGCCATCTTTTACTGCTACACTACATATTGGAACTTGACTTAGGAGAAACCATGCTTTTCCTTTCTCCTTCTTTGTGGGTCAGGTGGTCAGTGTTGCTCGGGTTCGAGCAGGGGTCGGGACTTTGTGTCTGGGACAGGTTGGATTAGTTTGTGGGGTTTTGCGGCGACCGTGGATATTGGGCGGTTGACCGGATAATTACTTATGCATCAGATTGGGTGCCAGTTTTCTCTAGTGGATGGAGTTTCCCACTTATCGTTTAGTTGCATCCGATTGAGATCGGGTCTTCCTTTAGTGGTTGGGTTTTCCCACTTTGATCAGAGCCGTGATCAAAGTCCTGCTATACAGAGATACTTGTTATAGAGATACTTTACTCGTGTGGGTCGCTCCCCTCGAGTGCCGCTCCGGAGTAGGCTTTAGACCGTGTCGGGTACCGGTCCATCTTATTGGGATTTTGAGCCTTGTGTGCCGATCCCGCGGTTTCGAGCCATGTGTGCAGATTCCGCTGAGCGGGCAGTACCAGTTTTGCTGGTGACACTAGATTGGGTTATTATCGGCATTTACCATATTGTTGCGCTCGTGCCTGGGGGCCGAGTGGAGTCTAGTGGCTGTGTTTTGACCAGTACTAGTGTTGTTGGGAGCCATTTGGTTTGACGGTGGTCCCGTGTCGTTGAGAGTACTTTGACCGTTGTGTGTGAGGTTGAGCATCTTGAGGCTATCCGTTCTGAGAGAGAGAGTGGATTCCGACTATAGCCTGCATGAGCCACTACTCGATAGCGAGTTAGTCCGTTTGGACGCCCTACGTAATTCCTGCCTGTTAGCGGGAGGTGGTTGTAGGTGGGCGCAGGTTTGACTGGACCCGATGTGGCAGTCAGCTCGATTGGGTCGATTGAGCACCTCGTGTACGAGTGTTGTATATCTTTATCAGAGTTTCCCCCTTTGAGCATTTAGATAGAGGCATGGTAGCTGTTGAGAGTCTCCAGCTTTCTTATTTCAGTCTTTACTACTTTGGTTATCTTATGCCTCTAGTGGACTTAGTGGGCAGATCGTCGGGCCTGGTGGCGGTACCCACTGAGAACTCCCTTTTTGGTGTAGTTCTCACACCCATTGGGGGTTTTCCCCCTCCCTTTCTTTTCTCTCCTCTGTTTTGCACAGTCTTAGCGGTTGTTGCTGATTCTGCGGTTGTTGATCGAGGCGAGGGAGTCGCGAGCTAGATCCCTACCCGTCGTTGGAGAGTAGCGGTACCCCTTCAGAGGAGATCTTCAGTAGATTAGTTATTTTATTTTCCTCTTTTGAGAGACTGATGTAGTGAGGGCATGATATGTATTGAGAGCCTGTACACTGATGTATTTAGTGGAGATACCTTCCTGTTGAGTTCTGAGTTTTGTATATGAGGATATTGTATGACTATCATTTTTGGGAGATGGACATTGTTGTATTATTTCCAGTTGTACAGTGGTTGATTTTAGTTTTACAGCAGATTTTCATTTATAGCTCTGATATCTGTTAGCTGTAGTACTTTTCTTGCAGGTGGGACGTTTCGCCTATGCGGAGTTTGGCATAGGTGGTGGATTTGTTGGCGAGCCTGGGTCGCAGTTTCGACCACGGTGCGTGACAGATTAGGAGTCCGGACCCCGAACGTAGGGAAGTTCATGCGGAATTTCAGTCCGGATCGCCCTTAGTTCAGTCCGGACCCCGAACGTGGATTCTGCAGAAATCGCATGAACAGTCCGGACCGTGGTTCTTTCAGTCCGGACCCCGAACACGATTTTTCAGGAATTCTCTAAAAAATAACGACAGTCCGGATCAAGCTAAATCCAGTCCGGACCGTCGTGCGGGAAAAAGTTTGTTATAGTCAGTTTTTTATTCTTATCCTCTTCCAAAGGTTTCTAACCTATAAGTAAACCCTAATTTCATATTTTAGGGTAATCCACAATAAGTTTTGTATTTCGTAAATGACCGAGAAAAATTAACGGATAAAAACTTATAAAAATCCACATATAGAGAAGAAAGGAAAAACTAGATCTATTCTATGTTTCTTCGTCTATATTGATTAATTTGATTCTAGGATTTCAAACTCAGATTTTGAGTAGAATCAAATTAATAAATACTTAGATGGTATTTCCGATCTATCTTTGATCTATGTATTCGGCGGATTTTCACCACCAACAAAACAACGATTTTCCCAAAAATCGGCGCGTGGATTCGCGTGGCCTTGTGGATTCAAGGTGCTACCGCTCTCGTGGATTCAGAGCGAGGTACGTTCGTGTGATCGAGACGTACTACTTGGTGGAGACCGTGGATTCGGTTGGACGTTGTGGACTCGATGTTGGACGCCGTGGATTCGGCGTTGGACGCAAATCGTGGATTCGAGGCGCGTTGCGGAGCGAGCGGAGAGGATCAACTAGGAGCGTATGGAAAAAGGTTGAGTCGTGTGTGAGTACGTTATATCACCTTTGTACGTGTTTAATTCTAGTGGATTTCACCGTGTGATCGGTCCCGTGGGTTTTTACTCCTGGATAGATTCGTCGTGGTGTTCATCGACGACATTTTGGTGTACTCTCGAAGTGACGAAGAGCATGAGGATCACTTGCGGCAAGTATTACAATTACTTCGGGAGAAAGAGCTCTACGTCAAGTTGAAGAAATGTGAGTTTTGGCTACGAGAGGTAGCGTTCTTGGGTCATGTAATATCGGATAAAGGAATAGCTGTGGACCCCAAGAAAATTGAAGCGATCAAGGATTGGCCTAGACCGACGAACATTACCGAGATCCGGAGCTTTATCGGTCTGGCCGGCTACTATCGGTGTTTTGTTGAGGGATTTGCAAGGTTATCTACTCCCCTCACGCGACTAACACATAAAGGCACCAAGTTTATTTGGAATGATGCGTGTGAGAGAAGCTTCAGGGAATTGAAGGAATGGTTGACAACCGCCCCGATCTTGGCTTTGCCTACTGGAGGAGCGGGATACGTGATCTACAGTGATGCTTCCTTGAGTGGGTTAGGGTGTGTTTTGATGCAAAACGAGAAGGTTATTGCTTATGCCTCTCGTCAATTAAAGGACTACAAGAAAAACTATCCCACTCATGATTTGGAATTAGCCGCCGTGGTATTTGCATTGAAACTGTGGCGACACTATTTATATGTTGAGCATTGTGAGGTATATACTGATCATAAGAGTCTAAAGTACCTCTTTAGTCAGAAGAAGTTGAATCTTAGGCAGCGCAGATGGTTGGAGCTGCTTAAGGATTATGATTTGACTATTCTCTACCATCCCGGTAAAGCAAATGTAGTGGCAGATGCTCTAAGTCGCAAATCGATGGAGAACTTAGCAATGATGATCACTTACCAACAACCATTACTTCAGGATATGAGATGGTTGGAATTGGAGGTTGTAGCTGTCACGCCCCGGGTGTAAACCAGAACCCGGGCCCGTCCACAGATCCGCCGTGCACACGGAATTTTCCGTGTACACGAAGCGCTGATAACCTGCTCAGATATAAAACAAGTAATAAAGGAGCATAAAACAGAGCTAACTAAAACTAATACAACTCAGACAAATACTGGAAAGGAAAGTACAGTAAGCTCTCAAAAATATACAAGTGTCTCTCCCAGCTCACGAAATATATACAACCAGCTGGCCGCAGCCAGACCCAAAATAAAAGGAAAATACAACCGTCTGAGTGTACTGGGGATACATCAAAACTATCAAAAACTCGAACTCGGGGGCAGTGGCTATCTAGTCAGCGATCCTCTTACCTCGGTCCAGGGAAGAGGGTCCCGCAACTCCCGCAGAGAACTCTGCAAAACAAAGGGGAACAGAAAAGAGAAAACAGTGGGGGGTGAGAACTACTATAAAAACAGTAGCCTCCCCTAGTGGGTAGACCTCAAACTCAGACATGCCCACTAGGACTATCAGAGGCGAAGAAAAAAGAAACAAAGGTGGTAAGCTACAAGTACTCTATTGATGCAAAGCTACCACTAACATGCCTCTACGATGTCTGCTAGAGAATGGCTAAAGGCAAGCACCAGAACGTAAGGACTGACTGACCAACACAATCAAAACAGCAGTGAACACTGGTACTGCCTGCCCTGCTGTCAACCTCACAACTCAGTATCTCCCCTGTCCAAAATAGACCGGAACCCAACACGGTCTAGCCGGCACCCAACACGGCCTGACCGGCACCCAACACGGTCAAAATCCTACTCCGGAGTGGCACTCGAGGGGAGCGACCCCACACGAGCATAGTATCACAGTCACTAGTATCATCAGTACCATAAATAGCAGGACGGGGTCACGACCCAGATCCAAGTGGGAAAAAAAAACCCATCCACTAAAGGGAAACTCGATCCCCTACCTCCAATCCGATGCAAAAGTAATAATAATAATAATAATAATCCGGTCAACCGCCCACAGTCCGCGGTCGCCGCAACACCCAAACCTTGATCCCCGACTGTCCCAACTCTGAACATCTGACTACACAATCCCCTAAGACTAGACGACAGGAGAACGAATAAAAGCATGGTTTCTCCTAAGTCAATTCCAATATGTTTGTGTAGCAGAAAAAGATGGCTTAGCTAGATGACCATTCAAGCATGCAAAGTCCTTTATTTGCTATAATTACTCCAATTATTCAAACATATGCAACATTAAGTGTTTGGGTAATCCCGATGTACATGCGGTAAGATATATGATACTTAATACATTTTAGATGCACAATTTACTAGCAAATATCCCTTATACAACATTCATTCTAACCACATATCCAACCCTTCCCTTAACTTGTATTATGATGTGGCTATAGCATTCATTCCACTAATTAATTTGCATATCTAAACATGGAAACATCACTTACTAACTTGTAGCTTGCTAACAAGGCAAGTATTAACAAATGAACCATAATCTCATACAAGCATGCTAGATACATTCACATTTAATAACACATGATAGAAGCATTCTAATAGGCCTAGTGACATTCACAAGTAGGAGGTTCACAACATCACCCACCTCAAGCGCTATTCCAAATTTCCAAAGGCGAAGTCCAAGACCAGTCCAAACACACCACCAATCTGTACAAAATACCCCAAAGAACAAACATAAGCTATTTGTCACCAACTTCTCACAATCTGCCCCCTAAACCAGCAGTCCAGAGTTCACTAATTTTCACCTGCGAATAATGTCCAGAAAAATCCAAGGAAAATACTAGCGCGATCCTTGCGACGAGCCCGTCGAAACGAATACCTGCACGCCCAATTTGGAGTTTCCTACGCTGAGATAAAAATCCGACAAGGGGTACACCCCGTACCCAAACTGTACCAAATTCCTGTAACAATGAACCACAGAGAAAGAAGATTCTCACCCTCGAGTAAAATTCAGGAAATTCTGAGAAAAATCCAGGAGACTCCTTGCGACGCGTAGATGAAAATTGCCTCTTGAATCACCTCGTTCCGACGCCTGAGCGAAAATATATGGCAAGAACACTGCGGTGCTGTCCCAAAAGTCCGCGAAGAAAAAGGGTCAAATGGGTGCTAAGAAAACTCCAAGATCAGCACGGAAATCGAGGAACCATAAAACACAGGAGTTGAAGCCCTACCTGTCGTGAGTTCAACGGCGCAAGAATCGGCGAATTCCGAGGTCGGGGTGGGTCGGAGGAGTCCAAACACTGAAAAGGGGCGAAGAGGATCGCCGGAGAACAAGCGTCGCGCCGCGCCGTAAAATGGTGAACCTCGGGAAGCGTGCCTCCAAAAATCTTCAAACTTCTCCAAAGGGTCGAGCACTGAGAGGGGAGGAACTTCTGTGAAGGAAGCCCAGTGAAAAGAGGTCCAAAAAGCCCAAAGAAAGAAAGGGGGAGGCTATTTATAGGCCCAGCCCAAAGCTTAGCGGGCCGGGTTTTCGGGCGCGGTTTCCGGGCGCACTGCGCCCGGAAACCGGGTTGTATGCATCCCGTCCGACGCGCCCGAATCCCTCTGGGACTGCCACGTAGCCCCGAACAGGGGACAGCGGATCCCCGCGCCCGCGACACGCCGCGTGTCACCCACGCAGTCAGCGGGGTAGGTACGGCCGCCCAATCTCGAGGCGACACGTGTCGCACTCGAGTGCGGCCGACCGCCCCGCCTGCGCCACTGTGCGCGCACGTGCGCGCACAGTACCGAGGCGCCCTCCCCCGCGCACCCGTGGACCGCGCCCACGTGGACCGACGAATCCGGAGCCGCCACGTGCCATGCGCCCGGTCCACCGCAATCCCGCAAATCCCATGAGCCGTGCCGCGTGCGCCCGCCTACCAGAGCACGCCACGCGTCCACCCGCCGCGGTCCATGCACCGCCGCGCCACTCCGTGGACCCAGCTGCGTGAGCCGGCCAATAAGAGGTCGCCACGTGGCTCGGGCCGGTCCACGTGTCACACCCATGCACCGAAAATCCCCCAAAACTTCCGGAAGCCCGCATTTGGTCATCCGGACTCCAAATTCAACAAGCAAATAGCCGTTTTCAAGCGTTTTTCCGCGCTGAATCCAAATCCAACCTCAGATTGGTCCAAAACCCTTTCTAAAATTCGGCAATCACAGCCGAAGGCCAAATCATCTATCCAAGTCTCACAAGGTCCATCTGTGGCATCCCTTCGATGCACCATGGGCCAGACACCAACACTAGGTGTTCTACACAGTGGATTCACCGGAAAGTTGCATGGGAAAACCAGTACACTACATCCTCCCCTACAAGAAAAAGTTTCGTCCTCGAAACAAAAGTCATACCTCAGGTAGCGGCCTCAAACAAGTGGGGGTGAGCATCCATCATCGCTGACTCCAACTCCCAGGTAGCCTCGCGCTCATCATGACTGCTCCAGAGGACCTTCACATACGGGATGGCCCGACTGCGCAACTCCCTAACCTCACGATCCAAGATCCTCAACGGCCGCTCAACATAGCTCAGGTCCTCAGCAACCTCCAATGGGGTGAAATCGATGATATGAGACGGGTCATGAACATACCTCCTCAGTGTCGAAACATGAAAAACATTGTGAACACCCGAAAGCCTGGGAGGAAGCGCAAGCCTGTAGGCAACTGGCCCTAAGCGCTCCAACACCTCAAAAGGTCCAATATAACGAGGGCTCAGTTTCCCACGAATACCAAATCTCCGAATCCCCTTCGAAGGCGAGACTTTCAGAAAAACATGGTCACCCACCTGGAACTCTAAGTCTCGCCGTCGAGTATCAGCATAACTCCTCTGTCGACTCTGGGCGGTCTCGAGGTGTCGTCGTATCACTCTGATCTTTTCCTCTGCCTCTAACAGTAGATCAGGACCCAAAGTTTTCTTCTCACCCACGTCACTCCAATAAAGGGGTGACCGACACTTGCGTCCATACAACGCTTCAAACGGAGCCATCTGAATGCTCGCTTGATAGCTGTTGTTGTACGCAAACTCAACTAATCCCAAGTGTCGGTACCATCCTCCTCCAAAGTCCAGAATGCATGCTCTCAACATATCCTCGAGGGTCTGAATAGTGCGCTCTGACTGCCCATCGGTCTGTGGGTGGAATGCTGTACTGAATCGGAGCTGCGTCCCCAAGGCTGTCTGTAAACTCCTCCAGAAATGCGAGACAAACCTCGGGTCTCTATCTGATACGATGGAAACAGGTACTCCGTGTAATCTAACCACCTCAGCCAAGTACACCTGTGCGAGTCGCTCCATCGGCCAAGTCATTTGAACCGGCAGAAAGTGAGCGGATTTGGTAAGCCTGTCCACGACTACCCAGATAGCATCCGCTCCCGTCTGTGCTCTCGGCAAACTAGTGACAAAATCCATCGTAACATGTTCCCATTTCCATTCAGGGATTGGGAGACTCTGCAACTTGCCAGCAGGTACACGATGCTCCGCCTTTACTTGCTGACAAGTTAGGCAGTGTGCTACAAATCTCCCAATATCTCTTTTCATCCCATTCCACCAAAACTGTGCCTTAAGATCCCTATACATCTTAGTCCCACCAGGATGGATGGTATAAGGTGTATAGTGGGCCTCCCTCAAGATCTGCTCTCGAATCTCTGCGTCCATAGGCACACACACGCGGTCCCTGTACCGTAGTACTCCCGCAGCATCGACTGAGAAGTCCCCTATCAAACCAGTCTGCATCTGCTCTCGAATCCTCATCAGGTGGGGGTCCTCACTCTGTCTCTCCCGAATCCTGTCCAACAGAGTGGGCTGCACGACTAGAGACATAAGTCTAGCAGAGACCCCAGGGGACACAACCTCGAGCTCTAACCGCCTCATCTGCTCAAGTAATGGCGCCTGATCGGTGATCATCAAAGATAGACTCTGTACTGCTCTCCTGCTCAGGGCATCAGCAACCACGTTGGCCTTGCCGGGATGGTATAAGATGTCTACATCAAAATCTTTCAACAATTCCAACCATCTGCGCTGCCTCAAGTTGAGCTCCTTCTCTGCGTGAACAGGTATTTCAAGCTCTTGTGGTCGGTATAAATCTCGCAGTGCTCCCCATACAGATAATGGCGCCACAACTTTAGTGCAAAAATCACCGCAGCTAGCTCCAAGTCGTGGGTAGGGTAATTCTTCTCATAATCCTTCAGTTGCCGGGAGGCATAAGCGATTACCCTTCCCTCCTGCATCAGCACGCAACCAAGTCCACTGTGCGATGCGTCGCTGTATACCACGTATCCTTTCCCCATAACAGGGAGGGAAAGGACAGGAGCCGACATCAATCTGTTCTTTAATTCCTCAAAGCTCCTCTGACAATCCTCACTCCAAGTAAACTTAATCCCTTTTCGCGTCAAACGAGTGAGGGGCGTGGAAAGTTTCGCAAAACCTTCCACAAATCGACGGTAATATCCTGCTAAGCCCATAAAACTGCGAACCTCTGATACCGTCGTCGGTCGCGGCCAATCCCGGACTGCCTCGATCTTCGCCGGGTCTACTGCCACTCCAGCGGCTGAAATCACGTGGCCCAAAAAGACAACCTCCCGAAGCCAAAATTCACACTTAGATAACTTGGCATACAACTTCCTCTCTCTCAGAAGTTGTAGCACAATCCTCAGATGCTCCTCGTGCTCCGCATCGCTTCGGGAATAAACTAGGATGTCATCAATAAAAACAACGACGAACCGATCCAGGTATGGTCGAAAAATCCTGTTCATTAAATCCATAAAAGCTGCAGGGGCATTTGTCAGTCCAAAAGGCATGACGGTGAACTCATAATGCCCGTACCGCGACCTAAATGCCGTCTTCGGGATGTCCTCGGCCTTCACCTTCAGTTGGTGGTAACCAGACTGTAAGTCGATCTTGGAGAAGACACAAGTCCCTTGCAGCTGATCAAACAAGTCATCAATGCGCGGCAAAGGGTACTTGTTCTTGATGGTCGCTTTATTCAGCTCCCGATAATCAACGCACAGTCGAAGCGAACCATCCTTCTTCTTCACAAATAGCACCGGCGCTCCCCAAGGCGATACACTCGGTCGCACAAAACCCTTATCCATTAAATCCTGGAGTTGCGCCTTTAATTCCCGCAGCTCAGCCGGTGCCATTCGGTAAGGAGCCTTAGAGATCGGCGCAGTTCCTGGGACCACGTCAATCAAAAACTCGACCTCCCTATCCGGCGGCATACTAAACAGCTCTGGAGGGAACACATCCGGGAACTCGCGGGCAATCGGGATATCCGCGAGTCCCGGAGCCGCCGTAGGCTCCTTAACCACAGATGCCATAAAGGCTACGCATCCACTGCGCATCATCTGCCTCGCACGAGAAGTCGAAACCATAGAGGCAAAGAAAGCACTCTGGCACCCCTTGAAAACGAACACCTCCTGGCCTGGCTCGCTAAAAGTAACAGACCTCGCGGCGCAATCAATCGTCGCGAAATAGCGAGCCAGCCAATCCATCCCCAGTACAATGTCAAAATCTTGCAGCTGACTAAGGACCATCAGGTCCGCTGGCAAAATCCAAGACTCAAGCTGTACCGGGCACGACCAGCAACACTCCTCTACATACAATATGTGACCGGGAATCTGTACCTCTAAAACATGTGGCAACCGACCTAACTCTAGTCCATGCGATGATGCAAATGCTCTACTGATAATAGAATGTGATGCACCGGTATCAAATAAAGTGCGAGCTCTAATGCCAAAAAGTAAAGTGATACCTGCCACCACGTGGTCGGCTGCCGCGGAGTCCCCTACCTGAGCGGCGTAGACTCGCCCGCTCTGAGCTGGTGGTCGGTGGTCTGCAGGGTGGGAGGAAGGAGCCCTGCTCGCAGAAGCATAGGGCCGCTGAGCTGGCGGTCGCTGCTGAGATGAAGGAGAAACTGAGGCCGAAGAAGGCGCCACTGATGCCGAAAAAGGGCATGAAGATCGTATGTGCCCTGCCTGCCCGCAGCCATAACAACGCCCCCACCTCTGATCACAAGTGCCGGGGAAATGCGGACCCCCGCAGAAGATACAACTGCCTGGAGCCCGAAACTGCCGTGACTGCTGCTGCTGCTGCCTGTGCGACTGCCGCTGAGATCCCTGCTGTCGCGACTGCGACCTCTGCTGCTGCGAGTGCTGCTGCTGTCGCTGGGGCTGCTGATGCTGTGGGGGCCTCTGGGATCCCCCAGGCCCTCGCCGCTCCGAACGCCCCCGGCCCGTAAACTGAGGCGGTGGCGGTCGGGGCGGCCTCCAGGAACTGGCCTGTCCCCCCTCATCTGATGCTGGTCGCTTCTTCTCAGAACTCTGAGCGACCGGACCTCCGCGTCTAGAAACAACCTGATCTCCCCTCTCGACCCACTGGGCATGCTCCACTGCCTCTGATAAAGTCTGAAGCCTCTGGGCGTGTACCATGGTAAAGAGCTCGGGGCGCAAGCCTGTCTCAAACAGCTCCACCTGGTGCAGCCCATCCCTGGCAACGTAGGGCACACAGTTGAGCAACTGCGTAAACTCCTGATAATAGTCCCACACCGGGCGATCACCTTGCTGCAGGTTCTTCAAGTCATCTTCTATCTTTTTCTTCACACTCGTGGAGAAGTAAGTGTCAAGGGTCATCCTCCTGAACTCTGACCAGGGTAGCTGCCGGGTGACCTGAAACTCTAGGGGCTCAACCCGACGCCACCAAGCATCTGCATCCCCCTCCAAACAGTGTACTGCCAAATGTGCTCTGAACCTCTGGTCGATGAAGAAGTCCCGAAACATCTTCTCCATCGACGCTAGCCATGATCCAATCTCCCACGGGTGAGTGCTCCGCCCCGAGAACTTAGGGGGTCCTCGCTTACAGAACTGCGTGAGTTTGTCAGAAAACTCCCGCTCCTCCTCTGGGGTCAAAGGCCTGAACATCCCCTGGGCCCCGCTGCTCGACGACGGCGCTGTAGGGGCAAGTGGAATAGTCGGTGGTACAACAGGTGGTGCGGGGGCCTCAGCAGTAGTAGGGGGAGGTGCCACAACCTGGGCCAATAACTGCTCAAACCTCTGCTCCTGTCGGCGGTGGCTCTCCGCCAACTGGGCCATCATGGCCCTCAGCTCACTGATCTCGGTAGGCCCGGACTGCTCCGGCTCCTCCGGGGGTATAGGAGTACCCCGAGTAGGAATCTGCCGCCTAGGAGGCATCCTGCTACACAAAATCCACGGGTCAGTAAACCAAACCACTCTCGACCCAATCACGCGAAAGTCATGGGCATTCCCCTATTTCTGTAACCTTATGTTGTCTGCAGCCAACATAATAGTCCCCCAGAAATAGGCTATGCCAATCCCTCTCCACTCACAGGAAGAGTTAACAACCAATTACCGACTTTCGCACAATATCACGTCACTCGCGCTCAGCCTTCCTAGGGTCTGCCAAAAGCCTAGGGTTTCCTAAGTCCCGTCTGACCTATCCCTAAGCTCTGATACCAACTAATCTGTCACGCCCCGGGTGTAAACCAGAACCCGGGCCCGTCCACAGATCCGCCGTGCACACGGAATTTTCCGTGTACACGAAGCGCTGATAACCTGCTCAGATATAAAACAAGTAATAAAGGAGCATAAAACAGAGCTAACTAAAACTAATACAACTCAGACAAATACTGGAAAGGAAAGTACAGTAAGCTCTCAAAAATATACAAGTGTCTCTCCCAGCTCACGAAATATATACAACCAGCTGGCCGCAGCCAGACCCAAAATAAAAGGAAAATACAACCGTCTGAGTGTACTGGGGATACATCAAAACTATCAAAAACTCGAACTCGGGGGCAGTGGCTATCTAGTCAGCGATCCTCTTACCTCGGTCCAGGGAAGAGGGTCCCGCAACTCCCGCAGAGAACTCTGCAAAACAAAGGGGAACAGAAAAGAGAAAACAGTGGGGGGTGAGAACTACTATAAAAACAGTAGCCTCCCCTAGTGGGTAGACCTCAAACTCAGACATGCCCACTAGGACTATCAGAGGCGAAGAAAAAAGAAACAAAGGTGGTAAGCTACAAGTACTCTATTGATGCAAAGCTACCACTAACATGCCTCTACGATGTCTGCTAGAGAATGGCTAAAGGCAAGCACCAGAACGTAAGGACTGACTGACCAACACAATCAAAACACCAGTGAACACTGGTACTGCCTGCCCTGCTGTCAACCTCACAACTCAGTATCTCCCCTGTCCAAAATAGACCGGAACCCAACACGGTCTAGCCGGCACCCAACACGGCCTGACCGGCACCCAACACGGTCAAAATCCTACTCCGGAGTGGCACTCGAGGGGAGCGACCCCACACGAGCATAGTATCACAGTCACTAGTATCATCAGTACCATAAATAGCAGGACGGGGTCACGACCCAGATCCAAGTGGGAAAAAAAAAACCCATCCACTAAAGGGAAACTCGATCCCCTACCTCCAATCCGATGCAAAAGTAATAATAATAATAATAATAATCCGGTCAACCGCCCACAGTCCGCGGTCGCCGCAACACCCAAACCTTGATCCCCGACTGTCCCAACTCTGAACATCTGACTACACAATCCCCTAAGACTAGACGACAGGAGAACGAATAAAAGCATGGTTTCTCCTAAGTCAATTCCAATATGTTTGTGTAGCAGAAAAAGATGGCTTAGCTAGATGACCATTCAAGCATGCAAAGTCCTTTATTTGCTATAATTACTCCAATTATTCAAACATATGCAACATTAAGTGTTTGGGTAATCCCGATGTACATGCGGTAAGATATATGATACTTAATACATTTTAGATGCACAATTTACTAGCAAATATCCCTTATACAACATTCATTCTAACCACATATCCAACCCTTCCCTTAACTTGTATTATGATGTGGCTATAGCATTCATTCCACTAATTAATTTGCATATCTAAACATGGAAACATCACTTACTAACTTGTAGCTTGCTAACAAGGCAAGTATTAACAAATGAACCATAATCTCATACAAGCATGCTAGATACATTCACATTTAATAACACATGATAGAAGCATTCTAATAGGCCTAGTGACATTCACAAGTAGGAGGTTCACAACATCACCCACCTCAAGCGCTATTCCAAATTTCCAAAGGCGAAGTCCAAGACCAGTCCAAACACACCACCAATCTGTACAAAATACCCCAAAGAACAAACATAAGCTATTTGTCACCAACTTCTCACAATCTGCCCCCTAAACCAGCAGTCCAGAGTTCACTAATTTTCACCTGCGAATAATGTCCAGAAAAATCCAAGGAAAATACTAGCGCGATCCTTGCGACGAGCCCGTCGAAACGAATACCTGCACGCCCAATTTGGAGTTTCCTACGCTGAGATAAAAATCCGACAAGGGGTACACCCCGTACCCAAACTGTACCAAATTCCTGTAACAATGAACCACAGAGAAAGAAGATTCTCACCCTCGAGTAAAATTCAGGAAATTCTGAGAAAAATCCAGGAGACTCCTTGCGACGCGTAGATGAAAATTGCCTCTTGAATCACCTCGTTCCGACGCCTGAGCGAAAATATATGGCAAGAACACTGCGGTGCTGTCCCAAAAGTCCGCGAAGAAAAAGGGTCAAATGGGTGCTAAGAAAACTCCAAGATCAGCACGGAAATCGAGGAACCATAAAACACAGGAGTTGAAGCCCTACCTGTCGTGAGTTCAACGGCGCAAGAATCGGCGAATTCCGAGGTCGGGGTGGGTCGGAGGAGTCCAAACACTGAAAAGGGGCGAAGAGGATCGCCGGAGAACAAGCGTCGCGCCGCGCCGTAAAATGGTGAACCTCGGGAAGCGTGCCTCCAAAAATCTTCAAACTTCTCCAAAGGGTCGAGCACTGAGAGGGGAGGAACTTCTGTGAAGGAAGCCCAGTGAAAAGAGGTCCAAAAAGCCCAAAGAAAGAAAGGGGGAGGCTATTTATAGGCCCAGCCCAAAGCTTAGCGGGCCGGGTTTTCGGGCGCGGTTTCCGGGCGCACTGCGCCCGGAAACCGGGTTGTATGCATCCCGTCCGACGCGCCCGAATCCCTCTGGGACTGCCACGTAGCCCCGAACAGGGGACAGCGGATCCCCGCGCCCGCGACACGCCGCGTGTCACCCACGCAGTCAGCGGGGTAGGTACGGCCGCCCAATCTCGAGGCGACACGTGTCGCACTCGAGTGCGGCCGACCGCCCCGCCTGCGCCACTGTGCGCGCACGTGCGCGCACAGTACCGAGGCGCCCTCCCCCGCGCACCCGTGGACCGCGCCCACGTGGACCGACGAATCCGGAGCCGCCACGTGCCATGCGCCCGGTCCACCGCAATCCCGCAAATCCCATGAGCCGTGCCGCGTGCGCCCGCCTACCAGAGCACGCCACGCGTCCACCCGCCGCGGTCCATGCACCGCCGCGCCACTCCGTGGACCCAGCTGCGTGAGCCGGCCAATAAGAGGTCGCCACGTGGCTCGGGCCGGTCCACGTGTCACACCCATGCACCGAAAATCCCCCAAAACTTCCGGAAGCCCGCATTTGGTCATCCGGACTCCAAATTCAACAAGCAAATAGCCGTTTTCAAGCGTTTTTCCGCGCTGAATCCAAATCCAACCTCAGATTGGTCCAAAACCCTTTCTAAAATTCGGCAATCACAGCCGAAGGCCAAATCATCTATCCAAGTCTCACAAGGTCCATCTGTGGCATCCCTTCGATGCACCATGGGCCAGACACCAACACTAGGTGTTCTACACAGTGGATTCACCGGAAAGTTGCATGGGAAAACCAGTACACTACAGTAGCACCCGAGACACACAAGAGATTCATGGCATTGATGTTGCAACCGACCCTTATGGAAAGGATCAAGATGAAACAAGTCCAAGATCCTAGTTTGGAAAAGATTCGTGCCACACTTGTGGATGGCCGAGCAGGTGAGTTTCATGTGGATGATCACGGCGTACTTCGTTTTCGAAGTTGACTTTATGTACCGGCGGATTTGGAGCTCAAAGAAGAGATCCTGAAGGAAGCACACCGAGCACCTTATTCTCTTCACCCAGGTGGCACCAAAATGTACAAGGACTTAAGGTTGCTTTATTGGTGGCCCGGCATGAAGAAAGATGTTGGAAAATTTGTGGCTCAATGCTTGACATGTCAACAAGTGAAAGCCGAGCACCGACTTCCCGCAAGTAAGTTGCAGAGTTTACCCATCCCCGTGTGGAAGTGGGAGAGGATCACCATGGATTTTGTTGTGGGATTGCCTCGCTCTCAGGCCGGGCATGATGCTATTTGGGTGATCGTGGATAGGTTAACCAAATCTGCTCATTTTATCCCTATCCATACTACTTGGTCTAGAGAGAAGCTTGCACAAATTTACCTTGATGAGATTGTGCGATTGCATGGAGTGCCTGTTTCTATAGTTTCCGATCGAGATCCAAGATTCACATCTCATTTTTGGAGGAGCCTTCACGAGGCCCTAGGCACGCAGTTGGATTTCAGTACAGCTTTCCACCCCCAGAGTGATGGGCAGTCTGAGCGAACCATACAAATTTTGGAGGACATGCTCAGAGCATGTGTTTTGGATTATCAGAGTGGTTGGCATCAATATCTACCGATGGCCGAGTTTGCCTATAACAATAGTTATCAAGCAAGTATCAAGATGGCGCTGTTAAGGAATTTGTCTTGGCGTATTTCGTGAAAGTGGTTAAGTCTTGAAGATTGAAGATGAAGAAGTTTGGATCATATACCTCAATCTCAAGAAAGAAGAATTCAAAAGGATCAGGTACGTTTAACTAAATAAGTTTGGTGATCCGAATACTTCTAATAGTATAGAAACACTTGGATGGATTTTTAATCGCATAAAAATCAAAAACTGGACATGTTATATGTTCAGGATCTGGATCAGGGTACTACAGTCCGGACCCCGAACATAGGGTAGTTCATGCGCAAATCCAGTCCGGAACACATCTTGTTCAGTCCGGACCCCGAACGTGGATTTTGCAGAAACTGCATGAACAGTCCGGACCGTGGTTCTTCAGTCCGGACCCCGAACGTGGTCTTTCTGGAAAAATTCTGTTTAATGACGACAGTCCGGATCGCATTATTCCAGTCCGGACTGTGACACCCCCGGAATTTGGATTAGTCCTCTATATAAATGATATAATAGGACTAAATCTCTAACCCGGCTATAGCATTTTGGATGGTAGCAAGATCCAAGAGGAACATGAGAGTTAAGCGTGCTAGAGCTAGAGTAGTTCTAGGATGGGTGACCCCCTGGGAAGTGGGGCGTCACAGTTGGTATCAGAGCCATTCACCAGCCGGAAATGTGAGATGAGTCTCGGCTGAGCCAGGGTTATATAGCGGGTAGAGCGAGGCTCCCCGGCTAATGACTGTTGTGAGTGGAGTGCAGCTCCTCACAAGGTCGGCTAAGGCTAGCGAGACGAGTCTCACATCGCCTGGTGCTTGTGAGTGTGCTTGAGCCTGACGTGGACGTCAGGGCTTAAAGGGGGGAAGAATGTGACACCCCCGGAATTTGGATTAGTCCTCTATATAAATGATATAATAGGACTAAATCTCTAACCCGGCTATAGCATTTTGGATGGTAGCAAGATCCAAGAGGAACATGAGAGTTAAGCGTGCTAGAGCTAGAGTAGTTCTAGGATGGGTAACCCCCTGGGAAGTGGGGCGTCACAGTTGGTATCGGAGCCATTCACCAGCCGGAAATGTGAGATGAGTCTGGGCTGAGCCAGGGTTATATAGCGGGTAGAGCGAGGCTCCCCGGCTAATGACTGTTGTGAGTGGAGTGCAGCTCCTCACAAGGTCGGCTAAGGCTAGCGAGACAAGTCTCACATCGCCTGGTGCTTGTGAGTGTGCTTGAGCCTGACGTGGACGTCAGGGCTTAAAGGGGGGAAGAATGTGACACCACCGGAATTTGGATTAGTCCTCTATATAAATGATATAATAGGACTAAATCTCTAACCCGGCTATAGCATTTTGGATGGTAGCAAGATCCAAGAGGAACATGAGAGTTAAACGTGCTAGAGCTAGAGTAGTTCTAGGATGGGTGACCCCCTGGGAAGTGGGGCGTCACACGGACTGTCGACCCGAAAATTTTCAGATAAGGTTAGTTTTTGATTCTTATCCTCTTCCAATGGTTTCTAACCTATAAATAAACCCTAATCTCATTTCTTTTATGAGACCGAGGGAATCCATTTTTAAGTTTTATACTACGGGAAATGACTGGAAAATATCAACGGAGAAAAACTTAAAAAGATCCACACATATAGAGAAGAAAGGAAAAATCAGATCTACTTCATGTTTCTTTCTCTATATGGATTAATTTGATTCTAGGTTTTCATACTCAAATTTTGAGTAGAATCAAATTAATGAATACTTAGATGGTATTTCCGATCTATCTTTGATCTAAGTATTCGGCGAATCATCACCAACCAAAAACAACGATTTTACCAAAAATCGGCGCATGGACTCGCGTGGCCTTGTGGAATCAAGGTGCTACCGCTCTCGTGGATTCAGAGCGAGGTACGTTCGTGGATTCGAGACGTGCTACTTGGTGAAGACCGTGGATTCGGTCAGACGTCGTGGACTCAACGTTGGACGCCGTGGATTCGGCGTTGGACGCAAATCGTGGATTCGAGGCGCGTTGCGGAGCGAGCGGAGAAGATCAACTAGGAGCGTATGGAAAAAGGTTGAGTCATCTGTGAGTACGTTATATCACCTTTGTACGTGTTATAATTCTAGTGGATTTCACCGTGTTATCGGTCCCGTGGTTTTTTACTCCTGTGATGGAGTTTTCCACGTAAAATCTCTACGTGTTATTTATTTTTCCGCATTGGGTTTTATTACGCAAAGATTTTTGAGTGTTTATTGTTTACACCTATTCACCCCCCTCTAGGTGCTTTTTCCCCTATTTAGATCCATATTAGACATAACCCAACAAGTGGTATCAGAGCGGGAATAGGGTTGTAAACAATGGTTGAAGGTGGAAACATCAACAGACCCCCGTTCTTCGATGGAACAAATTATGCCTACTGGAAAGTACGGATGAAAGCCTTTTTAATTTCCATCGACGAACGGGTGTGGCAATCAATCGAGTTAGGATGGTCAAATCCAACTGAAATTATTGTTGATGTTCACACCATTAAACCTAGGTCGAAATGGACCAAGGAAAAAATTGACTCATCTTCTTACAATGGCAAAGGAATTAACTCCTTATTTAATGCTTTGTCACAAACGGAATTCTCTCGCGTCTCAGCATGTGGGACTGCGAAAGAAATCTGGGATGTTCTACAAGTTACACATGAGGGAACAAACCTTGTGAAGATTCAAAAGCTGCAAATGCTTACGAGCAAATTTGACTCTATTTTCATGGCAGAAAATGAATCATTCACAGATTACTATACACGATTGCAAGACATCGTGAATACATGTGCTAACTTGGGAGAGAAAATTCTAGAATTTAAAGTTGTAAGAAAGATCTTAAGGACTCTTCCTGAAAGATTTCGTTCCAAGGTTATGGCCATTGAAACTATTAAACACCCGGACGAAATCCGTGTAGAAGAATTAGTTGGTGCACTTCAAACATATGAAATGACATTTCCTACTAACTATTCTTCTGGAAAAGCATCATCTTCTAAGTCTTCAGGTTTTGCGTTGAAAACAACAAAAGAAGAAGACGCGGATTCATCCTCCTCAGACGACGACGAGAACCTATCTATGGAGGATTTCGAGAAGCAGCTTGCTCGCTTGACAAGAAAATTTCGCCGAAACTTTCGAAGGGGTAATTCAAGTAAAACTTCATCATTCGTAAAGTCGAATAAAGGCAAAGGTTCTTCAAGCTACAAGTCAAGAAAGCAAGAGAGTTTTTCAAAGGATAAGAAAAGCTCGGAGGGACAAATCCAATGCTTCAAGTGCCGAGGATACGGCCACATCTCAACGGAGTGTCCCAATAAGAATCCGTCGAAGAAGAAGGCGATGCAAGCCGTCACTTGGGATAACACCTCATCGTCAAATGAGTCATCTTCAAGTGATGAAGAAAATAACGCAACGGCGTTCCACGCGTCCACAACTTCACCCTTCGTGTGCTTTATGGCAAGTACATCCGATTCATTGTCCAACTCCTCCCAAGTTGAAAAGAATGCAACGGACGATGAATCGAGTAATTCCGAAGGTGAAGACTTTGCTTTAGCCTACCATAAACTTTTGAAGGATTCAAAGAAACTGGCAAAGCAAAACAAGGGTTTGAGAGGGAGATTGCAGGATCTCGAATAGGAAGTAAAAAGGGCAACTTCTCTCTCAAACGGTCTTGAAGTGGAAAGGGATAACTTGATCAAAGCAAATGTTTCACTTCAAGAGAAAAATGAGCATTTCGAGAAGGAACACGTAAAAATGGTGGATAAAGCAAGTTACTTCTTGAAGCTCTACTCCGAGGCTCGTCAAGAAAAAATGGAAATGACAAAGACCATCTTCCAACTTAAGGATGATTTGAAGCGATTTTCTTCGGGAAGGAGCAAGTTGGATAAGATGCTTGGTCTTGGTCAAACAAATCGTTACGGCCTTGGATACAATCGAACTGGAGATAGTCCTAATTCGAGCAAGACAGTTTTTGTGCCCCAGTCGGTATCTCCTCCTCCGACAATGGAATTTACTGCATACAACGACAACAACCTTACCTCACCTACTTCGGGTTCGACAAGTTCAAAGGTATGTTTTCGTTGTGGTTTTGCAGGGCACATAAGAAAAGATTGCAAGATTGGAGCAAAACAAGCAAATCAAGCACCTCTTGCAACAACTACCAACGCGTTCATTCCCCGGAAATCAAAGGAGAATTTTTCAAAGGAAAAGAACGTTGGTAGTTCACCCCACAAGACGACGTCAAAGAAAAACGATCAATCATACAAGACGGTTTCACCTAGGAGAATAACTTCACACTCATTGCCAACGCACTCCAAAACTCAAAAGGTTTGGGTATGCAAAGATGAATTCTTTCCTTGTCTTTGATTTTTCTGTGATTGATTGTCCTGTAATTTTTCTTGTAAATTAATCTTCTTGAAAGGGGTTAGATCTGAAAATAATTGCTATGTTGTTCCGAACAAAATTTCTGAAAATTTTAACCTAGTTTCTTTGGATAATGAAACTCTTTGGCATGAAAGACTAGGTCACATAAATTTTAATGAACTAGTAAGGATTTCAAATAAAGACGTGGTTAAGGGGGTTCCTAAACTTTCTTTTAAAGAAAACATTGTGTGTGGAGGTTGTCAAAAGGGAAAACAATCAAGGGCTACACACAAGAACTTGAACCACGTTGGTACCTAACGGCCTTTAGAATTACTGCACATGGACTTAATGGGGCCGACTCGTCAACCATCTTTGGGAGGTAAATGGTACATTTTTCTTTTGGTTGATGATTTCTCTAGATATTCATGGGTAACATTTTTAAAAGAGAAAGCGGATACTTTCGATTCTTTTCATGAGAGTTGTCATCGTATTATGATTGAAAGAAAGGAAAAGATCATTCGTGTTCGAAGTGATAGAGGTGGAGAATTCATAAATTCTAAATTCATTGATTTTTGCACTTCCAACGGCATTAAACATGAATTCTCAGCACCCTATACACCTCAACAGAATGGTGTAGTCGAGCGCAAAAACAGGGTTGTACAAGAGATGGCGCGTGTTATGCTTCACAGCCGGAAACTCCCGTTACATTTTTGGGCTGAAGTAGTGAACACCGCCGTCTTGTTGGGTTATATGTAATAAGGATCTAACTAGGGGAAAAAACACCTAGAGGGGGGTGAATAGGTGTAAACGCATAAACACTCAAAAAATCCTTGCGATAAAAACCCAATGCGGAAATAAAAATAATACGCAAGATTTTTACGTGGAAAACTCCATCACCGGAGTAAAAAACCACGGGACCGATAACACGGCAGAAATCCACTAGAATTAAAACACGTACAAGGTGATTTACCGTACACACTTACGACTCAACCTTTTCCATACGCTCCTAGAGGATCTTCTCCGCTCGCTCCGCGACGCTTCTCGAATCCACGATCTGCGCCCAACGCCGAATCCACGGCGTCCAACGTCGAATCCACGACGTCCGACCGAATCCACGGTCTTCACCCAATAGCACCCTTCGAATCCACGAACGTGCCTCGCTCCGAATCCACGAGAGCGGTTGAACCTTGAATCCACAAGGACACGCGAATCCACGCGCCGATTTTTGGGGTAAATCGTTGTTTTGGGTGGTGATGATCCGCCGAATACTTAGATCAAAGATAGATCGGAAATACCATCTAAGTATTCATTAGTTTGATTCAACTCAAGATGTGAGTATGAAAACCTAGAATCAAACTAATCAATATAGATGAAGAAACATAAAGTATTCTCTAATGATTTCCTTTCTTCTCTATATGTGGATCTAGAGCCGTAAAAGATGATATATGAAAATGACGGCTATTTCGATTCACAGTGGATTAACCCTAGAAAAAGAATCATAGGGTCTATTTATAGGTTAGAAACCCTAGGAAGGAGATAAGAATCAAAAACCTAACATTTCTGGAAATTTTACGGACGGCGATCCGGATCGGACTAGCTGTGATCCGGATCGTCGTAACGAGTCAGCCAGTTCCAGAAAAACGAAGGTTCGGGATCTGGATCAAAGTGCTTGATCCGGATCGTTCATACAGTTCACCAAACATCAACGTTCGGGATCCGGATTGCGAAGCCTGATCCGGATCGTTCAAGGAAGATGGTAAACTAAGTGTTCGGGATCCGGATCAAGAGGCTACGATCCGGATTGAACTGGTGTATGAACGAACCACCTTCGGGATCCGGATCGAACAACCTGATCCGGATCCTGAACATGTCCCAAGTCCAGTTTTTGATTTTTATGCAATGAAAGATTCTTCCAAGTGTTTCTACACTACAAGAAGTATTCGGATCACACAAAAACTTAGGTTAAACATACCTGATCCTTTTGAATTCTTCTTTCTTGAGATTGAGTTAAATGATCCAACTTTCTTCACCTTCAATCTTCAAGACTTGAGACTTTCACGAAACTACGCCAACTCAAATTCCGTAACAATCTCCCCCTTTGGCGGTTTCGTGACAAAACACAGATCCACTAAAGAAAATTCAAAAAGATATTTTTGTTGCTATCACCATACAACAAAAATTTACAATGGAGATCCAAAAATTTAAAAACATGAGATAAACTCCTAAAACAGACTCTAGACTTAGACATCTGTACTCTCTGCACAAAGAAATCATTCTTGACAAAAAGAGATCGTTAGATACCTCAAGAATATTTAGCATACAAAACCTAGTACAGAGATAGAGTTTATCTAATCATCATGACATTTGAGAATTCAGATATGTAAGAGAATCATAGTCAAAAACCAACATATCTTCTATTCAACTAAAGACCAAATGTCAAAATGTTAGCCCAACATCAACTTGTTAGTAATAATACATGTCCAAATAGTTAGTCGAATAGTTAGTAGGGACATGCAACAGTAGGGACATGCAACAAATCACAAGATAAAAACCAAAAGACCAAAAATTGAAGTTGAGATCTGTAGAGTTATTATAGGATCCACAAGGATCTAAATAGGTACTATCAAACAACTAGAGAGGGGGGTGAATAGGTGTAATACTTAAAAACTCAATCTCAGTGCAAAATAAAAAACAATGCGGAAAATAAAAATAGCACACCGAGATATACGTGGAAACTCCAATCCAGGAGAAAAACCACGGGACCAACACGCAATAACAATCCACTAAGAATAGAAGAATAACAAGGTGATTACCGACTCCACGGACTCAAACCCCTCCTTCAGCTTCTTCGGACCTTGCGCTGACCGGTTGGATATCCGCGCAATAACAATCCCTAAGAAAAGAAGAATAACAAGGTGATTACCGTCTCCACGGATTTAACCCCTCCTTCAATTTCTTGGACCTCGCGCTCCACCGTTTTGCTCGTCCACTGCTCACGTTCGAATCCACGAACGCACGCTTCGAATCCACGAAACGCCTTTAGCACACCGAATCCACGATGCCACGTCGAATCCACGACGCAAACTCAGTCGATAAGAATATTGACTTCGATGGTGATCCTTTGCTTAGATTATCAATGAAGATCCATGGGAAAAATCTCTAAGCAAAGATTAGATCAATTCGACAAAAGATAGATCTTGGAAGAACCGTCGAATTGACCTAAAAGAGGCTATTAAGAAGAACAATGAAAACCTAGCCTCTAGGGTTGCTCTCAAATGTTTTATAAAAAGATCGGCCGTAGCACCCACGTTTTTGAGAAACCCTAAGTGTCTATTTGTAGTTTAGAAACCTTTGGAAAGAGATAAGAATCAAAAACTTACCTTATCTGGAAATTTTCAGGACGGCGATCCGGATCGGATTTACTGCGATCCGGATCGTCGTAACGAGATTGACGATTCCAGAAAACCAAGGGTTCGGGATCCGGATCGCATTGCCCGATCCGGATCGTTCATACAAATCAGAAAACTTAACATTCGGGATCCGGATCGGAAATTGCATGGATCCGGATCGAAGTTTTGTATGAAGCAACAACCTTCGGGATCCGGATCGTTGGCCCTGATCCGGATCCTGAACATGTCCGAACACCAGTTTTTGATTATTATGAAATTAAAAATTCTTCCAAGTGTTTCTATACTATAAGAAAGTATTCGGATCACCAAAATTATTTAGTTAACCATACCTGATCCTTTTGAATACTTTCTTCTTGAGATTGATGTAACTGATCCACAATTCTTCAACTTCAATCTTCAAGATTCAAGACACTGAGTGTCAACTTGAGCTCTTGTTGAATCTTCTCTAAGTCTTTGATTGCTGATTGACAATTTGATCCCTTTAAGACTCCGACTCAACTCACTGACTTGACTCACGAAATATGTCAATACCAAAATGCCGTAACAATCTCCCCCTTTGGCAATTTCGTGACAAAACCCAAAAATACATAAAAGCGCTCAAGTCACTTATCTTAAACCAAAAATCGAAATTCAATGTTATCACCAAAACATTGATTTTCTTTGCGTGAAAGATCCAATAAATACAAAATTACATTTGAACCAAACAGTCCTAGAACATACTCTATGACTTAGGACTTGGAGTCTTAAAGTGATGTAATTCCTGCAAAACAAAACTCCAAACAAAATCAAACGTCAGTCGTTAGAAATTAAAATCCTACATTTGATTCATCCTTTTGGTTCTTTTGTTTTTCCCAGCTCTTTCAACCTTTCTTTGTCTCCCCCTATCTTGAGCATCTCTGTCACGCCCCGGGGTCGAAACTGCGACCCGGGCTCGCTAACAGATCCGCCATCTGTACGGAAACTGCCGTACAGACGAAGCGTCTAGCCTGCAAAAGACAAAACTACAGCTACACAGATATCAGAGCGGATAAAAAGCTGTACTATAAATTTTTTCTCAACTACAAGCTGCTACAATTCATAGCCTATCTCCCAAAATCAGATGATACAAAAAGAAGTGCACCTATACAACATCTACAAATCCAAGGGGAGATAGCTAAACAGGAAACATAATCAACTCCCACAATCCGGGATGGTACATCTACCTCTCTCTAAAGTAACAATGCTGGTAGGGAACTATCACGCGACTCCCTGTCCTCGGTCCGTCCAGTCAAGCACAGCAGGAACGGAAGAAAGCCTCAGCAACCTGTCACCGACAGAGGGTGTGAGAACTACATCCTACAGTAGTTCTCAGTGGGTACCGTCTCCAAGAACCACGGTCTGCCCACTAAGTCTACCAGAGGCATAAGATAGAGAAAAGACTGATGAGAAATATAAATAGGCTGGAAAAGAATCTACAGCTATCATGCCTCTATCTACAATGCTCAACAAGAAGAGACTATGGATGATGGTATGCAGTCACTCACAGCTGACAACATGTCACAAGTACTAAGCCCAAGACGCTCTACTATGACACATGCTACACCATCACTCTCTCAGCACATCACAAATCTCAGCGACTGCCCACCCGGGTCCAGTCGAGTCAAGCCTGCGCCCCCTGGTGTATCAACCAGGGTGTCCCAACGGACAAACTCAATATCTCACACAGTGACCCCATGGTAGCACGGCCAGGGGTATCAAGCGACCACTAGTATATGAACTAGGCGCATCATCGCAGCCTCGTCAGGCTCGGTATCATCATCGCAGCCTCATCAGGCTCGGAATCATCAATGCACCCGGGGCGTGGTTCGAGGGGTGCGACCCCACCGAACTCAAGTATCTCATCAGTATCACTGTCTCACAAGTGGCTCCTGCAGGCTGTGGTCCTCGATCAAACAGATCGGTATCTCGATGCTCAAAGCACAAACTCAGTCGGAGAACCCTCCACGACTCAATCTCACAACACAAACCCACTCAACGAAGGTACTACACAGCTGGGACCACCGTCTCTCCCACGGCTCCCACAACGCAACTCCACTGAACTCAACACTCAACTCACGGCCGGAGCTACTCCACGGCTAGATCTACGAAGGGTCCGAAACCCAGGGAGACTAACATCTACGTCCCCAAGAGAGAAAGCAGCCCTTAGAACCCAGATCACTCGAATCCACTCGGGTGGATAAGTTTATAAGAAACCATGTCATTTATTTCAGAAAACCATTCGATCTGAGAGAAATCCATCTTTTTAATGATTTTTAGTCTCTTTTAGGAAAACCCTTTGAAATCAAGTTTTATGCCCAAACCTCGAAGAGCTGATGCCTTCGTCCCAACAGACGAGAACAGACTCAAACAACCTTGCGAGGCTTGGAAGAAACATTGGCTGACTAAAATCATGTATTTATCCAAAAAGGTTCTGGGTTCAAGGTCCTGCTAACACACGTACACCACGACCTCAACCTGGTGGTGACGAGAAGAACAGTGGAAAGGAAAAACCCCCGGGACCACCGTTTATCTGAAACGGCTCCCCAAAATGCTAACACTGGCCTAACCCAGCCACCAGACCCCACTCGGCCCCCCGGGCCCGAGTGCAACACCCGTCCCACAACACTCTGACCACTCGGCCCACTACCCGGGCGAGGAAACTCTAAGTCCCGAAGGATATGAAAAGTGCGGGATGTCTAAAGCATAAGGAACCTAGCCCAAATTAAGGTTCACAATTGGTCTGGTCAAAATCATGCACATATGACGGGGGTGCTAGTTAAGTTCCAAGGAAACACTTAAACTAGCATGCAATCCTAACACATTAGAATTAGAAGGAAGTCCGTAGACTTGGAGAGAAAACCAACCCACCTCAGAAAGCCACCAATTGCTCGTCGACACTTGCAATTGGCACAGCGGCTTACCTGGCCTCCAAGGGGTCCGCACGCATCCCGAAGCCCGATGCCAGAAACCGCACGCAAAACGGAGCACGCGGCGACCAACCACACGACCGCGGGCTCCGCGGAAGCAAAAACCGCACCGCAAGCTGTCAGAAGCGAAGAAATCGCAAAATCAATCAAAAAGGTCAAAACCGAGCATCCGACGGCGAAAAACAGCTTCCATCGGCGAAAACAGCCTCCGTCAGCGAAAAATCAGCGCCCGACGGCGAAAAACAGCCCGTCGGCGAAAACCAGCGCCCGACGGCGAAAACAGCTCCGTCGGCGCGAAAACTGCTCAAAAACAGCTTGCGAAAAACCAGCGAAAACTGCACAAACCGCTCGCGAAAACCCTGCGAAAACTGCGCAAAACTGCTCGCAACCTGCTCGCGAAAAACGACGAAAACCTGCGCGAAATCAGCGAGCGAAAACAGCGAAACCGCTTGCGAAACTGCTCGCAACCTGCTCGCGAAAAACGACGAAAACCTGCGCGAAATCAGCGAGCGAAAACAGCGAAACCGCTTGCGAAACTGCTCGCAACCTGCTCGCGAAAAACGACGAAAACCTGCGCAAAACGGCGCGAAAACCTGCGCAAAACCCCCCGCGAAAAAACAGCGGCCGCCGGTGGGAACCAACGGCGCCGGCACGCAAACCAAGGCGCCACCGCTGTCCCGGGAGCACGCCGAGCGGCGAAAAACCAGCCGCGCGACGAGGGAGGCCCGCCGCACGGCGCCCAACCAAGCGGCGCCGCGCAGCGACCCGCTGCGCGGTGCCGGAGCGCACCGCGCAGCGCCCAGCGGCGCTGCGCACAGCGCCCAGCGGCGCTGCGCGCGGCGTCCAGCGGCGCTGCGCGCAGCGCCCAGAGGCGCTGCGCGCGGGCCCGCGCGCAGCCCACTGCGCTGCGCGCGGCCGCGCGCCTGCGCAGGCCCGCGCGCGGCCCGCGCGGCCCGCGCAGGCCCGCGCGCGGCCCTGCCGCGCGCCCCAGCGCGCGGCCAGGAGGGCCCGCGCGCCCCTGCGCGCGGCCCTGCCGCGCGCGCCTGCGCGCGGCCCTGCCGCGCGCGCCTGCGCGCGGCCAGGAGGGCCCGCGCGCACGCGCGCGGCCCTGCCGCGCGCCTCTGCGCGCGGCCCTGCCGCGCGCCCCTGCGCGCGGCCAGGAGGGCCCGCGCGCACGCGCGGGGCCCTGCCGCGCGCCCCTGCGCGCGGCCCTGCCGCGCGCGCCTGCGCGCGGCCAGGAGGTGCCGCGCGCACCTGCGCGCGGCCCTGCCGCGCGCCCCTCCGCGCGGCCCTGCCGCGCGCGCCTGCGCGCGGCCAGGAGGTGCCGCGCGCACCTGCGCGCGGCCCTGCCGCGCGCCCCTGCGCGCGGCCAGGAGATGCCGCGCGCACCTGCGCGCGGCCCTGCCGCGCGCCCCTGCGCGCGGCCCTGCCGCGCGCCCCTGCGCGCGGCCCTGCCGCGCGCCCCTGCGCGCGGCCCGGCAGCGCCGCGTGCCGCTCTTTGCTGCACGCGGCGCCGCGCCCAGCGGCAAGACGCCGCAGGGTGCTGCCAACAGCAGCACCCTGGCGCCGCGCGTGCGCCGTTGCGCGCGCGCGCGGCCGGCGGCGACGGCAAAAAAAACAGAAAAAGGCCCCGATAAATCCGATAAATCCGAAAATCCCAAAAATCCATAAATCTATTTTTTTTGCAATTAAAATCCAATTATAAAAATCCCTAAAGCTCAAAAACTCCAAGAAACCACAAAAAGGAGAAATTGCTTACCTCGTCGTCGCACGTCGCACGCCCACGAGCTTCGCACGGCCTCCAACGGCGAGTCCAAAAATCCACGATCGGCTCAAAACTCCTCTTCTTCCTTTTCCTCTCTTTTCCTTTCCTTTCTTTCTTTCTCTTTTTCTTTCTTTCTTCTCTCTGCTGCAGAGGAGGGTGGAGGCAGCTTTATATAAAGCATAAAGCTTTAATTAATTAAATCCATTAATTAATTAACTCCAAACTCCAACTCCAACTCACTTTTTGCCTTCGGGCTCTCCGCCGCTGCCCGGAACCTCCCGAACTCCGCTGTAAATCGAAAATACACGCGCTCACAGCTTTTTCTCTCCAAAAAGCTCATCCGTTGAGGCGGGGTGCTCAAATCAATTACCGGCTCCAAAATTGCCAGTTCCAACTCACTTTTTGCCTCCGGGTCCTCCGCGTCAGTCCGGAACCTCCCGAACCTCGCTGTAAATTAAAAGTACGCGTGTCCACAGCTTTTTCTCTTCAAAAAGCTCGTCCGTTGAGTCGGGGTGCTCAAATCAATTACCGGCTCCAAAATTGCCAGTTCCGACTCACTTTTTGCCTCCGGGCCCTCTGCGTCAGTCCGGAACCTCCCGAACCTCGCTGTAAATCAAAAGTACACGTGTCCACAGCTTTTTCTCTTCAAAAAGCTCGTCCGTTGAGTCGGGGTGCTCAAATCCATTACCGGCTCCAAAATTGCCAGTTCCGACTCACTTTTTGCCTCCGGGCCCTCTGCGTCGGTCCGGAACCTCCCGAACCTCGCTGTAATCTGAAAGTACACCTGTTCCAAGTGTTCCTGAATTTCCGGCGCTCCACGGTGAAGTCGGAAATTTCCAATCTCATCCTCAATCGGCCTACAAAGCCCAGAAAAACCCCGAATCGAGCTGGAGCTTCCGCGTTGATCCGAATCAACCCGGCATCCACTGTAAACTCAAATGCAACATGCCCAAGGCAATTCTCTGCTCCAAGCCATCTGTGTGGTCGGCGCGCTATCCAAAGTCCCGGTACTCTACAATCTCTAACATGTTCTCCATGTTCTTGAGCATCTATGTTCTCCCCCTTTGTGGTACGATCATCATTTTCCGTTCTCCCCCAATCTCGATGATCTCTTCTCCCCTATTTCTCTCTTCTCCCCCTTTTTGTCACAAATTGTCAAACAGTGAACATACTAGACAAAAGGAAATCACTAACAATATTAGTTCATAGAGAAAGAGAGATAAAAGCTCAGTTCTGGTATTTAACAAAAATGCAGATTGCGTACCGGTACCAGAAAGCAAAAATTAAATAATTTCTTGAAACAAATCCAGATTTTAGAATCTTTTCAAATACCGATTTGTATTCCATCAAGAAATCAATTTAAGTGCTTTAAACAGTGAATTCACACAGATGTCATTCAATCCAATTAATTTCACAAAATTAAAAAGATTTACTCCAAAATCATGAAAAATAAAGGTAAAACATTATAAACCGTTTTTCATGTTATATTCATCAAACACAAGTCATCAAAAATAATCTTGAGATCCAAAGTCTATCAAGATGTAACGGATTTACAATGATGACATACGGAGATTTCCAAATGACATCAATTTGATTTCTTACCCTTTCAAATTTGAGATAAGCACTAAAATACCTAAGGGAGGCTCTTTGAGCATCTTTCAACTATCCCACCTTATACCAACCAGGAGATTATTCAAAATATAAGAGCTTTGCATATAAATCTCCAAATGCTTCAACTAAAAATTTCAAGAAAATGTTTTTCAAGCATCAAAACATGTGGTAGCTTCACACACAGACCGGACGACCGGGGTGGCAGCTCTTTCCAACATGTGGTGGTAGTTTTCACACTCCTTTCGGATGTAACTCTTTCCACATCTTTTGCAAATCATTTCAATACCCTTGTAAGAATGCAATCTCTTACGTGAAAGAATTAAATCCCAAATTTTAGCCTATCGGTTGTCTCACGTTTATCACAATGAATTCACACAACCGAGATAGATTAAGCATCTAAAGATCACACATGATTTCTAAAATTTGATGCTTATAATATCAAAAACTCCTATAATGAAGTATCTTCAAGATTATGATTATGGAGTAAAGTTGATAATCCATATAAAATTAATTTGGAGTGAATGAAAGTGAAAAAACCCTTTTTTTTTTTTTATTCAATGCACTTGTTCGTTAAAAACCTTTTGTTTAAAAAACAAAACATAAAAACGAAGAGCATTGAAAACATGTAATGCAAAGATCAAGAACAATATGAAAGAAAAACCGATCAAAGCATTACATACAGTCATAAGCTAATTAGAACTTAAGACAAGGAAAGATATCACCTTTCCGAATCCAAAATCGCTGGATTTTGGGTTGTCTTGATTCGTTGTGGCCGGGGGTTGTCCGCTTTGACTGTTGATCCACCTTAGGTCTTTGCCTCGCAGTGATCCACTTGAATGATTGATGTTGTGGCTCGGACCTTTGGTGGGTTGAGTGAACTCCTTTGACTTGATGTGTCTTTTGATTCCGTTGAGTTCGCTCCGTAGATGAAGTTGCCGAAGGACTCTTCTTTCTCTTTTTCGGGCAATTCTTCACCAAATGTCCTTCAAGTCCACATAGGTGACAAGTTCTTCCTTTCAATTTCATTGTGGAACTTGAAGCATTCACAGTTTGGTTCTTTTTGAATCCCAAACCAACCTTGCTTGTTTGACCTAATCCGGACATACATTCAAGTTTCTTGGAACCGGTTGAAATCCTTTGTATGTCGGATTTAAGTTGATGAACTTGCTTGGTCAATGCTTGATTGGTGACATGTATTTCCTCAAACTGCTTTTCAAGAAAATCAATCTTGTTAATATGGGAATTAACGACCGTTTCCGATTGATTTATCTTTTTTTGGAGGATTTTATTATTATCCAATAAAAGCTCTCGTTCCTCCTCGAGATCATGAAGTTTGATCTTTAAAGCATGATTCTCGTCTTGATCTTCAAGTCGTTGCTTTCTCAACTTCTTGATATGTTTGGCCATCTTCTTAGATTCCGCAAGAAGTTGTTGATATGCCTCAACGAGTTCTTCCTCGTCCGACTCCCCCTCACTTGATGACTCTCCGCCGGTTGTTGATGTTTCATACAAAATCAAAGGAGTAGAGTTAGTGACTAATGATGATAAACAATTATTAGAAGAGGGAAAATGAGAGACATGAGAAGCAACGATTTTTTCCTCTTTACTTGAGGTTGATTCATTAGAAGTAAAATCGTCCCAAGTTTTCGCTTGCAAAGCCTTCTTTTTATATAATTTCGGAGTAGGACAATCCGTTGAAATATGGCCGTAGCCTTTGCATCTATAACATCGGATTTCCCCTTCGAATTCATCTTTTTCCTTAGAAGGTTTTGCAAGGAATTTGAGGTTAGAGGATTTAGAACCCGATGATCCTTTAGATGGTTTCGTGGATGAAGATCCATCGGTTCGATTCTTCCAAAATTTCCGACGAAATTTCTTTGTGATCCGCGCCAATTGTTCTTCAAAATCGGCAAAAGAGATTTCATCGTCGGAACTCGATTCGCTATCTTCTTTCTTTGTGGATTTGAATGCAATACCTGTAAGCTTAGAAGAAGACTTGGAAGAAACTTGATTAGTAGGAAAAGTCAATTCATAAGTTTGCAAAGCACCTACTAATTCCTCAACACTCATCTCATCCGGATGACTAACGGTTTCAATGGCGGTAACCTTTGCCCTAAACCGTTCCGGAAGAGTCCGAAGTATCTTTCTTACAATTTTCGACTCCGGGATCTTTTCTCCTAGATTAGCACATGTATTAATTACATCTTGAAGTCTAGTGTAATAATCTGTAAACAATTCATGCTCTTCCATATGAATAGAGTCAAATTGACTTGTAAGCATCTGGAGCTTTTGAATTTTTACAAGATTAGTACCCTCATGTGTAATTTTGAGAATATCCCAAATTTCCTTCGCGGTTTCACACGCGGAAATTCTTGTAAATTCAGTCGAGGAAAGAGAGTTAAATAAAGCGTTCATACCTTTCCCATTGTAAGAAGATCTTTCAAATTTCTCTTTGGACCATCTAGAGCGAGGTTTTGGGGTAGTAGAATTTCCTACTTCCTCAACAGGATGCACCCAACCGCATTCCACGGATTGCCATACTCGCTCATCAATTGCGATGAGAAAAGCTCTCATCCGCACTTTCCAATAAGCATAATTAGTCCCATCAAAAAGAGGAGGTCTATAAATATTACCACTTTCACCCATCATGATAGATAAACCTAAAACCCGCTCTGATACCAATTGTAGAGTTATTATAGGATCCACAAGGATCTAAATAGGTACTATCAAACAACTAGAGGGGGGGTGAATAGGTGTAATACTTAAAAACTCAATCTCAGTGCAAAATAAAAAACAATGCGGAAAATAAAAATAGCACACCGAGATATACGTGGAAACTCCAATCCAGGAGAAAAACCACGGGACCAACACGCAATAACAATCCACTAAGAATAGAAGAATAACAAGGTGATTACCGACTCCACGGACTCAAACCCCTCCTTCAGCTTCTTCGGACCTTGCGCTGACCGGTTGGATATCCGCGCAATAACAATCCCTAAGAAAAGAAGAATAACAAGGTGATTACCGTCTCCACGGATTTAACCCCTCCTTCAATTTCTTGGACCTCGCGCTCCACCGTTTTGCTCGTCCACTGCTCACGTTCGAATCCACGAACGCACGCTTCGAATCCACGAAACGCCTTTAGCACACCGAATCCACGATGCCACGTCGAATCCACGACGCAAACTCAGTCGATAAGAATATTGACTTCGATGGTGATCCTTTGCTTAGATTATCAATGAAGATCCATGGGAAAAATCTCTAAGCAAAGATTAGATCAATTCGACAAAAGATAGATCTTGGAAGAACCGTCGAATTGACCTAAAAGAGGCTATTAAGAAGAACAATGAAAACCTAGCCTCTAGGGTTGCTCTCAAATGTTTTATAAAAAGATCGGCCGTAGCACCCACGTTTTTGAGAAACCCTAAGTGTCTATTTGTAGTTTAGAAACCTTTGGAAAGAGATAAGAATCAAAAACTTACCTTATCTGGAAATTTTCAGGACGGCGATCCGGATCGGATTTACTGCGATCCGGATCGTCGTAACGAGATTGACGATTCCAGAAAACCAAGGGTTCGGGATCCGGATCGCATTGCCCGATCCGGATCGTTCATACAAATCAGAAAACTTAACATTCGGGATCCGGATCGGAAATTGCATGGATCCGGATCGAAGTTTTGTATGAAGCAACAACCTTCGGGATCCGGATCGTTGGCCCTGATCCGGATCCTGAACATGTCCGAACACCAGTTTTTGATTATTATGAAATTAAAAATTCTTCCAAGTGTTTCTATACTATAAGAAAGTATTCGGATCACCAAAATTATTTAGTTAACCATACCTGATCCTTTTGAATACTTTCTTCTTGAGATTGATGTAACTGATCCACAATTCTTCAACTTCAATCTTCAAGATTCAAGACACTGAGTGTCAACTTGAGCTCTTGTTGAATCTTCTCTAAGTCTTTGATTGCTGATTGACAATTTGATCCCTTTAAGACTCCGACTCAACTCACTGACTTGACTCACGAAATATGCCAATACCAAAATGCCGTAACAAGATCATACTTACCTTGATATTTGTTGAGATCATACTTACCTTGATATTTCATCATTCATTGTTCAAAGTTCTCTCTAACTCTCTCCCCCTTTTTGTCACAAAACAAAGCCAAAATGTAGTTAAGACTACGAAATGTTAGGAGAGTGAAAAGTTCCAATAAAACGTAAAACCTGAGAACTACGCTAAAGTAAGTATAAAACTAAATCCTAAAGTCAAAATCCTGCACAAAAAGAAAAGGAAGGTGCAGTTCAGTCGGAGGAGTCGGAGCTGGTACAACTCAGCTTGCTCAAAATCCCTTTAAGCATTGTCGAAATAGTTGAACACTTCTTCTTGATCTTCTTGTGTTCAGAGGAAATTTGCTGAAGTTCTTTCGATATCCTCTCTTGTGCAGCAGAGAGTCTTTGTTGTTCCTGGCGAAGCGATTCCAATACAGCAGCGTCTGTACCCTGTCTTTTCGAGTGTGATGGATGCTGTCTAGAAGCAGATGGTGCATCCAATCCCTTAACCCATGGAGATTCAGTTTGTAGAACCCCAGAGAGTGAGCGAGCTCTAGTAAGAAGCCCACTATGATAACTTTCACTTCTTAGGACATTCTTTCGTCTTGTATATTGCTTAGTTGTTGATGCAGATTTCATAAGCCTTTTGCCTTTGACAGATTTTCTGTTTTCCTCATCAATCTTCTGTTGAACATCTTTGAAGAATTCATCCCATTCTTCCGTATCGTACTCTGAGCTGTCCTCCCTGCCTTCGGTTGTCTTATCTCCTGTTGAAAAATCCGGTTTCTCTTTTACAGATGTACTCTTGTGCACCATTGTGACCAGTAACAGGATTAACCAAGAGAGTGCCATTGATCAAAGTGCTTGAGTTAAGAAGGTGTCCTGTGAAAACCAACTCAAGAACACAAAAATTCTTAGTTTTCAAAAATTGAAAAATTGTATCCAAAGAATCATTATCATGTAGAGAAGCTAAGAATCAAATTAGTTTTGCAAAAAGACTTTTAAAACTAGATCAATTGCATAATTTTCGAAAATCCTTATTATATGCCCTAAAACAGAAATTTTAGAAATCGAAGCCTAAAAATCCGTTAATCAGGAGAGTACCTAGCATATAATCAAAACTAATCTACCCAGAGTTCTTATTTCAAAAGAAATTTGATCAAAAACCATCCACAAACAAAGTTGATCCAAGAAATTCATCACGTTTGAGGAGGAAAAGAGAAAAACGGTGAAAAACTGAGATTTTGATCAATAAAACTTACTTGGAGTTGAAGAACTTGAGTTTGAAAGCTTCCAGGAAGGATGAAATCTAGAGAGAGAGGCTCTGGAAACTTTGGAACAAAAGATTGGAGTAAAGAAATCAAAACCCTTTTGTTCTTTATAAAACCCTAGCCGCGATCCGGATCATCCCGTGCTTGCGATCCGGATCGGCTACCCGCAGTGAGAAACTACGTTCGGGATCCGGATCGTCAGACACAATCCGGATCGTCAGCCCGCAGAAGAATTCCTGCGTTCGGGATCCGGATCATCTTGCCCGATCCGGATCGGCTCCAACTTTTTCTTTAGAAAATTTTAGAGAAATTCAAGAAAAACCAGAAAAAGATTGTAAGCACAAATGTGTATCAACTTTAAACAAAAATCATCGTTTCATACAACAAGAATTAGATTATGCCAAATCTATCAATAATATCCAAAAATGAAACGAGAATTTACAAGAATTAAATCCCTTAAAGTTGAACACCTTCAATCACATCTAACTTGATCTTATGAGTAATACCTTTATCAAATCATCAATTCAGTAAAGAAAATGAAATACAAAGATCAATAGATGTTTGAAATCCCAAATATAGTAGATAATGTATCTAGACAATCTGTTGAAGAGAGTGGCTCTTTGAGCATCTTTCATTAAAAACCCACCTTATACCAACCTTGAAATTTGACAGAGTCAAGTATTTCAACATGCATTTTACTTAATCAAAAATTTGAACAACCATGCTTGGTATACATGTGGTAGCTGCACACAATACTCGGACGACCGAGGTGGTAGCTCTTTCCTCCATGTGGTGGTAGTTTTCACACTCCTCATTGGGATGTAACTCTTTCCACATCTTTTGAGCATTTTACCTTTTCTAAGACTCCCCCTCAATTGGCTATCAATTATTTAAGATATAAAGTATTCAACCAAATATTGATCTCGATTTCATACTCGACTAAGCAGTCAAATAAGATAATGACTATACCAAGAGATCATAGAGAGAGAGAAATTGACTTTGATCACTTTAGAAGATGATTTAATTAACATAAATGATCATTGCAACAGTGAAATATTATGATGGCAAAAGCATAATAAATTTCTAAATGTGCGAAAAGATGCAATTAAAGTCAATTATGATCTATGCTCAATTAATGTCCTATGTACAAACATAGATAATGAACAAAACAAAAACAAATACAAAACCTATCCTAAGCAAAGATTTCAAAAAGAAGATTATTTCAAGGAAAGCATCCCAATTGCTTTTCGTAAATGAATAAAACGTTTTTGATCCAAAGGTTTTGTTAGAATGTCAGCTAATTGATCCTCAGTTGAAATATATGAAAGTTGAAGAGTATTTGATTCAACTAGCTCTCTAAGAAAATGATATCTAAGTTCAATATGTTTTGTTCTAGAGTGCAACACAGGGTATTTAGAAATGTTAATAGCACTAGTGTTGTCACAAAGTATTGTTACCGAAGATGCTGAAATGCGGAAGTCGCTCAATACGCTTTTCATCCAAATGAGTTGAGTTGAGCAACTTCCAGCTGAAATGTATTCCGCTTCGGCAGTCGAGAGTGCTATGCAGTTCTGCTTTTTACTGTGCCATGCAACAAGGCAATGGCCAAGATAGAAGCATGCACCACTCGTGCTTTTCCGATCATCCACTGATCCTGCCCAATCGGCATCTGAGTATCCAACAATATCCAAACTTGTTCCCATAGGATACCAAATTCCGAAATTAATTGATCCTTTGATATACCGGATGATCCTTTTCACCGCTTTCAGGTGAACCTCCTTTGGTGCGGATTGATATCTCGCGCAAATCCCAACACCAAAAGATATATCCGAGCGACTAGCCGTGAGATAAAGTAGACTTCCAATCATACTTCGATACAGTTTCTCGTCTACATTCTCACTATGTGATTCACTTCCAAGTCCCTTGTGGCTAGTTCCCATTGGAGTCGGAAAATCTTTACAATTTTCTAGATCAAACTTTTTGACCAACTCCATTGCATACTTGGATTGACTCAAGTGAATACCTTCATCATTTTGTTTAATTTGCAATCCAAGGAAATAAGTCAATTCGCCCATCATGGACATCTCAAATTCGCTTTCCATGGTCTCCGCGAATTTAGAAACATCGTTATCTCTTGTTGCGCCAAATACAATGTCATCGACATAGATTTGTGCTACAATGAAATTGCTTTGATAATGCTTCACAAAGAGAGTCCTATCAGCTCCCCCTCGAGTATAGCCCTTCTCCAAAAGGTGCTTTGTTAACCTTTCGTACCATGCTCGCGGTGCTTGTTTCAGACCGTAAAGAGCCTTTTTCAAACGAAAAACGTGGTTAGGTTGTTTATGATCTACAAAACCTTTCGGTTGAGCCACATAAACTTCCTCATTTAAAAACCCATTTAGAAATGCGCTCTTAACGTCCATTTGAAATAATTTGATTTTAAAATGACAAGCAATAGCAAATAGAATACGAATGGACTCGAGTCTAGCTACAGGGGCGAAGGTTTCATCAAAGTCTATACCTTCTACTTGAGAGTAGCCTTGAGCAACTAATCGTGCCTTGTTCCTAATGATAGTACCATCCTCATTTTTCTTGTTCTTGAAGATCCATTTGGTACCTATCACATTGTGTTGCTTTGGAGGCTTCGTTAATTCCCAGACTTTGTTTCGCTCAAATTGATGGAGCTCTTCCTGCATTGCTTTAATCCAGTAGTCATCCTGAAGAGCTTCATCTATGTTCTTTGGTTCGATTAAAGATACGTAGCAAGCGAATCCACAAACCAACTGCCTCCGAGTTCTGACTCCTTCTTGTGGATCTCCAATAATATTCGATTCCGGATGATCCTTGGAGATTCGTAACGTTTGTTGAAACGGAGTACTCGGAGAAATATGAGATGATTCCTGCACATCAGATAAACTAGACGAACCATTAGATGCATCATTAATATTGGAAGTATTATTATGAGAAGATGCACTAGCAGGAGAATCATCATCTAGAGAGATATCGAGGGTAGATTTTCCAGTTTCAAAGTGAAAAGCTTCATCTACTTTAACATTTATAGATTCTACGATCGTCTTAGATTCAATGTTAAATACTCGATATGCTCTGCTATTCGTAGAATAACCCAAAAAGATCCCTTCATCACTTCGAGAGTCGAACTTTCCAAGATTTTCACGGTCACGTAAAATGTAACATCGACTCCCGAAGACACGAAAATATTTGATGTTGGGTTTTCTACTAAACCACAGCTCATATGGTGTATTTAAAGTTCCTGGGCGCAAGTAAACTCTATTAATGACATAAACAGCGGTGTTCACGGCTTCAGCCCAAAAATGTAGCGGTAAATTCCGGCTATGAAGCATCACACGCGCCATCTCTTGAACAACCCTGTTCTTGCGCTCAACAACACCATTCTGCTGAGGTGTATAGGGTGCCGAGAATTCATGTTTAATTCCATTTGAAGTGCAAAAATCAATGAATTTTGAATTTATGAATTCTCCACCTCTATCACTTCTAACACGAATGATCTTTTCATTCTTTTCAATCATAATACGATGGCAAATCTCATGAAAAGAGTCAAACGTATCAGCTTTCTCTTTTAAAAATGCTACCCATGAAAACCGAGAGAAATCATCAACCAAAAAAAAAAAAAGTACCATTTACCTCCCAAAGATGGTTGACGGGTCGGCCAGAAGAAAAAGAAGAAAAGAAAATAGTCTACATAAACTACACAAGATTTAATCGTAAAACGATTAAAGACAAGGAGGGGTTTCACCTTTGCATACCCAAACCTTTTGAGTTTTGGAGTATGTTGGCAATGGTTGAGAAGTTTTCCTTGATGAAGACGTCTTGCAAGATTGGTCTTTTTCTTTTGTCATCGTCTTGTTTGAAGTACTACCAATGTCCTTTTCTTTAGGAGAATCCTTCTTTGAATTCCATGGAGTGAACTTATTGGTAGCAGTTGCAAGATGTGGTTGATTTGATCTTTGAGCTCCAATCTTGCAATTTCTTCCAATGTGCCCTGCAAAATTACAACGAAAGCATACCTTTGTGCTTGATGATTCTGAAGAGGATGAAGTAGGCTTGTAGTCGTTGGTTGTCATGATTTCCGGTGTCGGAGAAGGAGATACCGACTGAGGCACAAAGACTGTCCCAACCGAACTAAAATTGTCTTCAGTTCGATTGTATCCGCGGCCGAACTTGTTTGTTTGACCAAGACCAAGAAGTTTATCCAACTTACTCCTTCCTAAAGAGAATTGCTGTAAGTCATCCTTGAGTTGGCAAATGGTCTCTGTCATTTCCAATTTTTCCCGTCGGGCCTCGCCGTAGAGCTTCAAGAAATAGTTCGCTTTGTTCACCATATCTATATAGTTCTTCTCGAGTTGCTCATTGGACTCTTGAAGGGAAACATTTTCTTTTATCAGTTTATCCCTTTCCACTTCAAGATCGGTCGAGAGAGAAGTTACCCTTTTTACTTCTTCTTCGAGATCCTGCAATCTCCCTCTCAACCCCTTGTTTTGCTTAGCCGGTTTCTTTAAATCCCGTAAAGATCTGTGATAGGCTAGAGCAAATTCTTCACCTTCCGAATCATCCAATTCGTTGTCCGTTGCATTCTTTTCAACAGTGGAGTTGGACAACGACTCAGATGTACTTGCCATAAAGCACATGAAGGGTGAAGATACGGACGCGTGGAAAGCGGTGGAGCTCTTTTCTTCATCACTCGAAGACGACTCATTTGACGTTGAGTTGTCATCCCAAGTGACGACTTGCATCGCCTTCTTCTTTGCCGGATACTTGTTAGGACATTCCGTT
Source organism: Tillandsia leiboldiana (assembly GCA_029204045.2). Classification (NCBI taxonomy): domain Eukaryota; kingdom Viridiplantae; phylum Streptophyta; class Magnoliopsida; order Poales; family Bromeliaceae; genus Tillandsia; species Tillandsia leiboldiana. The sequence goes on from CM055072.1 coordinate 28,338,872, forward strand.
GCAATGTGGCCGTAGCCTCGACATTTGAAGCATTGTAGTTGTCCTTCTGAACTTTCCTTATCCTTTGAGAAGTTCTCTTGCTTTCTTGACTTGTAACCTGAAGTACCCTTGCCTTTGTTCGACTTTCCGAAGGATGGAGATTTGCTTGAATTACCCATTCGAAAGTTGCGGCGAAACTTCCTTGTCAAGAGAGCGAGCTGCTTCTCAAATTCCTCCATAGAAAGGTTCTCGTCATCGTCTGAGGAGGACGTATCCGCGTCTTCTTCCTTAGTTGTTTTCAACGCATAACCTGAAGACTTAGAAGTGGATGCCTTTCCAGAAGAATTGTTAGTGGTAAATATCATTTCATAAGTTTGTAATGAACCAACTAATTCTTCTACACGTATTTCGTCCGGGTGTTTAATAGTTTCAATGGCAGTAACCTTTGGGCGAAATCGTTCAGGAAGAGTTCTTAAGATCTTTCTTACAATCTTAAATTCTGGAATCTTCTCTCCCAGATTAGCACATGAGTTTACGATGTCTTGCAATCGTGTATAGTAGTCCGTGAAAGATTCATTTTCTGCCATTAAGATAGAGTCAAACTTGCTCGTAAGCATTTGCAGTTTCTGAATCTTCACGAGGTTAGTTCCCTCATGTGTAACCTGAAGAACATCCCAGATTTCTTTCACAGTCTCACATGCCGAGACGCGAGAGAATTCAGTTTGAGATAAGGCATTAAAGATAGCATTAATTCCCTTGCCATTGTAAGAAGATGAATCTAACTCTTCCTTGGTCCATTTCGACCTAGGTTTTAAGGTGCGAACATCACCAATAAATTCAGTTGGATTAGTCCATCCTAATTCAATCGATTGCCACACCCGTTCGTCGATGGAAATTAAAAAGGCTTTCATCCGTACTTTCCAGTACGCATAATTTGTTCCATCGAAGAACGGGGGTCGGTTGATGTTTCCACCTTCAACCATTGTTTACAACCCTATTCCCGCTCTGATACCACTTGTTGGGTTATATGTAATAAGGATCTAAATAGGGGAAAAAACACCTAGAGGGGGGTGAATAGGTGTAAACGCATAAACACTCAAAAAATCGTTGCGATAAAAACCCAATGCGGAAATAAAAATAATACGCAAGATTTTTACGTGGAAAACTCCATCACCGGAGTAAAAAACCACGGGACCGATAACACGGCAGAAATCCACTAGAATTAAAACACGTACAAGGTGATTTACTGTACACACTTACGACTCAACCTTTTCCATACGCTCCTAGAGGATCTTCTCCGCTCGCTCCGCGACGCTTCTCGAATCCACGATCTGCGCCCAACGCCGAATTCACGGCGTCCAACGTCGAATCCACGACGTCCGACCGAATCCACGGTCTTCACCCAATAGCACCCTTCGAATCCACGAACGTGCCTCGCTCCGAATCCACGAGAGCGGTTGAACCTTGAATCCACAAGGACACGCGAATCCACGCGCCGATTTTTGGGGTAAATCGTTGTTTTGGGTGGTGATGATCCGCCGAATACTTAGATCAAAGATAGATCGAAAATACCATCTAAGTATTCATTAGTTTGATTCAACTCAAGATGTGAGTATGAAAACCTAGAATCAAACTAATCAATATAGATGAAGAAACATAGAGTATTCTCTAATGATTTCCTTTCTTCTCTATATGTGGATCTAGAGCCGTAAAAGATGATATATGAAAATGACGGCTATTTCGATTCACAGTGGATTAACCCTAGAAAAAGAATCATAGGGTCTATTTATAGGTTAGAAACCCTAGGAAGGAGATAAGAATCAAAAACCTAACATTTTTGGAAATTTTACGGACGGCGATCCGGATCGGACTAGCTGTGATCCGGATCGTCGTAACGAGTCAGCCAGTTCCAGAAAAACGAAGGTTCGGGATCCGGATCGAAGTGCTTGATCCGGATCGTTCATACAGTTCACCAAACATCAACGTTCGGGATCCGGATTGCGAAGCCTGATCCGGATCGTTCAAGGAAGATGGTAAACTAAGTGTTCGGGATCCGGATCAAGAGGCTACGATCCGGATTGAACTGGTGTATGAACGAACCACCTTCGGGATCCAGATCGAACAACCTGATCCGGATCCTGAACATGTCCCAAGTCCAGTTTTTGATTTTTATGCAATGAAAGATTCTTCCAAGTGTTTCTACACTACAAGAAGTATTCGGATCACACAAAAACTTAGGTTAAACATACCTGATCCTTTTGAATTCTTCTTTCTTGAGATTGAGTTAAATGATCCAACTTTCTTCACCTTCAATCTTCAAGACTTGAGACTTTCACGAAACTACGCCAACTCAAATTCCGTAACACGTCTATGTAATTAATCGAGTGTATTTGCGCCCGGGAACTTTAAATACACCATATGAACTATGGTTTTGTAGAAAACTGAATATCAAATATTTTCATATTTTTGGGAGTCGCTGTTACATTTTGCGTGACCGGGAAAATCTTAGAAAATTCGACTCTCGAAGTGACGAAGGGATTTTCATGGGTTATTCTACAAACAGTAGAGCATATCGGGTATTTAACCTGGAATCTAAAACGATGGTAGAATACATTAATGTTAAAGTAGATGAAGCTTTTCACTTTGCATCTGATAAATCTACCCCTGATATGTCTCTTGATGATGATACTCCTGTACATGCATTTTCTCATAATAATTCTTCCGATAATGTTGATGCATCTAATGGTTCTTCAAGTTTATCTGCTATGCAGGAATCATCACATGCACCTCCGAGTACTCCGTTACCGCAAACGTTACGTATCTCCAAGGATCATCCGGAGTCGAACATTATTGGAGACCCACATGAAGGAGTCAGGACTCGGAGACAGTTGGTTTGTGGAGTCGCATGTTATGTCTCCATGATAGAACCAAAGAACGTCGATGAAGCTCTTCAGGATGACTACTGGATTGAAGCAATGCAGGAAGAGCTCCATCAGTTCGAAAGAAACAAAGTCTGGGAACTAACGAAGCCACCGAAGCAACACAACGTGATTGGTACTAAATGGATTTTCAAGAACAAGAAAAACGAGGATGGTACCATTATCAGGAACAAAGCACGCTTAGTTGCTCAAGGCTACTCACAAATAGAAGGAATAGACTTTGATGAGACGTTCGCCCCGGTAGCTCGACTCGAGTCAATTCGTATTTTATTCGCAGTAGCTTGTCATTTTAAAATCAAACTCTTTCAAATGGACGTTAAGAGTGCGTTTTTAAATGGGTTTTTAAACGAGGAAGTTTATGTGGCTCAACCAAAAGGTTTCGTAGACCATAAACAACCTAACCATGTTTTTCGTTTGAAAAGGGCTCTTTACGGTCTAAAACAAGCACCGCGAGCGTGGTACGAAAGGTTGACAAAGCACCTTTTGGAGAAGGGCTATACTCGAGGGGGAGCAGACCGGACTCTCTTTGTGAAGCATTATCAGATAACTTCATTGTGGCACAAATCTATGTCGATGACATTGTATTTGGTGCAACAAGAGACAATGATGCTTCTAAATTCGCTGAAACCATGGAAAGCGAATTTGAGATGTCTATGATGGGCGAACTAACATACTTTCTTGGATTGCAAGTGAAACAAAATGAAGAAGGCATCCATCTGTGCCAATCCAAGTATGCAAAGGAGTTGGTCAAGAAGTTTGGATTAGAAAATTCTAAAGATTTTCCGACTCCGATGGGAACTAGCAACATGGGATTAGGAAGTGAATCTCTTAGTGAAAGTGTAGACGAGAAGCTTTATCGCAGCATGATTGGAAGTCTACTCTACCTCACGGCTAGTCGCCCGGACATATCCTATAGTGTTGGGATCTGCGCGAGATATCAGTCAGCACCAAAGGAGGTTCACCTGAAAGCGGTGAAAAGGATCATCCGGTACGTCAAAGGAACCGTGAACTTTGGAATTTGGTATCCTATGGGAACAACTCTTGACATAGTAGGATATTCAGATGCCGATTGGGCAGGATCTGTGGATGATCGGAAAAGTACGAGTGGTGCATGTTTTTATCTTGGCCATTGCCTTGTTGCGTGGCGTAGTAAAAAGCAAAACTGCATTGCACTCTCGACTGCCGAAACAGAATATATTTCAGCGGGTAGTTGTTCAACCCAACTCATTTAGATGAAAAGCGTGTTGAGCGACTTCCGAATTTCAGCAACTTCGGTAACAATTCTTTGTGACAACACTAGTGCTATAAATATTTCAAAAAATCCTGTGTTGCACTCTAGAACAAAACACATTGAACTTAGATATCATTTTCTAAGAGAGCTAGTTGAATCAAATATTCTTCAAATTTCCTATATTTCAACTGAAGATCAATTAGCTGACATTTTAACAAAACCTTTGGATCAAAAACGGTTTATTCATTTGCGTAAAGCAATAGAAATGCTTTCTTTGAAATAACTCTTTTTGAAACCATTGCTTTGTTTAGGTTTTGTTTTGTGTTTTTGTTCCTTATCTATGCGTGTACATAGAACATTAATTGAGCATTAGTATTATTGACTTTAACTGCATCCTTTCATATTTTTAGAAATTTACTATGCTTTGGATATCATAGTAATTCATTTGATGCAATGATCATTTATGTCAATTAAGTCATCTTAAAGTGATCAAAGTCAATTTCTCTCTCAAGTGATCTCTTGGTATAGTTTTTATCTTATTTGACAGTTGAGTTAAGTATGAAATCGAGATCAATTTTTGGTTGAATACCTTATATCTTAAATAATTGATAGCCAATTGAGGGGAGTTTATCAAATTGTTATGCTCAAAAGATGTGGAAAGAGTTACATCCCAATGAGGAGTGTGAAAACTACCACCACATGGAGGAAAGAGCTACCACCTCGGTCGTCCGAGTACTGTGTGCAGCTACCACATGTATACCAAGCATGGTTTTTCGAGTTGATTAGATAAAATACTTTTTGGAATACTTGACTCTGTCAAATTCCAAGGTTGGTATAAGGTGGGGATTTTATTGAAAGATGCGCAAAGAGCCACTCCCTTCTAAAATTTGACTAGATATATTATCTAACATATTTGGGATTTCAAACATCTATCGATCTTGGTACTTCATTTTCTTTACCATATTAATGATTTGATAAACGCATTACTCATAAGATCGTGATAGATGTCATTGAACTTGTTCAACTTTAAGGGATTTAATTTTTATAAATATTCGTTTCATTATTTGGATATTATTGATAGATTTAGCATAATCTATTTCTTTTGACATGAACGATGACTTTTGTTTAAAGTTGATACACAAAAGTGCTTACAATCTTTTTGTGGATTTTCTAGAATTTTTCTAAATTTTTCTGAAGAAAAAGTTTGGAGCCGATCCGGACTGGAATTCCTGTTCCGGATCCCGAACGCAGGAAATTTCTGCGGGTAGCCGATCCGGACTGGATTCATAAGCTGTTCCGGACCGCGGCTAGGGTTTTATAAGAAACAAAAGGGTTTTGATTTCTTTTTACAACAAACTTTTGTTTCCTAGTCTCCAGAGTTTCTCTCACTAGAAATCAACCGATTTGGAGCCTTTCAAACTCGAGTTCTTCGGATCAAAGTAAGTTTTTATGATCAAAACATAGGTTTTTCACATATTTTCTTTAGTTTCTCAAAACGTGCATGAAAATCTTGTATCTTTTTCGTTTGTGATTGATTTTTGGTCAATTTTTTTTTGAAATAAGAACTCTGAGTAGATTAGTTTTGTTTATATGCTAGCTATTTTCTTGATTAACGGATTTTTAGGCTTCGATTTCTAAAAATTCTGTTTTAGGGCATATAATGAGAATTTTTGAAAATCGTGGGATTGATCTATTTTTAAAATTCTTTTTGCAAAACTAATTTGATTCTTAGTCTCTCTAATCGATAATGATTGTTTAGGTGCAATTTTTCAAATTTTTGAAAATAAATAATTTTTTCGTGTTCTTGAGTCTTTGCTCGCAGGTTTCTCTCGTTCACAGGCAATAGCAACAATGGTGTTCACATGGATAATTGTTCTTCTTGCTGCTATGGTACACACAAGAGCTACGAACAAGCCCAAGAGGGCTAAGAAGACTAAGAATAACTCGGATTCAGGATCCGAGACAGATTCCATTGACTGGGATGAGCTCTTGGAAGAAGGCGTAGCACGTGCTGCAGCTACTGCCTCAAAGGGGAAAGCCCCTGCAGCTTCTTCAAAGGCAAAGACTCCGCCTACCGCTGCTGAGAAGGGGAAAGCCCCAATGGAATCAAGTCCAGCTAAGACAAGGAAAAAGAGCGTTGCCCGAAAAAGAGGGAGTGCTCAAGGTATATCTGTTGAAGAGCCACTCGCAAGCAAGCCTCCTCCACAAGACTTTATCAGTTCTGAGAGAATCAAGGATTTCGAGAACAGAGAATGCATTGGCGAAAGACATGTAAATGTCAAAGCTCTCAAGGAGCGCTCTGCACTTTTTGGGACTCTTTTTGATCATATGGGACTTGCACCCATTTGCAATTTCCCGGACAATCTTGGATATTGTCTTCACCTTGTCAGGATGTTCTATCAGAATTCATCAAGGTTGGTTGATCTTGAGGACGGACCACGAGAATTTCTAACCACAGTTAGAAATGTTAAGATCAAGATTACACCTCAATTAATTGGAGAGGTGTTAGGAATGAAGGCCCGAGTTGATGGAGCTCATTACCTAAAGGGTCATATTTTTAGCAACACCACCTGGAGAGTGGTTGTTAATGGGATATGTCTTCCTGATACTCAGTCGACAGGGAATTCAATCTTCTCAAAAGAACTTCGACCTGAGTACAGATTTTTGAACTTTATAGTTTGCTACAACATTTTGCCAAACATGCAAACAAAAGTTCTAAGATGGGATAGGATGTTGTTTCTTTACCTTCTTGGAAACCTAGCAGCAGCCATGGGATCTAACTTCAACATTCCCTTTCTCATCTGGTCAATGATGGCGCGGTATATGGAACATGCGCATCCTACAGAGCGACTTCCCTTCCCAGTCATCATTATGCGAATTTTGAAGAAATTTAAAGTCGATATTTCATCGTCGGCATACATGCATAGTTTGGGAACTATCAACGATACAACTATTGTGAAGTCACTCTCACAAAGACAGGATGAGCCTCCAACACCTCCTCGCTGAAAGAGACCCTCAACATCAACAGCAGCAGCAAAAACAGCAGCAACAGCTTCAGCACCACCTGCACCAGCTTCAACATCAGAGGATGATGCCTCTGTTACCTCCATTTACCGTGAGCAACAACGACTTTCTTCAGAACAAGAGCGAATGTCAAACGAATTCGTTGCGATGAAGGAAGACATAAGAGTTGTAAAGGAGGAACAGGTGTCTATGAACAAGATACTGAAAAAGATATTTCAAAAACTTGGTTGTACCAATTCTGAAGATTCAGAGTGATCTTCCTTTTGATTATGTTCTAACTATCTTTTTCTTTTGCAGGTTTTAGTCTTAGTTCTTACATTTTCTTTTTGAATTTTTAACTCTCCTTTCATTTTGTAATTTTGGCTCTGTTAGTGACAAAAAGGGGGAGAGAGATTTGAACTGGTTAAACACTAACACTGTGATGTGAGATGTGAGAACTTTGAACTTTGAACTTTGGAGGTAAGTATACAACAACTCAACTTTGGTTTTGTATTGTGATTGATGCATGCCTCGACTAACTATTCGACTAACTATTTGGGCATGTAATATTACTAACAAGTTGTTGTTGACTAACAAACTTATGACATTTGGATTTTAATGCTTAGAAGATATATCTATCTCTGATTGGTATTCTTAACACATATCTGATTTCATGAATGTCATGGTGAGTATAAACTCTATCTCTCTGTTTGGTTTTGAATGCAAAAATTCTTGAGGTATCTAACGATTTCTTTTGTCAAGAATTATTTCTGTTTGGTTTTGAATGCAAAAATTCTTGAGGTATCTAACGATTTCTTTTGTCAAGAATTATTTCTTTTGCAGAGAGTACAGATGTCTAAGTCTAGAGTCTGTTTTAGGAGTTTATCTCGTGTGAAGACCCGGATCCCTACGACGAGATTACTGGTTGATCAGCAGCTCCTGGAGGCCTATGTGGCGTGTCGGTGGCGTTTGTACACCAATTGGACACTTTTGATGGACTCGGTGTGTTAATTGGATCACGAGAGTAGTCAGATGGCCCCATTGAATGCTTAGAAGTGGTTTCGCGCGCAATGGATATTAAAATTGGACTCGGGGCGAAGTTTGGATAAAGGATCACCTCTCCGGATGCCTTCGGCAATTTTTAGAGTTGGAATTTGGCAAATCGGACTTTAGGAATGGACCCGGCGCGAAAATCGGATCAAGTGGGCTTTCCGGAGGCTTTCGGCAAATTTTCGGATGAGAATTTGGAGAAACGGACACCGTATTTGGATTCAGCTCGCGAAATCGTTGAGAATGGACTATTTACTTGCTTTTTCGGAGCCCGGTTGACGCGCGCGTTTTTCGAGGCGTGCGCGGATCTCGAGGCGTCGCGGCACGGATCCCTAGGTGTGCGCGGTGGTGTTGGCACGCGGCTCGAGGGCGCTCTGCGCGAGGGGGGGGCGCAGGCAGGCGCGTTGGAAAACCGCGCCTGACTGCGCGGGTGACGCGGGGGGCCGCCACGTGGCGGGCCCCCATTCGCGCCCGCGCGGACGCGGGGGGCGCGCGTCCGTGCGGCGCGCTCGGTGTCCCGCGCCTGGGTGAGGCGCGGTGTCACGCGCCCGTGTGGCGCGTGCCACGTGGCGCAGGGGGCGCGCGCCTGGGCCTGGCGCACGCGCCCCTGTGCGGTGGACCACCTGGCTGCGGGCCCTTTGGGGCGGTGCACCGTGGACCCGGTCCACGGGAGCCCTCCCCTCCTCCCTTTCTTCTCTTCTTCTTCCTTTTTCCTCCCCGCGCACCGTTTCTTCTCCCATTTCTCTTCTTCTCCAACCGAGCGAGAGAGAGTGAGAGGGAGGGAATTTTGTGGGGTGCGGCGGTGCGCCGTGGACCTCGCAAAGCGCGCGAGGTGTTCCAAGGAGACGGTTGGGCGGCGCGACGCGGTCGAGGTGGGTTCCGCGTGTTAGTTTTGCGGTATTTTTGGCACAGTTTGGGAGCGTCCTTTTGGACATTGGATTTCACCCCTTGCTCTCATGCGTGTTAGGGATCGTGTTTTACTGTGCCGTTTTACTGCGTGGGCTGTTGCTGGCGTTTTCGACGCGCTTCGTTTTGCGTGCAACCTTTGGGAAGCGTGCTCCGTTTTGCGTGCAGATTTGAGGTACGTGCACCGTTTCGCGTGCAGGTCATGTTGGCGCGCACCGTTTTGTGTGTGGGTTTTATTGGCGTACATCATTTTGCGTGCAGGTTTGGTGGCCGCGGATCGTTATGCGCGAGGACTCGTGTGTGTGCACCGTTTTGCGTGCAACTTGGTGTACGAGACTCAGATTGAGGCGTGCCTTTACACTCTTTGGATCTACGCGTCGCAAGGATTACAGTCGTGTTTTCGGGGAATTTTCTGAGATTCGCCCGAAGTTATACTTCGTTCCCCTTTACTGTGCAGAGTATTACAGTTGTGTTTGTTGTGGACTTTCGCGCTCACCGCGTTGTGGAATTTGTAACTCGGCCACCGGGACTCGGATTTTGACGTGCAGCTACTCGTTTCGAAGGGCTCGACGCGACGGTCGCGACTGTATTTTTGTTGGATTTTTCAGAGTCCGTTCTGTAGGTGAAAATTGCACATCTTCGGGACTGGTTTCAGCTGATGGTTTATGCTTGGATATTTTAGCATAAAGTGTAACTTTGGACCTTTTGTTGTACCCAGGAGGGTTCGCGAGTATTTTTGGAACACTCCTAGGAGCCGAGGTTTGCGCGGCATGTACCGTGGATACGGATTCAGCGGATTGTGCGTGCAAGTGGCCACGCTCTTCACCGACCCCAGGTTTGCCTTGGATTGAGCACTTCATGTGGGTAAGCTTAATGTTGATAAGATTGTTATGTTATGATGAATGCAAATGCACTTGTGGGGATGTCACCCCTCTATGATTGATAACAGGCACATTTGTTGTACAACCGATATGAGCGATAGGTAAGCAAGGAATGGCCTAGATTATGTGGTTCTTGTACATGGTTATTCATTAGCCTACTTGTGTGAGATTAGTACAGCATAGTAGGGACTTTTTAGCATGCTTTGCTATTACATGTTTCACCCACTTTTATCGTTTCTGAGGACAAAAGCATGTTTGTTTGGACATATAGTTAGGCCACCTTTTATTGCTACACTACTTACTGGAACTTGACTTAGGAGAAACCATGCTTTTCCTTTCTCCTTCTTGTTAGTCAGGTGGTCAGTGTTGCTCGGGTTCGAGCAGGGGTCTGGGTAGTGTAGTCGGGACTTTGTGTCTGGGACAGGTTGGATTAGTTGTGGGGCTTTGCGGCAACCGCGGATATTGGGCGGTTGACCGGATGCTTATCTATGCACCAGATTGGGTATCAGTTTTCTCTAGTGGATGGAGTTTCCCACTTATCGTTTAGTTGCATCCGACTGAGGTCGGGTCTTTCTTTGGTGGTTGAGTTTTCCCACTTTGATCAGATTGTGATCAAGTCCTGCTATACAGAGATACTTGTTACTGGGATACTTGTTACTGAGATACTTTACTCGTGTGGGTCCCTCCCCTCGAGTGCCACTCCGGAGGTAGGATTTTCGGACCCAGCCTTGTGTGCCGGTCTGATACTTTTTGGGATGCGAGCCGTGCGGGCCGATCCTTTCGGACCCAGCCTTGTGTGCCGGTCTGATACTTTTTGGGATGCGAGCCGTGCGGGCCGATCCCACGGTTTCGAGCCTTGTGTGCAGATTCCGCTGAGCAGGCAATGCCAGTTTTACTGGTGGCACTTTGGATTGGGTTTATTACAGATATTTGCCTTATTGTTGAACTCGTGTCAGGGGGACCGAGTGGGGTCTAGTAGCTATGTTTAGATTAGTGCTAGCGTTGTTGGGATCCATTTGGGGACTGTGGTCCCGAGGTCTTTGTGAGTTGTTGACCGTTGTGCGAGAGGATTGGTGATCTTGAGTTTATCCGCTCTGAGAGAGAGCGTGGATTTTGACTATAGCCTGCATGAGCCACTACTCGATAGCGAGTTAGTCCGTTTGGATACCCTACGTAATTCCTGCCCGTCAGCGGGAGGTGGTTGTAGGTGGGCGCAGGTTTGACTGGACCAGGTGTGGCAGTCAGCTCGATTGGGTCGATTGTGCACTTCATGTGCTGGTGGTTGCATACCATTATTTGGTTCTCCCCTTTTGAGCATTTAGATAGAGACATGGTAGCTGTTGAGAAGTCTCCAGTTTCCTTATTTCAGTCTTTTCAGCTTTGGTTAGTTTATGTCTCTTGAGGACTTAGTGTGACACCCCCGGAATTTGGATTAGTCCTATATATAAATGATATAATAGGACTAAATCTCTAACCCGGCTATAGCATTTTGGATGGTAGCAAGATCCAAGAGGAACATGAGAGTTAAGCGTGCTAGAGCTAGAGTAGTTCTAGGATGGGTGACCCTCTGGGAAGTGGGGCGTCACAATAGAAAAGTACTACAGCTAAACATAATATCAGAGCTATAAATAAAAGAATCTGCTGTATAACTAAAATCAATCACTGTACAACTGGAAATGATGCAACAATGTCCACCTCCCAAAAATGATAATCGTACAAAATCCTCATATACAGAACTCATAGCTCAACAGGGAGGTATCTCCAATAAATACAACAGTGTACAGGCTCTCGATACATATCATCCTTACTACAACAGTCTCTCAAAAGAGGAAATAAAAGAGAGGAAATAAAACAACTAATCTATTGAAGCTCTCCTCTGAAGGGGTACCGCTACTCTCCAAACATGGGTAGGGATCTAGCTCGCGACTCCCTAGCCCGATCAGCAACCGCAGAATCAGCAACACCCGCTAAGACTCTGCAAAACAAAGGAGAGGAAGGAAAAAGAAGGGGGAAAACCCCCAAAGGGTGTGAGAACTACACCAAAAAGGGAGTTCTCAGTGGGTAATACCGCCAGACCCGACGGTCTGCCCACTAAGCCCTCAAGAGACAAAAACTAACCAAAGCCGTAAAGACGGAAATAAGGAAGCTGGAGACCCTCAACAGCTAACATGCCTCTATGCTTGCTATGCCTAAGACTCTGCAAAACAAAGGAGAGGAAGGAAAAAGAAGGGGGAAAACCCCCAAAGGGTGTGAGAACTACACCAAAAAGGGAGTTCTCAGTGGGTAATACCGCCAGACCCGACGGTCTGCCCACTAAGCCCTCAAGAGACAAAAACTAACCAAAGCCGTAAAGACGGAAATAAGGAAGCTGGAGACCCTCAACAGCTAACATGCCTCTATGCTTGCTATGCCTGCCTATGCCTGCCATGCCTGCTATGCCTGCCTATTGCCTGCCATGCCTGCCTATGCCTGCTATGCCTGCCTATGCCTGCCATGCCTGCTCTGCCTGTCTATGCCTGCCATGCCTGCCTATGCTTGCTATGCCTGCCTGCCTGCCATGCCTGCCTGCCTGCCATGCCTGCCTGTCTGCCTAGCCTGCCATGCCTGCCTATGCCTGCCTATGCCTGCTATGCCTGCCTGCCTGCCTATGCCTGCCATGCCTGCCCTGCCTGCTATGCCTGCCTGCCTGCCTATGCCACGGTCAACAACTCACAATGACCTTGGGACCACCGTATCCCCAAACGGTTCCCAACAACACTAGCACTGGTCTAAACACGGCTACTAGACTCCACTCGGTCCCCCTGACACGACTGTAACAGTAAAGTAAACGTCTGTAATAGACCCAATCTAGAGACGCCAGAAATACTGGTACTGCCTGCTCTGTTGTCGAACTTATCTGCGGGAATACTGACCGACTACTGACCGGTACGGTCGCATCCCAAAATAGGTGACAGACCGACTACTGGCCGGTACGATCGCACCCAAAATAAGTGATAGACCGGCTCCTGACCGGCACGGTCGCACCCAAAATAAGTGATAGACCGGCTCCTGACCGGCACGGTCTATCACTTATTTTGGGTGCGACCGCGCCGGTCAGGAGCCGGTCTAAACAGTAAAGTAAACACGGCTACTAGATTCCACTCGGTCCCCCTGACACGAGTGTAACAGTAAAGTAAACGTCTGTAATAGACCCAATCTAGAGACGCCAGAAATACTGGTACTGCCTGCTCTGCTGTCGAACTTATCTGCGGGAATACTGACCGACTACTGACCGATACGGTCGCATCCCAAAATAGGTGACAGACCGACTACTGGCCGGTACGGTCGCACCCAAAATAAGTGATAGACCGGCTCCTGACCGGCACGGTCGCACCCAAAATAAGTGATAGACCGGCTCCTGACCGGCACGGTCGCACCCAAAATAAGTGATAGACCGGCTCCTGACCGGCACGGTCGCACCCAAAATAAATGGTAGATCGGCTCCTGACCGGCACGGTCGCACCCAAAATAAGTGATAAACCGGCTCCTGACCGGCACGGTCGCACACTCCGATCAAAGTAGGAAAGCTTAACCACTAAGGAAATCAGATACCCAATCTGGTGCATAAATAAATATCCGGTCGACCGCCCAATATCCGCGGTTGCCGCAAAGCCCCACACTAATCCAACCTGTCCCAGACACCAAGTCCCGACTACACTACCCAGAACCCCTGCTCGAACCTGAGCAACACAGACCACCTGACTAACAAAGAAGGAGAAAAGGATAACATGGTTTCTCCTAAGTCAAGTTCCAAAAGTAGTGCAGCGGTAAAAGATGGCCTAACTACATGTCCATGCACGCATGCTTTGTTCTCAGAAATAATAAAAGTGGGTGAAGCATATATTAGTAAAGCATGCTAAAACATTCCTACTATGGTATACCAATCTCACCCAAGTGGGCCATTCCTTGCTTACCTCTCGCTCATATCGGTTGTACATCAAATACGCCTGTTATCAATCATAGAGGGGTGATATCCCCACATGTGCACTTACATTCACCATGATATAAAAACCTTATACAGTTACTAAATTAAGCTTACCCACCTGAAGTGCTCAATCCAGGGCAAGCCTGGAGTCGGTGAAGAGCGTGGCCACTTGCACGCATAATCCGCTGAACTCATATCCATGGCACATGTCGCGCAAACCTCGGCTCCAAGCAGTGTTCCGAAAACACTCGCGAACCCTCCTGGGTACAACAAGAGGTCCAGAGTTACACTTTATGCTAAAACATCCAAGTGTACACCATCTGCTGAAACCAGCCCCAAAGATGTGCAATTTTTACCTGCAGAACGGACTCTGAAAAATCCATCAAAAATACTGTCGCGATCGTCGCGTCGAGACCTTCGAAACGAGTACCTGCACGTCAAAATCCGAGTCCCGGAGGCCGAGTTACAAATTCCACAACGCGGTGAGCGCGAAAGTCCACAACAAACACAACTGTAATACCCTGCACAGTAAAGGGGACAGAAGTATACCTTCGGGCGAATCTCAGCAAATTCCCCGAAGAACATGACGGTAATCCACGCGACGCGTAGATCCAAAGAGCATAAAGGCACACCTCAATCCGAGTCTCGTACACCAAGTTGCACGCAAAACGGTGCACACACACGAGTCCTCGCGCATAACGATGCGCGGCCACCAAACCTGCACGCAAAACGATGTACGCTATTAAAAACCCGCATGCAAAACGGTGCACGTACCTCGAATCTGCACGCAAAACGGAGCACGATGGCGGAGTCCGCACGCAAAACGGAGTCCGCACGCAAAACGGTGCACGCCGCCGGAGTCCGCACGCAAAACGAAGCAAGGTGTCGGAGTCCGCACGCAAAACGGAGTCCGCACGCAAAACGAAGCACGGTGCCGGAGTCCGCACGCAAAACGGTGCACGCTGCCGGAGTCCGCACGCAAAACGGTGCAATAAAACACGGTCCCTAACACAGATAAGAGCAACGGGTCAAATCCAATGTCCAAAAGGACGCCTCAAAACTGTGCCAAAATACCGCAAACAACACGCGGGACCTACCTCGACAGCGTCGCGTCGCCCAACAGGCCCAAATGGAACACCTCGCGCGCCCCGCGAGCTCCACGGCGCACCGTCGCACCCCACGAAATCTCCTCCCTCTCTCTCTCTCGCGCTCGGTTGGAGAAGAAAGGAAAAGAAGAGAAATGGTGCGGAGGAGAAGGAAGAAGAAGAAAAGAAAAAGGAGGAGGGAGGTGGTCCACGGACCCAGTCCACGGATCCGGTCCACGGCGTCAGCCAATGGGGAGCCACAAACCCGCGGTCCACGAAGCCGGGGCGCGTGCACCGGGTCCACGCAAGCGCCCCGTGTGCCACGTGGCGCGCACCCAAGCGCTCCACGAGGGCGCGCAGCCTGCGCGCCACACGGGCGCGTGACACCGCGCCCCGCGCAGGCGGTGACACCGCGCCCCGCCACACGGGCGCGTGCCCCCCCACGCCCGCGCGGGCGCCAACGGGGGGCCGCCACGTGGCGGCCCCTGCGCTGACCCGCGTAGGCAGGCGCGCGTTCCCAATGCGCGCCAGCTGCGCTCATTGCACAGCGCGCCTCGAGCCGCGCGCCACGCCGCCCCGGGATTCGTGCCGTCGCCTCGAGATTCGCGTACATGTCTCGAAAAACGCGCGCGTCACCCGGTCTCCGAAAAAAGCAAGTAAATAGTCCATTCTCAACGATTTCGCGCGCTGAATCCAAAAACGATGTCCATTTCTCTAAATTCTCATCCAAAAATTTGTCGAATTCCCCCGAATAGCCCACTTGATCCGATTTCCGCGCCGGGTCCAATTCTGAAGTCCGATTTGCCAAATTCCAACTCTAAAAATTCCCGAAGGCAACCGGAGAGGTGATCCTTTATCCAAACTTCGTCCCGAGTCCAATTTTAATATCCATTGCGCGCGAAACCACTTCTAAGCATCCAATGGGGCCAACAGACTACTCTCGTGATCCATTAATCACACTGAGTCCAACACTGGTGCACAAACGCCACCGACATGCCACCCAGGCCACCAGGAGCTGCTGATCAACTAGTAATCTCGTCGTGGGGATCCAGGTCCTCACATCCTCCCCCACTAAAGAAAGTTTCGTCCTCGAAACTAGCTCAATTCCACTGGGAGTCACAAACACCGAGGGTAAGTACTCAACATCATCATCTCCAGCTCCTAAGTCATCACTCACTCCCCGTGATTACTCCCCAACAACAACAACAGCAACATCCAGTACGGCATAGCCCGATTGCGCAACCTCTAATCTCACGAGACAGAATTCGCAACCGGCGTCCCTCGTACTCCAAACATTCCTAGATCTCAAATGGGGCGAGTCAATCACGGGCGAGGAATCCAAAAACATAAACTTCCGGAGCTGAGACATGAAACACAACAGGGGTTCCATCCAGAGTTGGGGGAAACAAGATAATCGCCAGTGCAACACGCACCAAACCACAACCTGTGTCAACTCAACCAAGGCAATCCGAAACACACCCCCGCACTCATCGAAGAAAGGAAAAAGCCCTCACAAACAAGGGTCCTCACTCGGTCACTCCCGAATCCTGACCATCCGAGTGAACTACTCAGCCACGGTCTACCGTCAAAAGGAACCCTCAGGGACACAACCACACGCCATGTCTGCCTCAACAGTCCACACAGCGCCAGCTGTGGAATCATCAAGCTCAACCCCAGCCAGCTCTCCTGGCACTGCCCAGTCCAAGAAGCTCCTTACCTTGACAATAATTGTCGATCTCGGCCAATTCCCAATTAGCATCCAAATTGGCCGGATTTCCACCGCCACTCCTACGGCTCGAACAAAGTGACCCAAGAAGGTATGCTTCTGAAGCTACAACTTGTACCTCAATAACTTGGCATACAGCTTCATCCACACAGGCATGGTAGCACATCCACAAGTGCTCCACGTACTCCAAGTCGCTCTGGGAGTAAGTCATAATATCCTTGGGGGAACACCACTCCCAATCCGTCCAAGTACAACTGGGACGCACAATTTCTCAAATCTTCAAGACAACAGGGCATTACTTATTCCATTTGGCCTTACTATGAGCTCATAATGCCCCTACCGTGTCTTGAACGCCATATAGGCAAATTCCTCGGCTGTCTGATTTTGAGTAGGTACGCGCATCATACAATAACTGCCGGAGTATAACTCCATCAAAAGGTCCTAGATACCACCCGGACCTGTCTACACTCGAACCATAAAAGGACCCTCACAGTCGGGTATCAACGACGTGGCATCACCACCGTGTACCAACGGCGTGGCACTAGGTCAAACAGACCCCTCGATCCATCAGATCCTGCGACTGTGCCATCAGCTCTCTCAGCTCTACCGGCGATATCCAATAAGGTGCTGTCGAGGGTGGCGCGGTCCCCCGAACCACGCCAAACACAATCTCTTTCTCCTTAACCGGCGGCATCGTCAACCGCTCAGGTGAAATCACACCCGGGATCTCGTGGGCAACAGAGATATCCTTGAATCCCGGTGCCGCTAAAAAGCACCTCTCACACTGTCGCTATAACCTGTGTGCTATACCTATCTCAACCATCAAGCCTCCTCTCGTCTGCCTCACAGGAGGTCAAAGTCCTATCTTTCTGCAGTCTAACATCCTGTGGCAATATACCATCCAAATCCAAGCACTGGGTCGAAACACCGAACCGCCACAATTACCAGTAAGCCTGCCGGTACAACTCGCGGCCTCAGCTGCATTGGACATGATCCACAAGCCTCCTCCACATGCACAGCACTAACAGGAACCTGTACCTCGATTGCACGTGGTAACAAATCTGCCTCTAGTCCATGCAGGAATGCAACATGCTCTAACTCCGACTACTGTGATGAAATCACACCTGCGATAACTCGATCCACTACCGTGGCGCCCTCTACCCGGGCGGCACAGGTTCATCCGCTCGATGCTAGTGATCGTCGTTCGGTCTGTCATAACATATCTTGATTAACCACATAGGGAGCCCGACCTCTGCCTCTGCTCACATTGAGGCGACGAATATGGTCCTCCGCAGATAACAAATCCACGCTACCGCTGCGCCACTCTGATAAAGACGCCGACACTGCCATCGGGGTCCACCCGATCCCTGATATCTTAGAAATCCAATACCGTGGAAAAAGAAATCAGAAATGCCTCTGCCGGCCGATCTGTCCTCCATCACCCGGCGTCAAGCGCCTAAATCCAGAACTCACCCCTGGCGGCAGATCCCTATCCAAGGGAACTGCAGCGCCTCGCTCCATACACAATGCCTACTCCAACAAGGTGTCAAAACCTATAACGGAGGGACTGAATGAACTAAAAGGTATCCTGGCGCAATCCACTCCCAGCCACATATCCGATGCGCCTCGTCCCTCGAACCTGGAGCGCGCAGTTTAATAACTGCCAATAATTCTCTAGCACAGGGAGGCTCTCAATTGATCACTCCATCACCCCCAACCACGACTCTGCCTCCAAAGGCTCCAAACTCAATCTTACGAGTCGGGGTGGTTCATCTGCCAAATCTGGCTCAATAGATTGATCGCGTCCCCTCAGCTCACCAGCTGTCAACTATCCACCCTGCCTCGGTGCCTCGGCACTAAACATTGGCACAGAGGGGCTACTCACTCCATCGGTGCCACAGAAATCCCCACCCCTGAGGATACTGCAACCGGGTGGTCTCAAAAGGAAGCACTGTCGAGCTGCCTGCTGCTCCGACAACTGTGTCACTAAAACCAGCTGCTCGCTCGCTCTGCCGCTGATAGGCCTCAGACGATCCTGTCATCCGGGTCCGGAACTCTCTGACCTCGATCCGGGTATCCGGCCCAAAACCAACAGCTCAAGCTCAATTGCTATGACAGGATGCACACGGGTCAAAACCCAGCGTCGGGGAGACACCGCTCGCCACGACGAAACCAAAAAACAGCACACAACAGCGCTCGACCCAATCCAGCGAAAGTCTAAAGCATGTCACCCGTTCCACAGCATTATGTTGTCTGCAGCCAACATAATCACTTAGGAGAAATAACATGCCAATCACTCGTCCCGTCCCCTGGGAGAAGTGTAAAACTCAATCAGGACTCTCGCTAAAAATCACGACTCTCACGAAGTCAACCAAGGATCAAACCATAAGCCTAGGGTTTCTAAGTCCACCATGACCTACAACCTAGGCTCTGATACCACTCTAATCTGTCACGCCCCGGGGTCGAAACTACGACCCGGGCTCGCCAACAGATCCGCCACCTATGCCAGCCTGCATAGGCGAAGCGTCCTACCTGCAAGAAAAGTACTACAGCTAAACATAATATCAGAGCTATAAATAAAAGTGGGTGAAGCATATATTAGTAAAGCATGCTAAAACATTCCTACTATGGTATACCAATCTCACCCAAGTGGGCCATTCCTTGCTTACCTCTCGCTCATATCGGTTGTACATCAAATACGCCTGTTATCAATCATAGAGGGGTGATATCCCCACATGTGCACTTACACTCACCATGATATAAAAACCTTATACAGTTACTAAATTAAGCTTACCCACCTGAAGTGCTCAATCCAGGGCAAACCTGGAGTCGGTGAAGAGCGTGGCCACTTGCACGCACAATCCGCTGAACTCGTATCCATGGCACATGTCGCGCAAACCTCGGCTCCAAGCAGTGTTCTGAAAACACTCACGAACCCTCCTGGGTACAACAAGAGGTCCAAAGTTACACTTTATGCTAAAACATCCAAGTGTACACCATCTGCTGAAACCAGCCCCAAAGATGTGCAATTTTTACCTGCAGAACGGACTCTGAAAAATCCATCAAAAATACTGTCGCGATCGCCGCGTCGAGACCTTCGAAACGAGTACCTGCACGTCAAAATCCGAGTCCCGGAGGCCGAGTTACAAATTCCACAACGCGGTGAGCGCGAAAGTCCACAACAAACACAACTGTAATACCCTGCACAGTAAAGGGGAAAGAAGTATACCTTCGAGCGAATCTCAGCAAATTCCCCGAAGAACACGACGGTAATCCACGCGACGCGTAGATCCAAAGAGTGTAAAGGCACACCTCAATCCGAGTCTCGTACACCAAGTTGCACGCAAAACGGTGCACACACGAGTCCTCGCGCATAACGATGCGCGGCCACCAAACCTGCACGCAAAACGATGTACGCCATTAAAAACCCGCACGCAAAACGGTGCACGTACCTCGAATCTGCATGCAAAACGGAGCACGATGCCGGAGTCTGCACGCAAAACGGAGTCCGCACGCAAAACGGTGCACGCCGCCGGAGTCCGCACGTAAAACGGAGCACGGTGCCAGAGTCCGCACGCAAAACGGAGTCCGCATGCAAAACAGAGCACAGTGCCGAAGTTCGCACGCAAAACGGAGTTCGCACGCAAAACGGTGCACGCTGCCGGAGTCCGCACGCAAAACGGTGCAATAAAACACGGTCCCTAACACAGATAAGAGCAACGGGTCAAATCCAATGTCCAAAAGGACGCCTCAAAACTGTGCCAAAATACCGCAAACAACACGCGGGACCTACCTCGACAGCGTCGCGTCGCCCAACCGGCCCAAATGGAACACCTCGCGCACCCCGCGAGGTCCACGGCGCACCGTCGCACCCCACGAAATCTCCTCCCTCTCTCTCTCGCGCGCTCGGTTGGAGAAGAAAGGAAAAGAAGAGAAATGGTGCCGGGGAGAAGGAAGAAGAAGAAAAGAAAAAGGAGGAGGGAGGTGGTCCACGGACCCGGTCCACGGATCCGGTCCACGGCGTCAGCCAATGGGGAGCCACAAACCCGCGGTCCACGAAGCCGGGGCGCGTGCACCGCGTCCACGCAAGCGCCCCGTGCGCCACGTGGCGCGCACCCAAGCGCTCCACGCGGGCGCGCAGCCTGCGCGCCACACGGGCGCATGACACCGCGCCCCGCTCAAGCGCGTGACACCGCGCCCCGCCACACGGGCGCGTGCCCCCCCACGCCCGCGCGGGCGCCAACGGGGGGCCGCCACGTGGCGGCCCCTGCGCTGACCCGCGCAGGGAGGCGCGCGTTCCCAATGCGCGCCAGCTGCGCGCATTGCACAGCGCGCCTCGAGCCGCGCGCCACGTCGCCCCGGGATCCGTGCCGTCGCCTCGAGATTCGCGTACGTGTCTCGAAAAACGAGCGCGTCACCCGGTCTCCGAAAAAAGCAAGTAAATAGTCCATTCTCAACGATTTCGCGCGCTGAATCCAAAAACGATGTCCATTTCTCTAAATTCTCATCCGAAAATTTGTCGAATGCCCCCGGATAGCCCATTTGATCTGATTTTCGCGCCGGGTCCAATTCTGAAGTCCGATTTGCCAAATTCCAACTCTAAAAATTCCCGAAGGCAATCGGAGAGGTGATCCTTTATCCAAACTTCGCCCCGAGTCCAATTTTAATATCCATTGCGCGCGAAACCACTTCTAAGCATCCAATGGGGCCAACAGACTACTCTCGTGATCCATTAATCACACTGAGTCCAACACTAGTGTCCAATTGGTGCACAAACGCCACCGACACGCCACCCAGGCCACCAGTAGCTGCTGATCAACCAGTAATCTCGTCGTGGGGATCCAGGTCCTCACACTTAGTGGGCGGACCGTCGAGTCTGGCGGTGGTACCCACTGAGAACTCCCTTTTTGGTGTAGTTCTCACACCCCTTTGGGGGTTTTCCCCCTCCTTTTTCCTTCCTCTTCTTTGTTTTGCAGAGTCTTAGCAGGTGTTGCTGATTCTGCGGTTGTTGTTCGAGGCGAGGGAGTCGCGTGCTAGATCCCTACCCGTCGTTGGAGAGTAGCGGTACCCCTTCAGAGGATATCTTCAGTAGATTTGTTGTTTTATTTTTCTCTTTCGAGAGACTGATGTAGTGAGGATATATTATGTATTGAGAGACTGTACACTGATGTATTTATTGGAGATACCTCCCTGTTGAGCTATGAGTTTTGTATCTGAGGATATTGTACGATTATCATTTTAGGAGGTGGACATTGTTGTATTATTTTCCAGTTGTACAGTGATTGATTTTAGTTATACAGCAGGTTTTTATTTATAGCTCTGATATCTGTTTAGCTGTAGTACTTTTCTTACAGGTAGGACGCTTCGCCTATGCGGGGTTTGGCATAGGTGGCGGATCTGTTGGCGAGCCCGGGTCGCAGTTTCGACCCCGGGGCGTGACAGATTAGAGTGGTATCAGAGCCTAGGTTGTAGGTCATGGTGGACATAGAAACCCTAGGCTTATGGTTTGACCCTTGGTTGACTTCGTGAGAGTCGTGATTTATAGCGAGAGTCCTGATCGAGTTTTATACCTCTCCCAAGGGACGGGAAGAGTGATTGGCATGTTTATTCTCCTAAGTGATTATGTTGGCTGCAGACTACATAATGCTGTGGAACGGGTGACATGCTTTAGAGTTTCGCTGGATTGGGTCGAGCATTGTGTGTGCTGTTTTGCAGTTTCGTCGTGGCGAGCTGTGTCTCCCCGACGCTGGGTTTTGACCCGTGTGCTTCCTGTCATAGCAGTTGAGCTTGAGCGGTTGGTTTTGGGGCCGGATACCCGGGTTGAGGTCAGAGAACTCCGGACCCAGATGACAGGATTGGCAGAGGCTTATCAGCGGCGGAGTGAGCAGCTGGTCTTGGTGACACAGTTGTCGGAGCACTGAGTAACCCCTCTGTGCCAATGTTTAGCGCCGAGGCACCGAGGTAGGGTGGATAGTTGACAGCAAAGGATGCTGTGGGACATGATCGATCTATTGAGCCAGATTTGGCAGATGAACCACCCCGACTCGTAGGATTGAGTTGGAGCATTTGGAGGCAGAGTCGTGGTTGGTGGTAATGGAGTGATCAATTGAGAGCCTCCCTATGCTAGAGAGTTTTTGCAGTTGTTGAACTACGTGCTCCAGATTTCGAGGGACGAGGCGCACAGGATATGTGTGACTGGGAGTGGATTGCGCCAGGATACCTTTCAGTTTAGTTAGTCCCTCAGTTACGGATTATTGACGCCTCGATGGTGTAGGCGTTGTGTATGGAGCGTGGCACCGCAGTTCCTTTGGATAGGGATCTGCCGCCAGAGGTGAGTTCTGGACTTAGATGCTTAGCGTCGGGTGATGGAGGACAGATCGGCTGGCAGGGGCGTTTCTGATTTCTTTTTCCTGGATAACGAGTTCCCGAGATATCAGAGGTCGGGTGGACCCCGATGGCAGCATCAGTATTCATATTAGAGTGGCGCAGCGGTAGCGTGGATGTGTTATCTGCGGAGGACCTTATTCGTCGCCTCAGTATGAGCAGAGACAGAGGTCGTGCTCCCTATGTGGATAGTCCTGATTTTCAGGCAGATTGAGCGACAACCACTTGCATCGAGTGGATGAATCTGTGCCGCCCGGTTGGAGGGCGCCACGGTAGTGGATTAAGTTGTCGCAGGTGTGATTTCATCACAACAGTCGGAGTTAGAGCATGTTGCATTCCTGCATGGACTAGAGGCAGATTTGTTACCACGTGCACTCGAGGTACAGGTTCCTGTTAGTGCTGTGCACGTGGAGGAGGCTTGTGGATCATGTCCAATGCAGTTGAGGCCGCGAGTTGTACCGGCTGACTTATTGGTAATTGTGGCAGTTTGGTGTTTTGACCATGTGCTTGAGGTTGATTGGCACAATGCCACAGGATGTTAGACTGCAGAAAGAGAGGACTTTGACCTTCTGCGAGGCAGACGAGAGGAGGCTTGATGGTTGAGATAGTTAGAGCACACAGGTTATAGCGACAGTGTGAGAGGTGCTTACGGCGGCACCGGGACCCAAGGATATCTCTATTGCCACGAGATCCCGGGTGTGATTTCACCTGAGCTGTTTGTGATGCCGCCGGTTAGGGAGATAGAGATTGAGTTTGACGCGGTTCGGGGAACCGCGCCACCCTCGACAGCACCTCGTTGGATATCGCCTGTAGGGCTGAGAGAGCTGATGGCGCAGTTGCAGGATTTGATGGATCGAGGGGTCTGTTTGACCTAGTGCCACGCCGTTAATATACGGTGGTGATGCCACGCCGTTGATACACGGTGGTGATGCCACGTCGTTGATGCACGACTGTGAGGGTCCTTTTATGGTTCGAGTGTAGACAGGTCCGGATGGTATCTAGGACCTTTTGATGGAGCTATATGCGGGCAGTTATTATATGATGCGAGTACCTACTCAGAATCAGACAGCTGAGGATCGTGTCTAGAGGGCATTCAGGATCTGGTAAGGGCATTATGAGAGCATAGTGAGGCCAAATGGAATGACTAATGCCCTGTGACTTCAAGATCTAAGGAATTGTATGTCCCAGTTGTACTTGGACGGATTGGGAGTGGTGTTCGCCAAGGATGTCATGACTTACTCCCTGAGTGACTTGGAGTAAGAGGAGCACTCATGGTTATGCTCCGATGCTTGTGTGGATGAAGCTGTATGCCAAGTTATTGAGGTACAAGTTGTAGATTCAGAAGCATACCTTCTTGGGTCACTTTGCTTGAGCCGTTGGAGCGGCGGTGGAACCCGACCAATTGGATGTTATTCAAGGTTGGCTGAGACCAACATTTATTCTTGAGGTGAGGAGCTTCTTAGACTTGGCAGTGTCGGGAGAGCATGGCCAATGGATAATGAGACGGATACCAGCACCAATGCTAGCATTTCCAGTGTTGGGAGAGAGATTTGCGTGTTTTAGTGATGCCTCCCATAGTGGCTGTGGAGTTACCATGCGTTGATCTTCGGTCCGCGCTTCATCAGTCCAACCCTATGAGTATTGAGGCAGGATGAACCGCTGTTTTGTAGGCAGCTTGGATCCCACAGATGAGCCTTTCCGTACGCCTATTATTTTCGGCTTTGATTGATATACCTGGGCATAGGCCATGCCTGCTTGGCTATCTGTCTTGATTACTCAGCATTTCTGTTCTATACTATATGGTAGATTAAGATTTCAGCTACAGTTTACAGTTTCTACCATGCGGCATCAGTGGAGCCTACAGCTTTCAGCATCTTGGGTGGGATTTATGCGGATTGTCGTTACTGGTTCGGATTTTTGACCGCGAGTTTGGGCATCAGCATTATGATCGCCTTTCGAGCCAGTTTTCAGTCCCGTTCACCGACGGTTTGGTCCCCGTCAGGGTGTTCTTTATTAGTTGAGAGTTTGACTTCGACCCGTGGGTCCGTTGGGGTTGTTGACATGTTGAGTGACCAACTGTGGCATGAATTTGTATCTCCGGAGGATCCCTTTCGAGGGTAGCCTGCGGTTGAGTAGTCCCATCGAGTGGTTTTGGATCGGGAAGTGGCCGAGTGAAGACCCCAGCTTATTGGATTCTTTTCCTTATTGGGATAATCGTGTGGGTGCGTGTTGCACTTGCGGTTAGCTTGTTTCCCCCAACTTTTGATGGAACCCCTGTTGTGTTTCATGTCTCAGCTCAGGAAGGTTATGTTTTTGGACCCCTCGCCCGTGATTGACTCGCCCCATTTGAGATCTAGGAATGTTTGGAGTACGAGGGACGCCCATTGCGAATTCTGGCTCGTGAGATTAGAGGTTGCTGTCACGCCCCGGGGGTTCGTTTTAGCAGAAACGATTCACAAAAATTGATCCTTTGACGTACAAATTTTTTTTTTGTAAAAGAGAGCCCCTCTGCCCCGGCGCATGCCCAGACCCGCCACACATACAGGATCACTCTAAAAACGGGCATGTTACGGAATTTGAGTTGGCGTAGTTTCGTGAAAGTCTCAAGTCTTGAAGATTGAAGGTGAAGAAAGTTGGATCATTTAACTCAATCTCAAGAAAGAAGAATTCAAAAGGATCAGGTATGTTTAACTAAAGATTTTGTGTGATCCGAATACTTCTTGTAGTGTAGAAACACTTGGAAGAATCTTTCATTGCATAAAAATCAAAAACTGGACTTGGGACATGTTCAGGATCCGGATCAGGTTGTTCGATCCGGATCCCGAAGGTGGTTCGTTCATACACCAGTTCAATCCGGATCGTAGCCTCTCTTGATCCGGATCCCGAACACTGAGTTTACCATCTTCCTTGAACGATCCGGATCAGGCTTCGCAATCCGGATCCCGAACGTTGATGTTTGGTGAACTGTATGAACGATCCGGATCAAGCACTTCGATCCGGATCCCGAACCTTCGTTTTTCTGGAATTGCCTGACTCGTTACGACGATCCGGATCACAGCTAATCCGATCCGGATCGCCGTCCGTAAAATTTCCAGAAATGGTAGGTTTTTGATTCTTATCTCCTTCCTAGGGTTTCTAACCTATAAATAGACCCTATGACTCTTTTTCAAGGGGAAGCCGAAAAGGAAAATAGCTGTCATATTCATATCTTATTTTATACGGCTCTAGATCCACATATAGAGAAGAAAGGAAATCATTAGAGAATACTCTATGTTTCTTCATCTATATTGATTAGTTTGATTCTAGGTTTTCATACTCACATCTTGAGTTGAATCAAACTAATGAATACTTAGATGGTATTTCCGATCTATCTTTGATCTAAGTATTCGGCGGATCATCACCACCAAAAACAACGATTTATCCAAAAAATCGGCGCGTGGATTCGCGTGTCCTTGTGGATTCAAGGTTCAACCGCTCTCGTGGATTCGGAGCGAGGCACGTTCGTGGATTCGAAGGGTGCTATTGGGTGAAGACCGTGGACTCGGTCGGACGTCGTGGATTCGGCGTTGGACGCCGTGGATTCGGCGTTGGGCGCAGATCGTGGATTCGAGAAGCGTCGCGGAGCGAGCGGAGAAGATCCTCTAGGAGCGTATGGTAAAGGTTGAGTCGTAAGTGTGTACGGTAAATCACCTTGTACGTGTTTTAATTCTAGTGGATTTCTGCCGTGTTATCGGTCCCGTGGTTTTTTACTCCGGTGATGGAGTTTTCCACGTAAAAATCTTGCGAGTTATTTTTTATTTCCGCATTGGGTTTTTATCGCAACGATTTTTGAGTGTTTATACGTTTACACCTATTCACCCCCCTCTAGGTGTTTTTTTCCCTATTTAGATCCATATTACATATAACCCAACAAGTGGTATCAGAGCGGGAATAGGGTTGTAAACAATGGTTGAAGGTGGAAACATCAACCGACCCCCGTTCTTCGATGGAACAAATTATGCGTACTGGAAAGTGCGGATGAAAGCCTTTTTAATTTCCATCGACGAACGGGTGTGGCAATCAATTGAATTAGGATGGTCTAATCCAACTGAATTTATTGGTGATGTTCGCACCTTAAAACCTAGGTCGAAATGGACCAAGGAAGAGTTAGATTCATCTTCTTACAATGGCAAGGGAATTAATGCTATTTTTAATGCCTTATCTCAAACTGAGTTCTCTCGCGTCTCAGCATGTGAGACTGCGAAAGAAATCTGGGATGTTCTTCAGGTTACACATGAGGGAACTAACCTCGTGAAGATTCAGAAACTGCAAATGCTTACGAGCAAGTTTGACTCTATCTTGATGGCAGAAAATGAATCTTTCACGGACTACTATACACGATTGCAAGACATCGTAAACTCATGTGCTAACCTGGGAGAGAAGATTCCAGAATTTAAGATTGTAAGAAAGATCTTAAGAACTCTTCCTGAACGATTTCGCCCAAAGGTTACAGCCATTGAAACTATTAAACACCCGGACGAAATACGTGTAGATGAATTAGTTGGTTCATTACAAACATATGAAATGACGTTTACCACTAACAATTCTTCTGAAAAGGCATCCACTTCTAAGTCTTCAGGTTATGCGTTGAAAACAACTAAGGAAGAAGACGCGGATACATCCTCCTCAGACGTTGACGAGAACCTTTCTATGGAGGAATTTGAGAAGCAGCTCGCTCTCTTGACAAGGAAGTTTCGCCGCAACTTTCGAAGGGGTAATTCAAATAAATCTCCATCCTTCGGAAAGTCGATCAAAGGCAAGGGTACTTCAAGTTACAAGTCAAGAAATCAAGAGAACTTCTCAAAGGATAAGAAAAGTTCATAGGGACAACTACAATGCTTCAAATGTCGAGGCTACGGCCACATTGCAACGGAGTGTCCCAACAAGTATCCGGCAAAGAAGAAGGCGATGCAAGTCGTCACTTGGGATGACAACTCAACGTCAAATGAGTCGTCTTCAAGTGATGAAGAAAAGAGTTCCACGGCATTCCACGCGTCCATATCTTCACCCTTCATGTGCTTTATGGCAAGTACATCCGAGTCGTTGTCCAACTCCACTGTTGAAAAGATTGCAAGGGACAACGAATCGGATGATTCGGAAGGTGAAGATCTTGCTTTAGCCTATCACAGACCTTTACGGGATTCAAAGAAACCGGCTAAGCAAAACAAGGGGTTGAGAGGGAGATTGCAGGATCTCGAAGAAGAAGTAAAAAGGGTAACTTCTCTCTCGACCGATCTTGAAGTGGAAAGGGATAATCTGATAAAAGCAAATGTTTCCCTTCAAGAGTCCAATGAGCAACTCGAGAAGAATTATATAGATATGGTGAACAAAGCGAACTACTTCTTGAAGCTCTACGGCGAGGCCCGACGGGAAAAATTGGAAATGACAGAGACTATTTGCCAACTCAAGGATGACTTACAACAATTTTCTTCTGGAAGGAGTAAGTCGGATAAACTTCTTGGTCTTGGTCAAACAAACAAGTTCGGCCTCGGATACAATCGAACTGAAGACAATTTTAGTTCGGTTGGGACAGTCTTTGTGCCTCAGTCGGTATCTCCTCCTCCGACACCGGAATTCATGACAACCAACGACAACAAGCCTACTTCATCCTCTTCAGAATCGTCAAGCACAAAGGTATGTTTTCGTTGTAATTTTGCAGGGCACATTGAAAGAAATTGCAAGATTGGAGCTCAAAGATCAAATCAACCACATCTTGCAACTGCTACCAATAAGTTCACTCCCCGGAATTCAAAGAAGGATTTTTCAAAAGAAAAGAACGTTGGTAGTACTCCAAACAAGACGATGACAAAAGAAAAGAATCAATCAGAGAAAACGTCTTCATCAAGGAAAATTTCTCAACCATTGCCGACATACTCCAAAACTCAAAAGGTTTGGGTATGCAAAGGTGAAATCCTTCCTTGTCTTTAATCGTTCTACGATTAAATGTTGTGTAGTTTATGTAGACTATTTTTTTTCTTTCTTTTGGCCGACCCGTCAACCATCTTTGGGAGGTAAATGGTATATTTTCCTATTGGTTGATGATTTCTCTAGGTATTCTTGGGTAGCATTTTTTTAAAAGAGAAAGCTGATACTTTTGATTCTTTTCACGAGATTTGCCTTCGTATTATGATTGAAAAGAATGAAAAGATCATTCGTGTTAGAAGTGATAGAGGTGGAGAATTCATTAATTCTAAATTCATTGACTTTTGTACTTCAAACGGTATTAAGAATGAATTCTCTGCACCCTATACACCTTAACAGAATGGTGTTGTCGAGCGCAAAAACAGGGTTGTTCAAGAGATGGCACGTGTTATGCTTCACAGCCGAAATTTACCGCTACATTTTTGGGCTGAAGCTGTGAACACTGCAATCTATGTAATTAATCGAGTTTATTTGCGCCCGGGAACGTTAAATACACCATATGAACTATGGTGTGGTAGAAAACCCAACATCAAATATTTTCGCATCTTCGGGAGTCGGTGTTACATTTTACGTGACCGTGAAAATCTTGGAAAGTTTGACTCACGAAGTGACGAAGGGATTTTCTTGGGGTATTCTACTAATAGTAGAGCATATCGAGTATTTAACTTGGAATCTAAGACGATCGTAGAATCTATAAATGTTAAAGTAGATGAAGCTTTTCACTTTGCCTCTGAAAAATCTACCCTCGATATCTCTCTAGATGATGATTCTCCTGCCGTTGCATCTTCTCATAATAATACTTCCAATATTAATGATGCATCTAATGGTTCTTCAAGTTTATCTAATGTGCAGGAATCATCTCATATATCTCCGAGTACTCCGTTTCAACAAACGCTACGAATCTCCAAGGATCATCCGGAATCGAATATTATTGGAGATCCACAAGAAGGAGTTAGAACTCGGAGGCAGTTGGTTTGCGGATTCGCTTGCTACGTATCTTTAATCGAACCAAAGAACATAGATGAAGCTCTTCAGGATGACTACTGGATTAAAGCAATGCAGGAAGAGCTCCATCAATTTGAGCGAAACAAAGTCTGGGAATTAACGAAGCCTCCAAAGCAACATAATGTGATAGGTACCAAATGGATCTTCAAGAACAAGAAAAATGAGGATGGTACTATCATCAGGAACAAGGCACGATTAGTTGCTCAAGGCTACTCTCAAGTAGAAGGTATAGACTTTGATGAAACATTCGCCCCTGTAGCTAGACTCGAGTCCATTCGTATACTATTTGCTATTGCTTGTCATTTTAAAATCAAATTATTTCAAATGGACGTTAAGAGCGCATTTCTAAATGGGTTTTTAAATGAGGAAGTTTATGTGGCTCAACCGAAAGGTTTTGTAGACCATAAACAACCTAACCACGTTTTTCGTTTGAAAAAGGCTCTTTACGGTCTGAAACAAGCACCGCGAGCATGGTACGAAAGGTTGACAAAGCACCTTTTGGAGAAGGGCTACACTCGAGGGGGAGCTGATAGGAAGCATTATCAAAACAATTTCATTGTAGCACAAATCTATGTCGATGACATTGTATTTGGCGCAACAAGAGATAATGATGCTTCTAAATTCGCGGAGACCATGGAAAGCGAATTTGAGATGTCCATGATGGGCGAATTGACTTATTTCCTTGGATTGCAAATTAAACAAAATGATGAAGGTATTCACTTGAGTCAATCCAAGTATGCAATGGAGTTGGTTAAAAAGTTTGATCTTGAAAATTCGAAGGATTTTCCGACTCCAATGGGAACTAGCCACAAGGGACTTGGAAGTGAATCACAAAGTGAGAATGTAGACGAGAAACTTTATCGGAGTATGATTGGAAGTCTACTTTATCTCACGGCTAGTCGCCCGGATATATCTTTTGGTGTTGGGATCTGCGCGAGATATCAATCTGCACCAAAGGAGGTTCACCTGAAAGCGGTGAAAAGGATCATCCGGTATATCAAAGGATCAATTAATTTCGGAATTTGGTATCCTATGGGAACAAGTTTGGATATTGTTGGATACTCAGATGCCGATTGGGCAGGATCAGTGGATGATCGGAAAAGCACGAGTGGTGCATGCTTCTATCTTGGCCATTGCCTTGTTGCATGGCACAGTAAAAAGCAGAATTGCATAGCACTCTCGACTGCCGAAGCGGAATACATTTCAGCGGGTAGTTGTTCAACCCAACTCATTTGGATGAAAAGTGTGTTGAGCGACTTCCGGATTTCAGCATCTTCGGTAACAATTCTTTGTGACAACACAAGTGCAATTAACATTTCTAAAAACCCTGTGTTGCACTCTAGAACAAAACATATTGAACTTAGATATCATTTTCTTAGAGAGCTAGTTGAATCAAATACTCTTCAACTTTCATATATTCCAACTGAGGATCAATTAGCTGACATTCTAACAAAACCTTTGGATCAAAAACATTTTATTCATTTGCGAAAAGCAATTGGAATGCTTTCCTTGAAATAAACTTCTTTTTGAAACCTTTGCTTAGGATAGGTTTTGTTTTTGTTTTGTTTTGTTCATTATCTATGTTTGTACATAGGACATTAATTGAGCATAGATCATAATTGACTTTAATTGCATCTTTTTGCACATTTAGAAATTTATTATGCTTTTGCCATCATAATATTTCACTGTTGCAATGATCATTTATGTTAATTAAATCATCTTCTGAGTGATCAAAGTCAATTTCTCTCTCAATGATCTCTTGGTATAGTCATTATCTTATTTGACTGCTTAGTCGAGTATGAAATCGAGATCAATTTTTGGTTGAATACTTTATATCTTAAATAATTGATAGCCAATTGAGGGGGAGTCAAAGAAAAGTAAAATGCTCAAAAGATGTGGAAAGAGTTACATCCCAATGAGGAGTGTGAAAACTACCACCACATGGAGGAAAGAGCTACCACCTCGGTCGTCCGAGTATTGTGTGCAGCTACCACATGTATACCAAGCATGGGTGTTCAAATTTTGATTAAGTAAAATGCATGTTGAAATACTTGACTCCGTCAAATTTCAAGGTTGGTATAAGGTGGGTTTTTAAAGAAAGATGCTCAAAGAGCCACTCTCTTCAACAGATTGTCTAGATACATTATCTACTATATTTGGGATTTCAAACATCTATTGATCTTTGTATTTCATTTTCTTTACTGAATTGATGATTTGATAAAGGCATTACTCATAAGATCAAGTTAGATGTAATTGAAGGTGTTCAACTTTAAGGGATTTAATTTTTGTAAATTTTTGTTTCATTTTTGGATATTATTGATAGATTTGGCATAATCTAATTCTTGTTGTATGAAACGATGATTTTTGTTTAAAGTTGATACACATTTGTGCTTACAATCTTTTTCTGGTTTTTCTTGAATTTCTCTGAAATTTTCTAAAGAAAAAGTTGGAGCCGATCCGGATCGGGCAAGATGATCCGGATCCCGAACGCAGGTATTCTTCTGCGGGCTGACGATCCGGATTGGACCTGCCGATCCGGATCCCGAACGCAGTTTCTCACTGCGGGTAGCCGATCCGGATCGCAAGCATGGTCTGATCCGGATCGCGGCTAGGGTTTTATATAGAACAAAAGGGTTTTGATTTCTTTTACTCCAATCTTTTGTTCCAAAGTTTCCAGAGCTTCTCTCTCTAGATTTCACCCTTCTTGGAAGCTTTCAAACTCAAGTTCTTCAACTCCAAGTAAGTTTTTATTGATCAAAATCTCGGTTTTTCACCGTTTTTCTTTATTCCTCCTCAAACGTGATGAAATTCTTGGATCAATTTTGTTTGTGGATGGTTTTTGATCAAATTTCTTTTGAAATAAGAACTCTGGGTAGATTAGTTTTGATTGTATGCTAGGTATTCTCCTAATTAACGGATTTTTAGGCTTCGATTTCTAAAATTTTGGTTTTAGGGCATATAATAAGGATTTTCGAAAATCATGCAATTGATCTATTTTTAAAAGTCCTTTTGCAAAACTAATTTGATTCTTAGTCTCTCTACATGATTATGATTGTTTGGGTACAATTTTTCAAATCTTTGAAAATTAACAATTTTTTCGTGTTCTTGAGTTGTTGCTCACAGGATTTCAATCTTCTTAAGGCACTTGGATCAATGGGATTCTCATGGATCATTCTTTTATTGGTCACTATGGTGCACACTCGGGCCACAAACAAATTAAAGAGAGCTAAGAAAACACAACAAAAGGGTGAGTTTCATGTGATCAGCGACACAGAAGTAGAAGTAGATTGTCAAGAGATAGATTGGACTGAATTAACAGATGATGATGAATCAATGCCCGATGCATCGAAAGAAAAAGCACCCATGGACAAAGGTAAAGCACCTATGACTGCACCAACCATCTCGGTGAAAAGGAAACGACTTGCTCGACGGTTTGGACGAGCACGAGGTTTCATGTCTAACGAACCGATTAGTCCGGATTCTCCACCTCGTGAGGAACAAGTGTTCGTTAATGCGGATCGCCTAAGGGCATTTGAGAATCGTGAATGCATTGGTGAGAGGCATGTTAATATTGAGGCTCTACGAGATCACTCCCCTGAGTTTGGCATTCTGATTGAACAAGCAAATCTTATTCAAGTTTGTCGATTTCCAGAAGTGCTTGGATACTGTCTGCATCTTGTAAGGGCCTTCTATACAAATGCACGGCACCTTCGAGAAATTGAAAATGGTCCAATGGAATTTTACACGAATATCCAAGGCACAAGATTCAAAATTACTCCACAATTGATTGGCGAGGTTTTGGGAATGCCTGCCAGCAAGACAGGAGTTAATTACTTGAAGGGAAAGGTTTTGACGAACACTTTGTGGCAAATGGTTATAAAGGGAATTTGTTTGGAAGGAACGCAATCAACGGAGAAATCGATCAGATCCAAAGAACTTCGTCTTGAGTACCGATTCCTAAACTTCATCACCTGCTACAATATCCTTCCAAATTTGCAGACGAAAGTCTTGAGATGGGATCGAATGCTATTTTTGTATCTCTTAGGACATCCGTCTGAGGCAATGGGATTGAATATCAACATTCCATACATTATTTGGAATAGAATGACAAGATATGTTGAGCACCCTCATCCCACAGAAAGAATTCCATTTCCACTGATTATAATGAGGATCTTGAAGAAATTTCAGGTTGATATTACTTCACCGACTTATCATCACTGCTTGGGCATGATCGATGAATCTACCATTGTCAAGTCCCTTCACAAATTGCCCCATGTCACTCCAGTCCCTCCATGCGGAACGAAACCTAGTAGCGGCACTTCCGCGTCACCATCACAACCAGCACCCACACCAGCGGATGAAGCATCAGTCTCATCCATCTACAAAGAACAACAACGATTGTCTTTTGAGCAGGAACAAATTTCAAAGGCACAGACGAGAATTTCCAATGAGCTGGAGCTCATCACGGCAGCTCATATTACCATAACTAAGAAGGTCAATTCAATGAACAAGCTGGTGAAAAAGATGTTCTCAAAGATGGGCTGCACGAGCTCTGAAGACTCCGAATCTGATGACTAATTCCTTCCTTTTATTTTTTTCTTGTGCAGATTTTTAACCTTTTCTTGTGTAGGTTCTTCAGTTTTTTTTAGGACTTACTCTTAGTTCTAGTTCTTAAATTTCGGAACATTTTCTTTGGAATTTTTAACTCTCCTTAAATTTTTGTAATTTTGGCTTTGTTTGTGACAAAAAGGGGGAGAGAGTTTAGAGAACTTGAACAATGTTGAACAATGATGATGTGAATGTGTGAACATCGAGGTAAGTATAACCTCAACTTGAAAGGTAAGTAGAACTTCAACTTTTGGTTTTCATTTGTTTGAATGCATGCCTCGACTAACTATTCAACTAACTATTTGGGCATGTAATATAACTAACAAGTTGATGTTCACTAACATGACATTTGGTTTTTGATTGCATAGAAGATATGTTGGTTTTTGACTATGATTCTCTTACATATCTGAATTCTCAAATGTCATGATGATCAGATAAACTCTATCTCTGTACTAGGTTTTGAATGTTAAATATTCTTGAGGTATCTAACGATCTCTTTTTGTCAAGAATGATTTCTTTGTGCAGAGAGTACAGATGTCTAAGTCTAGAGTCTGTTTTAGGAGTTTATCTCATGTTTTTAAATTTTTGGATCTCCATTGTAAATTTTTGTTGTATGGTGATAGCAACAAAAATATCTTTTTGAATTTTCTTTAGTGGATCTGTGTTTTGTCACGAAACCGCCAAAGGGGGAGATTGTTACGGAATTTGAGTTGGCGTAGTTTCGTGAAAGTCTCAAGTCTTGAAGATTGAAGGTGAAGAAAGTTGGATCATTTAACTCAATCTCAAGAAAGAAGAATTCAAAAGGATCAGGTATGTTTAACTAAAGATTTTGTGTGATCCGAATACTTCTTGTAGTGTAGAAACACTTGGAAGAATCTTTCATTGCATAAAAATCAAAAACTGGACTTGGGACATGTTCAGGATCCGGATCAGGTTGTTCGATCCGGATCCCGAAGGTGGTTCGTTCATACACCAGTTCAATCCGGATCGTAGCCTCTCTTGATCCGGATCCCGAACACTGAGTTTACCATCTTCCTTGAACGATCCGGATCAGGCTTCGCAATCCGGATCCCGAAC
This sequence comes from Tillandsia leiboldiana, assembly GCA_029204045.2. Taxonomy (NCBI): domain Eukaryota; kingdom Viridiplantae; phylum Streptophyta; class Magnoliopsida; order Poales; family Bromeliaceae; genus Tillandsia; species Tillandsia leiboldiana. The sequence goes on from CM055072.1 coordinate 28,374,671, forward strand.
GTTGATGTTTGGTGAACTGTATGAACGATCCGGATCAAGCACTTCGATCCGGATCCCGAACCTTCGTTTTTCTGGAATTGCCTGACTCGTTACGACGATCCGGATCACAGCTAATCCGATCCGGATCGCCGTCCGTAAAATTTCCAGAAATGGTAGGTTTTTGATTCTTATCTCCTTCCTAGGGTTTCTAACCTATAAATAGACCCTATGACTCTTTTTCAAGGGGAAGCCGAAAAGGAAAATAGCCGTCATATTCATATCTTATTTTATACGGCTCTAGATCCACATATAGAGAAGAAAGGAAATCATTAGAGAATACTCTATGTTTCTTCATCTATATTGATTAGTTTGATTCTAGGTTTTCATACTCACATCTTGAGTTGAATCAAACTAATGAATACTTAGATGGTATTTCCGATCTATCTTTGATCTAAGTATTCGGCGGATCATCACCACCAAAAACAACGATTTACCCCAAAAATCGGCGCGTGGATTCGCGTGTCCTTATGGATTCAAGGTTCAACCGCTCTCGTGGATTCGGAGCGAGGCACGTTCGTGGATTCGAAGGGTGCTATTGGGTGAAGACCGTGGACTCGGTCGGACGTCGTGGATTCGACGTTGGACGCCGTGGATTCGGCGTTGGGAGCAGATCGTGGATTCGAGAAGCGTCGCGGAGCGAGCGGAGAAGATCCTCTAGGAGCGTATGGTAAAGGTTGAGTCGTAAGTGTGTACGGTAAATCACCTTGTACGTGTTTTAATTCTAGTGGATTTCTGCCGTGTTATCGGTCCCGTGGTTTTTTACTCCGGTGATGGAGTTTTCCACGTAAAAATCTTGCGAGTTATTTTTTATTTCCGCATTGGGTTTTTATCGCAACGGTTTTTGAGTGTTTATACGTTTACACCTATTCACCCCCCTCTAGGTGTTTTTTCCCCTATTTAGATCCTTATTACATATAACCCAATAGGACAGAGTCTCCCCTGTATGTGCACGGCATGGCGTTCAGTACATGTTCCAAACATACACAACCATTCAATCACAACAATTATTAACATGCAACCAGCATTTTAATCTATTTAAAACGTATGGCCGATTAATTTGGAAAGGAAATCCACAGTTTGAAGAGGGCGCCTACCCGGCACTTACGTTTTGAAAGCGAGTTTCGAAATCAGCATAAATCCACAAGATTTTGAAACCAGCGCCCACACGACACTTAGATTTTAAAAGATGGTTTTCACAATCTTTTCTTTGGCTTTTGCCATTTTCGTTTTTTAAATGGCCAACGGAAATAAAAGGAAGAGTAATGTATAAGAGGGTAACTAAATGCAATCCACACCGACATCCATGCCGACCCCACGAGGGTATCGCGAACCTCTCACATGTCTACAATGTAAATGAAGTGCAAGAATAAAAGGAGAAATACAGTCCAGGGCCCCCCTCCCCCCCCCCCCCCCCCCGGCGACCCAGCTGCTCCTGTCCCGTCCTCACCGCCGCCTACCTCTCCCCCCGACCGAACCCTGTCACGAAGTGGGAAGTTAGTGACGTAAAAATAGTAGAGCAGGAAAATATAATAAAACAAACCGTGAAGACAACCAGAGCAACCACCCTCTCAAGGTGGAGAGGTAACCTGTACACCTGTATCCTGTAATACCCGGCCACGTCGGACAACTAAACCGACGGCCCATACCGTACCTACAGAAACTCGACCACGTCGGACAACTAAACTGACGGGTCTCAACGCTCGCACCTCGGCGCCTCAAACCCCACAACTAATAAGGGGCCCCACTACGTCACCTCGTGGGTATACACGGGTCATAGACCACTTTTCCGAAAAAGCGCACCCTTCGCGGTGGCCAAACCGCGGGTGCGCGTGTTGCAGCCTCGAGCACAGTAGCCACAATGCATGAACAAGAGTAAGATAATAACATGTGTAATCAAGGTACTCTACTAGCAAGTATAATCGAAGATAAAGCAACAACATGTAACATCAGGAGCATGATACACCTAACTACTAAAGTGCGGCGATTACATGTAGCATCTAAGGTACGATAATAGGTGGCATGTAAAGTGGAACGATAATATGTAATATCTAGAATAAACGGTCGTCGGATATCGACGCTAATTAACACATTCAACCCACATGTCGCTAGTAGAAAACCACGCTCGGCTCCCAGCGTCCCGGCGCGCTCCCCGAAGCTTCAAAACGGGATCCCCGGGCGGGGAGATCAAGAACCTTTAAACGCAAAGTAAAGAAAAGCCCCAACACCAACCGGCCTCTGATGGCAGTGACCAAACCCTCGGGCGCTGCCGTGCTGCCCGCGCGGCGCCCCCGCATGCGCGGGCTGCCCCGCGCGGCGCCCCGCATGCGCGGGCTGCCCCGCGCGGCGCCCCGCATGCGGGTGCCCCGCGCGGCGCCCCCGCATGCGCGGGCTGCCCCTCGCGTCGCCCCCGCATGCGCGGGCTGCCCGGCGCGGCGCCCCGTATGTGGGTGCCCCGCGCGGCGCCCCCGCATGCGCGGGTTGCCCCGCGCGGCGCTCCGCGTGCGGGTGGCTCGCCCCTCTCCTTCCATCTCCGACGAATCAAGAAAGCCCCCCTCCCCCTCGTTCGTAACGAGAAACGACAAGGAAAGAAACCAGTGCCCACACGACACTTAGATTTTAAAAGATGGTTTTCGCAATCTTTTCTTTGGCTTTTGCCTTTTTCGTTTTTTAAATGGCCAACTGAAATAAAAGGAAGAGTAATGTATAAGAGGGTAACTAAATGCAATCCACATCGACATCCATGCCGACCCCACGAGGGTATCGCGAACCTCTCACATGTCTACAATGTAAATGAAGTGCAAGAATAAAAGGAGAAATACAGTCCAGGGCCCCCCCCCCCCCCCCCCCCCCGGCGACCCAGCTGCTCCTGTCCCGTCCTCACCGCCGCCTACCTCTCCCCCCGACCGAACCCTGTCACGAAGTGGGAAGTTAGTGACGTAAAAATAGTAGAGCAGGAAAATATAATAAAACAAACCGTGAAGACAACCGGAGCAACCACCCTCTCAAGGTGGAGAGGTAACCTGTACACCTGTATCCTGTAATACCCGGCCACATCGGACAACTAAACCGACGGCCCATACCGTACCTGCAGAAACTCGACCACGTCGGACAACTAAACCGACGGGTCGCAACGCTCGCACCTCGGCGCCTCAAACCCCACAACTAATAAGGGGCCCCACTACGTCACCTCGTGGGTATACACGGGTCATAGACCACTTTTCCGGAAAAGCGCACCCTTCGCGGTGGCCAAACCGCTGGTGCGCGTGTTGCAGCCTCGAGCACAGTAGCCACAATGCATGAACAAGAGTAAGATAATAACATGTGTAATCAAGGTACTCTACTAGCAAGTATAATCGAAGATAAAGCAACAACATGTAACATCAAGAGCATGATACACCTAACTACTAAAGTGCGGCGATTACATGTTGCATCTAAGGTACGATAATAGGTGGCATGTAAAGTGGAACGATAATATGTAATATCTAGAATAAACGGTCGTCGGAAATCGATGCTAATTAACACATTCAACCCACCTGTCGCTAGTAGAAAACCACCCTCGGACCCCTATTGTCAGCAGAACGGTTCAATAAAATTAATAGGAAGCCCGGAAAGGTAAGGTAAAACCGCGGTTATCACAGTTGCGCAATCGGGCTATGCCATACTGGTTGTCGCTGTTGTTGTTGTTGAGGAGTGATCACGGGGAGCGAGTAGTGACTTGGAGCTGGAGATGGGAAGGGCGAGGGAAAGGGCGAGGGTTTTGGGGAACCGCTCCTCGTCCACGCTCGGATATCGTACGCCAAGGTGAGGGGAGGCGAGGTATAGGAAAACCTGATTCCCAAGGCCGACTATTTAGTCGTTTGGGCGTAGTGGATTTTGGACCCCAAATTAAAATTAACCACTCGAGCGACTGGGAAAAGGGGTGTTTAAATCTCATACCTCAACTGCTCGACCAGAATCGATCTGATTGCGGACCAGAGTTCGGTCTGCCCCCGGTAATTGTGTATGTCACCTAGGCTGTGGTACCAACTTCCGGAATTTATTCTGGGAGATCCGGGGGTCGGAATCCAAAACCGATCGCACCGCCGGTCTCCGTTTCGCGAGCTTTATTAACCAAAAATACCCGTGAGCCCCGATCATCTATCCAGAAAACAAGGAAAAGTTACCCTCGGACCCCTATTGTCAGCAGAACAGTTCAATAAAATTAATAGAAAGCCCGGAAAGGTAAGGTAAAACCGCGGTTATCACAGTTGCGCAATCGGGCTATGCCATACTGGTTGTCGCTGTTGTTGTTGTTGAGGAGTGATCACGGGGAGCGAGTAGCGACTTGGAGCTGGAGATGACGATGTTGAGTACTTACCCTTGGTGTTTGTGACTCCAGCTGGAATCGAGCTAGTTTCGAGGACGAAACTTTCTTTAGTGGGGGAGAATGTGAAGACCCGGATCCCTACGATGAGATTACTGGTTGATCAGCAGCTCCTGGAGGCCTATGTGGCGTGTCGGTGGCGTTTGTACACCAATTGGCCACTTTTGATGGACTCGGTGTGTTAATTGGATCACGAGAGTAGTCAGATGTCCCCATTGAATGCTTAGAAGTGGTTTCGTGCGCAATGGATATTAAAATTGGACTCGGGGCGAAGTTTGGATAAAGGATCACTTCTCCGGATTCCTTCGGCAATTTTTAGAGTTGGAATTTGGCAAATCGGACTTTAGGAATGGACCCGGCGCGAAAATCGGATCAAGTGGGCTTTCCGGAGGCTTTCGGCAAATTTTCGGATGAGAATTTGGAGAAACGGACACCGTATTTGGATTCAGCGCGCGAAATCGTTGAGAATGGACTATTTACTCGCTTTTTCGGAGCCCGGTTGACGCGCGCGTTTTCTGAGGCGTGCGCGGATCTCGAGGCGTCGCGGCACGGATCCCGAGGTGTGCGCGGTGGCGTTGGCACGCGGCTCGAGGGCGCTCTGTGCGAGGGGGGGCGCAGGCAGGCGCATTGGGAAACCGCGCCTGACTGCGCGGGTGACGCAGGGGGCCGCCACGTGGCGGGCCCCCATTCGCGCCTGCGCGGACGCGGGGGGCGCGCGTCCGTGCGGCGCGCTCGGTGTCCTGCGCCTGGGTGAGGCACGGTGTCACGCGCCCGTGTGGCGCGTGCCACGTGGCGCAGGGGGCGCACGCCTGCGCCTGGCGCACGCGCCCCTGTGCGATGGACCACTTGGCTGCGGGCCCTTTGGGGCGGTGCACCGTGGACCCGGTCCACGGGAGCCCTCCCCTCCTCCCTTTCTTCTCTTCTTCTTCCTTTTTCCTCCCCGCGCACCGTTTCTTATCCCATTTCTCTTCTTCTCCAACCGAGCGAGAGAGAGTGAGAGGGAGGGAATTTTGTGGGGTGCGGCGGAGCGCCGTGGACCTCGCAAAGCGCACGAGGTGTTCCATGGAGACGGTTGGGCGGCGCGACGCGGTCGAGGTGGGTCCCGCGTGTTAGTTTTGCGGTATTTTTGGCACAGTTTTGGAGCGTCCTTTTGGACATTGGATTTGACCCCTTGCTCTCGTGCGTGTTAGGGATCGTGTTTTACTGTGCCGTTTTACTGCGTGGGCTGTTGCTGGCATTTTGGACGCGCTCCGTTTTGCGTGCAACCTTTGGGAAGCGTGCTCCGTTTTGCGTGCAGATTCGAGGTACGTGCACCATTTCGCGTGCAGGTCATGTTGGCGCGCACCGTTTTGTGTGCGGGTTTTATTGGCGCACATCGTTTTGCGTGCAGGTTTGGTGGCCGCGCATCGTTATGCGTGAGGACTCGTGTGTGTGCACCGTTTTGCGTGCAACTTGGTGTACGAGATTTTAAAACCAGTGCCCACACGACACTTAGATTTTAAAAGATGGTTTTCGCAATCTTTTCTTTGGCTTTTGCCTTTTTCGTTTTTTAAATGGCCAACGGAAATAAAAGGAAGAGTAATGTATAAGAGGGTAACTAAATGCAATCCACACCGACATCCATGCCGACCCCACGAGGGTATCGCGAACCTCTCACATGTCTACAATGTAAATGAAGTGCAAGAATAAAAGGAGAAATACAGTCCAGGCCCCCCCCCGGCGACCCAGCTGCTCCTGTCCCGTCCTCACCGCCGCCTACCTCTCCCCCCGACCGAACCCTGTCACGAAGTGGGAAGTTAGTGACGTAAAAATAGTAGAGCAGGAAAATATAATAAAACAAACCGTGAAGACAACCGGAGCAACCACCCCCTCAAGGTGGAGAGGTAACCTGTACACCTGTATCCTGTAATACCCGGCCACGTCGGACAACTAAACCGACGGCCCATACCGTACCTGCAGAAACTCGACCACGTCGGACAACTAAACCGACGGGTCGCAACGCTCGCACCTCGGCGCCTCAAACCCCACAACTAATAAGGGGCCCCACTACGTCACCTCGTGGGTATACACGGGTCATAGACCACTTTTCCGGAAAAGCGCACCCTTCGCGGTGGCCAAACCGCGGGTGCGCGTGTTGCAGCCTCGAGCACAGTAGCCACAATGCATGAACAAGAGTAAGATAATAACATGTGTAATCAAGGTACTCTACTAGCAAGTATAATCGAAGATAAAGCAACAACATGTAACATCAGGAGCATGATACACCTAACTACTAAAGTGCGGCGATTACATGTAGCATCTAAGGTACGATAATAGGTGGCATGTAAAGTGGAACGATAATATGTAATATCTAGAATAAACGGTCGTCGGAAATCGATGCTAATTAACACATTCAACCCACCTGTCGCTAGTAGAAAACCACGCTCGGCTCCCCGCGTCCCGGCGCGCTCCCCGAAGCTGCAAAACGGGATCCCCGGGCGGGGAGACCAAGAACCTTTAAACGCAAAGTAAAGAAAAGCCCCAACAGCAACCGGCCTCTGACGGCAGTGACCAAACCGCCGCGCGCTGCCGTGCTGCCCGCGCGGCGCCCCCCGCATGCGCGGGCTGCCCCGTGCGGCGCCCCGCATGCGGGTGCCCCGCGCGGCACCCCCGCATGCGCGGGCTGCCCCGCGCGGGCTGCCCCGCGCGTCGCCCCCGCATGCGCGGGCTGCCTGGCGCGGCGCCCCGCATGCGGGTGCCCCGCGCGGCGCCCCCGCATGCGCGGGCTGCCCCGCGCGTCGCCCCCGCATGCGCGGGCTGCCCGGCGCGGCGCCCCGCATGCGGGTGCCCCGCGCGGCGCCCCCGCATGCGCGGGTTGCCCCGCGCGGCGCTCCGCGTGCGGGTGGCTCGCCCCTCTCCTTCCATCTCCGACGAATCAAGAGAGCCCCCCTCCCCCTCGTTCGTCACGAGAAACGACAAGGAAAGAAAATGAAAGCACGACTCACCTTGTTTTCGTCGGTACCGGGCGAAGGAGAGGGATCGTCCTCTTCGCGTTCGTCGGATCTTTGCGGGGAGGCGATCAATCTCTTCTCTTCCACGCCGGCCGATGGGAAGGGCGAGGGTTTTGGGGAACCGCTCCTCGTCCACGCTCGGATATCGTACGCCAAGGTGAGGGGAGGCGAGGTATAGGAAAACCTGATTCCCAAGGCCGACTATTTAGTCGTTTGGGCGTAGTGGATTTTGGACCCCAAATTAAAATTAACCACTCGAGCGACTGGGAAAAGGGGTGTTTAAATCCCATACCTCAACTGATCTACCAGAATCGATCTGATTGCGGACCAGAGTTCGGTCCCGGTAATTGTGTATGTCACCTGGGCTGCGGTACCAACTTCCGGAATTTATTCTGGGAGATCTGGGGGTCGGAATCCAAAACCGATCGCACCGCCGGTCTCCGTTTCGCGAGCTTTATTAACCAAAAATACCCGTGAGCCCCGATCATCTGTCCAGAAAACAAGGAAAAGTTACCCTCGGACCCCTATTGTCAGCAGAACGGTTCAATAAAATTAATAGGAAGCCCGGAAAGGTAAGGTAAAACTGCGGTTATCACACCACTCACCTCTAAAAATGAGTTTCGTCCTCGAAACTCAAACCCGGAAGGTGGTGAACAGGTTCGGGTAGTTCTCCCTCATTTTAGATTCTAGCTCCCAGGTTGCTTCTCGCTCCTCGTGGTTGCTCCAGAGTACCTTCACGTAGGGGATGGTTCGATTTCGCAGTGACTTGCTTTCCCTTGCTAGGATTCTCACGGGGGTTTCCTCGAACCATAGGTCCTCTTTAAGGTCGAGTATAGCGACATCCAGGATATGTGATGGATCGGAGAGGTATTTACGGAGCATCGAAACGTGGAAGACGTCGTGGACTCAGTCGAGGTTCGGTGGTAGGGCAAGGCGGTACGCCACTGGGCCAATGCGTTCCAAAATCTCGAAGGGCCCTACAAACCGTGGCCTCAGTTTCCCTTTTAGCCCGAACCGCTTGACTTCTCTGGACGGCGAGACCCGCAAGAAAACATGCTCTCCCACTTGGAATTCCAGGTCGCGGCGCCGTTGGTCCGCGTAGCTCTTCTGGCGGCTCTGGGCGGTCAGCAGGCGCTGTCTGATAAGGCGTACCTTCTCCTCCGTTTCCTCCACTAGATCGGGTCCCAAGAACTTCCGTTCTCCCAGATCGTCCCAACAAATCGGGGATCGGCAGCGCCTTCCATATAAGGCTTCGTAGGGCGCCATCTGAATGCTGGCCTGGTAGCTGTTGTTGTAGGCGAATTCCACGAGAGGTAGGTAGCGTGACCATCCGATTCCCCAATCTAGCACACAGGCGCGAAGTAGGTCTTCGAGGGTTTGTATCACGCGCTCCGACTGTCCGTCCGTCTGTGGGTGGAAGGCTGTGCTGAACTGTAGTTTGGTCCCCAAGGCCCGCTGAAGGCTCTGCCAAAACTTTGAGACAAAGCGCGTGTCTCTGTCCGAGGTGATCGATGCCGGCACTCCATGTAGTCTCACGATCTCGCTAATGTAAGCTTGAGCTAACCGTTCTCGGGTCCAGGTCGTATGGATTGGCAGAAAGTGTGCTGACTTGGTCAACCGGTCGACTACGACCCAAATCGCGTCGTGACCCTGCTGAGAGCGCGGAAAACCCGTGACAAAGTCCATGGTGATCTGATCCCACTTCCACTCCGGCACAGGTAGCGGCTGTAGCTTCCCTGCTGGTCGCTGGTGCTCGGCCTTTATCTGTTGGCACACTAGGCAGTGAGCTACGTGTCGGGTGACGTCCCCCTTCATGTTGGGCCACCAGTAGGTCTGCTTGAGGTCCCTGTACATCTTCGTGCCCCCTGGATGTGCCGCATAAGGGGCCCGGTGAGCCTCTGTCAAGATTTCCTCCTTTAACTCCGATGACTCCGGCACGCAGATACGTCCGCGGAACCGTAGGGTGCCGTCGCTCTCCACTGCAAACTCGCTCTCTTGGTCCAGGGGAATCTTGTCTCGTATGCGCTGTAAATGTGGGTCGGTCTGCTGTCCCTCCTGGATCTTCTCAAGTAATGCCGGCCTGACCACCAAGGTTAGGAGTCGCATAACCGTGCCTGCTGGCACCACCTCCATCTGCATTCGTGCGAACTCCGCGATCAAGTGGTTCTGCTCCGTTATCGCGCTCCCAGACGCCCCTTCCTGATGCCCTTTCCTGCTCAATGCATCGGCCACCACGTTTGCCTTCCCGGGATGGTATTGAATCGTCAAGTCGTAATCTTTCAACAGCTCGAGCCATCGTCTCTGCCGCAAGTTTAATTCTTTTTGGGTAAAGATGTAATTAAGACTTTGATGATCCGAGAAGACGTTACAGTGGACTCCGAAGAGATAGTGCCTCCACAGTTTTAAAACGAAGACTACTGCGGCCAGTTCTAAGTCGTGTATCGGGTAGTTCTTTTCGTAATCCTTCAGTTGCCTGGACGCGTATGCAATCACTTTCCCCTGTTGCATCAGGACACCACCCAAACCGATCCTCGATGCGTCGCAATACACTTCATAATCCTCTCCGGGTGTCGGCAGCACAAGTATCGGTGCCCTGGTTAACCTCCTCTTGAGTTCCTCAAAGCTCTCCTGGCATTTGGCCGTCCATATCAACTTCTCCCCTTTTCTGGTTAACCGATTTAAGGGGGTAGCAATCTTCGCGAAACCCTCTACGAACCGCCTGTAATATCCTGCCAACCCTAGGAAACTGCGGACCTCTGTCACCGTCGTCGGCGGCTGCCGGTCGACCACTGATTCCACCTTCTTGGGGTCCACGGCAATTCCCTGTGCCGAGATCACATGTCCTAGGAAACCGACTTCGCGCAGCCAAAACTCACACTTCTTGAGTTTAGCGAACAGCTCCTGCTCTCTGAGAGTTTGGAGGATCGTTCGCAGATGGTCCTCGTGCTCCCCGTCGGTAGTGGAGTAAATCAGGATGTCGTCGATGAAAACCACCACGAACCGATCCAGGAAGGGTCTGAAGATCCGGTTCATCATGTCCATGAAGACTGCGGGGGCGTTCGTGAGTCCGAAGGGCATGACCGTGAACTCGTAGTGGCCATACCGGGTCCGGAAAGCGGTCTTCGGGATGTCCTCGTCCCGAACCCGGAGTTGGTGGTAGCCCGATTGCAGATCGATTTTGGAGAAGACCGTCGCCCCTCTCAGCTAGTCGAAGAGGTCGTCTATTCTGGGCAGGGGGTACTTATTCTTCACTGTGACTTTGTTTATTCCTCTGTAATCGATGCAGAGACGCAGGCTTCCGTCTTTCTTCCGCACAAAGAGTACCGGGGCGCCCCAGGGTGATACACTCGGTCTTATGAACCCCTTATCCAAGAGGTCTTCCAGTTGTGCTTTAAGCTCCTTTAGCTCTGCGAAGGCCATTCGGTAAGGCGCCTTCGTAATAGGCTGCGTGCCCGGTAGTAGTTCGATAGGGAACCCCACCTCCCATTCAGGGGGCATCCCAGGCAGTTCCGTGGGAAAAACGTCGGGGAAGTCCCTCACCACTGGGATATCGGCAGGCGTCGTCGGGGGTCGGGTGGCCAAATCCACCGATGCTAAATAGGCCACGCAACCACCCTCCACCAGTCTTCTGGCCCGTGCCGCTGAAATAATCGCCGGGAAGGAGATGCTCTTGCCCATCATGTACACATGCTCAGGGAAACCCGGTTCTTGTAAACGCAGCTGTCGCTTGTCGCAATCGATGAGCGCCTGGTACCTCATGAGCCAGTTCATGCCCAGCACCACGTCGTACTCCTTCAGGGGGATTACCACCAAATCCCAAGGACATGCCAGCCGCCCTAGCTTAATCGGGCAGGCGGTCACCACGCTGACCGCCTCCAAGGTCCCTCCCGCCGTTTGCACCGTCAATAAATTTTGGACGGGTGTCTCCTCGAGACCATACAGAAACACGAAGTCACGGGAAATGAAAGAGTGTGTTGCTCCGGTGTCGAAAAGAGTTCTAGCATGGGAATTTGAAACGGAAGTAGTACCTGCAAGTGCGTCCTCCGGCGGATCTGCCTCTTGGCGGGTCATTGAGAAGACTCTCCCGCCTGGTTGTGGCTGCCTGTCCTCCTCGCGCCGTGGTGCAGGGGGTCTAGACGTCGACGCCATAAGAGCTTTCCCCCGCCCTGAGGGCTGTGGCGTGGGCGTAGAAGCTGCAGAGGACGCAGATCCCCCGTCTAAGGGGCAGTTGCGGCGGAAGTGCCCCCGTTTGCCGCACCTGAAGCAGTGGTCGCCTCTTTGGGGGCACTCCCCCGGAATGTGCCCTCCCCCGCATATGATGCACGGCCTATTCCCCGGCCTCGGCCCTCCTGCTGGCGCGCTCCGGGACCCCGCCTGCGGTCTCCACCGTTTGGGGGCTCCGCCCCCACTGCAAGAGCCTCCCCCCGAGTTCTGCTGTTGCCGCTTCGAGTTCTCCCTTCTGGCGCGGGTGACCGCCAAGCCCCGCTCCACCGTAGTGGCTCTATCAACCACTTTCTGGAAGGTGTGCAGTTCGGCTGCTTGCACCACCTCGAAGATATTGCTCCGCAAGCCATCCACAAAGAGTTGCGCCTTGTGAGCCTCGTCCCTTATGACGAACGGGACGCAGTTTGCTAGCCGGACGAACTCCCGCTGATACTCCATGACCGTCCGGTTCCCCTGCTGGATGTGGTTCAGGTCGTCCTCCAACTTCTTCTTGACACTGTTGGTGAAGAAGGCCCCGAACAGCTCCTGTTTGAAGGTTGTCCAGGACGGAAGCGCGGTACCCTTAGCAGGATCGGGGCGTACCGTCTTCCACCACAAGCGGGCGTTCCCCTCCAAGTAGTGGACGGCTAGGGGAACCCGCTCGTCATCCTCCATGAGTAGGTCTTCGAAAAGTTTCTCCATCGACCCCACCCATTTCTCGACGACCCATGGGTCGGTCGTATCCCCTTCGAACGTGGGTGGGTCGTATTTCTTGAAGTCTTTCAGGTTGGCCCGCACCCGATCCCGTTCGGTCATCGCAACCGTCCCCTCCCTCACGGCGGCGGCAACCACGGTAGGGGCAGGTGTGACTACAGTCTCCTCTAGAGTAACCCTGCTGGCTGTCCCCGGCGCCGGTCCCGTCGCCGCCGCCGGCGGTGGCACTGTCGGTGGCGCCGCGGCCGGTGCTGTCGGCCCCTGTGGGGAAACCGGGGCGACCGTCACCGTCGCGGCCTGCTGCTGTTGCGTCAACTGACGCACGTGCTCGGTGAGGTTGGCCAGATTCCCCGCCATCTCCCGCAATTGCTGCCGCAGGAGTTGGTTCTCCGCGGCCGTCGACGTCGTCGCGTCTGCCTCTGTGTCTCCGGCCGATGATCTAGTACGGGCCATGTCTGTCATACATCACAAGAGTCAACTTTAGACTACGCTACCAACAACAACCATAAAGTGAGAGAAAGGACTCGACATTTTCCCCCCCTCAGCCACTCACGTTCTACAGTCCTATGCCCTACCCATTTCATTCGTGTGTAGGCAAGCGAGGTGTTCCCACGGATGTCGGCACTAACTGTTGTGATTGAAAGAAGGTCTCTGATACCATTTAATCTGTCACGCCCCGGGGGTTCGTTTTAGCGGAAACGATTCACAAAAATCGATCCTTTGACGTACAAATTTTTTTTTTGTAAAAGAGAGCCCCTCTGCCCCGGCGCATGCCCAGACCCGCCACACATACAGGATCACTCTAAAAACGGACAGAGTCTCCCCTGTATGTGCACGGCCTGGCGTTCAGTACATGTTCCAAACATACACAACCATTCAATCACAACAATTATTAACATGCAACCAGCATTCTAATCTATTTAAAACGTATGGCCGATTAATTTGGAAAGGATAAATCCACAGTTTGAAGAGGGCGCCTACCCGGCGCTTACGTTTTGAAAGCGAGTTTCGAAATCAGCATAAATCCATAAGGTTTTGAAACCAGTGCCCACACGACACTTAGATTTTAAAAGATGGTTTTCGCAATCTTTTCTTTGGCTTTTGCCTTTTTCGTTTTTTAAATGGGCAACGGAAATAAAAGGAAGAGTAATGTATAAGAGGGTAACTAAATGCAATCCACACCGACATCCATGCCGACCCCACGAGGGTATCGCGAACCTCTCACATGTCTACAATGTAAATGAAGTGCAAGAATAAAAGGAGAAATACAGTCCAGGCCCCCCCCCCCCCCCCCCCCGGCGACCCAGCTGCTCCTGTCCCGTCCTCACCGACGCCTACCTCTCCCCCCGACCGAACCCTATCACGAAGTGGGAAGTTAGTGACGTAAAAATAGTAGAGCAGGAAAATATAATAAAACAAACCGTGAAGACAACCGGAGCAACCACCCTCTCAAGGTGGAGAGGTAACCTGTACACCTGTATCCTGTAATACCCAGCCACGTCGGACAACTAAACCGACGGCCCATACCGTACCTGCAGAAACTCGACCACGTCGGACAACTAAACCGACGGGTCGCAACGCTCGAACCTCGGCGCCTCAAACCCCACAACTAATAAGGGGCCCCACTACGTCACCTCGTGGGTATACACGGGTCATAGACCACTTTTCCGGAAAAGCGCACCCTTCGCGGTGGCCAAACCGCGGGTGCGCGTGTTGCAGCCTCGAGCACAGTAGCCACAATGCATGAACAAGAGTAAGATAATAACATGTGTAATCAAGGTACTCTACTAGCAAGTATAATCGAAGATAAAGCAACAACATGTAACATCAGGAGCATGATACACCTAACTACTAAAGTGCGGCGATTACATGTAGCATCTAAGGTCCGATAATAGGTGGCATGTAAAGTGGAACGATAATATGTAATATCTAGAATAAACGGTCGTCGGAAATCGATGCTAATTAACACATTCAACCCACCTGTCGCAAGTAGAAAACCACGCTCGGCTCCCCGCGTCCCGGCGCGCTCCCCGAAGCTGCAAAACGGGATCCCCGGGCGGGGAGATCAAGAACCTTTAAACGCAAAGTAAAGAAAAGCCCCAACGCCAACCGGCCTCTGACAGCAGTGACCAAACCCCCGCGCGCTGCCGTGCTGCCCACGCGGCGCCCCCGCATGCGCGGGCTGCCCCGCGCGGTGCCCCCGCATGCGCGGGCTGCCCCGCGCGGCGCCCCGCATGCGGGTGCCCCGCGCCGCGCCCCCGCATGCACGGGCTGCCCCGCGCGGCGCCCCCGCATGCGCGGGCTGCCCCGCGCGTCGCCCCCGGATGCGCCGGCTGCCCGGCGCGGCGCCCCGCATGCGGGTGCCCCGCGCAGTGCCCCCGCATGCGCGGGTTGTCCCGCGCGGCGCTCCGCGTGCGGGTGGCTCGCCCCTCTCCTTCCATCTCCGACGAATCAAGAAAGCCACCCTCCCCCTCGTTCGTAACGAGAAACGACAAGGAAAGAAAATGAAAGCACGACTCACCTTGTTTTCGTCGGTACCGGGCGAAGGAGAGGGATCGTCCTCTTCGCGTTCGTCGGATCTTTGCGGGGAGGCGATCAATCTCTTCTCTTCCACGCCGGCCGATGGGAAGGGCGAGGGTTTTGGGGAACCGCTCCTCGTCCACGCTCGGATATCGTACGCCAAGGTGAGGGGAGGCGAGGTATAGGAAAACCTGATTCCCAAGGCCGACTATTTAGTCGTTTGGGCGTTGTGGATTTTGGACCCCAAATTAAAATTAACCACTCGAGCGACTGGGAAAAGGGGTGTTTAAATCCCATACCTCAACTGATCGACCAGAATCGATCTGATTGCGGACCAGAGTTCGGTCTGCCCCCGGTAATTGTGTATGTCACCTGGGCTGCGGTACCAACTTCCGGAATTTATTCTGGGAGATCCGGGGGTCGGAATCCAAAACCGATCGCACCGCCGTTCTCCGTTTCGCGAGCTTTATTAACCAAAAATACCCGTGAGCCCCGATCATCTGTCCAGAAAACACGGAAAAGTTACCCTCGGACCCCTATTGTCAGCAGAACGGTTCAATAAAATTAATAGGAAGCCCGGAAAGGTAAGGTAAAACCGCGGATATCACAGTTGCGCAATCGGGCTATGCCATACTAGTTGTCATTGTTGTTGTTGTTGAGGAGTGATCACGGGGAGCGAGTAGCGACTTGGAGCTGGAGATGACGATGTTGAGTACTTACCCTTGGTGTTTGTGACTCCTGCTGGAATCGAGCTAGTTTCGAGGACGAAACTTTCTTTAGTGGGGGAGGATGTGAAGACCCGGATCCCTACGACGAGATTACTGGTTGATCAGCAGCTCCTGGAGGCCTATGTGGCGTGTCGGTGGCGTTTGTACACCAATTGGACACTTTTGATGGACTCGGTGTGTTAATTGGATCACGAGAGTAGTCAGATGTCCCCATTGAATGCTTAGAAGTGGATTCGTGCGCAATGGATATTAAAATTGGACTCGGGGCGAAGTTTGGATAAAGGATCACCTCTCCGGATGCCTTCGGCAATTTTTAGAGTTGGAATTTGGCAAATCGGACTTTAGGAATGGACCAGGCGCGAAAATCGGATCAAGTGGGCTTTCCGGAGGCTTTCGGCAAATTTTCGGATGAGAATTTGGAGAAACGGACACCGTATTTGGATTCAGCGCGCGAAATCGTTGAGATTGGACTATTTACTCGCTTTTTCGTAGCCCGGTTGACGCGCGCGTTTTCCGAGGCGTGCGCTTATCTTGAGGCGTCGCGGCACGGATCCCGAGGTGTACGCGGTGGCATTGGCACGCGGCTCGAGGGCGCTCTGCGCGAGGGGGGGCGTAGGCAGGCGTGTTGGGAAACCGGGCCTGACTGCGCGGGTGACGCGGTTCACGGGAGCCCTCCCCTCCTCCCTTTCTTCTCTTCTTCTTCCTTTTTCCTCCCCGCGCACCGTTTCTTCTCCCATTTCTCTTCTTCTCCAACCGAGCGAGAGAGAGTGAGAGGGAGGGAATTTTGTGGGGTGCGGCGGTGCGCCGTGGACCTCGCAAAGCGCACGAGGTGTTCCAAGGAGACGGTTGGGCGGCGCGACGCGGTCGAGGTGGGTCCCGCGTGTTAGTTTTGCGGTATTTTTGGCACAGTTTTGGAGCGTCCTTTTGGACATTGGATTTGACCCCTTGCTCTCGTGCGTGTTAGGGATCGTGTTTTACTGTGCCGTTTTACTGCGTGGGCTGTTGCTGGCGTTTTGGACGCGCTCCGTTTTGCGTGCAACCTTTGGGAAGCGTGCTCCGTTTTGCGTGCAGATTCGAGGTACGTGCACCGTTTCGCGTGCAGGTCATGTTGGCGCACACCGTTTTGCGAGCGGGTTTTATTGGTGCACATCGTTTTGCGTGCAGGTTTGGTGGCCGCGCATCGTTATGCGCGAGGACTCGTGTGTGTGCACCGTTTTGCGTGCAACTTGGTGTACGAGACTCGGATTGAGGCGTGCCTTTACACTCTTTGGATCTACGCGTCGCAAGGATTACAGTCGTGTTTTCGGGGAATTTTCTGAGATTCGCCCGAAGGTATAATTCTTTCCCCTTTACTGTGGAGAGTATTACAGTTGTGTTTGTTGTGGACTTTCGCGCTCACCGCGTTGTGGAATTTGTAACTCGGCCACCGGGACTCGGATTTTGACGTGCAGGTACTCGTTTCGAAGGGCTCGACGTGACGGTCGCGACTGTATTTTTGTTGGATTTTTCAGAGTCCGTTCTGCAGGTGAAAATTGCACATCTTCGGGACTGGTTTCAGCTTATGGTTTATGCTTGGATATTTTAGCATAAAGTGTAACTTTGGACCTTTTGTTGTACCCAGGAGGGTTCGCGAGTATTTTTGGAACACTGCTAGGAGCCGAGGTTTGCGCGGCATGTACCGTGGATATGGATTCAGCGGATTGTGCGTGCAAGTGGCCACGCTCTTCACCGACCCCAGGTTTGCCTTGGATTGAGCACTTCAGGTGGGTAAGCTTAATGTTGATAAGATTGTTATGTTATGATGAATGCAAATGCACTTGTGGGGATGTCACCCCTCTATGATTGATAACAGGCACATTTGTTGTACAACCGATATGAGCGAGAAGTAAGCAAGGAATGGCCTAGATTATGTGGTTCTTGTACATGTTTATTCATTAGCCTACTTGTGTGAGATTAGTACAGCATAGTAGGGACTTTTTAGCATGCTTTGCTATTACATGTTTCACCCACTTTTATCGTTTCTGAGGACAAAAGCATGTTTGTTTGGACATATAGTTAGGCCACCTTTTATTGCTACACTACTTATTAGAACTTGACTTAGGAGAAACCATGCTTTTCTTTTCTCCTTCTTGTTAGTCAGGTGGTCAGTGTTGCTCGGGTTCGAGCAGGGGTCTGGGTAGTGTAGTCGGGACTTTGTGTCTGGGACAGGTTGGATTAGTTGTGGGGCCTTGCGGCAACCGCGGATATTGGGCGGTTGACCGGATGCTTATCTATGCACCAGATTGGGTATCAGTTTTTTCTAGTGGATGGAGTTTCCCACTTATCGTTTAGTTGCATCCGACTGAGGTCGGGTCTTTCTTTGGTGGTTGAGTTTTCCCACTTTGATCAGATTGTGATCAAGTCCTGCTATACAGAGATACTTGTTACTAGGATACTTGTTACTGAGATACTTTACTCGTGTGGGTCGCTCCCCTCGAGTGCCACTCCGGAGGTAGGCTTTTCGGACCCAGCCTTGTGTGCCGGTCTGATACTTTTTGGGATGCGAGCCGTGCGGGCCGATCCTTTCGGACCCAGCCTTGTATGCCGGTCTGATACTTTTTGGGATGCGAGCCGTGCGGGCCGATCCTTTCGGACCCAGCCTTGTATGCCGGTCTGATACTTTTTGGGATGCGAGCCGTGCGGGCCGATCCCGCGGTTTCGAGCCTTGTGTGCAGATTCCGATGAGCAGGCAATGCCAGTTTTACTGGTGGCACTTTGGATTGGGTTTATTACAGATATTTGCCTTATTGTTGAACTCGTGTCAGGGGGACCGAGTGGGGTCTAGTAGCTATGTTTAGACCAGTGCTAGTGTTGTTGGGATCCATTTGGGGACTGTGGTCCCAAGGTCTTTGTGAGTTGTTGACCGTCGTGCGAGAGGCTTGGTGATCTTGAGTTTATCCGTTCTGAGAGAGAGCGTGGATTTTGACTATAGCCTGCATGAGCCACTACTCGATAACGAGTTAGTCAGTTTGGACACCCTATGTAATTCCTGCCCGTCAGCGGGAGGTGGTTGTAGGTGGGCGCAGGTTTGACTGGACCAGGTGTGACGCCCCACTTCCCAGGGGGTCACCCATCCTAGAACTACTCTAGCTGTAGCACGCTTAACTCTCATGTTCCTCTTGGATTTTGCTACCATCCAAAATGCTATAGCCGGGTTAGAGATTTTTAGTCCTATTATATCATTTATATATCGGACTAATCCAAATTTCGGGGGTGTCGCATTCTTCCCCCCTTTAAGCCCTGACGTCCACGTCAGGCTCAAGCACACTCACAAGCACCAGGCGTTGTGAGACTCGTCTCGCTAGCCTTAGCCGACCTTGTGGGGAGCTGCACTCCACCCACAACGGTCATTAGCCGGGGAGCCTCGCTCTACCCGCTGTATAACCCTGGCTCAGACAAGACTCATCTCACATTTCCGGCTGGTGAATGGCTCTGATACTAACTGTGACGCCCCACTTCCTAGGGGGTCACCCATCCTAGAACTACTCTAGCTCTAGCACGCTTAACTCTCATGTTCCTCTTGGATCTTGCTACCATCCAAAATGCTATAGCCGGGTTAGAGATTTTTAGTCCTATTATATCATTTATATATAGGACTAATCCAAATTCCGGGGGTGTCACACCAGGTGTGGCAGTCAGCTCGATTGGGTCGATTGTGCACTTCATGTGCTGGTGGTTGCATACCATTATTTGGTTCTCCCCTTTTGAGCATTTAGATAGAGACATGGTAGCTGTTGAGAGTCTCCAGTTTTCTTATTTCAGTCTTTTCAGCTTTGGTTAGTTTATGTCTCTTCAGGACTTAGTGGGCGGACCGCCAGGTCTGGCGGTGGTACCCACTGAGAACTCCCTTTTTGGTGTAGTTCTCACACCCCTTTGGGGGTTTTCCCCCTCCTTTTTTCTTCCTCTCCTTTGTTTTTGCAGAGTCTTAGCAGGTGTTGCTGATTCTGCGGTTGTTGTTCGAGGCGAGGGAGTCGCGTGCTAGATCCCTACCCGTCGTTGGAGAGTAGTGGTACCCCTTCAGAGGAGATCTTCAGTAGATTAGTTATTTTATTTTCCTCTTTTGAGAGACTGATGTAGTGAGGATATATTATGTATTGAGAGACTGTACATTGATGTATTTATT
Source organism: Tillandsia leiboldiana (assembly GCA_029204045.2). NCBI lineage: Eukaryota > Viridiplantae > Streptophyta > Magnoliopsida > Poales > Bromeliaceae > Tillandsia > Tillandsia leiboldiana. Next base: position 28,394,390 of record CM055072.1, read on the forward strand.
GGAGATACCTGTAAAACCTGGCCCTTCTTTGAATTTTTCCGTTATCCCTTTTCTTATGACAGTCCGGCTGAGGGTCTAATTTTGGTGTTTATCCGGACAGTCCATCGGGGCTCGCGGACATTTTTAAGCGGTAGAGCTCGCAAAACGGAGCGCGAGGACGTGATCGGTTTCGGATTCCGACTCCCGGTTCAACCTGAATTAATTTTTGAAGTCCGGACCCCCCGTAGGCGCTCCGAGATCCGCACGGGCGACTCGCACGACTTTCGAGGTAATCCGGACCCACTCATTTAATCCCTGTTGGGCCGGCTAGTGACCTAGGATTTCGAGGGATTTAACGCTCGGATTGACCCGATTGTGTTAGGTCAAGTGAGGTGACCTACAGGGGAGGGCGACTTGTATATTAACCCGAACCCTAGGTGATTTGGGATGGTCGTGTAAAGAGAGGAAGAAGAACCTCATTTCCTCCCCGTTTGCGGTCCAAGGTGCGGCGCAAGGTTTTCGGGGATCTCCGGACGAAGGCGGGCAATCTCTCTTCCTCCTCTTTCCCTCGCGAATCAAGGTATGCCTTTTTGGAGTTCTTGTTTTCGTAGATTTCGGTAAGGGGGTCGGTTCACGGTTTTTGGAGCGGGGGCGCCGCCGCCGCGCGGGCCGCCTGCAGGTGGGGCGCCGCGCGGTAGGCGCACCGCGCGGGCGCCGCCCGCAGGCCAGCGCCGCGCGGGCCGCCTGCAGACGGGGCGCCGCGCGGCAGGCGCGCTGCGCGGGCACCCGCCCGCAGGCAGGCACCGCGCGGACAGGTGCCGCGGGGGCCACCTGTAGGCGGGGCGCCGCGCGGCAGGCGCGCTGCGCGGGCACCCGCCCGCAGGCAGGCACCGCGCGGACAGGTGCCGCGCGGGCCGCCTGCAGGCGGGGCGCCGCGCGGCAGGCGCGCTGCGCGGGCACCCGCCCGCAGGCAGGCACCGCGCGGACAGGTGCCGCGCGGGCCTCCTGCAGGCGGGGCACCGCGCGGCAGGCGCGCTGCGCGGGCACCCGCCCGCAGGCAGGTACCGCGCGTCCAGGTGCCGCGCGGGCCGCCTGCAGGTGGGGCGCCGAGCGGCAGGCGCACCGCACGGGCAACCGCCCGCAGGCAGGCACCGCGCAGACAGGTGCCGCGCGGGCCGCCTGAAGGTGGGGCACCGCGCGACGAGCGCGCCGAGCGGGCGCTGCCTGCGGGAGGACGCCGCGCGGGCTGGGGCCGCGCGGGCCACCCGCAGGCCGCACGCTGCGCGGCGAGCGCGCCGTCTGGCCGCCGCAACGGGCTGGGGCCGTTGGGGCGATACGCAGACGGAGTGCGCGCTGCACGGGTCGGTGCCGTGCGGGGAACCCCGCCGCGCGGAGTTCGGGGGTCACGTCAGTCATCGGTTTTGGTAGGGAGTCGGTGTCAGTGTCCAATTCCTTAGTCTTGACACACACCTTCGCTTCCTTCAGGGGTACGAGACGTTGTAGGAAGCAGGCACACGGTCGCGGACGAGCCGACCACCGGACGACGCACACACAAGGTGGGTACATTCCCGGGGACTGTGGGAATAGGAATTTAATGATAGAAATAGTATGTTTGGGGCAAAGGTGAATAGTAAGTCTCCTCCTGTTTATGTACTAACCCTGTTATATTATTTTACTTACTATCGATCTGAGGCTCTAGTTTTGCTACACGCACACAGGCGGTTTGGCCACCGCGAGGGTGTGCTTTTTCGGAAAAGTGGTACGTTGACCCGTGTACCCCACGCGACGGGGGCGTTAGGAATGGGGGCCCCCGTAGGTGGGGGGTGTGAGCAGTGATGCCGAGGCAGGTGCTCGGCGGCCGAGGCAGGTGCTCGGCGGGGAACACCGGGGTAGCGGCTCGGTGCGGTGCTTGGGGAAGGAGCCCGGTGTTGTTTTGGTATTGGGTATGGTTATCGCTGACTGTATATGAGAGGGACGGTTGCTCCGGTGGTTGTGGTTTGCTATGTTTTAGCCCTTTTTGTTTATCATACTATTTCTACTCACTGACTTCCCACTTCGTGACAGGTTCGTCCAGGGGCGAGTGCTAGGGCACCGGTGAGGCCGTGAGAGTGCTGTTCTGACATTTAGAGACTTCAGACACAGTGACTCCTCTTCCCTTTTCTCTTTACTATTCTGTTAGTTAGTTGTGGATTGCGATACCCCCGTGGGGTCGAAGTGGATGTTGCTCTTTCTTTCCCAGATGTGCAAGTGAATGTTACTCTCTTCCTTACTTGGCCGTTTTAAACAACGAAAAACAAAGAAAACCGTTTGCGAAAACCGCTTTTAAAACGTGGGTGTCGTGTGGGCACCGGATTTTAAAACCTTGTGGAATTTATGTGGTTTTGAACTGGTTTTACAAAACTGGGCATCGGGTGGGTGCCGTTTTCAAAACTCTGTGGATTTATGTGGCTTTGAAACAGTTTTTCTAAAACAACGGCGTCGAGTGTGCGCCGCTTTCAAAACCCTGTGATTATTTATCCTTTCAAATCGACGGCCTTTATGTTAAATGTTGAAACTTGTAGATCATGTGAGATGAATGGTTGTATGTGTTCGAGACTCCAACTAGTGTGGTTAAAGACTGTTTGTGTTGTACTTTGTGTTGCACTTTGTAGTGAAGACGCCGTGCATATACAAAGGAGACTCTGCCCGTTTGCAGAGTGAATTTGTATATGCGGCGGGTCTGGGCACGCGCCGGGGAGTACTAGTTTTCAAAAAAAATATATATATAGCTGAATTAGGAGCATCGGTGGCTCCTCTTCCGCGCGTTCGAACCCCCGGGGCGTGACAGATTAAGATGGTGTCAGAGAGTTTAGCTTTAACCACAATAGTTGGGGCCCAACATCCACGGGGCGCAATATACTAACTACTGATTAATAAAGTGAACTTGGGGTAGACAAGTAAGACGCGAGTGCCCGTGGGGGAGGGGGGAAATTAGGGTGTTTCTCCCTTTTAGGGCTAGCGCTTGCGGTGTTATTTTAGCTTTAAACTAGAAGTAACTTATTTGTGCATGTGTTCAGATCATGGTCAGAACTAGATCTACCGCCGAGGACGCAGGGGCGGACACAGTGGCGTCGGCGACCGCGGAGAACCAACTCCTGAGGCAGCAGCTACGGGAGATGGCGGGGAAGTTGGCGGCCCTGACGGATCACGTGCGCCAACTGACACAGCAACAGCAGGCCGCTGCAACGGTGGTGGTCGCCCCGGGCCCTCTTCCGGGGCCAACTGCACCGGCGACCGGACCGCCGACGATGGAGGCCGAGGCGGGGGCTGCCCCTACCCGGGCCACGGCGCCTGAAGTACCGTTAACCCAACAGACGGTGCCAGAGGCACCCCCTCCGGCGGCAGCAGCAGGATCGACGCCGGGGACTTCAGCCAGGGACACCCCTGTGGAGACCGGGGTGGGGCCTTCTACCGACGTGGCCGCTACTGCCACGGGGGAGGGGTCGGCTCCGCCGATGGAGCGGGATCGCGTGCGTGCCAACTTAGCAGACTTCAAGAAGTACGACCCGCCGACGTTTGAGGGGGAGACGACGGACCCCTGGTGTCACGCCCCGGGGGTTCGAATCGCGCGGAAGAGGAGCCACCGATGCCCCTGATTCAGCCATATATTTTTTTTTGTAAAACATTACTCCCCGGCGCGTGCACAGACCCGCCGCATACACAAATTCGCTCTGCAAATGAGCAGAGGCCCCTTTGTATATGCACGGCGTCTCAACTACAAAGTGTCTCACAAGGCGTAGTACATACAATCTCTAACCACATCAGTTGGGGTCTCGTACACATACAACCAAACAATTCACGTGACATTCTAGCATTCACTTAGAGCATAGAGGCCGGTGTTTTGAAAGGATAAATAATCACAAGGTTTTGAAAGCGGCATCCACACGATGCCCTCGTTTGTGAAAACAGTTCGTAAACACATAAATCCCACAAGGTTTATAAAGCTTGGTGCCCACACGACACCCACGTTTTAAAAATAGTTTGCGCAAACGGTTTTCTTTGTTTTTTCATCGTTCAAACCGGCCAAGTAAGAGAGAACGTAGTATTCATTCAATTATTCAAAAAGAAAGGAAAGAAAAGGGCAACATCCACTTCGACCCCACGGGGGTGTCGCAATCCACAACTAGCTACCATGAATAATAAAAGAAAAGGGAAAGAAGAGTCACTGTATCTGAAGTCACCCATAAATCAGATCAGCACCATAACGTCCTCACCGGCGCCCTAGCACTCGCCCCTGGACGAACCTGTCACGAAGTGGGAAGTCAGTGACTAGAAATAGCATGATAAGCGTAGTAAACAAAGATAAGGCAAACCATAAACACCGGAGCAACTATCCCTCCCATGCACCTTCCACCTTAACCACACCCTGTATCATTTCGACATCGGGCACCTTCCCCGATGCCCACCGCCGAGCACCTGCCTCACAAAGCAACATCGGGCACCTTCCCCGATGCCCACCGCCGAGCACCTGCCTCACAAAGCAACATCGGGCACCTTCCCCGATGCCCACCGCCGAGCACCTGCCTCGGCCGCCGAGCACCTGCCTCGACGTCACCGCTCACACCCCCCACCCATGGGGGCCCCCATTCCTAACGCCACCTCCGCGTGGGGTACACGGGTCAACGTACCACTTTTCCGGAAAAGCACACCCTTGCGGTGGCCAAACCGCGGGTGTGCGTGTAGCAAATTTGAGCCTCAGATTGACATTGAGTATCATAACATAACATAACATAACATAACAGGGTTAGTGCATAAACAGAAGGAGACTGACAATTCCACCTTGCCCCAACATGCTATTTCTAACAGTTAAACCCCATTCCCGAAACCCCCGGGAACGTACCCACCTTGTGTGCGTCGTCCTGCGTTCGTCCAGTCCGCGTCTGTGCTCCAGTCGCCCACAGCGTCCCGCACTCCTGAAGGAACATAGGCAAATCGAGACTTAGAAGTCCGAAACTTACAACGACTCCCTACAGCGTGCGGCGGAGTTCTTCGCACGGCACCGGCCCGTGCGGCGCACACTCCGCCCGGGCACAGCATCGCGTGGCCCCAGCCCGCGCGGGCGCCCCTCCTGCGGCGGCCCCGCGCGGCCAAGCGCCGCGCGAGTGCGTTGCCCGTGGTGCGGGGCGACCCCGCGCGGCCCCAGCCCGCGCGGGCGCCCCACCTGCGAGCGGCCCTGCGCGGCCAAGCGTCGCGCGAGCGCGCTGCCCGCGGTGCGGGTGCGACCCCGCGCGGCACCAGCCCGCGCGGGCGCCCCACCTGCGGGCGGCCCCGCGCGGCCAAGCGCCGCGCGGGCGCCTCGCCTGCGGTGCGGGGGCGACCCTGCGCGGCACCAGCCCGCGCGGGCGCCCCACCTGCGGGCGGCCCCGCGCGGCCAGGCGCCGCGCGGGCGCCTCGCCCGCGGTGCGGGGGCGACCCCGCGCGGCACCAGCCCGCGCGGGCGCCCCACCTGCGGGCGGCCCCGCGCGGCAAAGCGCCGCGCGGGTGCCTCGCCCGCGGTGCGGGGGCGACCCCGCGCGGCACCAGTCCGCGCGGGCGCCCCACCTGCGGGCGGCCCCGAGCGGCAAAGCGCCGCGCGGGTGCCTCGCCCGCGGTGCGGGGGCGACCCCGCGCGGCACCAGCCCGCGCGGGCGCCCCACCTGCGGGCGGCCCCGCGCGGCCAAGCGCCGCGCGGGTGCCTCGCCCGCGGTGCGGGGGCGACCCCGCGCGGCACCAGCCCGCGCGGGCGCCCCACCTGCGGGCGGCCCCGCGCGGCCAAGCGCCGCGCGGGTGCCTCGCCCGCGGTGCGGGGGCGACCCCGCGCGGCACCAGCCCGCGCGGGCGCCCCACCTGCGGGCGGCCCCGCGCGGCCAAGCGCCGCGCGGGCGCCTCGCCCGCGGTGCGGGGGCGACCCCGCGCGGCACCAGCCCGCGCGGGCGCCCCACCTGCGGGCGGCCCCGCGCGGCCAAGCGCCGCGCGGGCGCCTCGCCCGCGGTGCGGGGGCGACCCCGCGCGGCACCAGCCCGCGCGGGCGCCCCACCTGCGGGCGGCCCCGCGCGGCAAAGCGCCGCGCGGGTGCCTCGCCCGCGGTGCGGGGGCGACCCCGCGCGGCACCAGTCCGCGCGGGCGCCCCACCTGCGGGCGGCCCCGCGCGGCAAAGCGCCGCGCGGGTGCCTCGCCCGCGGTGCGGGGGCGACCCCGCGCGGCACCAGCCCGCGCGGGCGCCCCACCTGCGGGCGGCCCCGCGCGGCCAAGCGCCGCGCGGCGCCCCGCCCGCGGCCGGTCCGGCGGCGGCGGCGGCGGTGTTCCCCGTGAAGACTCTACACAACAAAACTAATAAAAACTCACCTTTGATCCGCCGGAAAAGAGAGGAAGAGGATCGTCCTAACGTTGCCCGGTTGATCCCGCGAGCAAGAACCTCCGTCCTTTCCTCGAAAGCCCCGCCGTCGGTCGTACAAGAGCGAAAAAGGGTTGGGTCCCCGTTTTATTCTCTTTTTTTTCCCTCTCGTGGTGTCTCTTAAAGAGAAACCCTAGCCGCCGAACGAAGGGACCTAGGAGGGAACACCTAAAACCCTAGGTTCCTCAAAGGGTAAGAGAATAATTAATTAATAGGGACAGATCCAGCGGCTATAATTACCTCGAGAAACGTGCCGATCGTCCGCACGGATTCCGGGGCGCCTAAGTGGGGTCCGAACTTCGGAAAATTATTCCGGGTGAACCGGGAGTCGGAATCTGAAACCGATCGCGCCCCCGTTCTCCATTTCGCGAGCCCTTCGGCCTAAAAATGTCCGCGAGCCCCAACGGATTCTCCGGAAAAACACCAAAAATTGTCCCTCAGTCGGGCAGTCGAAGAAAAAGGGGTAACGGGGAGGGTCACGGAAAAGTCAGGTCTTACATCACTCACTAATAAAAACAAGTTTCGTCCCCGAAACTTAACTCCCGCCTGCGGCGAAGGGGGTCCGGGTAGCACCCCCTTCACCCTCGATTCGGGTTCCCAAGTTGTCTCACGTTCTTCCCGATTGCTCCAAAACGCCTTCACGTAGGGAAATGTCCGACTTCGTAGCTTTTCAGTCCTCCCGCGCTAGGGTCCGCACCGGCTCTTCCTCGTAGTTCACGTTTCCTTTGAACTTGATTTGCGGAGTCGTCAATCACTCGCGACGGGTTGGGGGATACTTTCGAGGCATGAAAGCGCGGACGCGACCAGAACTCGGTCGTGATTCGGTGGTAGGGCGAGGCGATGGGCCACGGGGCCGTCGCACTCCGGGATCCCTAAAAGTCCCACGTACTATGGCACTACTAGCCTCTCAACCCAACCCGCTTCGCTCCTGATCGTTCCAACAAATCGGGGGGGGGGGGGGGGGGGGGGGTTTGCAGCGCCTACCGTACGATGCTTTGTACGGTGTCATCCGGGTGCTTGTCTGGTAGTCGATGTCGTAGACGAACTCGACGAGGGGTAGGTAGCGTGACCATCTGCCCGTTCAAAACCAGGATGCATGCTCGGAGTATGTCCTCGAGGATCTGGATCGCCCGTTCGGATTGCCCATCCATCTGAGGTGATAGGCCGGGCCGAAGTGTAGCTTGGCCCGCAGTAGTAGGTGTCGGCGTCCCGTGTAGCCTCGCAACTCATCGATGTACACTTGGTCAGTCGGTCTCGTGTCCAGGTCGAAATCCTTCAATAGACCTAACCACCGTCTTCGCCGTAGGTTCGGCCCCTTCTGGGTGGAGAGGCGCTTAAGGCTTTGGTGGTCCGTGGGTGCGTTACCGTGGGCCCCGAAGGGATAGTACCTCAACAGTCTCAGGACGAGGACGACTGCGGTACACCCCAGGTCGTGTGTCGGTTAGTTCTACATATAGTCCTTGAGTTGCCCTGTCGCATAGGCTACGACTCTTCCTTGCTGCCTTAGTACTTCCTCCAGTCCAATTCGCGATGCAGTGCAGCATACTTCGAAGTCTTCCCCGGGCGTTGGTACGGCGAGCACGGGCGCCCTTGTTAATCGCTTTTTAGGCTCTTCACAGCTTTCCTTAGCATTGGGCCGTCCAAAAGAACTTGGCTCCCTTCCGGGCCGAGCGGTTCAAGGAAGTGCATGCTCTTACAGGGCTTCATCTAATTCCGGGCAGTCAACGCACAGCTGCAAGCTCCTCCCCTGTTCCCGCGCCAGTAGAACGGCCATGCACCCAGCCGGTGCCTTCCGCTCCTTACTTTTTGCTACTAAGTACATGGTCCCCAAGTGGGATAAAACAAAAGAGTGCGTGCCTAAGTAGATCGAGGCCAAAACCGGTTGGTTTTGGATGGGAGAAAAGAAGGGATCTTCGGAAAGAGAAGGGAGTATCTGCGGACTACGCCAACGGCGGATCCCCGCAGTCCCTCTTAAAGGCGTTCGCCCCTCCCCAAAAGATCCGAGGAAAAACGGACAGAAAAACAACGAAGCTATTACTAACGACGGGACATAGCCGAAACCCATAACAGATGAAGAAAGGATGGTATAACTCAGGTTCGACGGATGTCCCCAACTAAAAAGAAGTAGTTCAAGTATTACCCGTCGTCACTCGGTTCGGGACGTTGCTCCGTCTGCTGGGGCGGCTGGGGTAGCCCTCCCGCAACCCCTGGGCCAGCGCCGCACTGCGTGGTTGGGCAGGGTCCTGGTATCGTACGAGTCCGCCGACGGCGAGCCGTCGGGTCGGTCCTTCTGTGGGTTGGGAGCCGCGGTATCCTCTCGTCCCTCCCGTTGTGGCGTTGCGGCGGTAGCGGCCTGCTCTCGCGGACATGAAGCGCGGGTGTGATCTGATTTGCCGCAACCATTGCAGTGGGAGTACCTCCAGAGGCAGTTCGTCACTCGATGCGCCTTTCCGCAGATGACGCAGGGCCCTTGTGGCGTCTCTGGGGTCCCTGTTGGTACCCGCCCACCCTCCCTTGCATTTTCCAGGTGTTGGTTCGCCCGGTACCTTGGTTTGGGGCTCCCCTGCAAGGCGGGGGTGGCGGCTTTCTCTGCTTCGACAGGTCCCGGCGCCGGGGGCCTAGTGACGCCTAGCTTCTGGCGGCACGTGTAACGCGTGTGACCCGGTCTACCACACCGGAAACAGTGATCATCCCACCAGGGGCAGCCCATCACTCGATGTGCGCCGCCACAAATGACGCACGGCTTCGATGGGCCGGGCCCCTCCTTCTTCACCGGTCCAGACTCCGGTTCTACCTTCGGACGTTTGGTCGCGCGGCTCGCCAGATAGGGGTCCTCCGCCGGGTCAGGGTAGGGGCACCCTTGCCGGGCGTACTCTTGCTCCGCACGCATGGCCAAATTAACTGCATCGTGATAGGTGGGAAATCTCGCCGGTGGCATCCCGCGAGGGGTACCGTCCCATGGGCCGTGCTGGAAGTGGTCAACGCTCTCAAGGTCCCGCGTCAGCATGCACAGACGCTCCGTGAGAGTCAGCAGCTGTCCTGCCACATCGCGCAGTTGGTTGCGCAGCAAGCGGTTCGCTCCGGCTGCGGTGTCCATTTCCGTCGGTCGTCGCTCACTGTGTTGGACTGCTATTGTATCTGCGTACATAATGAAAACATACCGATCATCACAAACATAGAGACATAACTGACAAGGCAACCCGGCTCCTAAAGGGTTCTACTAAATCTCTACCCTCCCCCACGTACACTCGTGTCCTATTTATTTATCCCGTGTTCACTTTATTACTCAGCAGCCAGAGTATTGCGCCCGTGGATGTTAGGCCCCGACTGTTGTGGTTAGAGTTTACCGCTCTGATACCATCTTAATCTGTCACGCCCCGGGGGTTCGAATCGCGCGGAAGAGGAGCCACCGATGCCCCTGATTCAGCCATATATTTTTTTTTGTAAAACATTACTCCCCGGCGCGTGCACAGACCCGCCGCATACACAAATTCGCTCTGCAAATGAGCAGAGGCCCCTTTGTATATGCACGGCGTCTCAACTACAAAGTGTCTCACAAGGCGTAGTACATACAATCTCTAACCACATCAGTTGGGGTCTCGTACACATACAACCAAACAATTCACGTGACATTCTAGCATTCACTTAGAGCATAGAGGCCGGTGTTTTGAAAGGATAAATAATCACAAGGTTTTGAAAGCGGCATCCACACGATGCCCTCGTTTGTGAAAACAGTTCGTAAACACATAAATCCCACAAGGTTTATAAAGCTTGGTGCCCACACGACACCCACGTTTTAAAAATAGTTTTCGCAAACGGTTTTCTTTGTTTTTTCATCGTTCAAACCGGCCAAGTAAGAGAGAACGTAGTATTCATTCAATTATTCAAAAAGAAAGGAAAGAAAAGGGCAACATCCACTTCGACCCCACGGGGGTGTCGCAATCCACAACTAGCTACCATGAATAATAAAAGAAAAGGGAAAGAAGAGTCACTGTATCTGAAGTCACCCATAAATCAGATCAGCACCCTAACGTCCTCACCGGCGCCCTAGCACTCGCCCCTGGACGAACCTGTCACGAAGTGGGAAGTCAGTGACTAGAAATAGCATGATAAGCGTAGTAAACAAAGATAAGGCAAACCACAAACACCGGAGCAACTATCCCTCCCATGCACCTTCCACCTTAACCACACCCTGTATCATTTCGACATCGGGCACCTTCCCCGATGCCCACCGCCGAGCACCTGCCTCACAAAGCAACATCGGGCACCTTCCCCGATGCCCACCGCCGAGCACCTGCCTCACAAAGCAACATCGGGCACCTTCCCCGATGCCCACCGCCGAGCACCTGCCTCGGCCGCCGAGCACCTGCCTCGACGTCACCGCTCACACCCCCCACCCATGGGGGCCCCCATTCCTAACGCCACCTCCGCGTGGGGTACACGGGTCAACGTACCACTTTTTCGGAAAAGCACACCCTTGCGGTGGCCAAACCGCGGGTGTGCGTGTAGCAAATTTGAGCCTCAGATTGACATTGAGTATCATAACATAACATAACATAACATAACAGGGTTAGTGCATAAACAGAAGGAGACTGACAATTCCACCTTGCCCCAACATGCTATTTCTAACAGTTAAACCCCATTCCCGAAACCCCCGGGAACGTACCCACCTTGTGTGCGTCGTCCTGCGTTCGTCCAGTCCGCGTCTGTGCTCCAGTCGCCCACAGCGTCCCGCACTCCTGAAGGAACATAGGCAAATCGAGACTTAGAAGTCCGAAACTTACAACGACTCCCTACAGCGTGCGGCGGAGTTCTTCGCACGGCACCGGCCCGTGCGGCGCACACTCCGCCCGGGCACAGCATCGCGTGGCCCCAGCCCGCGCGGGCGCCCCTCCTGCGGCGGCCCCGCGCGGCCAAGCGCCGCGCGAGTGCGTTGCCCGTGGTGCGGGGCGACCCCGCGCGGCCCCAGCCCGCGCGGGCGCCCCACCTGCGAGCGGCCCTGCGCGGCCAAGCGCCGCGCGAGCGCGCTGCCCGCGGTGCGGGTGCGACCCCGCGCGGCACCAGCCCGCGCGGGCGCCCCACCTGCGGGCGTCCCCGCGCGGCCAAGCGCCGCGCGGGCGCCTCGCCCGCGGTGCGGGGGCGACCCTGCGCGGCACCAGCCCGCGCGGGCGCCCCACCTGCGGGCGGCCCCGCGCGGCCAGGCGCCGCGCGGGCGCCTCGCCCGCGGTGCGGGGGCGACCCCGCGCGGCACCAGCCCGCGCGGGCGCCCCACCTGCGGGCGGCCCCGCGCGGCAAAGCGCCGCGCGGGTGCCTCGCCCGCGGTGCGGGGGCGACCCCGCGCGGCACCAGTCCGCGCGGGCGCCCCACCTGCGGGCGGCCCCGCGCGGCAAAGCGCCGCGCGGGTGCCTCGCCCGCGGTGCGGGGGCGACCCCGCGCGGCACCAGCCCGCGCGGGCGCCCCACCTGCGGGCGGCCCCGCGCGGCCAAGCGCCGCGCGGGTGCCTCGCCCGCGGTGCGGGGGCGACCCCGCGCGGCACCAGCCCGCGCGGGCGCCCCACCTGCGGGCGGCCCCGCGCGGCCAAGCGCCGCGCGGGTGCCTCGCCCGCGGTGCGGGGGCGACCCCGCGCGGCACCAGCCCGCGCGGGCGCCCCACCTGCGGGCGGCCCCGCGCGGCCAAGCGCCGCGCGGGCGCCTCGCCCGCGGTGCGGGGGCGACCCCGCGCGGCACCAGCCCGCGCGGGCGCCCCACCTGCGGGCGGCCCCGCGCGGCCAAGCGCCGCGCGGGCGCCTCGCCCGCGGTGCGGGGGCGACCCCGCGCGGCACCAGCCCGCGCGGGCGCCCCACCTGCGGGCGGCCCCGCGCGGCAAAGCGCCGCGCGGGTGCCTCGCCCGCGGTGCGGGGGCGACCCCGCGCGGCACCAGTCCGCGCGGGCGCCCCACCTGCGGGCGGCCCCGCGCGGCAAAGCGCCGCGCGGGTGCCTCGCCCGCGGTGCGGGGGCGACCCCGCGCGGCACCAGCCCGCGCGGGCGCCCCACCTGCGGGCGGCCCCGCGCGGCCAAGCGCCGCGCGGCGCCCCGCCCGCGGCCGGTCCGGCGGCGGCGGCGGCGGTGTTCCCCGTGAAGACTCTACACAACAAAACTAATAAAAACTCACCTTTGATCCGCCGGAAAAGAGAGGAAGAGGATCGTCCTAACGTTGCCCGGTTGATCCCGCGAGCAAGAACCTCCGTCCTTTCCTCGAAAGCCCCGCCGTCGGTCGTACAAGAGCGAAAAAGGGTTGGGTCCCCGTTTTATTCTCTTTTTTTTCCCTCTCGTGGTGTCTCTTAAAGAGAAACCCTAGCCGCCGAACGAAGGGACCTAGGAGGGAACACCTAAAACCCTAGGTTCCTCAAAGGGTAAGAGAATAATTAATTAATAGGGACAGATCCAGCGGCTATAATTACCTCGAGAAACGTGCCGATCGTCCGCACGGATTCCGGGGCGCCTAAGTGGGGTCCGAACTTCGGAAAATTATTCCGGGTGAACCGGGAGTCGGAATCTGAAACCGATCGCGCCCCCGTTCTCCATTTCGCGAGCCCTTCGGCCTAAAAATGTCCGCGAGCCCCAACGGATTCTCCGGAAAAACACCAAAAATTGTCCCTCAGTCGGGCAGTCGAAGAAAAAGGGGTAACGGGGAGGGTCACGGAAAAGTCAGGTCTTACACCTGGGTCGTGGAGAAGTGGGTGGATACAATGGAGAAATTGTTTGAGGACCTACTGATGGAAGACCATGAGCGGGTTCCCCTGGCCGTTCACTTTCTGGAGGGGAACGCCCGCATATGGTGGAAGACGGTACGCCCTGACTCCGTGAAGGGTACTGCCCTCCCGTCGTGGACCACCTTTAAGCAACAACTGTTCGGGGCGTTCTTTACGAACAGCGTCAAGAAGCAACTAGAGGACGATCTCAACCACATTAAACAGGGAACCAGAACAGTGATGGAGTACCAGCGGGAGTTCGTGAGGCTGGCGAACTGCGTCCCGTTCGTTATTCGGGATGAGTCTCATAAGGCGCAACTGTTCGTGGATGGACTGAGGACTGACATTTTTCAAGTGGTGGACGCGGCAGATCTGCATACCTTTCAGAAGGTGGTTGACCGGGCCACCATAGTAGAGCGCGGCTTCGCCGTTACGCGCGCTCGGAGGGATGGCCCCCATCAGCAGGAAGACAGGAAGCGGACTCAGACGTTTTCAGGGGGAGGCTCCTCTAGTGGGAGTCGGCCCTCTGAGCGGTGGAGGTCCCAGCAGAGGACCAGAGGCGCGCCGGGAGGAGGACAACGCTCGGACGATCGGCCTTGCGTGATCTGCGGCGGGGCGCACCGAGTGACGGAATGCTCCAAGAGGCAGGACCATTGTTTTCGATGTGGCAAGCAGGGGCACTTCCGTTACAACTGCCCCCTGAACCAAGGCACAGCATCTTCAGCAGCCTCCGTGCCGTCATCCCAGCACGCAGGGCGAGGAAAAGCCCCGATGGCGTCAGCTTCCATACCGCCAGCACCCCGACCAGCAGGGGACCAGCCGCCACCATCGGGAGGCCGCGTCTACTCAATGAACCAGCAGGAGGCATACCCGTCTGAGCACGTCGTCGCAGGTATCACTCTTGTTTCCGTTTACCGTGCTAGAACTCTTTTTGATACCGGAGCAACCCTCTCGTTTATGTCTCGTGACTTTGCACTGACCCATGGCTTTGAGATGAGACCCTTACCCAGTTTGATGTCTGTTCACACCGCGGGGGGATCCTTGGAAGCCCGCAACCTTATACCATCCTGCCCGATAAGGTTGGGGAGACTTTCCTGCCCCTGGGACCTGGTAGTGATCCCATTGAAGGAATACGACGTGGTGCTAGGGATGGATTGGCTCACGTGGTACCAAGCGGTGATTGACTGTGAGAAGCGCCAGGTGCGGCTCCTGTACCCAGAGTTCCCAGAGAATTTGTATTTGGCGTGCAAGAGTGTCTCCTTTTCGTCTATCATACCAGCGTCACGAGCCAGGAAGCTAATTGAGGGAGGGTGCGTGGCCTATTCGGCGTCGGTGGCCCTGGCCACGGGACCCTCTATGGCACTCTACGACATCCCGGTAGTGAGGGACTTCCCAGACGTCTTCCCGACGGAACTACCTGGATTACCCCCTGAGCGAGAAGTTGAGTTTCCGATCGAACTCCCACCCGGTACCCGACCGATCACAAAGGCCCCCTACAGAATGGCCTTTGCAGAACTGAAGGAACTCAAGGCGCAGCTTGAAGATCTTCTGGACAAGGGATTTATTAGACCGAGTGTGTCGCCCTGGGGCGCACCGGTACTCTTCGTGCGAAAGAAAGACGGGAGTTTACGGCTCTGCATCGACTATCGAGAAATCAATAAGGTCACTATGAAGAACAAATACCCCCTACCCAGGATTAATGACCTCTTTGATCAGCTGCGGGGGGCGACGGTGTTTTCAAAGATTGACTTGCAGTCTGGCTACCATCAACTCAGAGTGAAGGGTGAGGACATTCTGAAGACGGCCTTCCGGACCCGGTACGGCCACTACGAGTTTACCGTAATGCCGTTCGGGCTTACCAACGCCCCAGCGGTATTTATGGATATGATGAACCGGGTTTTCAAGCCCTTCCTGGACCAGTTCGTAGTGGTCTTCATCGACGACATCCTGATCTACTCGCCCACCGATGAGGAGCACGAGGAGCACCTACGGATTGTTCTGCAGACTCTTAGGGAGCAAGAGTTGTACGCCAAACTTAAGAAATGCGAGTTTTGGCTCCGCGAGGTGGGGTTTCTAGGGCACATCATTTCAGCAGCAGGAATCGCAGTGGATCCTAAGAAGGTTGAGTCAGTAACCGACTGGCCCCAGCCGACCACGGTGACAGAGGTTCGCAGCTTCCTGGGCCTTGCAGGATATTATAGACGTTTTGTCGAGGGCTTCTCGAAGATTGCAACCCCCCTGAACCGCTTAACCCGGAAAGGAGTAAAGTTCATTTGGACGACCCAATGCCAGGAAAGTTTTGAAGAACTTAAGAAGCGATTAACCAGAGCGCCTGTACTTACTTTACCAACACCCGGGGAAGACTACGAGGTTTACTGCGACGCATCACGGACAAGATTGGGGGGAGTACTGATGCAACGAGGAAAGGTTATAGCCTATGCCTCAAGACAACTCAAGGATTATGAGCAGAACTACCCGACTTATGACTTGGAGCTAGCCGCGGTGGTCTTTGTTCTGAAACTTTGGAGGCACTATCTCTACGGGGTGCACTGCAATGTGTTCTCCGACCACCAAAGCCTTAAGTATCTCTTCACCCAGAAGGAGCTGAATCTGAGACAGAGACTGTGGTTAGAGTTACTCAAGGACTACGACCTGTCAATCCAGTACCACCCCGGGAAGGCGAATGTCGTGGCCGATGCCTTGAGCAGGAAGGGTCAAGCAGAAGGGACTTCGGCGAGCACGATCACTCAGCAGGATGACTTAATCGCGGAATTCACACGTTCGAGACTGGAGGTTGTACCAACAGGGACGGTCGAGCGACTATTAGCTCTAACAGTCGTGCCGACCCTATTTGAGAGGATACGAGAAGGCCAAGGTGCTGATCCACACCTGCAGCTGGAACAGAGTAAGTTTTCCCTAGAGCAGAAGGGAGACTTTGCAGTGGGGACAGATGGCACTCTTCGGTTTCGGGGACGGATTTGCATGCCCGATTTGCCAGACCTGAAGAAGGAGATCTTGACTGAAGTGCACTGCGCCCCCTACGCGGCGCACCCTGGGGGCACCAAGATGTACAGGGACCTCAGACAGACCTTCTGGTGGCCAAAGCTGAAAGGGGACGTGACGCGTTTCGTAGCACACTGCCTGATTTGCCAGCAGGTGAAAGTCGAGCATCAGCGACCGGCGGGGAAATTGCAACCACTACCTGTGCCCGAATGGAAATGGGAGCAAATCACGATGGACTTTGTCACCGGATTTCCACGTTCGCAGCAGGGACATGACGCTATCTGGGTCGTCGTGGATCGGCTAACGAAGTCAGCTCACTTCTTACCCATCCACACGACCTGGACACGCGACCGACTGGCTCAAGTCTACATCGGCGAGATTGTGAGGCTACACGGGATACCGACATCTATTACTTCTGACAGAGACACGAGGTTCGTTTCAAACTTTTGGCAGAGTCTACAACGAGCCTTGGGAACCAAGTTACACTTCAGCTCAGCCTTTCACCCCCAGACGGATGGACAATCCGAGCGGGTGATTCAGATTCTCGAGGACATGCTCCGAGCTTGCGTACTGGATTTGGGAGACGGATGGTCGCGCTACCTACCCCTTGTAGAGTTCGCTTATAACAACAGCTACCAAGCGAGCATCCGGATGGCGCCGTACGAGGCATTGTACGGCAGACGCTGTAGATCCCCGATTTGTTGGGACGATCTGGGGGAGCGAAGGTTTTTGGGACCGGATTTGGTGGTTGAAACTGAAGAAAAGGTGCGCCTCATCAGACGGCGGTTAGTGACCGCCCAGAGCCGACAAAAGAGCTACGCGGACCAGAGGCACCGCGATTTGGAGTTCCAGGTGGGGGAGCACGTGCTGCTACGGGTTTCGCCGTCCAAAGGGGTGAAGCGGTTCGGGTTGAGGGGCAAGTTGAGCCCACGGTATGTGGGGCCGTTCGAGATTCTTGAGCGCATCGGCCCGGTGGCCTACCGCCTCGCCCTACCGCCGAACCTTGACCGAGTTCATGACGTGTTCCTCGTGTCCATGCTTCGGAAGTATCTCCCCGATCCATCGCGAGTGCTCGACGTCTCTGCAATTGAGCTTAAAGAGGACCTAAGATTCGAGGAAGTGCCGGTGCGGATCCTAGCACGAGAGGACAAAAAGCTACGAAGTCGGACAATTCCCTACGTGAAGGTGCTTTGGAGCAATCAAGAAGAACGTGAGGCAACTTGGGAACCGGAGTCAAAGAAGAGGGAGTGCTACCCGGACCTCTTCGCCGCAGGTGAGGGTTAAGTTTCGAGGACGAAACTTGTTTTTAGCGGTGAGTGGTGTAAGACCTGGCCCTTCTTTGACTTTTTCCGTTATCCCTTTTCTTATGACAGTACGACTGAGGGTCTAATTTTGGTGTTTATCCGGACAGTCCGTCGGGGCTCGCGGACATTTTTAAGCGGTAGAGCTCACAAAACGGAGCGTGAGGACGCGATCGGTTTCGGATTCCGACTCCCGGTTCAACCTGAATTAATTTTTGAAGTCCGGACCCCCCGTAGGCGCTCAGAGATCCGCGCGGGCGACTCGCACGACTTTCGAGGTAATCCGGACCCTCTCTTTTAATCCCTGTTGGGCCGGCTAGTGACCTAGGATTTCGGGGGATTTAACGCTCGGATTGACCCGATTGTGTTAGGTCAAGTGAGGTGACCTACAGGGGAGGGCGACTTGTATATTAACCCGAACCCTAGGTGATTTGGGATGGTCGTGTAAAGAGAGGAAGAAGAACCCCATTTCCTCCCCGTTTGCGGTCCAAGGTGCGGCGCAAGGTTTTCGGGGATCTCCGGACGAAGGCGGGCAATCTCTTTTCCTCCTCTTTCCCTCGCGAATCAAGGTATGCCTTTTTGGAGTTCTTATTTTCGTAGATTTCGGTAAGGGGGTGGGTTCACAGTTTTTGGAGGGGGGGCGATCGAGGGCGCCGCCGCGCGGGCCACCTGCAGGTGGGGCGCCGCGCGGGCGACGCCCGCAGGCCGGCACCGCGCGGACAGGTGCCGCGCGGGCCGCCTGCAGGCGGGGCACCGCGCGGCAGGCGCGCTGCGCGGGCACCCGCCCGCAGGCAGGCACCGCGCGGACAGGTGCCGCGCGGGCCGCCTGCAGGCGGGGCGCCGCGCGGCAGGCGCGCTGCGCGGGCACCCGCCCGCAGGAAGGCACCGCGCGGACAAGTGCCGCGCGGGCCGCCTGCAGGCGGGGCGCCGCGCGGCAGGCGCGCTGCGCGGGCACTCGCCCGCAGGCAGGCACCGCGGGGACAGGTGCCGCGCGGGCCGCCTGTAGCTGGGGCGCCGCGCGGCAGGTGCGCTGCGCGGGCACCCGCCCGCAGGCAGGCACAGCGCGGACAGGTGCCGCGCGGGCCGCCCGCTGGTAGGGCGCCGCGCGGCAGGCGCGCCGCGCTGGCAAACGCCCGCAGGCAGGCACCGCGCGGACAAGTGCCACGCGGGCCGCCTGCATGTGGGGCACCGCGCGACGAGCGCGCCTCGCGGGCGCTGCCTGCGAGAGGACGCCGCGCGGGGTGGGACCGCGCGGGCCACCCGCAGGCCGCACGCTGCGCGGCGAGCGCGCCGTCTGGCCGCCGCAACGGGTTGGGGCCGTTGGGGCGATACGCAGACGGAGTGCGCGCTGCACGGGTCGGTGCCGTGCGGGGAACCCCGCCGCGCGGAGTTCGGGGATCACGTTAGTCGTCGGTTTTGGTAGGGAGTCGGTGTCAGTGTCCAATTCCTTAGTCTTGACACACACCTTCGCTTCCTTCAGGGGTACGAGACGTTGTAGGAAGCAGGCACGCGGTCGCGGACGAGCCGAGCACCGGACGACGCACACACAAGGTGGGTACATTCCCGGGGACTATGGGAATAGAAATTTAATGATAGAAATAGTATGTTTGGTGCAAAGGTGAATAGTAAGTCTCCTCCTGTTTATGTACTAACCCTGTTATATTATTTTACTTACTATCGATCTGAGGCTCTAGTTTTGCTACACGCACACCGGCGGTTTGGCCACCGCGAGGGTGTGCTTTTCCGAAAAAGTGGTACGTTGACCCGTGTACCCCACGCGACGGTGGCGTTAGGAATGGGGGCCCCCGTAGGTGGGGGGTGTGAGCGGTGACGCCGAGGCAGGTGCTCGGCGGCCGAGGCAGGTGCCCGGCGGGGAACACCGGGGTAGGGGCTCGGTGCGGTGCTTGGGGAAGGTGCCCGGTGTTGTTTTGGTACAGGGTATTGTTATCGCTGATTGTATATGAGAGGGACGGTTGCTCCGGTGGTTGTGGTTTGCTATGTTTTAGCCTTTTTTGTTTATCATACTATTTCTAGTCACTGACTTCCCACTTCGTGACTGGTTCGTCCAGGGACGAGTGCTAGGGCACCGGTGAGGCCGTGAGAGTGTTGTTCTGACATTTAGAGACTTCAGACACAGTGACTCCTCTTCCCTTTTCTCTTTATTATTTTTGTTAGTTAGTTGTGGATTGCGATACCCCCGTGGGGTCGAAGTGGATGTTGCTCTTTCTTTCCCAGATGTGCAAGTGAATGTTACTCTCTTCCTTACTTGGCCGTTTTAAACAACGAAAAACAAAGAAAACCGTTTGCGAAAACCGCTTTTAAAACGTGGGTGTTGTGTGGGCACCGGATTTTAAAACCTTGTGGAATTTATGTGGTTTCGAACTGGTTTTACAAAACTGGGCATCGGGTGGGTGCCATTTTCAAAACTCTGTGGATTTATGTGGCTTTGAAACAGTTTTTCTAAAACAACGGCGTCGAGTGGGCGTCGCTTTCAAAACCCTGTGATTATTTATCCTTTCAAATCGACGGCCTTTATGTTAAATGTTGAAACATGTAGATCATGTGAGATGAATGGTTGTATGTGTTCGAGACTCCAACTAGTGTGGTTAAAGACTGTTTGTGTTGTACTTTGTGTTGCACTTTGTAGTGGAGACGTCGTGCATATACAAAGGAGACTCTGCCCGTTTGCAGAGTGAATTTGTATATGCGGCGTGTCTGGGCACGCGCCGGGGAGTACTGGTTTTCAAAAAAAAAAAAATATAGCTAAATTAGGAGCATCGGTGGCTCCTCTTCCGCGCGTTCGAACCCCCGGGGCGTGACAATACCTCCCTGTTGAGCTATGAGTTTTGTATCTGAGGATATTGTACGATTATCATTTTGGGAGGTGGACATTGTTGTATTATTTTTCAGTTGTACAGTGATTGATTTTAGTTATACAGCAGGTTTTTATTTATAGCTTTGATATCTATTTAGCTGTAGTACTTTTCTTGCAGGTAGGACGCTTCGCCTATGCGGGGTTTGGCATAGGTGGCGGATTTGTTGGCGAGCCCGGGTCGCAGTTTCGACCCCGGGGCGTGACATCTCGTGTATTCATTTTTATTTGGATCTCAAATGTAAATTTTTGTTGTATGGTGATAGCAACAAAAATATCTTTTTGAATTTTCTTAAGTGGATCTTTGTTTTGTCACGAAACAGCCAAAGGGGGAGATTGTTAAGGAATTTGTCTTCGCGTATTTCGTGAAAATTGTTAAGTCTTGAAGATTGAAGATGAAGATGTTTGGATCATATATCTCAATCTCAAGAAAGAAGAATTCAAAAGGATCATGTACGTTTAACTAAATAAGTTTGGTGATCCGAATACTTCTAGTAGTGTAGAAACACTTGGATGGATTTTTAATCGCATAAAAATAAAAAACTGGACATGTTATATGTTCAGGATCCGGATCATGGTACTACAATCCGGACCCCGAACATAGGGTAGTTCATGCGCAAATCCAGTCCGGAACACATCTTGTTCAGTCCGGACCCCGAACGTGGATTTTGCAGAAACTGCATGAACAGTCCGGACCGTGGTTCTTCAGTCCGGACCCCGAACGTGGTCTTTCTGGAAAAATTCTGTTTAATGACGACAGTCCGGATCGCATTATTCCAGTCCAGACTGTCGACCCAAAAATTTTCAGATAAGGTTAGTTTTTGATTCTTATCCTCTTCCAATGGTTTCTAACCTATAAATAAACCCTAATCTCATTTCTTTTATGAGACCGAGGGAATCCATTTTTAAGTTTTATACTCTGGGAAATGACTGGAAAATATCAACGGAGAAAAACTTAAAAAGATCCACACATATAGAGAAGAAAGGAAAAATCAGATCTACTTCATGTTTCTTTCTCTATATGGATTAATTTGATTCTAGGTTTTCATACTCAGATTTTGAGTAGAATCAAATTAATGAATACTTAGATGGTATTTCCGATCTATCTTTGATCTAAGTATTCGGCGGATCATCACCAACCAAAAACAACGATTTTACCAAAAATCGACGCGTGGACTCGCGTGGCCTTGTGGAATCAAGGTGCTACCGCTCTCGTGGATTCGGAGCGAGGTACGTTCGTGGATTCGAGACGTGCTACTTGGTGAAGACCGTGGATTCGGTCAGACGTCGTGGACTCGACGTTGGACGCCGTGGATTCGGCGTTGGACGCAAATCGTGGATTCGATGCGCGTTGCGGAGCGAGCGGAGAAGATCAACTAGGAGCGTATGGAAAAAGGTTGAGTCGTCTGTGAGTACGTTATATCACCTTTGTACATGTTATAATTCTAGTGGATTTCACCGTGTTATCGGTCCCGTGGTTTTTTACTCCTGTTATGGAGTTTTCCACGTAAAATCTCTGCGTGTTATTTATTTTTCCGCATTGGGTTTTATTACGCAAAGATTTTTGAGTGTTTATTGTTTACACCTATTCACCCCCCTCTAGGTATTTTTTCCCCTATTTAGATCCATATTAGACATAACCCAACAGGCGCCATTCGAGGCTCTTTATGGAAGAAAGTTCCGATCACCTCTTCATTGGAGCGAGGTGGGAGAGCGATTGATTTTAGGCCCCGATGTACTTCAAGAGGCCGAAGACAAGGTTCGACTAGCTCGAGAACGTTTGATTTCAGCTCAAAGTCGACAAAAGAGTTACGCGGATAAGCGTCGGCGCGATTTGGAATTTCAAGTTGGAGACCATGTCTTCCTAAAAGTATCGCCGACTAGAGGAGTCAAGAGATTTGGCATCCGAGGGAAGCTAAGTCCCCGATTTATTGGACCTTTTGAGATTTTGGAGCGTATCGGCCCGGTGGCTTATCGACTTGCTCTACCACCTAACCTATCGGGAGTGCACAATGTGTTCCATGTTTCGACGCTCCGGAAGTATGTTTTTGATCCATCTCATGTGGTGGACTTCGTCCCGTTGGAACTACACGAGAACTTGAGTTTTGAGGAGCAACCGGTGAGGATTTTGGCTCGTGAGGTGAAGAAACTTCAGAATCGCGAGATACCTTATGTGAAGGTACTTTGGAGTAATCACGAGGATCGCGAGGCTACTTGGGAGCTGGAGAGCGCGCTTTAGGAGCGTTTCCCTCATCTTTTTCAGCTGGAGACTTGAGGTACTTGACTTCTAGTTTCGCAGACGAAACTCCTTTTTAGGAGGGGTGAATGTAGTACACTGAACTTTAGCAAAGTGCGAAGTTTGAGTGTTCGAAGGGTTGAATGATACCCTTCGAATATTTTTGTAAGCTTCCGGAAGGTTCTAGAAGGTTTCCGGAGAGTTTGAGTGCAAATCGGAAATTTTCAAAAATTTTACAAATTTGAGGTTTTTGGCTTCGGGGTCCGGACCGTCCGGGGACAGTCCGGACTGTCCGCGCGAATCTGGGAAATTCCACATTCGGGGTCCGGATCATGTTGGGGCAGTCTGGACCGTTTTGGTCTGGGCAGCACAGTAAGAAATGTAATTACATTTCTTGCAGGGGGCTTGTGGGATTTTGTTTCTTTAGGGTTTTTAACCCTCTTTATCTTCTCTTTTCCTCTCATTTGAAGAGTGCAAGAGAAAGTGTTAGAGAGAGAGAGAGAGAGGGAGAGAGTTCTTCTTAGATTTCCTTCTCCAACACATCTCTCCACTTGGGTTCTTCTTCATCCTTCCCTTCTCCACCATTGGAGCTTGCTTCAAAAGGCTGAAGAAAGGCAAGGGCTTGAAGGAGAAGGAAGTTTGGAGCTCTAGTTCCTATCCTTTGCATTCCAAAGTGGGATTTGAGCTTAAAGAGGTTTGGAACACTTCTTTTCCCTTTTCTTTTGGGATATTTGTAGGAAAACCTAGTTTTTGGAAAGCTAGGGTTTATTTGGGGCTTTTTGATTTCTAGCTTTTGGGGTGGAATTGATAGGTGTAGAACACTCTTGTAGGTTGGTTTTGAAGCTTTTCTTGTTTGGATTTCAAGATTTAGCAAGATCTCTCAACCTAAGGTATTTTCCACCTATTTTCCTTATGATTTTTAAGGGATGTTGTGATTAGGTTTTTGTGATATTTTAACCCATTGGGGCTTCTTGGTTAGGATCCTTCACAAGGATTTGGCAACTATTCGGTGGGTTTGACCTCACCGAAATGGGTGAACTCCCCCTATGTCTTCCATAGACTTTTAGGGCATCATTGTTATTGTCACGCCCCCGGGGGTTTTTGAGTCTTTCAAAGCGGAAAATTGCGTGTATTATTTTTTTTTCTTAACAAGGTAACTTAAACCTCATCCCCGGTGCGTGCCAGACCGCCACATACACAAATTCTCTCTGCCCACGGATAGAGTCTCCTTTGTATATGCACGGCGTCTCATTTACAACATCATACATCATACATCAACCATCAACCATACAATAGACATACATCGTCAAACAGAGTACAGTAATATAACTAATGTTATAAAAGCGGCGTCACCGTTTGGAAAGGATAAAACCAGCGGTTGCAAAACCCGTGCCCACACGGCACTTCGTTTTGAGAAAACATTTTCGAAATCATTTGGTTTATCTTGAAAACGTGTCGCGTATGAAAGCATCACTAAAAGCATCGAAGAATAAAAGTACACCTCATCCACAGCGCTAACTAATACATGTCCACGACTAATGCGATCCACAAGCAAATGAACTAATTAAAGCATAAGGAAGACGAGATAAAACCCAAGTATTCTGACTACGGTCCTCGCGACGCAGTCTCACCGCCCTCCCGGCTAACGCACCTCGTAACACCTGTCACGGAGTGGGTGTCAGTGACAAACAAAGTAGATGTCTAATATCAATAAGGAATAAGGAGCAAACCAAATACACCGGAACCTTTCGCTAAAACCCTGCACATAATTAAGCTGGGCACCAACCCCAGAGTACCAGTCGGGGAGACTAAAGTCTCCCCTCGTGCGCAAACACCTTTTTGATGCTTTTAACCTCTTCGCGGTGCTGGTGTGCTATTTTCAGCGGGCGCGAAGAGGTCCTCACGGCACCCACCCCTTTGTGAGCTACACGGGTCCAAAAAAAAGACCACTTCTCCGGAAAAGTACACCCATGCGGAGGCCAATCCGCCTGTGTACGTGCAGCATCCGAAAACGGATTTGCCGAGATCGGCGTGTAGTGAGCACCGCGACCGTAGCCGCTTCAATTGTTAGATAAAATATAATTATGCGAAAGGTTAAACTGTCTATCTACTTTGTTAGACGAATTAAGAGCATTTTAATGACGATAGATGCACTTACTGGACTTGTTGCACCTATAGCAACCGTACCCACCTAGTTGAAGAGAGATCGGAACACCTGAATCCTTCGCGCACCCCCGCTGCGCTCCTGGACCTAAAGAAAGTCCGTAAGAATAACTATAGTCAAAAACGTGTACTAACATCCCAAAACAAAAGACCCAAATTACTCTTTTCGACGGAAAAGTCCAACACCGTCCGGGTTGACGAAAACCGGAAATCCCGCGCCGCCGTCGTCGTCCGCCGGAGCCCCGCGCGGTTCGGAACCGCGCGGCGTGTCTCCGCGGGCGACGCCCACGCGGCGCGGTGCCTCGTGCGGGTGCTGCCCGTGTTGCGGCCGCGTAGTGCCCGCGCGGGTGCGGCCCCGCACGACGCCCGCGCGGTTGCGGGTCCGCGCGGGTGCCGCCCGCGCGGCAGCCCTCGGCGCCCGCGCGTTTGCGGGTCCGCGCGGGTGCCGCCCGCGCGGTTGCGGGTCCGCGCGGGTGCTGCCTGCGCGGCAGCCGCGCGGCGCCCGCGCGGTGCCCGCGTGGTTGCGGGTTCGCGCGGGTGCTGCCCGCGCGGCAGCCGCGCGGCGCCCGCGTGGTGCCCGCGTGGTTGCGGGTCCGCGCGGGTGCCGCCCGCGCGGCAGCCGTGCGGCGCCCGCGCGGTTGCGGGTCCGCGCGGGTGCCGCCCGCGCGGCAGCCGTGCGGCGCCCGCGCTGTTGCGGGTCCGCGCGGGTGCCGTCCGCGCGGCAGCCGCGTGGCGCCCGCGTGGTTACGGGTCCGCGCGGGTGCCGCCCGCGCGGCAGCCGTGCGGCGCCCGCGCGGTGCCCGCGCGGTTGCGGGTCCGCGCGGGTGCCGCCCGCGCGGTGGCCGCGCGGCGCCCGCGCGGGCACGACCCGCGCGGAGCCCGCGCGGTGCCCGCGCGGTCCCATCGCCGCTTGCGGCGGCGATCGGCCGTCCGCGATTCCCCTCCGCGCGATGCCCTAGCGGCACCGCGCGCCTCCGCCGTCCGTTCCGTGCCCTAGCATGACGACGACGACGGCGACGGTGACGGATCTGACGGAGAAACCAAGAACTCAACGAAAAGGACGACGGAAAAATCCCAAATAATTTATAATAATTCTTTTACTAACCGAAGATCGACGGGAAGGTTGTCTGGTCGCGTTCTTGCCTTCGGTTCGATGTCCGGGAAGATCGGGCTCCTTCTCCTTCTCCTTCCCCTTTCTTTCGGCTAGGGTTTCGTCTTTTCCTTTTTCGCTTTCTTTCTCTCCTCACCGGTTAGGGTTTTATTTTTCTTTTCTTTTCTTTCCGATAATCGGGATCCCTTATATAGCTCGTATTATATCTTTAATTAATTTCCTCTTTAATTCGTACGTAAGAAAATTCTATTTTCCGTCATCGGATAATTAATTTACTAATTAATTATCCCCTACGAGATAACCCACCTTATCTCTAACGGGTGCAAGATATTTTGCACGGATTCCAATGCATGACTAATCACCGTATCACTCGGAATCCCGTTTCGGGAGATCCCGGTATCGGATTTCAGATCCGATCGCACCGTCGGCCTTCTTTTTCCGCGCTCTATCGCAGAAAAATACCAGCACCACACACCGGCCAACTTTCAAGAATTGAATAATTTTATTTCTCCTAAAGGCTTAAATGGCTATATGTGAGTCAAAAATACCCCTAAGGGCCGGATCACTACACCACTCACACTTTATAAAAAGTTTCGTCCCGAAACTTAAGTACAAACCCCACTAATCAATTCGGGAAAATATTCTCTCATCTTCTATTCCAGTTCCCAAGTCACCTCGCGCTCTTCGTGGTTGCTCCACTGGACCTTCACATAGGGGATTGTTCGTTTGCGCAACTTCTTGTCATCTCTTGCCAAAATCCGCACCGGCGTCTCCTCGACGCTTAAATCCTCTCGCAACTCGATGGTGGAGGCATCCAAGGCATGAGAGGGATCAGCTAGATACTTCCGGAGCATTGAGACATGGAACACGTTATGGACTCGTTCGAGGTTTGGCGGCAGCGCTAATCGGTACGCCACCGGTCCTACGCGTTCTAGGATCTCAAACGGTCCTACGTACCTCGGGCTTAGCTTTCCCTTTATGCCGAAGCGTCGGTTCCCCTTGGAGGGCGAAACTCGGAGTAACGCATGCTCACCCACCATGAACTCTAAGTCTCGGCGTCTGTTGTCCGCGTAGCTTTTCTGTCTGCTCTGGGCGGTCAGCAGCCTTTGTCTAATCAATCGCGCCTTTGCTTCGGTCTCCTCCACCAAATCTGAGCCCAGAAACTTGCGCTCACCCAAGTCGTCCCAGCATATTGGAGACCAACAGCGGCGCCCGTACAGGGCCTCGTATGGTGCCATCTGAATGCTGGCCTGGTAACTGTTATTGTAGGCAAATTCCACTAGGGGCAAACACCGTGCCCACCCTTCGCCCAAGTCCAAAACGCATGCCCGAAGCATGTCCTCCACAATTTGTATCACCCGCTCTGATTGTCCATCGGTCTGCGGGTGAAAAGCCGTACTGAAGTGCAACTTGGTTCCCATTGCTCGCTGCAGGCTCTGCCAAAAGTTTGACACAAATCGCGTGTCCCTGTCCGATGTGATGGATGTCGGCACCCCATGCAACCTTACTATCTCGTTGATGTAGGTTTGTGCCAGTCGTTCCCGCGTCCACGTCGTGTGTATGGGCAGGAAGTAGGCCGATTTCGTCAGACGGTCCACAATTACCCATTTTGCATCGTGTCCCTGTGACGATCTCGGGAACTCGGTCACAAAATCCATGGTAATCATGTCCCACTTCCACTCGGGCACCAGTAAGGGTTGCAATGTTCCGGCCGGACGCTGGTGCTCGGCCTTCACCCGTTGGCACACCAGGCAGTGTGCCACAAACCGAGTCACGTCTCCCTTCATTTTGGGCCACCAGAAGGTCTGTTTGACGTCCTTGTACATCTTCGTTCCCCCGGGGTGCGCTGCATATGGAGCAGTATGCGCCTCCCGCAGGATTTCCTCTTTGAGTTCCGGTAGATCCGGCACGCAGATTCGTCCCCGAAATCGTATCGTGCCGTCGGAGTTTATTGTGAAATCACCTTCTTGGTCGGCAGTTACTCTACTTCGCACCAGCTGGAGTTGGTCATCAGTCGACTGCCCTTCGAGGATTCTGTCAAGCAAGGTAGGTCTGACCACCAGCGTCAGAAGTTGCGCGACTGTACCTGCCGGTACTATTTCTAGTCTTAATCGCGAAAATTGCGCAATCAGACTATCTTGCTGGGTGATGGCACTTACCCCTGCCTTTTCGGCCTGCCCCTTGCGGCTCAGGGCGTCGGCCACCACGTTTGCTTTTCCCGGGTGGTAGTAGATCGTTAAATCGTAATCCTTCAGTAGCTCGAGCCACCGTCTTTGTCGCAAATTTAACTCCTTTTGGGTGAAAAGGTACTTAAGACTTTTATGATCTGAGTACACATTGGAGTGGGCCCCATACAGGTAGTGTCTCCAAAGCTTGAGGACGAACACAACCGCTGCGAGTTCCAAATCGTGCACGGGGTAGTTCCGCTCGTATTCCTTGAGCTGCCTTGACGCATAGGCTATAACCTTTCCCCGTTGCATGAGTACTCCACCCAGTCCATTTCGCGACGCATCGCAATACACTTCGTAATCCTCCCCTGGTTCTGGCAGGGCGAGAATCGGAGCTCGCGTCAATCTATCCTTGAGCTCCTCGAAGCTCTTCTGACATTTGTCCGTCCAGATGAACTTTTCCCCCTTTTTAGTCAAACGGTTTAAGGGGGTGGCTATCTTGGAGAAACCCTCCACGAAGCGCCGGTAGTACCCGGCTAACCCCAGGAAGCTTCGAATCTCCTCACCGTCGTCGGTTGGGACCAGTCCGTCACCGAATCTATCTTCTTCGGATCGACTGCGACTCCAGCCGCCGAGATTACGTGCCCCAAGAAGCCGACCTCACGGAGCCAAAACTCACACTTTTTGAGTTTGGCGTAGAGTTTCTGTTCCCGTAGGGTCTGGAGGACGGTGCGCAGATGTTCTTCATGTTCCTCGTCTGTACGGGAGTAGATGAGGATATCGCCGATGAAGACCACCACGAATAAGTCCAGGAAGGGTTTGAATACCCTGTTCATCATGTCCATGAACACCGCCGGGGCATTTGTGAGCCCGAACGGCATTACCGTAAATTCGTAATGGCCGTAACGAGTTCGGAAAGCCGTCTTGGGGATGTCCTCCCCCTTAACCTGGACCTGATGATAGCCCGACTGCAGGTCAATTTTTGAAAACACCGTCGCCCCCTGTAGTTGGTCGAAGAGGTCGTCGATCCTTGGCAGGGGGTACTTGTTCTTAATGGTGACCTTATTTATCTCCCGGTAGTCAATGCACAACCGGAGACTTCCGTCCTTCTTCCTCACAAACAGGACGGGCGCGCCCCAGGGTGACGCGCTAGGTCTGATGAAACCTTTATCCAAAAGGTCCTCCAACTGTGCCTTGAGTTCCTTCATCTCCGCGAAGGCCATCCTGTACGGTGCCTTGGTGATGGGTTTGGTGCCGGGAAGTAGTTCAATAGGGAATTCGACTTCTCGTTCCGGTGGCATTCTGGGGAGCTCCGCCGGAAATACATCCGGAAATTCTTTTTTCACTGGAATTTCGGAAGGCGAGGGAACGGGTCGGGTGGCTAAATCTACCGAGGCTAGATAGGCCACGCACTCGCCCTCCATCAACTTCCTAGCTCGCGACGCGGAGATGATAGCCAAAAAGGAAGTACTTTTAGATGCCAAGTACACGTTTTCTGGGAATCCCAGTTTCTGTAGTTGCACCTGGCGCTTCTCGCAGTCGATGACCGCCTGATACTCGGTAAGCCAGTCCATGCCCAAAACCGCGTCGTATTCCTTTAGCGGTATGACCACCAGATCCCAGGGGCACGACAACCTTCCCAGTCTTATTGAACACGAGGGTACTAGGCCAGTCGCCGCGATTGGCCCCCCAGGGGTCTGGACGGTCAGTAAGACATCAAGGGGACTACTTTCTAGCAGGTGTGTTTGTGCAAAAGTGCGGGAGATAAAGGAGCGAGTCGCCCCGGTGTCAAACAGGGTTCGAGCTCGAAAATTAGAAATGGAGGTAATACCTGCGACCACCTCCTCTGGCAGTGTCGCTCCATGCTGGCCCATGGAGTAGAGCCTCCCCCCTGGTTGTGGTCGCGATTCTCCTTCTGCTCTTGGCGCCGGAGGGTGTGGGGGCATCCCCGTTGATGCTCTACCCCGTCCTGGTGGCTGCGCCGTTGGGGTGGAAGCTGCTAAAGATACCGCTCCAGTGTTCAGGGGACAGTTGAATCGGAAATGCCCCGGTTTGCCGCAGCGGTAATAGTGATCCTGTCTCTTAGGGCATTCCGTCACTGGATGCGATGCTCCGCAAATAACACATGGCTTGTTTGCTGGTCGCGGCTTTCCAGTAGGCGCGCTCTTGCTTCCTTGTTGCATCTTGGGGTACTTTGGGGGTCGGCTCCCACCAGACGAGCCCCCTCCCGGGTAAGTCTGTGTCCGCTTCCTCTCCCGGTTATTTTCTGATCCCTCACGTCGAGCTCGGGTGATAGCGAATCCCCGCTCCACAATGGTGGCCCTGTCCACCACCTCCCTGAACGTGCGCAGGTCCGCTGCCTGAACCATCTCGAAGATGTCGCTCCGTAACCCGTCCACAAAAAGACGGGCCTTGTGGGGTTCATCCCGTATAACAAACGGGACGCAGTTAACCAATCTTACAAACTCCCTTTGATATTCCATGACCGAGCGGTTCCCTTGTCTAATGTTCTTCAGGTCGTCTTCCAATTGTCGCTTGACGCTATCGGAGAAGAAAACGCCAAAAAGTTCCTCTCTAAAGGCCGACCATGTCGGTAGCGGGTCGTTGGTAGACGGATCCGGGCGTACCGTCTTCCACCAGATGCGTGCATTCCCTTCGAGAAAGTGGACGGCTAGTGGAACCCGCTCGTGCTCCTCCATCAGTAGGTCCTCGAAGAACTTTTCCATGGTATCCACCCATTTTTCGACGACCCATGGATCGGTCGTCTCTCCCTCGAAAGTGGGAGAGTCATGCTTCTTGAACTTAGTCAAATTCGTCCTGACCCTTTCTCGCGTTGCTCGTTGCTCCGTGATCCCCCCTGCAGCGGCGGACCCCCCAAGAGTAGGGGTCGTTCCTACCTCCCCCGCGGTCGCTCCCAACACGGGCCCCGAGGTCGTTGGAGTAGGTACATCCCTTGGGGCTGGGGGCTGTTCCATCGTCGTACCACCCGTCCCTTGCGGTTCCGTAGTGGGTGCGGTGGTTTCGGGCGGAGGAGTCGGATCGCGCTCGGCTGGCGCGGTTGCCTGTCGCTGCGTCAGTTGACGAACTTTCTTCGTCAGCGTCGCTACCTGCCTGGCCATTTCCCGCAGTTGTCGCCGGAGGAGCTGGTCCTCTGCGGTGGCCGGGGTCACTCTGTCCGCGTCCGCATTCTCGGTGGACGATCTAGTCCGGGCCATCGTCCGCTATAAACAAAGAAACTATGTTAACCCTAAGGTTATACTCCTAGCACCCTGTCTTACGATTACACCTACATTACGTCCCCTTTTCCCCGTACTCTCACGTACTACACACCTATACCTTGGTTATCTCATGTCCAATTTGCTTGTGGCACCCTACACTGTGGATGTGGATCACGTCTACTATGGTTATGGTTGTTTTTCTCTGGTACCATTTAATCTGTCACGCCCCCGGGGGTTTTTGAGTCTTTCAAAGCGGAAAATTGCGTGTATTATTTTTTTTTCTTAACAAGGTAACTTAAACCTCATCCCCAGTGCGTGCCAGACCGCCACATACACAAATTCTCTCTGCCCACGGACAGAGTCTCCTTTGTATATGCACGGCGTCTCATTTACAACATCATACATCATACATCAACCATCAACCATACAATAGACATACATCGTCAAACAGAGTACAGTAATTTAACTAATGTTATAAAAGCGGCGTCACCGTTTGGAAAGGATAAAACCAGCGGTTGCAAAACCCGTGCCCACACGGCACTTCGTTTTGAGAAAACATTTTCGAAATCATTTGGTTTATCTTGAAAACGTGCCGCGTATGAAAGCATCACTAAAAGCATCGAAGAATAAAAGTACACCTCATCCACAGCGCTAACTAATACATGTCCACGACTAATGCGATCCACAAGCAAATGAACTAATTAAAGCATAAGGAAGACGAGATAAAACCCAAGTATTCTGACTACGGTCCTCGCGACGTAGTCTCACCGCCCTCCCGGCTAACGCACCTCGTAACACCTGTCACGGAGTGGGTGTCAGTGACAAACAAAGTAGATGTCTAATATCAATAAGGAATAAGGAGCAAACCAAATACACCGGAACCTTTCGCTAAAACCCTGCACATAATTAAGCTGGGCACCAACCCCAGAGTACCTGTCGGGGAGACTAAAGTCTCCCCTCGTGCGCAAACACCTTTTTGATGCTTTTAACCTCTTCGCGGTGCTGGTGTGCTATTTTCAGCGGGCGCGAAGAGGTCCTAATGACACCTACCCCTTTGTGAGGTACACGGGTCCAAAAAAAAGACCACTTCTCCGGAAAAGTACACCCATGCGGAGGCCAATCCGCCTGTGTACGTGCAGCATCCGAAAACGGATTTGCCGAGATCGGCGTGTAGTGAGCACCGCGACCGTAGCCGCTTCAATTGTTAGATAAAATACAATTATGCGAAAGGTTAAACTGTCCATCTACTTTGTTAGACAAATTAAGAGCATTTTAATGACGATAGATGCACTTACTGCACTTGTTGCACCTATAGCAACCGTACCCACCTAGTTGAAGAGAGATCGGAACACCTGAATCCTTCGCGCACCCCCGCTGCGCTCCTGGACCTAAAGAAAGTCCGTAAGGATAACTATAGTCAAAAACGTGTACTAACATCCCAAAACAAAAGACCCAAATTACTCTTTTCGACGGAAAAGCACCGTCCGGGTTGACGAAAATCGGAAATCCCGCGCCGCCGTCGTCGTCCGCCGGAGCCCCGCGCGGTTTGGAACCGCGCGGCGTGTCTCCGCGGGCGACGCCCACGCGGCGCGGTGCCTCGCGCGGGTGCTGCCCGTGCGGCGGCCGCGGAGTGCGCGCGCGGGTGCGGCCCAGCACGGCGCCCGCGCGGTTGCGGGTCCGCGCTGGTGCCGCCCGCGCGGCAGCCGCGCGGCGCCCGCGCGGTTGCGGGTCCGCGCGGGTGCCGCCCGCGCGGCAGCCGCGCGGCGCACGCGCGGTTGCAGGTCCGCGCGGGTGCTGCCCGCGCGGCAGCCGCGCGACGCCCGTGCGGTGCCCGCGTGGTTGCGGGTCCGCGCGGGTGCTGCCCGCGCGGCAGCCGCGCGGCGCCCGCGCGGTGCCTGCGTGGTTGCGGGTCCGCGCGGGTGCCGCCCGCGCGGCAGCCGTGCGGCGCCCGCGCGGTGCCCGCGCGGTTGCGGTTCCGCGCGGGTGCCGTCCGCGCGGCAGCCGCGCGGTGCCCGCGTGGTTGCGGGTCCGCGCGGCAGCCGTGCGGTGCCCGCGCGGTGCCCGCGCGGTTGCGGTCCGCACGGGTGCCGCCCGCGCGGTGGCCGCGCGGCGCCCGCGCAGGCACGACCCGCGCGGTCCCATCGCCGCTTGCGGCGGTGACCAACTGTCCGCGATTCCCCTCCGCGCGATGCCCTAGCGGCACCGCGCCCCTCCGCCGTCCGTTCCGTGCCCTAGCATGACGACGACGACGGCGACGGTGACGGATCCGACGGAGAAACCAAGAACTCAACGAAAAGGACGACGGAAAAATCCCAAATAATTTATAATAATTCTTTTCCTAACCGAAGATCGACGGGATGGTTGTCCGGTCGCGTTCTTGCCTTCGGTTCGATGTCCGGGAAGATCGGGCTCCTTCTCCTTCTCCTTTCCCTTTCTTTCGGCTAGGGTTTCGTCTTTTCCTTTTTCGCTTTCTTTCTCTCCTCACCGGTTAGGGTTTTATTTTTCTTTTCTTTTCTTTCCGATAATCGGGATCCCTTATATAGCTCGTATTATATCTTTGATTAATTTCCTCTTTAATTCGTACGTAAGAAAATTCTATTTTCCGTCATCGGATAATTAAGTTACTAATTAATTATCCCCTACGAGATAACCCACCTTATCTCTAACGGGTGCAAGATATTTTGCACGGATTCCGATGCATGACTAATCACCGTATCACTCGGAATCCCGTTCCGGGAGATCACGGTATCGGATTTCAGATCCGATCGCACCATCGGCCTTCTTTTTCCGCGCTCTATCGCAGAAAAATACCAGCACCACACACCGACCAACTTTCAAGAATTGAATAATTTTATTTCACCTAAAGGCTTAAATGGCTATATGTGAGTCAAAAATACCCCTAAGGGCCGGATCACTACAGTTATATTAAACATGCATCGTTTGATTTATCATGATTTATGATCATGCATTTGAACCCCTTCATATGTAGATAATTTCATACTCTATGTAGTAGAGGTAAACATTGTAGGTGCATGGGCACTTTAAGGGGGGATTGAATAGAAATTTTTGTGAACTTAAGCTTTTGGATATGAATAGAGAATAACTATACCTGCTATAGAATTATTGGGACATGCTATGTGATGACCTGGATCTCCGCAGAGCTGTTTCAGTGCGTTGGGTAGCTTCTGGAGGCCTACGTGGTGTGTCGGTGGTGATTGTGCACAATTTGGACACAAGTGTTGGACTTCGGGCTTAAAATGGATCACGTGAGTGATCGGAGAACCCCGTTGAGCGTTTAGAAGTGTTCTCGCGCGGAACGGATATTAAAATTGGGCTCAGCGCGAAGTTTGGACAAAAGAATACCTTTCCGGATGCCTTCGGCAAGTTTTAGAGTTGGAATTTGGCAAATCGGACTTCGGATTTGGATTCAGCGCGCGAAAACGATCAAAATGGGCTATTTACATGCATTTTTTGGAGTTTGGAACAGTAAAATTGCTGTTCACGACCGGAACAGTAATTCCGGCGACCGGCGGCGGCGCGGCGGCGGCGGGCAGCGGCGGAAGGCGGCGGCGCGGGCTCGGGCAGGCAGCGCGGCGGCGGGCAGGCGCGCGGGCGCGGGCAGGGCGCGGGCAGGCGCGTGGGCGCGCGGGCAAGTGCGCGGTCCACGCGGCCGGCGTGCACCGGAGGGAGGACACGTGGCGGAGTAGGAGAGGTCGGTGCCATGGACCTGGTTCACGGAGCAAGCGGGGGGCTACCTCGGGAAGCGTGCCTGCAGGGTGGCAGGCGGTTGCGCGTGGAGCACACGAGCGCACGTGGGCCGCCCCTGAGTGCGGTCCACGTGGCATCCTCCGGTTGGTGGGTGCAATGCACCAGCACATGTGGACCGTGCCACATGGCGCACGGCTAGTGGCTGCGCCGGCTGTCCCCTGTTCTGTGGGTGACGTGGCGCGCCCGGAGCATTTCGGGCGCACCACGGGGGGGAGTTCTGGGTACACTTTGGGGGGGCCGAAAGTTTCGGGCGCCCGGAAAATGTCCCCCAAAGTGCATTTTTGGCTGGATTTTCTGGCCTATAAATAGGACCCGAGTGACCTTGTGCTCACCTTTTTCTCCTCTTCTGGCCGGAATTTCGCAGGGAACTCTTCAGTAAGGTTCTTCCTCACCCTGAGCCGCACCTTTTGGAAGACTCTGTGGTTTTTTGGGGGTACGCATCCCAAGGTTTCCATTTTTATGGCGCAGCGCGACGCTCGTTCGTTTGTGATCTTCTTTGTCGCATTTCGGTCCGTGGACTCTCCCAAGCTACCCCGGCAGTATTTTCCAGCGATTCTTGCGCCATCGTCTTCACGACAGGTAGGGCTACGTTTCTTGTGTTTACTGGTTTCTCCCATTCCGAGCTTTTCATAGATTTTCGGATCATCTTGTGACCTCATTTTCTGGGGCGGAGTTCTGGACAGCGCTGCAGTGTTTTGACAATATCTTCGCGCACAGGCATCGTATTGGGGTGATTCAAAAGGCGTTTTGCATCTACACATCGCGAGGAATATCCCCAAGTTTTCTTGGAATTTTTTGAATTTTCCCCGAAGGTGAAAAGTCCCTGTTCACAGAACCTTGTGATTCAGATTTTGCGATTTGGTTTATTTCGGGGTGGTTCCCTTGTCGAATTTGTATCTTAGTGTGGGAAACTCGGATTTGAACGTGCAGGTACTCGTTTCGACCGGCTCATCGCGAGGATCGCGACGATATTTTTTTGGGAATTTTTTGTGCAGAACTCGCAGGTGAAAATGGCACAACTTTGGGACTGAATTTTGGGACAGCGTGTTCTTGAGTTTAATTGTATGTTTGGGGTTAATTGTTGTGCAGTGATCGCGGCGGTTTGGCTTGTTTGGGCGAGAGCACTATTTGGACCTGGAATTAGCGATCGAGGTGGGTGGTTTCTATATCCCTCTTTTCTGACTTACTCACTAGGGGTATTAGAGTGATCATCTTTGGAGCATTATGATTGATAATTGCTATTCTCATGAGCATATCATGTTGGAAATGTTATTAGAGCATCACTATGCGGGACACA
Source organism: Tillandsia leiboldiana (assembly GCA_029204045.2). NCBI lineage: Eukaryota > Viridiplantae > Streptophyta > Magnoliopsida > Poales > Bromeliaceae > Tillandsia > Tillandsia leiboldiana. The sequence goes on from CM055072.1 coordinate 28,430,648, forward strand.
TAATTGAATACTTAATTGGGACTTGTGCATGCTTGTGTGGAATCATGGATTGCTATGTTAGCACTTAACCTTGCATGTGGAATTGTTTATTATATTTGGTCAAGACGATTTATCCTGTTAGTGGTATTACTTGAGGATATGTGACATGCATAGGTGGATGATTTATGTGAGATTAATTTGGTGGACATAGCATGTTGGAACAGGATTATTGGGATACTTTAATAGTAATAATTAACATGCCATGTTAGCACATAGATTTTATGAAAGTGGATTAAATGGATTAATTGTTGGGACATTATGACATATCTATGTGTGGGTACCACTTTGGTGATTTATCATGGATCAGGGATTATAGACATGTGTGGTTGAATCATGATTTTAGCATGTTGATGGTTATATCCATGCGGAGCTATTAATTGATACACATGTGGAACCACTATTTGCCACACTTTCTTTTATCGCTCTTGAGGACATATGCATGTTTGTATGATCATCTAGATAGGCCACTTTTTATTGCTGCACTATCATTTTGGGACTTGACTTAGGAGAAACCATGTTTGTTTCCTTTTCTCCTTCTTATTTAGACCTTTGAGTCTGGTTGCTCGGGTTCGAGCAGGGGTTCGGGATAGTGTAGCGGGGACCTTAGGGTCGGTGACAGGTTGTGTTTGATTATGGGTTGTGGGGGATTTTAGCGGCTACCGCGGATAGTAGGCGGTTGACCGGATGTCGGATGTGGGACATGATTGTGATTGTGGGTTATTCCGGCAACCGCGGATATTGGGCGGTTGACCGGAGGTCGGTTGTGAGACCTGGTCGTGGATTGTGAGGTATTGCGGCGATCGCAGATTTTGGGCGATTGATCGGATGTTCATTTGTGCATCAGATTGGGGATCAGTTTCTTTTAGTGGAGGGGTGTGTTCCACTGGGGCTTTATAGTTGTGATCCGGTCCTGCTTTTGATACTTATCACACCGGCGCGGTTATTGCCCGGTGATGCTTTCCTCGTGTGGGTCGCTCCCCTCGAGATCCCCTCCGGAGGCCGGGGCCAGGCAGTTATTGACAGTTTTGCTATCACATCGGCGCGGCTTATTTGCCCGATGATGAGGGCAGCAGCAGGAGTTTTGCTATCACATCGGCGCGGTTTACTCGCCCGATGATGAGGGCGGTACAGATTGGGTTCATCTGGGACGGTTGGTTACTGTTGCATACGGTATTTCCAGTCTAGGACTGCATTTTAGAGGCATAGTTGTGGTAGATTTCCCTTTTTCAGCAGTTTCATTTCTTACCACTCTTCTTTCCCTTTTGCCTCTGGTAGACCTAGTGGGTGCGTCCGAGTTTGAGGTTTTACCCACTGGGGGAGGCTACTGGTTTACTAGTAGTTGTCACCCTCATTCTTCTTTCCTCTTTTTCTTCTCCTTTGTTTTGCAGTGTCTTCTGCGGGTGATGCTGGGCTTTCAGCGGCGGGTCGAGGAGAGAGGACGGCTGTAAGACCCGGCCTTTCCTTAACCCTTCTGGCCACCCTCTTCTTGTAATGCCCGACCGGGGGCCTCATTTTTGGTGTTTTTCCGGACAGACCGTCGGGGCCCGCAGATAATTTTAGGCGAAGAGCTCGCGGAGCGGAGCGCGTGGGCGCGATCGGTTTCTTTTTCCGACTCCCGGTCTGACCAGAAATAATTCTCGAAGTTGGGGCCCCCCTTAGGCGTCTCGGGATCCGTGTTGACAACCCGCTCACCTTTTAAGGTAAACCCTAATTCTTTTAGTATATATATATAGCCGTGTGGGAAAGAGGATTAGGGTTCCTCTTATTTTCTTTTGGTGGCCGGCTCTTTTCTTTTTCTTCCTCCCTCGTAGCCGCCGGCAAAGAGTAACCAAGCACACGGGCAAGGGTGGACCGGTGGAGGCAAGCGGACGATCCCTCTTTTCCTCCTCTTTCGCACATCGAGGAGTGCGGGACGCTGTTGGCGACTGGTGCACAGACGCGGACTGGACGAACGCAGGACGACGCACACAGGGTGGGTACGTTCCCGGGGATTTCGGGAGTAGGGATTAACTGTTAGAAATAGCATGTTGGGGCAAGGTGGAATTATCAGTCTCCTTCTGTTTATGCACTAACCCTGTTATGTTATGATACTAAATGTCAATCTGAGGCTCAAGTTTTGCTACACGCACACCCGCGGTTTGGCCACCGCAAGGGTGTGCTTTTCCGGAAAAGTGGTACGTTGACCCGTGTACCCCACGCGGCGGTGGCGTTAGGAATGGGGGCCCCCATGGGTGGGGGGTGTGAGCGGTGATGTCGAGGCAGGTGCTCGGCGGCCGAGGCAGGTGCTCGGCGGTGGACATCGGGGAAGGTGCCCGATGTTGTTTTGATACAGGGTGTGGTTATGGTGGATGATGCATGGGAGGGATGGTTGCTCCGGTGTTTGTGGTTTGCCTTATTATTGTTTTCTACGCTTATCATGCTATTTCTAGTCACTGACTTCCCACACCGTGACAGGTTCGTCCAGGGGCGAGTGCTAGGGCGCCGGTGAGGACGCGAGGGTGCTGATCTGATTTTTGGGTGACTTCAGATACAGTGACTCTTCTTTCCCATTTCTTTTATTATTCATGTTAGCTAGCTGTGGATTGCGACACCCCCGTGGGGTCGAAGTGGATGTTGCCCTTTTTCCTTTTGAATAATTGAATGAATACTACGTTCTCTCTTACTGGGTCGTTTTGAACGATGAAAAGCAAAGAAAACCGTTTGCGAAAACTACTTTTAAAACGTGGGTGGCGTGTGGGCACCGAGCTTTACAAACCTTATGGATTTATGTGTTTGCGAACTGTTTTCATAAACGATGGCATCGTGTGGATGCCGCTTTCAAAACCCTGTGATTATTTATCCTTTCAAAACACCGGCCTCTATGCTCTAAGTGAATGCTAGGATATCATGTGAATTGTTTGGTTGTATGTGTACGAGACCCCAACTGATGTGGTTAGAGATTGTATGTGCTACGCCTTGTGAGACACTTTGAAGTTGAGACGCTGTGCATATACAAAGGAGACTCTGCCCGTTTGCAGAGTGAATTTGTGTATGCGGCGGGTCTGGACACGCGCCGGGGAGTATTGTTTTACAAAAAAAAAATATATGGGTGAATCAGGGGCATCGGTGGCTCCTCTTCCGCGCGATTCGAACCCCCGGGGCGTGACAGATTAAGATGGTATCAGAGAGGTTAAACTTTAACCACAACAGTCAGGGCCTAACATCCACGGGCGCAATACTCTGGCTACTGAGTAATAAAGTGAACACGGGATAAATAAAACGCGAGTGCTCGTTGAGAGAAAGGGGGGAAATTAGTGTTCTTTTTCTTTTCTCCCTTTAGGGCCAGCACTAGCGGCGTGCCGTTTTATTTAAACTAGGAGTAACTGGTTCGTGCAAATGTTCAGATCATGGCCAGGACTAGATCCACAGCCGAGGACACGGGGGCGGACGCAGCGGAAGTGATGACTGCGGAGAATCAGCTCCTAAGGCAGCAGCTACGGGAGATGGCGGAGCAGTTGGCAGCCCTGAACGACCGTGTGCGCCAACTGACGCAGCAACAGCAGGCCGCTGCGACGGCAGAGGTTGCCCCGGGCCCTCTCCCGGGGCCAGCTGCACCGGCAATGGGACCGCCGATGATGGAGACCGAAGGAGGGGCTGCCCCCACCCGGGCCTCGGCGCCTGAGGTGCCCTTAACTCAACCGACGGCGCCAGAGGTGGCCCCTTCGACGGCAACGGCAGGGCCGGCGGCGACACCAATCGTCGGAATTGCTCCGAGTGTGACGGTAGTGTTACCCACTCCCGCCGCGACCGCCAACGTCGCGAAGGAGGGGGCGAATCTACCAAACGAGCGAGACCGCGTGCGCGCCAACCTGGCCGACTTCAAGAAATACGACCCGCCAACGTTCGAGGGGGACACGACAGACCCCTGGGTTGTGGAGAAATGGGTGGATACAATGGAGAAATTATTCGAGGACCTATTGATGGAAGACCACGAGCGGGTCCCCCTGGCCGCCCACTTACTCGAGGGGAACGCCCGCATTTGGTGGAAGACCGTACGCCCCGGCTCTGCGCCGGGCGCTACCCTTCCGTCATGGACTACCTTTAAACAGCAGCTATTCGGGGCATTCTTTACCAATAGCGTGAAGAAACAACTGGAGGACGACCTAAACCACATCAGGCAGGGAACCAAAACAGTAATGGAGTACCAGAGGGAGTTCGTGAGACTGGCGAACTGTGTCCCGTTCGTCATTCGGGATGAATCCCATAAGGCGCAACTGTTTGTGGATGGATTGAGGACTGACATTTTCCAAGTGGTGGACGCGGCGGATCTACATACCTTTCAGAAGGTGGTCGACCGAGCCACCATCGTGGAACGAGGCTTTGCCGTCACGCGCGCCCGAAGGGAAGGCCCCCACCAGCAAGACGACAGGAAGCGGACCCAGACGACTTCAGGGGGAGGGGGCTCCTCCAGCGGGAATCGGCCCCCTAAGCGGTGGAGACCCCAGCAGAGGACCAGGGGAGCGCCAGGAGAGGGACAACGCTCGGAGGATCGCTCATGCGTGATCTGCGGCGGGGCGCACCGAGTGATGGATTGCTCCAAGAGACAGGACCATTGCTTCTGATGTGGCAAGCAGGGACACTTCCGTTTCAACTGTCCCCTGAACCAAGGCACCACATCTTCAGCAGCCTCCGTGCCTTCACCCCAGCACGCAGGGCGGGGGAAAGCTCCAATGACGTCAGCCCCCAGACCGCCAGCACCCCGATCTGCAGGGGAAAAGCCACCACCTTCGGGAGGCCGCGTCTATTCGATGGGTCAGCAGGAGACACACCCGTCTGAGCACATCGTCGCAGGTATCACTCTTGCTTCTGTTTACCGCGCTAGAACCCTTTTTGACACCGGGGCGACCCTCTCGTTTATGTCTCGAGACTTCGCACTGACCCATGATTTTGAGTTGAGACCCTTACCCAGTTTGATGACCGTTCACACCGCGGGGGGATCCTTGGAGGCACGCAAAATGGTACCTTCCTGCCCTATATGGATGGGAAGGCTCCCGTGCCCCTGGGATCTGGTAGTCATTCCATTGAAAGAGTATGATGTAGTGCTCGGAATGGATTGGCTCACGTGGTACCTTGCGGTCATAGACTGCGAGAAGCGCGAGGTGCGACTGATGTACCCCGATTTTCTGGAGAACGTGTACTTGGCTTGCAAGAGCGTTTCCTTTTCTTCCATGATTCCTGCATCCCGAGCCAGGAAGTTGGTTGAGGGCGGGTGTATGGCCTACTTGGTGTCGGTGGCCCTGGTCGCCGGATCCTCCACGGCACTCCCCGACATCCCTGTGGTGAGGGACTTCCCAGATGTCTTTCCGGCCGAACTACCTGGTTTACCCCCCGAGCGAGAAGTTGTCTTTCCTATTGAGCTTACACCCGGCACTCGACCAATCACGAAGGCCCCCTACAGGATGGCCTTCGCGGAGCTGAAGGAACTTAAGGCGCAGCTAGAGGACCTTCTGGACAGGGGATTTATCAGACCGAGTGTGTCCCCTTGGGGCGCACCTGTACTCTTTGTACGAAAGAAAGACGGGAGTTTGCGGTTGTGCATCGACTACCGGGAAATCAACAAAGTCACAGTGAAAAACAAGTACCCCTTACCTAGGATTGATGACCTCTTTGACCAGCTGCGGGGTGCAACCGTCTTCTCAAAGATCGACCTGCAGTCGGGCTACCACCAGCTCAGAGTTCGAGACGAGGATATTCCGAAGACGGCGTTCCGGACTCGGTATGGCCATTACGAGTTCACAGTAATGCCATTCGGGCTTACCAATGCCCCAGCGGTGTTTATGGACATGATGAACCGAGTTTTCAGACCCTTCCTGGATCAGTTCGTAGTGGTCTTCATCGACGACATCCTAATTTACTCCACCACCGATGAGAAGCACGAGGAGCACCTACGAATTGTTCTACAGACCCTTAGGGAGCAGGAGCTATTCGCAAAACTTAAGAAATGCGAATTTTGGCTGCGCGAAGTGGGGTTTCTGGGGCATATCATTTCAGCAGCAGGAGTCGCAGTGGATCCCAAGAAGGTGGAATCGGTGACCGACTGGCCCCAGCCGACCACGGTGACAGAGGTGCGCAGCTTCTTGGGCCTTGCGGGATACTACAGACGTTTCGTGGAGGGTTTCTCGAAGATTGCGACCCCTCTGAACCGCCTGACCCGGAAAGGAGTAAAGTTCATTTGGACGGTCCAATGCCAAGAGAACTTTGAAGAACTTAAGAAGCGGTTAACAAGAGCGCCTGTGCTTGCCTTACCAACCCCTGGAGAAGACTACGAAGTCTACTGCGATGCATCGCGAATAGGACTGGGAGGAGTACTAATGCAGCAAGGAAGAGTCATAGCCTATGCTTCAAGGCAACTCAAGGATTACAAGCAGAACTACCCGATACATGACTTGGAACTTGCCGCAGTGGTCTTCGTTCTGAAACTGTGGAGGCACTACCTCTACGGTGTGCATTGCAACGTGTTCTCGGACCACCAAAGCCTTAAGTACCTTTTCACCCAGAAGGAGCTTAACCTACGGCAGAGGAGGTGGTTGGAGCTACTGAAGGATTACGACTTAACCATCCAGTACCACCCGGGGAAAGCAAATGTTGTAGCCGATGCTCTAAGCAGGAAGGGACAAGCAGAAGGAACTTCGGCGGGCACGATCACGCAGCAGAATGACTTGATCGCGGAATTTTCACGATTGAGGTTAGAGGTGGTACCAGCAGGGACGGTTGAGCGACTGTTGACCTTACCAGTCGCGCCGACCCTATTGGAGAGGATTCGAGAAGGCCAAGGTGCGGATCCACAGCTGCAGCTGGAACGAGTTAGGATTTCACCGGAGCAGAAAGGAGACTTTGCAGTGGGAACGGACGGCACCCTTCGGTTCCGAGGGTGGATCTGCCTGCCTGATCTGCCGGATCTAAAGAAGGAAATCCTGACTGAGGCACATTGCGCCCCCTACGTGGCGCACCCTGGGGGCACCAAGATGTACCGGGATATCCGACAGACCTTCTGGTGGCCAAGATTGAAGGGAGATGTGACGCTGTTCGTGGCTCACTGTTTGATTTGCCAACAGGTGAAAGCCGAGCATCAACGGCCGGCGGGGAAATTGCAACCTCTACCCGTGCCCGAATGGAAATGGGAGCAAATCACAATGGATTTTGTCACCGGATTCCCACGTTCGCAGCAGGGACACGACGCCATCTGGGTTGTCGTGGATCGGCTAACGAAGTCAGCTCACTTCCTACCCATCCACACGACCTGGACACGCGACCGGCTGGCTCAAGTCTACCTCAGCGAGATTGTGAGGCTGCACGGGGTGCCGACGACGATCACCTCGGACAGGGACACAAGGTTCGTTTCGAACTTTTGGAAGAGTCTACAACGAGCCTTGGGGACCAAGTTACACTTCAGCTCAGCCTTTCACCCCCAGACGGACGGGCAATCCGAGCGGGTGATTCAGATACTCGAGGGCATGCTTCGGGCGTGCGTACTGGATTTGGGAGACGGATGGTCGCGCTACCTACCCCTTGCAGAGTTCGCTTATAACAACAGCTACCAAGCGAGCATTCAGATGGCGCCGTACGAAGCATTGTACGGCAGACGCTGTAGATCCCCGATCTGTTGGGACGATCTGGGGGAGAGAAAGTTTTTGGGGCCGGACCTGGTGGCCGAGACTGAGGAAAGGGTGCGCCTCATCAGGAGACGTTTGGCGACCGCCCAGAGCCGGCAAAAGAGCTATGCAGACCAGAGACGTCGCGACTTGGAATTCCAGGTGGGAGAACACGTGTTACTGCGGGTGTCGCCGTCAAAGGGGGTGAAGCAGTTTGGGTTGAGGGGCAAGTTGAGCCCGCGGTACATAGGGCCGTTCGAGATTCTGGAGCGCATCGGCCCGGTAGCCTACCGCCTCGCCCTACCACCGAACCTTGACCGCGTTCACAATGTGTTCCACGTATCCATGCTTCGGAAATACCTCCCCGACCCATCGCGAGTGCTTGACGCCTCTGCGATTGAACTCAAGGAGGATTTAAGTTTCGTGGAAGTACTGCGGATCCTAGCCCGGGAGGACAAAAAGCTGCGTAGTCGGACAATTCCCTACGTAAAGGTGCTTTGGAGCAATCAAGAAGAGCGAGAGGCAACTTGGGAACCCGAGTCAAAGATGAGGGAGTGCTACCCGGACCTGTTCGCCGCTGGGGAAGATTAAGTTTCGGGGACGAAACTTGTTTTTAGCGGTAAGTGGTGTAAGACCCGGCCTTTCCATAACCCTTCTGGCCACCCTCTTCTTGTAATGCCCGACCGGGGGCCTCATTTTTGGTGTTTTTCCGGACAGACCGTCGGGGCCCGCAGATAATTTTAGGCGGTAGAGCTCGCGGAGCGGAGCTCGTGGGCGCGATCGATTTCTTTTTCCGACTCCCGGTCTGACCAGAAATAATTCTCGAAGTTGGGGCCCCCCTTAGGCGTCTCGGGATCCGTGTTGACAACCCGCTCACCTTTTAAGGTAAACCCTAATTCTTTTAGTATATATATATAGCCGTGTGGGAAAGAGGATTAGGGTTCCTCTTATTTTCTTTTGGTGGCCGCCTCTTTTCTTTTTCTTCCTCCCTCGTAGCCGCCGGCAAAGAGTAACCAAGCACACGGGCAAGGGTGGACCGGTGGAGGCAAGCAGACGATCCCTCTTTTCCTCCTCTTTCGCACATCGAGGAGTGCGGGACGCTGTTGGCGACTGGTGCACAGACGCGGATTGGACGAACGCAGGACGACGCACACAGGGTGGGTACGTTCCCGGGGATTTCGGGAGTAGGGATTAACTGTTAGAAATAGCATGTTGGGGCAAGGTGGAATTATCAGTCTTCTTCTGTTTATGCACTAACCCTGTTATGTTATGATACTAAATGTCAATCTGAGGCTCAAGTTTTGCTACACGCACACCCGCGGTTTGGCCACCGCAAGGGTGTGCTTTTCCGGAAAAGTGGTACGTTGACCCGTGTACCCCACGCGGCGGTGGCGTTAGGAATGGGGGCCCCCATGGGTGGGGGGTGTGAGCGGTGATGTCGAGGCAGGTGCTCGGCGGCCGAGGCAGGTGCTCGGCGGTGGACATCGGGGAAGGTGCCCGATGTTGTTTTGATACAGGGTGTGGTTATGGTGGATGATGCATGGGAGGGATGGTTGCTCCGGTGTTTGTGGTTTGCCTTATTATTGTTTTCTACGCTTATCATGCTATTTCTAGTCACTGACTTCCCACACCGTGACAGGTTCGTCCAGGGGCGAGTGCTAGGGCGCCGGTGAGGACGCGAGGGTGCTGATCTGATTTTTGGGTGACTTCAGATACAGTGACTCTTCTTTCCCATTTCTTTTATTATTCATGTTAGCTAGCTGTGGATTGCGACACCCCCGTGGGGTCGAAGTGGATGTTGCCCTTTTTCCTTTTGAATAATTGAATGAATACTACGTTCTCTCTTACTGGGCCGTTTTGAACGATGAAAAGCAAAGAAAACCGTTTGCGAAAACTACTTTTAAAACGTGGGTGGCGTGTGGGCACCGAGCTTTACAAACCTTATGGATTTATGTGTTTGCGAACTGTTTTCATAAACGATGGCATCGTGTGGATGCCGCTTTCAAAACCCTGTGATTATTTATCCTTTCAAAACACCGGCCTCTATGCTCTAAGTGAATGCTAGGATATCATGTGAATTGTTTGGTTGTATGTGTACGAGACCCCAACTGATGTGGTTTGAGATTGTATGTGCTACGCCTTGTGAGACACTTTGAAGTTGAGACGCCGTGCATATACAAAGGAGACTCTGCCCGTTTGCAGAGTGAATTTGTGTATGCGGCGGGTCTGGACACGCGCCGGGGAGTATTGTTTTACAAAAAAAAAATATATGGCTGAATCAGGGGCATCGGTGGCTCCTCTTCCGCGCGATTCGAACCCCCGGGGCGTGACAACGGCTGAGTAGATAGATCTCGAGGCAGGATGAGCGAGTTAGCTGGACTGTTGGTGTACCCATGTTTCCTCAGACGGTTGTACTTTTACATCTGGGACTGGCTTTTGCCAGTAGGTTGTAGTTATTTTTTTTAGTGAGCTGGGAGAGACTGATGTATCATTTATACAGATGTATTGTATTTTATTTCCAGCTTCAGTCTGAGATGTATTAGTTTTAGTTCAACTCTGTTTTTATTGCTCTTTTATTATTATCTCTTATATCTGAGCAGGTTTGGCGCTTCGTGTACGCGGGAAATACCGTGTGCACGGCGGATCTGTAGACGGGCCCGGGTTTCGGTTTACACCCGGGGCGTGACATGCTATGCACATGATCATATATAAATGGACATTATGATATTAGTGCCATCTAGGGTAGTGAGATACAAGTAGAAAACTTCTAAACTTGTACAATCAAGATGAAATAGTGAGATTCCATGTTTGAGACATGAGGACAACTTGTAAATGTTCTACTCTTTTATTATGAAAGATAATGCTAATATTGTATATGAAACATTGACACTTGAGATACTATACCCCGACCTAAAGGTCGATGATGCTATTCCGTGTTTTAGACACGATGATTGCTATTCCGTGTTTTAGACACGATGATCAAGACTTGCTTGCTTGCCGTTTGTGCTCATTCGCACATGCTTGGTAGGGTCGTCGCTCCCTCCAAGCCGGCACTCCGGAGTGTTACGGCTTTTTGTGTTGGCATATTTCGTGAGTCAAGTCGGTGAGTTGAGTCGGAGTCTTGAAGTGATCAAATTGTCAATCAGCAATCGAAGACTTAGAAAAGATTCAACAAGAGCTCAAGTTGACACTCAGTGTTTTGAGTCTTGAAGATTGAAGTTAAAGAATTATGGATCATATACATCAATCTCAAGGAAAATGGATTCAGAATGGTCAGGTACGTTTAACTAAATAATTTTGGTGATCCGAATACATTTGTGTAGTTTAGAAACACTTGGATAAGTTTTCATTGCATAAAAATAAAAAACTGGACAAGTTGGATGTTCAGGATCCGGATCAGACAAATCCAGTCCGGACCCCGAACATAGTTTAGTTCATGCGGAATTTCAGTCCTGAACCAGTCCTGAACCACTCCGGACCGCTTCTGGATCAGCCAAATCCAGTCCGGACCCCGAACTGTTTTTTCAGGAAATTTTCTGAAAAAAGACGACAGTCCTGAACCAGTCCTGAACCAGTCCGGACCGTCGTGCGGGAAAAATTCTGTTAAGTCGGTTTTTGATGCTTATCTCTTTCCAAATGTTTCTAACCTATAAATAGACATTTAGGGTTTCTCAAGAACTACCGATTAATTGATAAAACACTTGAGAGCAACCCTAGAGGCTAGGTTTTTATCGTTCTTCTCTTTAGCCTCTTTTAGGTCAATTCGACGGTTCTTCCAAGACAAATCTTTTGTCGAATTGATCTAATCTTTGCTTAGAGATTTCTCCCATGGATCTTCATTGATAATCTAAGCAAAGGATCACCATCGAAGCTTTTATCAAGTTTGAGTCGTGGATTCGACGTAGCATCGTGGATTCGATGTGTTGAAGGCGTTTCGTGGATTCGAAATGTGTGCTCGTGGATTCGAGTGGCGTTCGTGGATTCGAACGTGTGCAGTGGACGTGCAATCGGTGGAGCGCAAGATCCGAAGAAGTTGAAGGAGGGGTTTGAGTCCGTGGAGTCGGTAATCACCTTGTTATTATTCTTTTCTTAGTAGATTGTTATTGCGTGGTGGTCCCGTGATTTTTCTCCTGGATTGGAGTTTCCACGTAAATCTCGGTGTGCTGTTTTTATTTTCCGCATTGGTTTTTATTTTGCACTGAGATTTGATTTTTAAATATTACACCTATTCACCCCCCTCTAGGTGTTTGATAGTACCTATTTAGATCCTTGTGGATCCTTATATAAAAACCAACAATTAGTATCAGAGCGGGTTTTAGGTTTATCTATCATGTCGGGTGAAAGTGGTAATATTTTTAGACCTCCTCTTTTTGATGGGACCAATTATGCGTATTGGAAAGTGCGGATGAGAGCTTTTCTCATCTCAATTGATGAGCGGGTTTGGCAAACCGTGGAATACGGTTGGGTGCATCCGACTGAGGAAGTAGGAAATTCTACTACCCCAAAACCTCGCTCTAGATGGTCCAAAGAGGAAATCGAAAGATCTTCTTACAATGGGAAAGGTATGAACGCTTTATTTAATTCTCTTTCCTCGACTGAGTTCACGCGAATTTCTGCGTGTGAAACCGCGAAGGAAATTTGGGATATTCTCAAAATTACACATGAGGATACTAATCTTGTAAAAATTCAAAAGCTCCAGATGCTTACAAGTCAATTTGACTCCATTCATATGGAAGAGCATGAATTGTTTACAGATTATTACACTAGACTTCAAGATGTAATCAATAGTTGTGCTAATTTAGGAGAAAAGATCCCGGAGTCGAAAATTGTAAGAAAGATACTTCGGACTCTTCCGGAATGGTTTAGGGCAAAGGTTGCCGCCATTGAAACCGTTAGTCATCCGGATGAGATGAGAGTAGATGAATTAGTAGGTGCTTTGCAAACTTATGAAATGACTTTTCCTACTAATAAAGTTTCTTCCAAGTCTTCTTCTAAGCTTACAGGTATTGCATTCAAATCTACAAAGGAAGAAGATGGTGAATCAAGTTCCGACGATGAAATATCTTTTGCCGATTTTGAAGAACAATTAGCGCGGATCACAAAGAAATTTCGTCGGAAGTTTTGGAAGAATCGAACCGATGGATCTTCATCCACGAAACCATCTAAAGGATCATCGGGTTCTAAATCCTCTAATCTCAAAAGCTCTGCAAAACCTTCAAAAGAAAAAGATGATTTCGAAGGGAAAATCCAATGCTATCGATGCAAAGGCTACGGCCATATCTCAACGGATTGTCCTTCTAAAAAATCATACAAAAAGAAGGCTTTGCAAGCGAAAACTTGGGACGATTCTAGTTCCGATGAATCGACCTCAAGTAAAGAGGAAAAAGTTGTTGCTTTTCATGCCTCTCAAATTCCCTCTTCTAATTTGTGCTTATCATCTTTAGTTACTGACTCTACTCCTTTGATTTTGTATGAAACATCAACAACCGACGAATGTTACGGATTTTGTTTTGGCGCATTTCGTGAAAGTGTTAAGTCTTGAAGATTGAAGATGAAAGAAGTTTGGATCATATACCTCAATCTCAAGAAAGAAGAATTCAAAAGGATCAGGTATGTTTAACTAAAGATTTTTGGTGATCCGAATACTTCTTGTAGTGTAGAAACACTTGGAAGAATTTTTTATTACATAAAAATAAAAAACTGGACATGGGACATGTTCAGGATCCGGATCAGATAGTCCAATCCGGATCCCGAAGGGTGCTTGTTCATTGGCAAATCCGATCCGGATCAAAGGTCGTTTTCGATCCGGATCCCGAACATTGGATTTTGCTGGAATACATGAACGATCCGGATCGGGCACTTCAATCCGGATCCCGAACCCTGTTTTTCTGGAATTGCCTGACTCGTTACGACGATCCGGATCACAGTAAATCCGATCCGGATCGCCGTCGTGAAAATTTCCAGAAATGGATAGTTTTTGAACCTTATCTTCTTCCAATGGTTTCTAACCTATATATAGACCCTATTATTCTTTTCTTAGGGCAATCGAAAAACAATGGAAAATATAGATCCGATACGACCGAAAAAGATAAATCCACATATAGAGAAGAAAGGAAATAACTAGATTAATTCTATGTTTCTTCATCTATATTGATTAGTTTGATTCTAGGTTTTCCAAACTCAGAATTTGAGTAGAATCAAACTAATGAATACTTAGATGGTATTTCCGATCTATTTCTAATCTAAGTATTCGGCGGATCATCACCACCCAAAAACAACGATTTCCCCAAAATCGGCGCGTGGACTCGCGTGGCCTTGTGGATTCAAGGTGCAACCGCTCTCGTGGATTCGGAGCGAGGTACGTTCGTGGATTCGAAGCGTGCTACTGGGTGAAGACCGTGGATTCGGTCGGACGTCGTGGACTCGACGTTGGACGCCGTGGATTCGGCGTTGGACGCAGATCGTGGATTCGAGATGCGTTGCGGAGCGAGCGGAGAAGATCTACTAGGAGCGTATGGTAAAAGGTTGAGTCGTCTGTGAGTACGTTATATCACCTTGTACGTGTGTTAATTCTAGTGGATTTCACCGTGTTATCGGTCCCGTGGTTTTTTACTCCGATTTGGAGTTTTCCACGTAAAAATCTTGCGTGTTCATTTATATTTCCGCATTGGGTTTTATTACGCAATGATTTTTTGAGTGTTTATTGTTTACACCTATTCACCCCCCTCTAGGTGTTTTTTCCCCTATTTAGATCCATTATTACATATAACCCAACAAGTGGTATCAGAGAGGGAATAGGGTTGTAAACAATGGTTGAAGGTGGAAACATCAACAGACCCCATTTCTTTGATGAAACAAATTATGCGTACTGGAAAGTACGGATGAAAGCCTTTTTAATTTCCATCGACGAACGGGTGTGGCAATCAATTGAATTAGGATGGTCTAATCCAACTGAATTTATTGCTGATGTTCGCACCATCAAACCTAGGTCGAAATGGACCAAGCAAGAGGTTGATTCATCTTCTTACAATGGCAAAGGGATTAATGCTCTATTTAATGCTTTGTCACAAACTGAGTTCTCTCGCGTCTCTGCATGTGAGACTGCGAAAGAAATCTGGGATGTTCTTCAAGTTACACAGGAAGGAACTAACCTTGTGAAGATTCAGAAACTGCAAATGCTTACTAGCAAATTTGACTCCATTTTCATGGCAGAAAATGAATCTTTCACAGACTATTACACACGATTGCAAGACATCGTAAACTCATGTGCTAACTTGGGAGAGAAGATTCCAGAATTTAAAGTTGTAAGAAAGATTTTAAGAACTCTTCCTCAACGATTTCGCCCAAAGGTTACAGCCATTGAAACTATTAAACACCTAGACGAAATGCGTGTAGAAGAACTAGTTGGTTCATTACAAACTTATGAAATGACATTTTCTACTAACTATTCTTCGGGAAAGGCATCCTCTTCTAAGTCTTCAGGTTATGCTTTGAAAACAACAAAGGAAGAAGACGCGGATTCATCCTCCTCAGACGATGACGAGAACCTATCTATGGAGGAATTTGAGAAGCAGCTCGCTCTCTTGACAAGGAAGTTTCGCCGCAACTTTCGAAGGGGTAATTCAAGCAAAACTCCATCCTTCGTAAAGTCCAAGAAAGGCAAAGGGTTTTCAAACTACAAGCCAAGAAAGCAAGAGAACTTCTCAAAGGATAAGAAAAGTTCAGAGGGACAAGTACAATGCTTCAAATGTCGAGGCTACGGCCACATTGCAACGGAGTGTCCCAACAAGAATCCGGCAAAGAAGAAAGCGATGCAAGTCGTCACTTGGGATGACAACTCAACGTCAAATGAGTCATCCTCAAGTGATGAAGAAGACAACGCAACGGCATTCCACGCGTCCACATCTTCACCCTTCATGTGCTTAATGGCAAGTACATCAGGCTCGTTGTCCAACTCCTCCCATGCTGAAAAGAATGTCATGGACGACGAATCGAGTAATTCTGAAGGTGAAGATTTTGCTCTTGCCTATCATAAGCTTTTGAAGGATTCTAAGAAATTGGCAAAGCAAAACCGGAGTTTGAGAGGGAGATTGCAGGATCTCGAAGAAGAAGCGAAAAAGGCATCTTCTCTCTCAAACGCTCTTGAGGTGGAAAGGGATAATTTAGTCAAAGCAAATGTTTCCCTTTAAGAGGAAAATGAGCTTCTTGAGAAAGAACATACAAAATTGGTGGACAAAGCGAATTATTTCTCTAAGCTCTACAACGAGGCTCGACAGGATAACCTGGAAATGACAAAGACCATTTTCCAACTCAAGGATGGCTTGCAGCGATTTTCATCTGGAAGGAGTAAGTTGGATAAACTTCTTGGTCTTGGTCAAACAAACCGGTTCGGCCTCGGGTACACTCAAACTGGAAACAGTCCAAGTTCGAGTGGGACAGTTTTTGTGCCTCAGTCGGTATCTCCTCCTCCGACACCGGAATTAACGACAAACAACGACAACAAGCCTACTTCATCCTCTTCGGGATCGTCAAGATCTAAGGTATGTTTTCGTTGTGGTATTTCAGGGCACATAAGGAGATATTGCAAGACAGGAGTCAAACGCTCAACTCAAACATTTCTTGCAACAACTACCAAAAAGGTGATTCCTCAGAAATCGAATGCAAATCATTCAAAGGAAAAGAGCCTTGGTAGTTCACCGCGCAAGACGACTTCATCAAGGAGCAGCAATCAATCTAACAAGACGCTTTCACCTAGGAGAACAACTTCACGACCATTACCGACGCATTCCAAAAAGGTTTGGGTGCGCAAAGGTGAAATTTTTCCTTGTCTTGTTACTAATGTTTCCTTGCATGCGTATGATAACTCGTCTTGGTATTTGGATAGCCGGTGTTCCCGTCATATGACCGGTGACAAAAACTGCTTTCAAAATTTTGAGAAAATCTCCGGAGGACTTGTAGTCTTCGGAGACGGTCGGTCTTCCAAAATTGTTGGAAAAGGAACAGTAGCTATTCCAGATGGCCCGATTTTGAAAAATGTGTTATTTGTTGATGGCCTTAAGACTAACCTCATAAGTATTAGTCAACTTTGCGACAATGGTTTTTCAGTTAATTTTTCATCAGTTGAATGTGTTGTAACTGATAAGGACCATGTCTTCTTTTTAAAAGGGGTTAGATCTGAAAATAATTGTTATGTTGTTCCTAGTAAAATTTTTGAAAACTGTAACTTAGCCTCTTTGGATAATGAAACACTTTGGCATGAAAGGCTAGGTCACATAAACTTTAAGGAACTTGCTAGAATTTCGAACAAAGACGTGGTCAAGGGGGTTCCAAAACTTTTACTTAAACAAAATATTATGTGTGGTGGTTGCCAAAAGGGAAAACAGTCCAGGACTGCACACAAGAACTTGAACCACGTTGGTACAAATCGGCCCTTGGAACTTTTACACATGGATTTAATGGGGCCAACTCGTCAACCATCTTTGGGAGGTAAATGGTACATTTTTTTAATGGTTGATGATTTCTCTAGATATTCTTGGGTAGCATTCTTAAAAGAGAAAGCTGATACTTTTGATTATTTTCACGAGATTTGCCATCGTATTATGATTGAAAAGAATGAAAAGATCATTCGTGTTAGAAGTGATAGAGGTGGAGAATTCATAAACTCTAAATTCATTGACTTTTGCACTTCCAATGGCATTAAGCATGAATTCTCAGCACCCTATACACCTCAACAGAATGGTGTAGTCGAGCGCAAAAACCGGGTTGTACAAGAGATGGCACGTGTTATGCTTCACAGCCGGAATTTACCGTTATATTTTTGGGCTGAAGCTGTGGACACTGCAGTCTATGTAATTAACCGCGTTTATTTGCGCCCGGGAACTTTGAATACACCATATGAACTATGGTTTTGTAGAAAACCGAATATCAAATATTTTCGTATCTTTGGGAGTCGTTGTTACATTTTACGTGACCACGAAAATCTTGGAAAGTTTGACTCTCGAAGTGACGAAGGGATTTTTCTAGGTTATTCTACAAATAGTAGAGCATATCGAGTATTTAACTTGGAATCTAAAACAATGGTAGAATCTATAAATGTTAAAGTAGATGAAGCTTTTCACTTTGCATCTGAAAAATCTACCCTCGATATCTCTCTTGATGATGATACACCTGCTAATGCATCTTCTAATAACAATTCTTCCGATAATAATGATGCATCTAATGGTTCTTCAAGTTTATCTGATGTGCAGGAATCATCTCATGTACCTCCAAGTACTCCGTTACCTCAAACGTTACGCATCTCCAAGGATCATCCGGAAACGAATATTATTGGAGATCCACAAGAAGGAGTTAGAACTCAGAGGCAATTGCTTTGCGGATTCGCTTGCTACGTATCTTTAATCGAACCAAAGAATGTCGATGAAGCTCTTCAGGATGACTACTGGATTGAAGCAATGCAGGAAGAGCTCCATCAATTTGAGCGAAACAAAGTCTGGGAATTAACGAAGCCTCCGAAGCAACATAATGTGATCGGTACCAAATGGATTTTCAAGAATAAGAAGAATGAGGATGGTACCATCATCAGGAACAAAGCACGTTTAGTTGCTCAAGGCTACTCTCAAATAGAAGGTATTGACTTTGATGAAACTTTCGCCCCTGTAGCTAGACTCGAGTCCATTCGTATCTTATTCGCGATAGCTTGTCATTTTAAAATAAAATTATTTCAAATGGACGTTAAGAGCGCGTTTTTAAATGGGTTTTTAAACGAGGAAGTTTATGTGGCTCAACCGAAAGGTTTCGTAGACCATAAACAACCTAACCATGTTTTTCGTTTGAAAAAGGCTCTTTACGGTTTAAAACAAGCACA